>CM069857.1:219075516-220275516 GCA_036172795.1 Pelodytes ibericus | reverse complement strand
ACAACGGGATCTTCTGAGACTAACTAGCCATCTTAATAATGACAATCTGACAAAGGAAAATGTTCTTTCATGATCTAAAAAAAATATAGCTTTATTCGGAAGAAACATTTGGATTATCATATGCCTAACTATACCTGTCAGAACAATATTTCAAAATTTATAGAAAACTCTGTGAACCATGATTTGTATGGAATGGTAAAAATGTGCCCAAAGGACATTTTAGACCATAGATGTAGCTAAGATTAACAATGAATGTGATAGTCGAAGAACAGTAATACCCAACAGTTTGTCTTTCCTGTTCCATCACACAGAGTGTATTCAGTTTTATACAGAGAGAAAGCATTAGCTCTGAAATTAAAGCAACAGTTTTTTCCTCATGCGGTTGAATATATTAAACATTTAAGCCACTTTACTGCAAGTCATAATGATTTTTTTTAAATAATTGATATATTGCAAATAGGATTGTACCTAAAGGCATATAGGAATACAGTATTATGTCTTCAAGTAATGTCTGTAACAGCATATTTTTTTTATTAACTGAACTATCTTTGTTGGAAGCTACATGTATTCTTTGATCAGTGACTTTTTCCACAAGAAAAATGTAACAAGACAATGTACAAGAGCTTACAGAGACAAAGTAGAGATTTATTTTTGCTAAATGTTTTAGGGTATGAAAAAACTAAACTGAAACGCAAATAAAACATATACTTCTCTATTTTTTCATACATTATTTTTACTACACAATCTTGGTATATTTTTAGTTCTGTATTGAAGTGAAATAATTGTTTTTCTTTGCACTAGTTGTGATAACACTAATTATATCTGATGGAGAGGCTGTACTGATGTGAATAGCAGCTGAATGGAGTATTGCAACTGAATGAGATCTACAATGGTAAAGCATTATTTCTCAGTTTTATTACTTGTACTCAAAGCAGCCAATGTTCTCAATCATAGTTTCTGAATTGACACATTTTTCTTGCTATTAACTTGAATACATCTCACCTTAACTCTTCCTACTTCTGATTAAATGCATACATATGCACATATTACATGTATATATATATATATATATATATATATATATATATATATATATATATATATGTATATATATATATATATATATATATATATATATATATATATTCATAAATAAATATGCACAGACTGAATAAGCATTAAGAGTGGGTTTTTCACAAACCAAGGGGTTAAATACAAAAATGTGGTACATGTACCCAAATCAGCAATGTCACAATAATACAAAGTATGGTTACATCAAAAGGCAAACTACAACCTGAGAGCAGGTTCATGGGAAAAAGTGCTACCTAATTTTTTTGTCCTTTAGTTTTCGTCAAGGGTGGTCATGGTTTACATAATGGTTTCCTTTAAGGATATTTACATTTTTAATCTGTAACTGTGAACGAAAACACTAGCCTACTATGTGGGCCATCGAAACATCCAACTTCACTGTACATCATGACGTACATCATCCTATTGTGTGCGCACAAATAAAGAAAATAGGGTATTTGAAAATGGTATACTATTGCTATGGTAACAACTGCTACAGTAACCAAAGTAACAATGTAATAACAATTCATATGAATATATAGAGTAATGGTTAGAGTTGAGCGGACACCTGGATGTTCGGGTTCGAGAGGTTCGACCAAGTCTGGGTCCGTGCTCGAACTTGACCCCGAACTTGACCCCGAACCCGAACCCCATAAAAGTCAACGGGGACACGAACTTTTGGCCACTAAAATGCCTCTAAAAAAGTCATGGAAAGGGCTAGAGGGCTGCAAAAGGAAGTAAAATGTGGGTAAGAGTAGAACAAGTGCCCTTCAAGCAAATGTGGATATGGAAATAACTTAAAATAACATAAAATACATGCAAATTAAAAATACAGCTGAGCCATAATAGATGGAATCTTTTATTTTAGCTTTGGAAGAACATAAATCTAAATCTAAAGCATGGCTTCCAGGAGGTTCAACAGAATTATCCATTTGAGAGAGGGTTGGAGTGCAGGATATTCTCTTTCAGTTTATACTAAGTGACCCATAGGTTGAGGAGGCGGTGACCGTGGCGGTGTAGGTGGAAGCGGCGCTGGAGGAGGAGGAGGTAGCCAGGATTTTTCAAAGTGCGCTGTAAACACAGTATTGGACTGTTCTATTTGACTCTCAGATATGAAGTGCACCGCAAGATGCAAATGTACTATTTAGCACCCAAAACAATTAGAATTTGTAAAAGTGTGTAAGCACAATATTTGACGGTTCTATTTGACTCTCAGATGTAATACATGTAATGCTATTGCTATTCTATAAACCGAAATAGAGTTCCCATTCATAAGAAAACGGTCAGTGCGGCAATTGACAGTGCGGTTCGGGTTCGCTCAACACTAGTAATGGTATGAATACACTATAGTAGTGATAGCAAAACAATGGATGATGTTAGTTATAATACCATTTGACATAGGTAAGTATAGTAAGTGTTTCAGAATACAAAAATAGAAATTGACTAGGTACAAACCTAGTGTGGCACCACATTGCATTTAATCATATATTTAAAACATATTTTTGAGTATTTGTCTTTATATATGTGTTAATTAATCAAGGTAGTACCTAGCCACTTTCAACAAAAACTAGCTAACTTGGCAATCCTAACTGCAGAAGTGTGCTCTGTACATGTTCCTGTGCACTGTGTTTGTATGCATACACTGCAAGTATAGTTACTATTTGGGATACTTTGCACCTTGGTGTTTTGCAACCCCTCCTTGGCAGCTGCGTATTCGGCTTCAGAGTCATTCACTCTGTTGCCAATTTGATCAGCACAAAAAGTACATGTCTTTTAGCATACTTTTCGTGCTGGTCGAATTGGCAACAGAGCGAGTGACTCTGATGCTGAATTGGCAACAGAGTGAGTGACACTGATTTTCAGAATTTTCGAATTTTCAGATGCCATCTAACTCTATTAAGTATTTCGGGTATTTCCGGGGTTTGTGTGCCGTCTGTTCGGAGCACACAAATTCTGGAAATACATTGTGCCCCTGAGTGACAGGTATGTGATGGACTGGCAACACACTTGTCACCCAGGGGCACGATATGATATAAGGGTCAGTAAAAGCTTCAAGCCTAATGTTTATGAAAATGTAAACAAACACGTGTAAAGAGCGCATTACAATAAATAAATAAATAAAATCACCACAGTGGAAAAACGATGTAAAAATCCACTTATATTGGCATAAATCTTGTTGAAAAAACAGCTTCAACAATCTTCAGATAAGATTGGCTCAGGATGCAGAAAATGAAAAAAAAAACTAAACAATTTCAACAAGTAGTAACAAGTAGTTACAATTTAATATGAATAACAGAGATTAAAATGGCTTACATTAGCATAGAAGATTTATTCTAATATAAGTATATTTTTACATCATTTTTGCCCTTTGGTGATTTTATTTATTTATTGTAATGTGCTCCTTATTTTTGTTTGTTTAAATTTTTATACTATATTTAAAGGTGTGCTCCAGGTGGCATACTAAGAAGTGAGCAGCACAAGTTTTTTACTTATTTATATATTTCTATTAGGGGATGGGACACTTTATCGCGGCTGCTTCCGAGCAGGCGCTTCACCGCCGACTCTGCACCGCAAGACAGCTCGTCGCTGGAGATTTCATCGCGGGACATTTCATCGCTAAAGGTAAGTATTTTATCTATTTTAGTAAGGGTGGTTAGAATTAGGGTTTAGGGGGTTAGAATTAGGGTTTAGGGGGTTAATTTTAGTGTTAGGGTTCGGGGTTAATTTTAGTATTAGGGTTCGGGGTTAATTTTAGTCTTAGGGTTTAGGGGTTAATTTTAGTATTAGGGTTCGGGGGTTAGTATTAGGGTTTAGGGGGTTAATATTAGGGGTCGGGGGTTAGTATTAGGGTTTAGGGGGTTAGAATTAGGGTTTAGGGGTTTAATTTTAGTATTAGGGTTCGGGGTTAATTTTAGTATTAGGGTTTAGGGGGTCAATTTTAGTATTAGGGGTTTGGGGTTAGTATTAGGGTTAAGGGGGTTAGTATTAGGGTTCGGGTGTTAGTATTAGGGTTAGTATTAGGGTTTAGGGGGTTAATTTTAGTATTGGGGTTAATTTTAGTATTGGGGTTTGGAAATCATTTATTAGGGGGTGTTATTTTTGTTTTACTTTTACATTTGTAAGAGCTGACAGTTCAACGCTGAACTGTCAGCTCTTACATAGCCGCGGCCGCGATGAAATGGCCGCTTTATTCTTCATTGCTGACAGTTCAGCGTTCTAACTGCCGCGCTGAATTGTCAGTGATGAAGATGAGGCGCCGAAGTGTCCTAGACCCTTTCTATTATTGATAACATATTGCGCCTCAGTATTTTCTTGCTACATTGCCTAATATTTATTATGAAATCAGTATTTAACTAGGCCCAGATCAAGTGTTTTTAATTACTACTCAGAACTTGACCTCAATTAGAGGCTGAGTTATTTCAAGATTTTTGATGTGAGTTTACATGTAAAGGTTTTTTTTCCTGCTTAACCAAGGAAGCGTGTAAACTAGACAGCATGTTTGTAAGGCATTTAGAATAACAAGACACAATGTAGAAAACAGCAACAAAAATAGTGAAATTTTGTACAGGCCTTTTGACTCCGGTTATTAATATGGATAGGAAATGGAATATGTATTACTTCTGAGGATGTTTGCCAAACATGATTTTAAAAGTCAGTACGGCATGTCTCATAGCACATTTGGTTTGTTGGTTGTTATGCTAGGGATTCTAAGAGCCCATTAAATATTTGGCGGTGTCCAAGCCTTCAACTATGCTGTTTCTTACAGTTCACAAGAGGTTAAAGGAAGTAAAAGTAAGCAAACAAACAAAATGCATCTGTTTACCCAGGCATTTGATTAATGCACAACCATCTGTCAAATATTCATTGCTTATTCTGTGCTGTTTTCCCGGTTTATTTATATATTATCCTGTTCTATAATTTTTCTTATCTTATATGGCCACAGAATTGTTCAAGATTGAAAAATACCAGTGAACTATGTATACTAGACATTTTGTGGTACAACATACATTTACCACACTGTAATAATAAAAGACAAAATGTGTAATGAACACCTTGAAATAATAGTGGTATTATGCAGATGGATTGTTCTTGTAGAGCAGTGTTGTCCAACATTTTTAATATGGAGGACAACATACCTTGCAGAAGTTAGGTTTAGGGGCTAGACATTATTCATTTTGTGACGTAATACAATACATCCATGGGTTTTCTAGACAGAATAGGTGCTGCACAAACACATTTGTGGAACACAATAAACATGGGCATTTATCTTGTTTGAGAGCAGTGTATGTATGGATGCAAAAGGTGCAGCAGGACCAAGCCTCACCAAAGGGAGTCCCTTGTATTGTCTTGCCTTGTATTCCCTGCCTGGCTTTGCCTTGTATGCCATGCCCTGCCTTGTATGCCTCTCTGCCTGTCCTTTGTTCCATTCCAGGTTTGCTCTCTATCCCTCTGCTTTGTCAGTTTTCTATTTAAACCACACCTGTTGCTTTTCAGTCCTTTGCAGCAGTCTACAGGTCTTTTCTCTGTGTTTAAGTTATATGCCATTTATGTGTCTTAGATTCTATTTGTTTTAGCTTTGCTAATATTATGTTTTAGTTAGGGACTTGCCTAATGTGGGGTACCTTGACGTGGTTGGCAAGCTAACATCTAAATTGGCCAATTTGTTTGAACCAAACCCCCTTCTTTGCCATCTTTAGTCTTAGGCTAGTTTCTGTATTTATGTTTGTTCCTTTGTATGTGCCTTTTGTGTTCCTTAACCCCATGCCTTGTATCGCTTATCCTTAGTTTAGTTTCTGCATTCTTGCTTATGTTATGCCTCTGTCCTGTAGCCCTGCATTCTGTATTTTAGTTCTGCTCTCCTTTTAGTTCTGCTTTTCTGTTTTATCTCTGCTTAGCTATCATCTAGTTAATTTACTCTTAAGACCTGGTATCTGGATACAGCAGCTGCTCCACAGGGCCTGGTTTTGGCTGCAAAGACTTGGGGTCCCAAACCTCCAGGCGATTGCAGTTACCCAGCACCAGGTCCTGTGTTTCCACCCTGCAATTCAGCTCCTGATCTCGGGCCCTCAGGGTCCCTTTACCATCCTGGACCCTGTGGGTTACAATTATTAATAATAAAATATTACTATCATGATATTAATAATATTAGTATTTAAGTGGTTTGGAATACAACAATTAGAATTTTTTGACTTGGAGCAACCTCAATGGTTTGCTGCTCATTCAGCCATGAACAAGTGACAGTTGTGCAGCAGCCACTGTCAGTAGAGGTATGTGATGATCTGTATCTTAATGTATTGAGAGTTGTAATGTATTGACTGCTGTAATCAAAACATTCATGAGTAAAACTGATCATCATAAAGCCTCAAAAATTCTAAACTTAACCTCTGCTATATTGTTCTTAAAGAAGGTGCAGGTGGCTGAGCTTTAGAGAATTTTCAAAGTCAGTTCAGTGAGGTGTATTAGCTAAAATCCTAAAAAGCATTCCTGCATTAAAAATCCCCCCCCCCCTCTCAAAACCTGGTCTCAGTGCTCCCCAAATCCCCCCCCCCCCTCCATATCCCTAATCCATATGTGGGGCAACGGCAAGTAGCCCTGCCCCCCTATAATCAAAAAAGTGACAGGAGCTGCCTATGCTTCACGGCACTGTAATAAAAATGGAAGGGGTAGGGAAAGTGGCACTGCCCCCCACATAGTATTAACAGAGCTGAGAGCATGCCAGCTGCTTTCATACTTCTGTAAAGAAGAATTTATGCAACATATCCTTACTTAAGTCAGTCAATTTAGAAAATACAAGATACCACCTTAGCTTTTAATAGTTAATGGATTTCTGAAAAAATTACATTTATTTATTTAGCACCAACAATTTATGTAGCTCTATGTACAGAGCATAGAGGGGGACTGCATACTAAGTTAGACAAACAAGAACAGACTGATACCTTAAAGTCTTAACTATAGCATAGCCTGCAAATTATTTAACTGACAACCAGAAGCAGGGCCAAGGGCCATAAAAGCTTTCAAGAAATGATTAGACAATGTCCATATTATCTTGGATTATTAAATTGTTTTAGCATTTTCCATTTCTAGTAATGGAATATCCATGTAATATTGTAATACTACCACTGAGAATGATACTATGCATTTTAACTGGGCACAGAGCAAGTAGGTGTGGGATGGAAGGAATTTTGGACACTTTTGACTAAATAAGTGAATTTAGATTGGCTAACATATCCTTGTAATAGTTGATCCTTATTATAAGTCTAGTCCAGCTAGCAAGTCTCATTATGCTTCTGGCAAGTCTGAGAAAATTAAGCCCTTTGCAGGGAAAAAGAAAATACAAATCCGGTTAAAAGTTATCAAAAGCTTACAAGCTTGTAAGCAGAAGGCAGCTACTTATTGCAATCTTGAAACACGTCTAGTTGATGCTGACATTTGCTTCAAATTTAATGAAAGCTTAGGATGGGGAGTTCTAATGATTTGAACAGACTGAGTAAATCTTTCAAAGCCTACAATAAAATGAAGCAAGAAGTAGCAAGTTCTATTTCCTGGAACACTTCCTTCCTAAAATTCAATTTAGTTGAAAAGTCTTTACATAACCAAGGAATCTTTCTTCCCCTCTGTCTCTGTCTTGTTGCTTTCTGTTTACACTTTGCTCTCATCTAACCTCATAGCCATAAGCCCCAAGAGCATGATAACATCATTTTAGTCTTAATATGGCCTATAATGATTAAAACATGGATTTGGTAGAACAGTATTTCCTAAAATAAGACCAAAGGTGAATGTTTCATCCCTAAAAATTATACATGCCACAACATTAGATGCGTTACAGTATAGACATCACCAGAAATTAAAGTAAAGTTTACTCTGAGCAGCTAACTTGAAAGGTTGGTGAGAAAATATACTGTAGGAGAAAGAAAAGACACAGCTCTTAAGAACAGAAATGGTTAACCTCTTAGTGACAAGACCTTTTTACCTTGACTTTCCCTTGGTGACAATGGCTGTTTTGACATTTCAGGGGTGTTTGTGTTTAGCTGTAATTTTCTTCTTTCTCACATACTGTACCCACACAAATTATATGTTGTTTTTATAGTCATAAGAAGGGCTTTCATACCATTATGTTCATCATTTCTTATAATTTACTACAAAACAAAATCATAAAAAAAAACAAAAACAATTTTAAAAAGCCACTTTTTCTAACTTTGACCTAATATATAATTTACACAAATACAATCATTAAAAAAAAAACCTCTAAATAGTTTCTAAATGTTGTTCCGAGTTCATAAATATGCATGTTTCCATATTTTTCAGTATTTTTTTGCGAGTTTTCCTACATTGACCTTTTGACCCCAACCCGAACCCTAAATTTAACCCTAACCCTAAATTTAATCTCAACTCTAACCCTTATGCTATCCCTTAATATATTTTAATTTTAATTTTAACCCTATCCCTTATGCTAAAAATTATTTAATTTTAACCCTTTAGGCTAATCGAACTATATTACCAGTTTTAAGCTAATTAAACATGTTTTTTAACATTGCTATGTTGGTTTCTGCCTCTAGGGGCAGTCAAGCAGCATATTCAGAGTGACAGAAGTTAATTTACTTTCACTTCCAAAGCTCAGACCACAAGAGGGCATAGCCATATTGACGGAGCATGCTGCTCCATCAGTATGATGCCCACGATCGCTCCGTGGGGCGATCGTGGGTGCCCCAGAGAAGAAATGTTGGTGCTGGCTATTGCCTTGACATCAAGGCAATAGACCAGCCCCATTAAAGCAGTTTTCGCGATTGTTGATCGTCAAAACCATGAATCACTGCTTGATTCACGACGTGCCAGGCAATGTCTACACACAGCTGAAGCTTTTAATATAATGGAAATGGAAGAGGAAATAGTGTCCCTCTGTTTAGTACCTATCTGCCAAACGCTATAATACTACAAGTGCAACAGAGCAGTAGCGGGTATGGGAAGGGCAAGAAAGCAGACTTTCTGATATGGAGAACATTCAAGGGAACATTCATGAATAAAATGGAATACCTGTAATAAATATATGGACATTTAGGGTGTACTTGCTTTTCTTTCACACAACTGTGGCAACAAAGAAGGAGAAAAATGTTTTAGATGTGAAAAAGTAGAAAGAAATGACATAACTTTTCTCTCCTAAAACCATTAAAAACACAGGTACCTTACATGATGTTTCTCAAGGCCCCGGTGTAATTGACCTTGGCGAAACAGGCAGACAGCCTTCCCCATTGTTCACTCCTAATTGCACAAGAGAACTTACAGCAGTGCCTGGAAAAACAACTCATTAGCGTTAAAAAAAGTGCTGACATATTTTTTTATGGACATAAAACAAGACATGTTGAAAATGGGGGAAAGGGTGAAAATAAATAAACAAAAAATGTAAAATCTGGATTCTTAATTGAAGGACGCTAAAGAAGAATGTAACTTATTAAAGAAAGATTGAGGCTCTAGAAAGGTTAGACGTACAAGAAAAACTTAAAAGTCAGAGGCATACTAGAACAAATAGATCAAGATCGAATTAGAGTATTTTCATTTGATTATTGGGAATACTTGACAAATCACTGGACAAACTCATAGAACATTAAAACCTAAAACATTTCTGACCCTTTACCAAGAGATAGAATTGTGAGGTTCTAATCCTTTTTCATCCAGCAGAAGGTGCGTATTGCATCTAGGGAATTTCTACTGGAGAAAGAAAGAAACTATTGCTTTTCCAGGGCTATACAAAAGAGACTTGTGTATAGAGAAGCTAGTGCAATTTTGTGTGTGATATATGTGGGGCTTCCTGGTGAAACGTATAGTATGGCTTTGTAAAAAAAAACATATGTGCTATCTACATCTGAGATGATACAAGAATGGTTTATGCTTTACCCAGAAGAGCAGGGATAGAGGGAATAGCATGTAGCTTTTTGTGCTCTTAAATTTGATGGAAGTGTTGGAGGGGACAGAGGGATAG
Organism: Pelodytes ibericus; assembly: GCA_036172795.1. Classification (NCBI taxonomy): domain Eukaryota; kingdom Metazoa; phylum Chordata; class Amphibia; order Anura; family Pelodytidae; genus Pelodytes; species Pelodytes ibericus. The sequence continues at coordinate 220,265,474 of CM069857.1, read as the reverse complement.
AGTTGGGATTATTATTTTTTTTTGCTATGTTTTGATTATAGTTAATAAGTTTGAATTAGAGGGGCTGTTTTTTTTTTTTAAGATATAGTGGCATATAATGCTCCCTGCTGATTCTCATTTTTGTTTGAGGAAGTGTTGTGGTTTGACGTGATGGCAAGCAAAAGCCTTCAGTTCCGTTATAGAAATGGGGTCTATATAGTATGTGAAATGGACTTATTTTTTGTGTGGATTTGTAGTGATGTTTGTGTGTTTGTTGTACTGTGGAGTTCAAGGCCCGGATTTGATTTAATTAATGTTCTTACACTTAATACTTAAGTGCCCCTCAATCAATACACTTTTTCTTTCTGAACTGCTATATCATGAACATGTTGACTTATGCTGTATTTAGGAGACGCACATGAAGGGAAACAATCTATCTAGTAAATAGTAAAAAATATATTCTATGTCAAAAAAAGAAATGTGGAGTTTCTATTCTGGTCTGTAATAATATAACACCTCAGATTATACACAAATACAATGACACAGTTGGAAGTTTTTCTTTTTTGGTATGATGATATAGACTTTTCCATTCTTAATATATATGTACCCAGCCAAAAACAAATATGGTTTTTAGACTATATTACAAAAAGTTCAAGAACACTTACAAGGTGTCATTTTATGTCTTGAGGATTTAAATTGTGTAACAATGCCTTGAGGATTTAAATTGTGTAACAAATTGTGAACTGAATAACAGGAATGTTTCTAGTTTGGATGGTAGGCAGAAAGAGTTGGCAAAACCATTCTGAGAAATGCTGGGTGATTATATGATATCTGGTGGAAAAATAAGACCTATGGGTAGAGATTACACATATTTTCAGGCAAGGGCAGATTCAATTAAGGATTGTGAGAGGGCTGATAATAGGTCATGTAATGTCTGGTTCAAAAATGACACTTTGTGCCTCAAGAAAAAAAAAAAGATGGGAGAGGGGAATGGACATAGACATTGAGTGAATCACTGTTAGCTTCAAAAGACAATATGAATGAATTATATTTTTAAGCCGTTTTTTTATGAGAATCTAACTAATAAAATATTTTGGCTATTTCTGCCCCTGGTGCTGAGCAGACCTTTGACAGAGTAGGGTGGACTTTGAAATTTCAGCTTTTGGTGAAAGATTTATCGGCGCTGAGAGACAGTTGTTGACCAGGGAATTAACTGGCTCAAAATAAATAATGGCATGGGCAGGGATGCCCCCTGGCACCCTTGCTGTATGTGTTATCACTTGGATACAAGATAATCAAGATATTAAGAATGGCAATTTGGAAAGTTAGTTCAGCTTGTATAATTATATAATCCAGCATGTTCTCTGGTTTCATTGATGAGAGAAATTTCTGATTATAGCTTATACTCAAATTATGGGTTACATATAAAAAAGGTGCAAACAAAAGGTATAGCCATCCTGGAAGAGACAAGGCTTGTATGGGAAAGATTTTATGACTTTCAGTGGGAGAATAGGGGACTTAATCATTTTGGCAATACATAACATAGTTGATGTTATGTAATGTAAGGGGAGTTAATTAAGCATGTTGGGGAATGATTTTTGTGTCTTGGCTTGGTAGACTGAATATAGTTAGGGATCATATAATCTTTTTGATAATTATTCCTATTAGACTTCCCCTATGTTGGATTAAAACATTTCAGTTTTACATATACATATTTAAAAAGCAAGGGTTTCCAGAGGCATAATCTGTGCCGGTCATAAACGGGGTGGCTTGGGTGTGCCAAGATCATAGAGATGTGCAAAGGTGAGTATGCTCTCCCATATTTTAAAGATGCAATATAATCAGAGTAAAATGGTTGAAGCACATCAATGTATTTACTGTTGTTTTATATTTGTCTATATATGTCTATAAATGTCTGTGAATGTTTGCATGACTTTGAAATAATAGTAGTTAAAGAAATTAATTATATATGCTTTTGCCAATTAATATAATTAAACAATCACTCATTTCTATTTTATATTTATATATAACTATATTTTTTATTTGTGTGTGAAGTGCAGACAGTTTTTTTTATTGTATACACTATACAGCCAATGACACTGTACTTCCAGAACACTCACACTTGATTAGTAGGCCCCATTTACACATGTATATTTTTTGAGCCTGTGGCAAGCTTAGCACACCGACATCTTTCTTTTCCCTGTCTATACCCTGAGGACAGTATTAGTGCAAGTGAGTAGAAAACAGATGAATAGTTAATAGAGGAAAGTGTAAAACACCTGCTGAAAGTACTAAAATGACAAATCTTTAGCTTCAGTCTCTCTTTTAAGATGCACATGCTGCAATGTGTAGTCTTCTGTACTGGATTATATGTCTTGGCTCTTGCAACCTGGTGCTTGAAAGAAACTCACAAAATCATAAGGGAGGAGAAAAAAGAAAGAAGGGGATTACACAAGGAGTTCAAGTAGCAAGGTATAATTTATAACAAAATGGTTTAAAATAGAAACTAGCATTGCACTACAAAACCACAGATAGATATTCTGTATCTATGTAACTCAAAAACTACCTGCCAATTCATTTCTTATGTGTATTTCTTCCTATCATATATTATAATTTTCGTTTAACTGTTTAGATGCTTTTGTACACAGTACCTTGACTATGCAGACGGAATGGAAACACACATAAATAAAAATCTATCGGTGGAAATTCCTGTGTAAAACTGAATATTTACTCAGACTTTCTACAAAAGATGAGTTTCAAATGAATGATCACATCAACTGATAAAAACATAGGATTTGTTTAATCCATCAATCATATTTCTGTCAAACATTTTGCTTCTGTGTCATGGTCTGTTTGAGATGAACAATTTTATTTTTTTCTGGATTAGTCCTACAAAGACACATTTTCAGTATAGTTTAACATTATCTAATTAGAGGTATGCATGTGTGTCTTTTGCCACCTCTCTAAATTAATGGGCATTTTAGATTCAATGCCCACCACTAACAAGGTTAACGGGTGAGGTAATATCATTACTGCATCTGTTAAAAATGTAACACACCCACTAAAAACCAACGCCATGCCCAAAGTCAGTAATTAACTAAAAATTAACTAAAGTAATTAACGGCCATGGACCGTTGCAATGCCCTGCGGCCCCAGAATAAATAAAACTACTACCCTCCAGGGCTTGGCGGATGGCGCTATGCCCAAGGCACCAACACACATACAATTTAAGCCTCCCAGGGTTTGGAGCCACGCTATGCCCCAAGACCCTACTGAACATTAATGACTCTTCCAGACCCTCACTTTCCCCGAGTTTGGGCCTGCCCCAAAGCCCAAATACAGAAATAGCAAAGGTGTCAGGGGCTGGTCAAATTCCCCTGTCATATTAACTAAATTGATAAATCAATTACCTCCACTTTGCTCAGGTAGGGGTGGACGATCACAAATAGCCCCCATAGATCACAAATAGCCCCATGCAACATTTTAGAGCTATGAAGATGGGCACAAAGGGTGCCCTGTAAATAAAGTATTTGCTGTATTCAGGATACAGTGTGGATCATCAATGCCCTGGTTGTTCATCTTCTGGCTCAGGAACGGGGGTTATCCATAAAAAAATATATTTTATCATTAAAAAATCCAAGATGCCGAAAAAAAAAAATCATGAGCAGAGCTATCTCTTTTCAGTTTGCCCTCACTGGAGAGCACCCTGATAATGAAATACCAGCCCAGAAGGGCTAGTATTTCAAAAGACACTAGGAGGCTCTGAATTAGAAGCCTCCCTTCCCCAGCCAGGTGGGATTTTCAAACTAGTCAATAGTACGCTGGTTTAATCAGATGTATAGATCGAAAACTGCCCATTTTGAACATTGATAGCAGACTTTTAGAGATTGTGGAACAGGGCTACCGTATGGTGGCGAAAAAGGCTCACCCTTTTGGTTTTTCCCTCTCACTGTTAAAAATCCCGTTCTAACTGGCTTTCAACACAAGGGATTTATAAGTGTGGCAGTCTCAAAAAATCTGCTATCATTGTTCAAAATGGTCAGGTGTTGATCGACTATACATTTGATCTGACAACTATTGACAAGTTTGAAAATCCCACCTGGCTGGGGAAGGGAGTCTTCTGATTGACTAAAAGAATGTGCAGAACGTGAAAGAGAGTAGTGGTTGGAAATGTTTTCATTTCCGTCGTCAGAGAAAAAATTATTAAAAGATTAATCATTACATCAATTGCACAAGTGAATTTGTTGTGTATCTACTCACTTGCGTTACCTACAGAATACAATAAGTGGGTATGAACACCCACTCTTTAAAGGAAAGAATCAGGGAACATGTGTCTTCTATCACAGGTATGGGTGATAAGGTTAAAGATACTCCAGTTAGGAGACACTTCCAGGGCTACAATAATTCCAACACTGAGAAGTGTATGGTTCAGGGCATTGATAAAGCCATGCTATCAATTTTGGGTGGCAATTTGGAACGCAGACCAAGTGGATTTTAGAACTTCACACTAGGGTTGAATTCTGAGTTTGACGGTCCCCTGTTTGTATAACACACATATAATATACATATTTACATGTTTTTGTGTTTATAGTTTCAGGGGGGTTTTCCGGTGGCTCTCAATGGAGTTCCTATCTCCTTTTCTCCATTCACCCATATAAGTATGCACTTGGAAACATTTGATGTGCTGAATTATAATCACATTTTTCTTTTGACTGATAATATATTATAATATATAATATATTTTATTATGTTTCCATAATAAACTAAATATATTTGCTATTTAAAATATCTCTTGGGCAGCCCATTGTTTTCTGTGATTTCTATGTTTATCTACATAAGGACCCTCGGACAGACTACTGCTCTATTTCTGGGTATGTTTAAATGAGTTTACCTGCTTCACGTAATTGCAGTTTCACGTTTTGAGCTCTCCAGGCTGGTTTGGTTTAAAAACTAGTGAATAGTAGGTCTGGGACAGAGTTAGCCAATCATAAGAAATTGTGTTGTGTCTAGGCAAGCACAAAACCAAAATACACCACTGACTCTTACTGACTTTTACACTTTTCCTCTTCTTAAAAGTGTCTGCCCAGACAGTAATTTTGAACTCCAGCCTGTGAAACATTACTGACCACTTAGAAGATATTGTTTCACATATAATATTACAGCATCATTTAATAATATAAATTCTGCATATGGAGTGTTTGAAAAGTTTAAATGAGGTAGAAATGTAGGTAGACTAGGTAGGTCAAAGGGTTCTTATGTGCTGACACATTCTATGCTTCTATGTTTCAGTAATGACTCAAGGTCATAAATGTGAAAACTGATGGCACACTGTCCTGAAGATTTCACATTTCATACTTCTCCTGCTTAGTGGGAGAAAGCTCATCCATGGAAATTGAGCTGTTTCAGAATCACAAGGAAAATTGGAAAGGGACAGTTGTACCTCTAAAGGGCAGAACCATATGCAAAGCTTGATAGAACATATTACTGCTCCCTAGGATGAAGTACTTTATCTGTAGGAAGCTGACAAATCCAGAACATGCATCTATGCTCAGTGTCACAATTAATGTTTATTCAGTTAAAAATAAAAACAACAATCTCATATTCAGGACTGGACATTTTCACTAGTCCCAACTGGTGTCAAATATAAATAATACATACAAAAGTAATAAAAAGATGCTTTTCCATACACATGAAAGATGGGCTAATAAATCTACTCATACAATCATGGCTGAGAGACCTTTGCAAAAGACTGTACAAAAATACACGTATATTAAATGCAAGGTCCATTTGGGTAAGGCCCTCTTACCCTTTGTTTCCTGTATGTCTAAACATGTTATGTAGTATGAGTCACTTGTTGTTTTCCAGTATGTCTAAACTTGTTATGTATTATACCAACTTCTATTTGTATGTTTGGGTTCAAATGATACAACCCTGCAGAATATATTGCTTTATACATTATGTAGTATTTTAATTGTTAATACCATTAATAATAGTGCACACACAGTTTTTTTCTATGTTTGTGCTTACAGTATGCACAATTCATGGAGGCTTAAAAGTACTGAAGTTACAATAAACAAAAACTGTTTAATTGATTGGCAACAGTACTACATACATATTAAACAATAACACTTTGATAACAAAAAGCAAAATGAAAACATTTTAAAAACAAACTGATCTTATGTAAAATATTTAATTTAATGTCACAGGCTGTTGATGCAGTGTACAGCCTGAGGAACAAGTGCTGAAAGGAATACATTAATCTTCCTTGCAATGTAGGCCATCTGACCTTGAATGAAGACTACAATTAGATTGTTTTGCTTCCTTTGCGATTAGCTTCAGTTTGTATACAGGTGTTGAACATGGAACAAAGACCCCATTCAACACCTGTTCCTGTAATTTAGATTTACTTTTGATGAAAAGACATCTGCAGGCTTAAAAGATTATGCTGTAGATTACCTTATGAGAATGGCACCACATGTTGATCCATGAAAATTATCAAATGTAGTAGAACAAGTTTTGTGTAATAAAAGCAAATTGATGACAAGTATATGTTCAGGTTAAATAATTAAAATGTATATTATATTTACTTATGTATATATTTATAGTACAACATTTAATTTGCTTTTAAATAATTTAAGGCCAATCACACACTACGTTTATTTAAGAAGTTACGTTTTCCTTCTGATATTTGGAGCTCCAAATGCTGGGGCAAAGACCATCATTTCAGTGATACAAATTGTCCTTGAAACTGGGCAGCCCCTAAAATCACCGAAATGCTTTAAAATTAGCCAAATGGCCAGAAATTGTTTCAGAAACACATCTGAACCATAAAAAAAAATTGTCTAGAACATCCCTTGGTGTCAATTCAGCTTGGCAGCAATCACCAGACACCTGACAAAGTCTAGTCATAGACCAATATCTGCCCAAGTCTAGCTATATCCTGGCACCTGCCCTGACCTGAGTCCTTTAAAAGGGTCTTCCATGTTTTAGAATACCTGTGTAATTGGGATGCTCTGTCTTAGAATCCCTGTAATGGGGATGCCCTGTCTTAAAATCCCTGTCATATTTGACAGGGATGTCCTGTCTTAGAGCCCTGTAAAAGGGGCAACCCTGTCTAAGAATCCTGTCATAGTTTTTCCCTGTCCTAGTGCCCTGTTAGTAGACTTTCCTGTTAAGGGTTTCCCTGTCCCATGCTTCTTTGTTCTTTTGTATTTGTGCTTTGTTCCATTTATTTTTTTCTTCTGATTTTGTTCTGTTCTTTTCTGGGTTCTTGTGTTGTCTTCTGTTTTGTTTCACTGCTCCTATATAATGTGCCACACTTGCTTGAGCTTTGTTTAAAGTTGTGTCAAGCTCCCAATCTGTGCAATCCTGCTACAGGTAATTCCTGTATGTCTGTATACTGTCAGTCTTATTGATTTAGTTTATTCATTTATTTTAGGCAGAATTTGGAGTCAGTGACTTGCCATTCTGTGAGGTACCTTTACACTGGTTGGCAAGCTTCCATATTAATTCCATCAGGTGAACTAAACCCTCATCATTATCATCTCAGAGTTTTAGGCAAGTTCATGTATTCATGTATGTGTCATAGTTAAGTTGTGTTAGGCCTGTCCTTTGTTTGTTCTCAGTTTATTTATGTGCCCGTGTGTTCCTTTAAGTTATGTAGAAGTGCCCTTTGTCTGTGGCCTTTCTGTCTCTGCCCTCTATGTACATCTTTTGCCTTTAGCCCTGTGCCCTGTATTCTTTAACCTTAGATTTGTCTCTGCTCTGCCCTATTTATGTTTACTTATGTCCTACTCCAGTCTCGCCATGGCCCTGTGTTCTATGTATTCAGTTCTGTTCTGCCTTAGTTTTTCCTTTGCTATTTTGCTCTGTTTGTATTCACTGTGCTTGATTTATTTCTGTCCCAGCCTGCAGTATCCTGTTTATTCTACCAGAGTTGTGATGTTCCATGCCTGTTCCAGGATATCGTCAAAGTATCTTCAGTCCAAGCCTTGGTTGTACTTGATACAGCAGCTGCTGCCACAGGACCCTGAAATGTGGGTACACCAACCTCAAGTTTCTGAGGGAGTGTGGTTACCAGGCCATATGTTTCCATTATCTGCATTGTCCCATGCTACATGGACCCAGTTTGCAACCTATGGCTGTAGGCAAATAGCCAGGAGCGCAGAGTGGGGTCAAATCAGCAGCACCTGAGCTTATCATCTATCCCTGTTTGGAGTTTGTGTCATGTACCAATCCATGTGCAGGCTCACCTAGGCTGTATCCAGTTATTTCTTTTTATCTAGCGTTCTTTTCTCTTTTTGAGATTCATTCCTTTTTTTATTTGCTACTTGTTATTTTTATCTGACCTGTTCCTTGTTTTCCCATTTACCTGATATCTCAGCTCCTATATAATGTGCCTCACACATTTCTGCTCAGTGGTTCAGCTCCCGGTCTGTGCAATCCTGCATCAGGTAGTTCCTGTGTGTCTGTTTAGTTATATAGTTTCAGTTATTATAGTTAGTTATAATAGGCAGGGATAGTGCCAGGACTTGACTGACTGTGATCAATTCGACCGGCCCCTCGATATTTTCTGTATCCCTGTTATGTTACCTTACCTCTGTTCTTTGTTTATTCTATTTTTATATCAGTGTTTGTGTCTCTCTTTCAGTTCTGTAGCAATGAGTCCTGTGCTCCTAATACTAATCTTTCTTTTACCCTGGCATATTTTAGACCTGTCTCTCTATTGTCCTTTATTCCTGAACCCTGTATCCTGTATTTTATTTATGGTTTTTTTTTTACTCTGCTTGGCCTGCAGCATCCTGCTTATCCTGTCAGTGGTGTGATGTTCCATGGCTTCTCCAGGGTGTCTGCAGGTCCACATACTGTCCTTGTCATTTACTGGATGCAGCAGCTGCTTCCACATTTGGGATGTGGCTGAACCAACCTCTGGCCTCAAGCTTCCAGGGGAGTGTGGTTACCCTGCACAAGGCCCTGTGTCTCCCCTGCACTGTATCTCCTGAACTCTGGCACTCGGTGCCCAAACCACCTGGACCACGCTTGTAACATCAACATTTATTAGCAATGCACCATTCCCCACTGTGGAAATGAAAATAGTAACTTTAACACATGTAAGTGTGTTAGGCAGGGGCTTGACTAGAAACCAATGGGAGACAGAGCTAAAATTGTCACATGGTGCCATCACCACATGATAGTACCCCCACTATCCACCAGATTTGTACGCACATGACTTCTAAGTGCAGTGGTAGCCCAGGCCACCTAGCATGACAAGTTCAGTTGCAGTGGTGACCCCGGCGACCATTGCACTGCACTTACAAGTGGTATGTGGACAAAGTTGTTACAGTGGACAGTGGGGATGTATTACAATGGTGGTATAATGTGGTGATGTGCTACATGTTCAGGAGCCCATGTGGCAATTTTACCATTGTGGCCCAGTGGTTTTTAGTCATGCCCTTGTCTAACAAATTTACAAATGTAAAGTTACCTTTTAATTTCCACCAGCAAGAATGGTGCATTGTCATCAATGCTGTCATCCATACTCGGGACATGAAATGGTACTGTGATAGACATAACATAATGCTGGGAGGATACATATAACAGCTGGTGATGATGAGCAATAACCGGTGATGTGACCCTACAGTTGATATGACATCATCAGTATTGTTATTCCACAAGAGCTTATGTGTCAGTGTATAAAATATGTTACTGTATAACATATAAATACACAAAATTCTCTTTTTTGGGTTTATTTATTGGCGTATGAGACACATGTGTATGTTAAAACATTTAATTAAAAATGAGGAAATTACACCACTTCTGCCAAAATAGAATATTTGGAAAATCATCAATTTTGTTTTCAAATATGCTATTACAGCAAATATTTAGAAATGTAATCACTTTAAAATATTATTTTAATGTACTTTTTGGTCCTAAATGTAAAATTCTCCAAATCAAATTTAGAGAAATTAAATCTACGTGTCTCTCAGTAATCTGCAAATTTTAGATCAATTTGGATAAATTAGGGGCTATATGAACAGGAGGAATACTGTGCTTACTCAGGTTAAGTACCCCAAAGTAACTTCAAACTGAAAATGCCCTACATTTTTGGTCTGAATTTGGGGAAAATCTCCAAAATATGTCCAAAATCGGTCATCCTCCAATCTGCTTATCTTTCTAACTCAGCTATGAAGTCATTGTTTTCTTTTTTCAGTTTACTTGTCAGTATTTACAGGTTGTTTTTACAATGTTGCTGTAAATAGATGTTGGTTTGTGGACTGTACAGTAAAACTCAAAATGTAATTGTCAGGAAAATTCCTAAAGAAAACAGTATGAAATATTAAAAAATAAAGTATGGATATATATATATAATTAACTCTATAATGCATGGAGATAGAAATGGTTAATAGTTATTCTAAGTAAAATTTTGGTAAATGGAATTAAATCATTAAGTTGCTGGGCCAACATTTACTAATTTAGAAGGGTCACTCTGTTCTTATATTGCATCTCACTACTGCAAGCATAGATGGTTTTTTTTGGCAACAATTGCAATTGCAATCATCTAACAAAAAACTTACTCCACCTCTAACTTTCAGTAGCCATAGTAGTGTTTATATAAGGAATTCTGGAAACATTGGAATAGTAGTGACCCAGAGATTGATTTATTTTCATAAGAACAGGACAAGAAATTCCCCAAACCAACTGGTCAATTCAGGTAATAACAGAACCACAGGTGGTTCAGTATGAGTTTCTGTTATGAAACTACTCTCTTGCTGGTGTCTTTACACTAAAGTGAAATAAAAAACCCTAAAAAAAAAAAGTATATTATTGTAACAGTCATCAGTACATGGTACGTATCTTCTAAAAAGTTTGTAGCCACCTCTGGAAATGAACAGTAGATTTCTACCTGTTCCTGAACTGAATATTTGGTCTGCTCTTCAGAATGTTTTTCAGACCATCCTGACACAGACCAGGGGCAGATCCAGAGTCTGATCTCGGGAGGGCCACGTCTGTCTGTATTTCCTCTCCCCCATGTCTGTCTGTTTTTTCCTTGCCCCCATGGCCTTCTATTGCTCTACTCTCCCTTCCCATGTCTGTCGCACCCCCCTCTCTCCCCATGTCCATCTGCCTCTCTTCCTTCCCATGTCCCTCTCTCTATTATTCCTTGCCATGTCTGTCTTTGTATCCTCTTTATTTCCCATGTCTGTCTGTCTCTCCTCTCCCTTCCCATGTCTGTCTGTCTCTCCCCCTTCCCATGTGTCTGTCTCTCCCCCTTCCCATGTGTCTGTCTCTCCCCCTTCCCATGTGTCTGTCTTTCCTCTCCCTTCCCATGTTTGTCTGTCTCTCCTCTGCCTTCCCATTTCTGTCTCTCTCCTCTCCCTTCCCATTTCTGTCGCTCTCCTCTCCCTTCTCATGTCTCTGTCTCCTCTCCCTTCAAAATGTCTGTGTCTCCTCTCGCTTCCAGTGTCTGTCTGTCTCCTCTCCCTTCCCATGTCTCTCTCTATTCTCTTTCCCATGACAGTCTTTCTCCTTCCCATGTCTGTTTCTCTCCTCTACCTCCTATGACTGTCTCTTTGTCCCTCTACCCATGTATGTCTCTCCTCTTCACTATGGTTGTCTCTCTCATCTTCCCCATCAGTGTTATATCCTCTCGTTCTCTCCTCTATCCCCATTTTCTCTTCCCCCTGTTCTCTTCTCTCTCCCTGTTCTCTCCCCATTATGATCTCTCCTCATTACCCCTCCTGCTCTCTCTATCCTCCCCCTCCTCTTCTCTCCTCTCTACCCCCACTGTGTTCTCTCCCCCCTGTTCTCTCCACTCCCCCTCCTGTTCTCATCTCTCTCCCCTGTGTTCTCTCCTCCCCGTTCTTTCCACTCTCTCCCCTGTGTTCTCTCCTCCCTGTTCTTTCCACTCTCTCCCCTGTGTTCTCTCCTCCCTGTTCTTTCCACTCTCTCCCCTGTGTTCTCTCCTCCCTGTTCTTTCCACTCTCTCCCCTGTGTTCTCTCCTCCCTGTTCTTTCCACTCTCTCCCCTGTGTTCTCTTCTCCCTGTTCTTTCCACTCTCTCCCCTATGTTCTCTCCTCCGTGTTCTTTCCACTTTCACTCTCGTGTTCTGCCTTCTACCCCCTTCCCTTTTGTTCTCTCCACTCCTTTATCCTACCTGATGCAGTGCAGGTCAGATCACTCGGTGGGGGATGCAGGCAACATTGGCTCTGTCTGTGTTAAAAACACTTAGAGCTCAATCAGTGCTGCCTCGCGCTCCCCATACATAGTGATGATGTAGAGCATCGTATATCCAATGCTCATATAACCATCACTATGCACAGGGAGTGTGAGGAAACACTGATTAAGCTCTGAGTGGGTTTAACACACACAGAGCCAATGCTGCCTGCATCTCCCCGCCAAGTAAGTTACACTGCTCTATAGGAGACGGACCTTCACTCCCACACCCGCAGCCAGTGCAGTCCGCCCACCTCTCTGCTCGGAAGGAGGGGCAATTGCCCTGTGGCCCACCCAGATCTACCACTGATACAGACCTAGCTGATACTAGCCAATTTAAGACCTTGTTATTTGTTGTTAATAGTTCAGGCTAGTGTGCATTAGTAAGTGTATTCATGCATTAGTGGAAGCACATCAACCTACCACCTGCCAAAAGACCTAAGACCCTTCTGCCATGTTGGCTGGGATTGGCTGAATGTGTACCTCTACCCTTCCCTGCTACAAGAGTAGCTGGCCACCCTAAATGCTTGGGGTACCAGAACCCCAGTGTGTTCTAGACTGTCATCCATGTTGTATGTTGATTGTAGAAAAAGTCTCCAGTATTTTCCAATTCTAGCAAAAAATATGCAAAATGAGGTAAAGAATGTAACACTTCCTGGCATCCAATATGTCTAAAGCACCACACTGTTCACATGTAAACCCCTGTTTAAGACACCAAAGATACTTACCACCCTCAGAGACCATGCAAACCAAGGATATGGCTGGAGAAGTGTTTCTGCAGTGGGATTCTTGATGCCAGGGTGGGATTAGGGTCAGTCATACCTGACCAAAAACATACTTTAAGTGTAAACTTCTAATTGTTATATAGTCATGTATTATGAACGTGCATAATCAAAAGTACCACTAAAATGTTCTTCAGCATAGCTGCTGATATCTAATTAATAATCACTACTAAAATTATCCTTCACAGTTTATTAAAATTGCCATGACCCGGAGAGTCACATGGTATTAAAAATGCAAGCAATCGAGCTAACTTCTCATTGAGTTCAGCCTTTAACATTCAAAACACTGTTATACGTGCAATATGTTTAATCAATGCAATTTTGTGGCACTGAAATTTGTGAAAATTAATTCATAAAATTAACCAGTTGCAGTTTAAGTTCTGTTTGGGTAACCAGCATTAACATCTAATGAATTCTAAGTTTAATACATTGTTTGCCAAATGAGTTTACATCTAAAGAATATGTAAAGATATGTTACACATAGCCATGATATTATTTAGTCAACAACTAAAGTTATTCCATGTTTACTCCAAGGGATAGAAAACGTAATTTAGATCACCAGGAACAGCTGGCATTTCACATATCATTTAGAACACTGGTGTTACGGAAAACTTTTCAAAAGCAGAAAACAAGTAACAGAGGGAAACATCAAAGGTCTAGAGGGACATATAAAAAAAAAATGAAATGAATAAAAAGAATAGTTTTAGTCATTGTCTTAAGTAACAGAAATACAAAACAAGGACAAGTTAAATAATATGCTTAATGTGCACGTTACTTTATGATTTTCAATGAATTCTATTTTTGATCTTTTTTCCTGTAGAAATTCTGAAGCAATGTTATTGTAAAATAAACACTGATGTACAAAAGGACAGATGCACAGACAAGTGAACAAAAAAGGCCAAAAACACTCCAAGGAATACAATCATAAATTAAATGATTTAACCTTTTGCATTGCAGACTGGTAAGCAGTGCTTGACCACAAAGGAGCAATACAATGTTTTTACTTAAGTTTAAATGTACTGTATTTTTATTTTTGCTTTACTTGGCTGGATCAAAAATTCATTTTAACCAGCTTAGTTTTGCTGCTGCTTGTTCACCAACATCCTCATTATTATACATATACTGAAGAAGCAGCCAAGCAGTCTGTATGTTGATCACTTACTGGATGACAGACCCCAAATCATCTGATCACAGACCACATCATCATTGTGTAAGGTTTAAAATATGTGTGTGTCTATGAATTTCTGTAACAGACATACAACCTTAGCTGCCCTCTGCTGGACCTAATCTGTATACAGTGGAAAGGGTATAGAGACAAAGCAAATGTCTGCAGCCTACAACAAGCTATATATATGTATATCTGCTAGACTTCATTATTCTGTAAACAGTTTTTGCACATTTGCATTTTTTTATAATTATATTATTTATATACGATTACAACATTGCAGATCAATAACATGTAATGTGCAGTGTAGCATGTAGTTTAATAAACAAGATCCTTTAAGCTCGGTTACAGGGGAAACGGTTTATGGGTTAGTAGGGTTTTTTTTTTTTAAAGGTGGTAGCCCTATCTGTTAGTGGTAAGCCTCATTAGCCTCTACAATACAAAATGATGCTTCCAAGTGGCTCCATTGCTTACATATTAATTTGTAGTGTGTAGACAGGGTTTTGAATACAAGTCGTTAGGACACTTTAACCTGCTAAGGTAAAAACATCTGTGGGCTGGCTGACAGAAGGCATACCAGGCTGGTTAAGGTAGACACCTGGGATTTTGTTTGATACTGGAATATAGGTGATCTCCTCATAGATTAAAGTATGGCCATACCCAGGGGCGGGCTGGGCCGGGGGGCAGGGAGGCAATTGCCCCCCAGGCCGCCCTAATGCATGCTAAAAACGGCTGCTGGGCCGTCTTTAACACTGGGCACCCCAGGAAGTTACAGCCGATACTGGCGTCCCAGGTCACGCCAGGATAAACCCCCCCCCCCCCCACTTTACCAGTACTTACCTCCTTGCTGCTGTCCCCCGGTGCTGCAGGTCCGTGGCTGTGAGGGAAGCGTTCTGCGCTCCCTCAAGCCAATGCGCATTCAATAAAGTTTGTTGAAAAAAAAAGTTCCTGGCATATTGAGGGGCATAATCCTGGCATATTATAAGGGAAAATTCTGGCATATAAAGTGGCAAATACTGGCATATTGTGGGGGAAAATCCTGGCAATATTCGTTATAAAACAAGGAAAAGTTGGCCGTGGATGGGGAGGTGATTCAATGGACCACTTGACTGGATTTGCCCCCCAGGCCTAAGGCTGCCAGCCCTCCCCTGGCCATACCTCTCTGCAAGAACTGATAGATTTGCCAGTGCACAAGTGAAGGTGTAACTTACGAAACATCTTTAAGCTGCTGTTATTTATTGAAATCACCACCAAGAGCTAATCCTGTGAATATTGGTTGATCTATTAAATAACAAAGAACTTTATATATCTGGTTAATAACTAGTGCCTAGAGTGATGCAGCTCAATAATTAGGTACATAACAACATAACTTACATGCTGCATATCTACTCTATAGGAGAGAATAGAAATGAGACCCAATGGGCTCTTGTTTTGACTGACTGTCTGGAACCAAACAAATGTGGTATAATATGTGAAAATAATGTCTATTCACTAGAACAGTGATTTAAATTGACAACTAAATTGGAAACTCTGTGCCAAAAGGCAGAGTTGGGAACGTCCTCCAACTTGCCTACTTTTTAATCTTGGCCTGTTTTTTTTTTTTGCAGTACAGTTGTCAGTTCTTTGCAGTTCATTGCTTAGTGAATAAACCCTCTCAAAATAAAAGGTGGAATTCTGTTATTACAAAAATTATGTGTGATGGGTTTAAGTAGTTTTATTTGCTACACCATTTTGATAAACAAACTAGCCATATGGTCATTCATGGTTGCCTGCGCATCCAAGGAGAAAAAACAGGTTTGTGACACATTTTTCTACTCATGCTCCAAAGAAGATTTGTACAGATGCTAACTGCAAGTGCAGAATATTCAAATGTATCTGGACTGCTTGCATTATAAATGTATACAACATCTTCAATTTGATGTTACAAATATATAATACAATGGTAAAATATACAACAGTGACTGAGCTTCATTAAAATCAAATTAAAAGACAAGTTAAAATGAAATTAAAAGACATACTCATTTTCATCATGTCTTAAATAACAGCGTATTGTATCAGAGAGATATGCCAGATTCACTCACCAGATATAAAACTCTAGCATTTCACAACAAGCATAACAGGACATTTTAGTTTAAATCCACTCTTCTGATGTATTCCCAAAACAGTGTGAAATGAAGCTATGATAGCATCCTAACCCATTAATAATAAATACGATCTGCCAGGTGTCCCAGATTTCCAAAGACAACCCCTATTTACTTTTTTTCTCCCCGTATCATATTTTCCAGCATTTTTACACAAATGCAACTTTACTTATTATTTTCTGCATACTTATTTATATTATTTATTTTACACTGTAATCAACATGAGTGTTCTATTATTGCAAGCCAGACTGTATTTTAATAGAAGGCTGGTAAATTTGGTTTAAGTCTATGGATGCAACAGTAAGGCCCCCTATGCACTACAGCCCCAAATCCAGTTTCCCTTTTTTATGCTATTTGGAATTAGAGAGCCCATCACCCAGTATCATGGATCGGTTACAACATTGTTCGTGGTGAACATTTACTGGTCTATGTGAAAAACAATTGAGTGATACTACAGACACTTTGCTTATCCCTGCTCAGCACCAAATCTTCATTTGGAAGATGGAATAATAGCACAATCCCAGTTGGTAGTTATGACAGGTTCAGTCAGTTACAAGTCGAATATTTAGCGTATGATATGAACTTTCAGGGGCAAAGGAGAAAAAAGGGACAGACCATGTGTGGATTCAAGAAAACCTCATATCATTATTTTCATTTATAGCGTGTTCTTGCAAATAATTGTATATCTATATTTGCTGTGTCAGTGTATTTGATTATATAAGGGAAGAGATACAAAAAAGTAGTGACAACAAAGCGCTACCAAATTTATTTACATAAAAATGAAAAGAAAATAGAGCTGATCACAGTACAAGAAAAGTAACCCAAAGATAATTCCTATAAACAAGAAAAAAAAAACAGAAAACTGGAGCGCTAAAGATAGTATGTGTATTAAAGTAAAACAAGTGCAAATATATAAAGAAAATGCAAAAATACTTATATGTAATCGCGTGTTCTTGATTCTGGGGAATCTTCTTATTTAGGTCGGTCTCAAACAGGGAACTATAAGGGAACTTACTGTTTGTACTGTTGTTTCTTTTGTTTTGTGAAAATGAGTGCTGTGAATTGTAGGCTCCAAGAGTTGAGAGGTATGCCAATGGCCCTCTGAACGGAGAAAATCTTTTGGATATAATATACCAGGGGGTCTGCACCCCTTCTTACCCTTGTAAGTACTCCTCTGCTCAGAGGTAAGCCACACATGAAAAATGTTAATGTTGTTTTGTTTCTCTATTCAGAGTTTATTGCCAAGGTGCTCCATGATGTTGAAAGGCCTTTTATGAATAGGCAAAACTGTTATACTAAACATGTAAGTTGCCGCGGTTATTTCCAAGTCAACTGACCTTTTGTGAATAACCCCCATGATGAATTTTATTCCCAAGTGGATGAACACTCTGCGTAGAAAAACAAAAACATGTAAAAGTATTTAAAACCATTACAATCTTTTTGATATTACAGTGTATGTTCTTTGTGTGCATCCATTAAGCTGCCATGCAGATCAATTTAATGTAAGAACGTTATATAAAGGCTTTTCTTCACAAAATATATTTTAAGTGATCATGTAAAGGTCACTGACTAAGAGTCAAAACCCAAAATAGCATTCACCAGAATCACGGAAAAATGGGTCCTGTGACTCATCTCTAATTGTCTGGAAGAATACAAAGAATAGGAAAAAACACTAAAAACATGTATTGAAATATGTGTCAGTATTACTAATAAAAATGCCAATACAAATATATTCAAAAAAAAATAAATGATTAATGTTCAGAAAAGATGTAGATTCTTTATTCACTACCACGCCATCTCACTGATGGTCATAGGTTAAAATAATATATTATTTGTAGGCCTAAACACCTGCAATTGTTGCAACTGTATTTTTGATTACTGGTGTTTACTTGTGCATTCCACAATGTACTGTTTTCATCTTAAGTTTGATTTTTTTTTTATAGATAATGATTTTGATAAACACCACCTCAAAATTGATAAAAGCACTTACATTCTATATTGGGAAAAAAAAAAACAGCGTGGAAAATTATAGAAGATGTGTTTCCTTAGACCAATGTTTAGGTTTGCAGGCTGAGAGAGACATCCTGCTCTCTGGGTTTTGTAAATTTGCCAGTAACAAGCATGATCACATTAATTTAACCTTCTGTAATGAATTCTATATATGGTTATTTTATCTCCACCCTGTTTACAGGCTTACCCAAAGCAATCATGTTTAGTACCACAAAAAAAAAAAAAAGTCTTCACTGAATTTAATAAAAATATTACAAGCAGATGGAATTATTTAAGCAGTAATGAAATAACAAGGAATTACTTCACAAAAAAGGAACCTCATAATCAAATACTGCTTTTATCACATCAAATGCATTAAACTTCTCTGAACCAATGTCCTTTTCATCCTAATGTACTAAATTAAATATCTGCTCCTTGTAGAGTTTGATTCATCTAAACTAGATTAAAACCAAATCATGTACAAAATCAATTTCACTTAAAGTACAATAATCTAAGCCCACTGAGGCCCCCTTCTAGTAATCACTATAAATGCTGTCTTTGCCTTTTATTCCCTCCCCCTTACAATGAGATGTGCACATCATTTTCACATAATATTAAAATATGACCTTGTACTTCTCTTTTCTATAAAGGAATTCGGTAAGGTGTGTGAGCCAAACATAACTACTGTTTAGTAAGCTTTGGAAAGGTCAATGAAAGTAGTTTGGATGCTAATGACTTTTCCTCTTATTTTAAGTACTATTATATATAGTTTAATGCTCTTTGGCAATTTGTGCTACCAAATGAATGCAATATTGAAAGCAGAAAAGCTTTTGGATATATTATACCTCATTAAAGTGATGGTTAGATCGTTTTATGAATGAAATGGATACATGAGATAAAGACAATGAGAGTTGGAAGTCAAAAGACACTGATATAATCACAATTCCAATAATATAGAAAATGGTAATCCTCACTACAAAAAGAGGGGATTGGTAGTTATTATTAGAAAGCAAAAATGAATGACCAACACTAAAATCTAACATTCATATCTGTGTTCTCATTTAAAGTCTAAGATCTAGTCAGGGTTGGTTTTATAGACTTCAATCCCTCTCAGCAAAAAACCATCTAAGTAGTGATGGGGTATTGGAATAAAAGCATTAACAAGCAATGTACAGATGCTGATTATTATTATGTAGAGGACTGATAATATTCAGCCTGTGTACACTGCTTGTACACTGCAGGGGTCCCTGAATAAAATGCAGTCAGGCCCAACCAGTGCTCTGTCTTTCTATCAGTTTGTCTTGTTTCTAAACTAATCTATGTACCTTGTCTGTGTATCTATGTCTATATCTGATGATAGTGTAGAATGATGAAGTTTCACTATCTAGTATTACACAAAACCCTGGTCTCCTGGCTAGAATCCTGCTGATAATATCATCATTTTATTTATAAAGTGCCATTACATGGCAGTGCTGTACAATGGGGTAAACAAAGCAAAGCATTCAAATACCAGGGGAGAGAACAGATGATATAAGCGTGAGCAAAAGGTTAGTAGGGTGCTCTAAAGGGACTTGGACATCTCATTCACAAGAGGTAAAATTCCTTTCTGCTTGCCTTAACCTCTGTATCCATCTTAAAGGTATAGTTTTGTAAGGGTGTGCTCTATCTCTTGTAATTCCCTTTAAGCTCTGGATAGTGTCAGTTCCTGACAATTATGGACAAATACTGGTCTATTGCATGCCATTCCCCCCGTTGGTAATAAAAGGTTACAGTCATTAAGTGCCATGCAAAAACTAATTTAATACAAGCTGTATATTAAACTTTCATTGAAGAATTGCCAATAATGTGTACAGGGAGTGCAGAATTATTAGGCAAGTTGTATTTTTGAGGATTAATTTTATTATTGAACAACAACCATGTTCTCAATGAACCCAAAAAACTCATTAATATCAAAGCTGAATATTTTTGGAAGTAGTTTTTAGTTTGTTTTTAGTTTTAGCTATTTTAGGGGGATATCTGTGTGTGCAGGTGACTATTACTGTGCATAATTATTAGGCAACTTAACAAAAAACAAATATATACCCATTTCAATTATTTATTTTTACCAGTGAAACCAATATAACATCTCAACATTCACAAATATACATTTCTGACATTCAAAAACAAAACAAAAACAAATCAGTGACCAATATAGCCACCTTTCTTTGCAAGGACACTCAAAAGCCTGCCATCCATGGATTCTGTCAGTGTTTTGATCTGTTCACCATCAACATTGCGTGCAGCAGCAACCACAGCCTCCCAGACACTGTTCAGAGAGGTGTACTGTTTTCCCTCCTTGTAAATCTCACATTTGATGATGGACCACAGGTTCTCAATGGGGTTAAGATCAGGTGAACAAGGAGGCCATGTCATTAGATTTTCTTCTTTTATACCCTTTCTTGCCAGCCATGCTGTGGAGTACTTGGACGCGTGTGATGGAGCATTGTCCTGCATGAAAATCATGTTTTTCTTGAAGGATGCAGACTTCTTCCTGTACCACTGCTTGAAGAAGGTGTCTTCCAGGAACTGGCAGTAGGACTGGGAGTTGAGCTTGACTCCATCCTCAACCCGAAAAGGCCCCACAAGCTCATCTTTGATGATACCAGCCCAAACCAGTACTCCACCTCCACCTTGCTGGCGTCTGAGTCGGACTGGAGCTCTCTGCCCTTTACCAATCCAGCCACGGGCCCATCCATCTGGCCCATCAAGACTCACTCTCATTTCATCAGTCCATAAAACCTTAGAAAAATCAGTCTTGAGATATTTCTTGGCCCAGTCTTGACGTTTCAGCTTGTGTGTCTTGTTCAGTGGTGGTCGTCTTTCAGCCTTTCTTACCTTGGCCATGTCTCTGAGTATTGCACACCTTGTGCTTTTGGGCACTCCAGTGATGTTGCAGCTCTGAAATATGGCCAAACTGGTGGCAAGTGGCATCGTGGCAGCTGCACGTTTGACTTTTCTCAGTTCATGGGCAGTTATTTTGCGCCTTGGTTTTTCCACACGCTTCTTGCGACCCTGTTGACTATTTTGAATGAAACGCTTGATTGTTCGATGATCACGCTTCAGAAGCTTTGCAATTTTAAGAGTGCTGCATCCCTCTGCAAGATATCTCACTATTTTTGACTTTTCTGAGCCTGTCAAGTGCTTCTTTTGACCCATTTTGCCAAAGGAAAGGAAGTTGCCTAATAATTATGCACACCTGATATAGGGTGTTGATGTCATTAGACCACACCCCTTCTCATTACAGAGATGCACATCACCTAATATGCTTAATTGGTAGTAGGCTTTCGAGCCTATACAGCTTGGAGTAAGACAACATGCATAAAGAGGATGATGTGGTCAAAATACTAATTTGCCTAATAATTCTGCACTCCCTGTAGCTCTACAAAAGGTTTTCTGAGGTTTGAGTGATCTTTTCAATGGTATTAACTGCTTTTATACTTGATGAGAAAAGCTTTTTCCTTAGAAAAGAGTTAGAATGTTTGTTTTTTTTGTCTTTTCAGCAAAAGAGAAAGAAAAATTGTCAATTAAAGGTTCATTCACCGAGGAAGAGATGTAGTAATGGGACTGGCTTGTTTAGAAGCTGTTACGAAGCCAGATGAGAACAATAAATTAAAGAAAAAGTGGGCAAAATAAGGAGAATTTTTTTTTTAATGGGATGGGCAATGTGACAGAAGTCTGCAAGGAAGTTGAAGTCGGAGACTGGGCATGTGAGAAAACAGCACATTGAAAGCAACAGTGATAATGGTGGAAAAGAGTTAATGATAAAACAGTTGAAGTCCATTAGTGGAACGTGGATGTATAGATAAATACAGTTTGTTTCAGACATGTTGTTGTGCACATTCTGTTGAAGTCTGTACTAATCATCACTTGGTTGATTAAATACTTTCTGTCAGATGCAAAACATGCAGCATTCAGGTGTTCATACCAGATCCTAATTTCAAATAAGACAAACCGGTATTTGAAGAGAGTGCCATTGTTTTAGATGGTGCAGCTGGAGCTACTTTAAAGTGGTCTAATATTATCTACACCCACTCTAACTCATACCCACCCATTTTTCCATAACCTACACATTTTGTCTTTAGTTACGGTTCTTCATTTCTAATCTCTCTCCAAAATTAGTAATATGAGTCAGAATATAAGCGAGGAAAAGTAACAGTGACAGGATTTGACAGAAATAACAGGAAATAGGAGATTTGAATAATAGGAGATTTGAATAAACATAAGAAATTCGGTAAACATTTTAAAATAATGCCAATTTCTTTTTCCCTTCACATAATATTGCAGTACTGCTGATGCTTGACTTAGTTATCAAAAAATAGTAACATGTGTATCAAAAATACTAACTCTGATCCTGAATGAAGATATATAAGGTAGGAAAACTGGTGATTTAAAGGGCAGTGACTGATAATGAGGTTGAAACTGTATATGTAATCTTAAATGAATCACTCTGCACATGTAATGAATATCATTGTTCATTGTCATTGAATTACATCAAATAGCTGTTACAGTGTGTTCTAAAGAGATACACTTTATAAGCCTGCAGAACAATGTTATTTGAGACATCTGTATTCTTATCTGCTCCATTTACCAATATTAAAGCAAGCCTGTTAAATAAACACTGTGTGGGACAGGTGCTCGAAGCTTCAAAAATTATCTTTACACTCTGCTGGCAAGAGAAAATATGTTTTTCAATATTTGTTAGCTCTGCTTTGTCTGTATCATTGTCAGCACTGATTGTTTAACTGCAACGTCCTTTTCATTTGAATTCGGTTGATATTGGCATTACCACTTTCATTATTGGCTGTTGATTTTGCAAGTACAATTAAAATGCTATTGTATCATTAAAATACCTGAGTTCAGCAAAAATTGGATTTTAATTTATACTAAAAATTATGTTTGTACTCTGTTCTGGATAGTACCCCACGTGCTGTTCTGCGGACTCTTAATTAGAAATATAATTTCTTAAACTGGCACAGAACACAAACAAAGAAATAATATATTTATGAATAAATAATAGGTGAATATAATCTGCAGTTGAATCTGTATTGCTGTACCAAGTTTAGACAAATACATGCCTGTTCTTAAAAACTTACTTCAAATTATTATAGCAATTATAATAATAAACCATTATTATGGCAAAGCCTATATTTATGGGCAAACACCATACGATTGTAAATGCTATATAGTGTGTTCCTTATTCTCTGGCACTCAAAAGGTTAAACATGACACTTGTATTGCAATGGGTTTTACAAAAGCAACTTTTTTTTTTACTGACCTAAATTTAGTCTTGATGACTTCAGTGGGCTTTTGACTAATTCAGTTATTCAACCGCATGTGACAGCTTTCAATGTATTTGCCATCCAAGTAAACAGTGTCTCATGTGCTGCAGATCTCAACAAACTCATCAGACACGCTTTGCAGAAGTTGTCCTGTAAAAGTTGCTTAATAAAATGTACAAACAGCAGTGTCGGATGTGTGGGTACCAGATAAAATCCACGATCACCAGAATTTCTTCATAAATGACAGATATTAGTTTTTTTAGTGGCAAAAAAATGGTGCATGGTCACCACTACAAGAAACAGAGAACGCCATACGCGTTTGCACCCAATCACGGAGCTTAACCCAGTTGCTACCCAGGAATTATTACACAGTCTGATGCATCTTGTCACAAGGGGACCATCAGTGTGCAGTAAAGTGTTAAGAAAAAGAAAGACCTATTTTCATTCGCTCTTTAGGTAATAAACATGTGGACTTCCATTCATTGTGAAGGTGTAACAGAATGTTGTACAGTGGGAAAAACCTCTTGGTGTTCCCTCACACTGACATCTATAGGTTCAGACTAATCAAAGTTTCCTTCACATATAATGCATACCTCCCAACTTCTATCCCAGCAAATCGGGATGTTGGGGGGTAAAACTTGTGAGGTTAGGTGTCACCGCTACCGCACACAGTGCTGTATTTACCGCGAGGCATCCTAGGCGGATGCGCCCCCCAGCACTGAAAAAAAATAAAATAAATAAATAAATAAAAAACCCGGCCCTTTAAAAAAAAAAAAAGACTGCGCTTGCAGGCAGAGACGGAGGTGAGAGGGGATCGGAAGATCCCCCCTCACCATCTCTCTGCCTGCCAGGAAGCACGGGGAGCCGAACAGGCAGCACAGAGAAACCTCTGTGCTGCCTGTTCGGCTCCCTGTGCAGTGTGACACGGAAGTGCCGACAGTCACGTGACGGGCGCGCTGATGTCATATGCGTACAAGTGACACAATCGCCGGGAAGCCGAACAGGCAGCAGGGAAAGGTAAATGCTGATGGGAGTCAGAGTGTGTGTGATGGGAGACAGTGTGTGTGATGGGAGTCAGTGTGTGACTGTGTGTGATGGGAGTAGAAGTGTGTGACTGAGTGTGATGGGAGTAGGAGTGTGTTACTGAGTGCGATTGGAGTAGGAGTGTGTGTGTGATGGGAGTATGAGCTTGATGTGAGTCTGAATGTTATGTGTGATGTGGGGTCATGAAATGGAGGTGATGGGGCATGTCTTAGGTGTGTAACGTGGGTGTGCAGCTTGGGTAGGGGGGTGCCCGGATTTTGTCTGCCTAGGGCAGCACAAAATCAAGATACACCACTGACCGCACATCAGAGATTGTATTTAATTGGGACCGTGCAATTATGGGCCCAATGTACATGGGCTGCAGAGGCCATTTTTTAAATAGGTTAACTGTCCATTTAATACTGCCAAAGATGCAGATCTTACCCAAGATGATTTCCTTTAGGAGTCAGCACAAGATGATTTATTTATTATTATTTTGTTCTCATTGTATTTACAATAATTACCTTTAAAACTTTAATTTACCATTTTGTTTCACGGGGATTGAACCTTACCCTTTGTGCTGTTTATAAAAGGGCATATGTCGTCCATCTTCTGAAGCACAACATACTTGCTAACAACATACTTGCCAACTTTGTTCCCCTTGTTCCTGGGATGAGAGGAGGCAAATAAAAAAAGGGGAGGAACTATGTGACACTGCGTAATGTCACTCAACATTGCATGAATCCAGACTCCCTGATACAGATACTGAGTGCCTGGAGCTCATTTCTTCTTGATTAGACAGTGTATGAATTTTATACATACACAGTTTTAATGCAAAGTACTATGCACGGGCATTATTAATGCAGGGATAGATCCAAATTTGAGGGCACAGGAAACAAAAAAAAAAAAATTAGACAGTGTTGGCAATTAATGGACTGTTGGCAACTATGCAATGAGCTAGAGGGAATTTTCAAAATTGGACTCGGGGTGAATCATGCCTGTTGACTTTGATGTTTAATTGTGCAGAAAATATGTATAGTTAAGTTATTCTTAAAGCAACATACAGAATTGAGTGGATGTTTAAATTGTACAACATTAAGGAGACTGTTCTCATGAATAATGACCATGGATACCCAATACAATTCCATGCATATAATATATATATTTTTTAAACTGTGTCCAGTTATGTACTGCAAGTCTTGTCCAAGCATTCAGATTACATTGTACACTCTAGTTCGTAAATATAACATGATACCATTTTGTTGCCATAGTATATCTAGTTCTAAGTTTTAGGTTGTGTTAATAAAAAATAAATACTTTTCTGTTGCTGTATTTGCAATGTTCATCTAAGCATTCACTCTTTACATGCACACACTTCTGTTTAATGTGACTATATTGTTACCAGCAATGTTATTGGAAAGTCACTTGTTCTATTACCGTATTTGTTTGAATATAAGACAAGGTTTTTTTTTTTCACAGCAAATGCTCTGAAAAAGCTGCCTTGTCTTATATTCAAAATCGTCTTATAATCAGGCCTAAAAAAGAGGTCTGATAATAAAAGTAGGATTCAGGTCCCTGATAGAGCTGCAGGCAGCTGGAGGAAGCCTGAATGCTGCACACAGACATCCTCCAATGCTGCCCAATACTTCCTCAAAGTTTTCTGAGGTAGAGCCGGGAGGTCACTTGACTTCCCGGCTTGCCATCTCAGAAGTACCGACGCGAGTGACGGGCAGCATATAAAGATGCCTGTGTGCTCCAGGGAGTGTCCCAGGGGTGCATTGGCAAATTTGGAGACATATTTGCAAGATTGGGGACACATTGGCAAGTCTGAAGCAATTTGGCAATTCTGGTGGTGCACTGGTCAGTCTTTAGGAATATTGGCAAGCCTGGTGGTGAATTTGCAAGTCTATGAATGCTTTGGCAAGTCTGGGAGAATATTAACAAGTCTGGAGGTATATTGACAAGTCTAGGGACACATTAGCAAGTCAAGGGATGCATTGGCAAGACAGTTTACATGTGAAGGAATATTTACTAATAAAACTTTTTTTGGGGGGTGGTCAATTGAGCAAGGGATATATAAGAACTGTGAAAGTTAAATGTTACTTCAAAATGGGAGGAACGTCATTATTTTTGTCCTAGGAAACAATACAATCAGTATTTATAAAAAATCATTACACTTTTAGTAAATATTTTAGAATAAGGAGTTCACATATACACAGGTACTTTGATTCTACTAATTCTATGATATTAACAATACAAAAATGGTTTTATCTTTTACTTTGAGATCCATAACGATCACAGAGAGGCATTTAACAAACAAAAAAATGTTTTCAACCTTGTATTATTGCTCTGTTAGCTTCTGTTATATTAAATTCAATTAATTTCAGAACATCATTAGGCATGTTTAACGATAGAGAATTCATGCTTGACAAGGGTCAATAAAATATTTCACAGCTTCTTGTATACTTTCATCTGTTTTGAATTCTCTGATGTGAATAGGTTTATGTAACGTATGACAAGTTTGAGGATTCTTGTTTTCTTTCTTGGCAGGTATCCACATGGAATAGAAGTATCCTAAGGAACAATACTTTAATTATTGTGGTCTAAGTGATTATCAAAGTATAATGTCCCCATAGTTGTTGATATAGAAAAACAAAGTATTAAACTGTAGTTATACGTGTAGCTTGTATAGTTGTAGGCAACGCAAGCAGCACTTTGCCTACCTAAAAACCATATAGGCTCTGTTGCATTCACTCATGAATTACTGCCTTGATTGTAAATCTATGCTACAACCCCCACTGTTTGTTAGGCCACAATAAATAATAAAAGCTATTTAACAGGATGCCAGTCTAGCATGTATTAATGCAGTAGTTCTCAACCTGTCTAAATCCAGGACCCACATTTGTCCTTGGTCATTTAGTTATAATTTAATTTTCAAAACATTCAAATTTATTCCACAAAACAAGTTGTACAGTATTCCACAATGTACATATGCACAGTTCAAAACATTAAACAAAAATTAAAACAGGGTTTCTTCACAAAATGTATAGTGCAGTAATCACAGTGCAACTGAAAATCAAAGTGCTATTGAGCTAAAAACCCAGACGGTGAATTCACCGTGCATCACTATATCATTGTTCCTTTTCCAGTCACAAGTTAGGCTTTTTTAGGCTTCACACCAGCGTACAACCAGGTAATGCTCCGCACACCTAGCACGAAGCCACGCTGTATATTTCCGGAGTTAGTGAGCTACAGACAACACACAAACACCGGAAATACATGAAATACATACAGGAGATTGATGGCAGCAGCGAATTTGGCATCAGAGTCAATCAATCTTCAACCAGCATGAAAAGTATCCAAATTTTCATATACTTTTCCTTCTGGTCAAATTGGCAACAGAGTAAGTGACTAGGATGTCGAATTTGCTGCTGCTGTCGGTCTCCTGGATGTATTTTGTGCAGGTGTGCTGTCAGTCCGGTGCACACCTGTCACTCAGGGGCAGAATACTGTTTTAAAAGAGTATCTGTCATCTAAGAATTATGATTACTACACATTTTATACCGATACCATTTTTGGAAATAAAAAAAATTGCCTAGCATTAAAATTGGCTACAAGCCCCATTTTTACCAGCCTGCTGGTAAAATACCTATCTCCATATACATTTAATCCATTGCGCTATTCAAAATACAAGCAAATGTCTAAAAGGCTTTTTTTTTATCAAGGCATTTACTGTCATTTTATTCCTGGACACATGGCCTCAGCAAAAAGTGTTCAAGCAAAGTTAAAAGCTATGGTGGTGGAAATAGACGCATGCACACCCACCTCCCATACAGAGCAGAAAGATGTGCATGCAGCCTTTTTGCCATCTTTGCTAGTGTAAGCTTCAGATGTGCTACAGTAGCTGGCAGAAAAGTTCAGGTAGACATACCATTTAATATATACATTTGCTGGCATTTTTACTAGCAAATATAAAACTTAAGTACTTATACATCCCTGAATCTGAACTTAGTATCTACAAAAGTTAACAGAGCTGTAGTACTATTAATAATTATAAATAATGGTTACTATTAATAAAACACATTCATCTTGGGTATATCTTTCATTGATGGCTACAATTCTCCATTATAAATATGTGTACAGTGTTATTAAACTGATCCTCCAAAGTAAATGGTTCAATAATAATGAATAAATTGCACTCCTGATTTCCCTTTTCTAATTTTGTTGGAGCTGGTTGGTCATTGATTGGCTAGGACTAGCTCTGACTATACTTTCCAGCAGGGTTTGGTATAATACCTGTGGGAGTCAACCATTAGTTGAGGAAGTTCACCTGCTGTCTTTAATTAACATTATCAACACCTGCTACCTCTCTCAGTAGACTATAAGTTCCTGCCTCTCAGTAAATTCGGCTATTAGTTTTAAGGAGACATTCATGAAAAATATTCCCTAATGATCTGAATTCTGCATTTCAATCATCCATTTGCTTGTATATTCTTCTCTACTGTTATCACTTAAACCTGCTTGATCCTGATCCCTGACATTAACTAGACTAGACTTCATTCTATGACCTTACACATGAGTTTATTCCACTTACATGAGTGCAACATATTTAAAGCTAGGCTCTCATCCTCTTTGATAATGTTGCCCTCTTGAAGAGGTAGCGAAGCAATTTTCTATACCTTAACTCAAATCCCTGCATTTGAGCCTTTCCCCACTACATTAGCGTAACTATCAATTGTCTGTATAGCTCCCTTGGAATTTAAGGGTTACATGTTCTCTGGTCCGTTTTCAAAACGGACCCATATTGTCCCCTTTTCCTCATAGAAACATAGAAACATAGAATGTGTCGGCAGATAAGAACCATTCGGTCCATCTAGTCTGCCCAATTTTTTTTGAGTACTTTTATTAGTCCCCCGTTCCCGGTCTTATAGCTAGGATAGCCTTGTGTCTATCCCACGCATGCTTAAAATCCTTGACTGTGTTTACCTCTACCACTTCTGCTGGCAGGCTATTCCATACATCCACTACCCTCTCAGTAAAGTAATACTTCCTGATATTACTTTTAAATCATTGCCCCTCTAATTTAAGACTATGTCCTCTAGTTGTGGTAGTTTTTCTTCTTTTAAATATACTCTCTTCCTTTACTGCGTTGATTCCCTTTATGTATTTAAATGTTTCTATCATATCCCCCCTGTTACGTTTTTCATCCAAGCTATACATGTTAAGATGCTTTAACCTTTCCTGGTAAGTTTTATCCTTCAACCCATGAACCAGTTTAGTAGCCCTTCTCTGAACTCTCTCCAAAGTATCAATATCCTTCTGGAGATACGGTCTCCAGTACTGGGTACAATACTCCAAGTGAGGGCTCACCAGTGCTCTGTATAATGGCATGAGCACTTCCCTCTTCCTACTGCTAATACCTCTCCCTTTGCAACCAAGCATTCTGCTAGCATTTCCTGCTGCTCTATTGCATTGCCTACCTACCTTTACTGAAATTATTACTCCTAAATCCCTTTCTTTAGATGTTGAGGTTAGGACTGTACCAAATAGTCTATATTCTGCTTTTGGGTTTTTATGCCCAAGGTGCATAATCTTGCACTTGTCCACATTAAATGTCAGTTGCCACTGCTCTGACCATTTTTCTAGTTTAGCTAAATCATTTGCCATTTGGCTTATCCCTCCATGAATATCAACCCTGCTGCAAATATTTGTATCATCAGCAAAAATACATACTTTGCCAACAAGACCTTCTGTAATATCGCTAATAAAAATATTAAAGAGAATGGGTCCAAGTACAGATCCCTGAGGTACCCCACTAGTAACAAGACCTTGCATCGAATATACCCCATTGACTACAACCCTCTGTTGCCTGTCACTCAGTCATTGTCTAATCCATTCAACAATATTGAAATCCAAACTCAAAGATTTCAGTTTATTGATAAGCCTTCTATGTGCGACAGTGTCAAAAGCCTTACTGAAATCTAGGTAAGCAATGTGTTCTGCACCACCCTGATCTATTATTTTAGTTACCCAATCAAAAAAATCAACAAGATTAGTTTGGCATGATCTCCCTGAAGTAAACCCATGCTGTCTCTGATCTTGAAATCCAAGCGACTTTAGATGTTCAACAATCCTATTCTTTAACAAGGTTTCCATTATTTTCCCCACTACTAAAGTAAGACTTACTGGTCTATAGATGCCCGCCTCCTTCCTACTACCTTTCTTGTGAATGGGCACAACATTAGCTAATTTCCAATCTTCTGGAACTACTCCCGTTAACAATTATTGGTTAAATAAATCTGTTAACGGTTTTGCTAGTACACCACTAAGTTCTTTTAATAACTTTGGATGTATCCCATCAGGTCCCATCGACTTATTTGTCTTTACTTTAGACAGCTGAAGTAAAACCTCTTCCTCTGTAAACTTACATGCATCAAAACACTCATTAGTCTTTTTCCCTAAATGAGGTCCCTTACCCTCATTTTCATTTGTAAAAACTGAACAAAAATATTCATTAAGGCAGTCTGCTAAGCCTTTATCCTCTTCTACATAGCATCCTTCTTTTGTTTTTAATCTAACTAATCCTTGTTTTACTTTCCTTTTCTCATTTATGTATCTAAAAATGTTTTATCCCCCTTTTTTTTACTGACTGGGCTAAAGTCTCTTCTGTGTGTGCTTTGGAAGCTCTTATAGCTTGCTTTTCCTCTTTCTGCCTACTCATATATATCTTTCTATCTTCCTCACTCTGAGTATTTTTATAATTACTAAATGCTAGCTTTTTATTTTTTACTATTTTAGCCACCTCTGCAGAGTACCACAGTGGTTTCTTACATTTTTTGCTTTTACTGACAAGCCTTATGCAATTTTCTGTTGCCTTCAGTAGTGCAACTTTTAGATAATCCCATTTCTCATATTCTAGAATGTTAGCCCCGCATGTTATAAAGGGTTGTATTTTGTTCCTACCAATTCTATATTTGTTGTCTAAGGCCTTCAAGATGTATGGGTAGGTCTTACAATCCCATTACCTCGAACATTCCCTATACAGAGAGAGCCTACAGAAGAAGAATATGATTATTAGAAACTGCCAGTCTCTGAGAGATCATGTGTTTTTCAGGAGTGTTTCACTCCCACTCCACCAAAGGGTTGAGCCCCAAGGTAAAGTAAGGCTGCAGGACCTGCTGAGGATCCCTAGGATGCGGGTACTCCAAAAGCTGACAGTAAAACAGCAGGATTGTCAGGCACAGAAGACAAGGTCAAAACACTGAAGCCAGTAGGGCAGTCAGAAAGCACAGCCAGATCAGTAATGACAAATCAAATAGCAAAATCAGCAGCAATACAATCAAAGGCAAAGACCACATTAGAGGCTATAGCTGTGACACTGATAACTTAAACTTTCTATTCTCACAGTTTGTCTTGTTATGCCAATGTTCTCACTGTTTAGGATTATCCTCCAGCTTAATAATCATGCTGAATGAGGTTACCTAAAATCAAAGTTCTTGGTGTCCTTATAACACTGCACTCCAAAAGTATAATAGGACAACCTGTAAACTCTATAGTACTGAACCCAGGACAGACCTGGGGTACCAAAAGAGAGTCTGAGTGGGACCCCTGAGTTCCACAGCGGAAAGATGAGGTAGAGGCAAAAGGTCCATTTGTGTGTTTATGTATATATATATAATATATATATATATATATATATATATATATATATATATATATATATATATATATAACATTATTGAAAGTGGTAATGGCAATTTAAACGAATATTGGCATTTAAAAATATTTTGATGGTTTATTATTGGTTATAGTATGAGTACTAATGTTCAGTTTAAAAGGTCACTCCAAGATTAAAAAAGGAAGTAATATCTGCACATTAACCCCTTCGGAACAATAGACGTGTCAAGCACGTCCAGCCGGGAACTCCTTTGTGGACAATGGAAGTGCCTGACACATCCTCCGGTGAAACGAGCGGTTTTCGCAATCAAGTGGTCAGAGCTTCGAAAGTGAAAAAAATACACGTTCGTCGCTCAGAATATGTTGCTTGACTACCCCTTGTGAAAAAAAAAAAGACTTAATTAGCTGAAATCTAGTGTTAGGGTTAGAATAGCAGCGAGGGTTACAATTAAATTAGGATTAGCATAAGGGAAAGGGTTACAATTAAATTAAAATATATTAAGGGTTAGCATAAGGGTTAGAGTTGGGGTTAAATTTAGGGTTTGGGTTTGGGTCAAAAGGTCAATAAAGGAAAAAAACATTTTGGTTTTTGCCCCATAACTTGCAAAAAACTGCAGAAAAACATGTAAACAAGCATATTTCTGAACTCAGTACAACATTTTGAAACTATTTAGATAGGGTCTTTCTTAATAATTGTATCTGTGTAAATTATATTTTAGGTCAAAGTTCGAAAAAGTGTTTTTTATTTTTTCATCATATTTTATGATTTCTTGTAGTAGTAAATTATAAGATATGATGCACATAATGAAATCCCTTCTTATGACGCTAAAAACAACATATAATTTGTGTGGGTACAGTATGTGAGAAAGAATAAAATTACAGCTAAACACAAATACCACAGAAATGTAAAAACAGCCATTGTCCCCCAAGGGAAACTCAGGGTCAAAATGTCTTGTCACTAAGGGGTTAAAGCTGATACTAGTAGAATATATATGTGTATTATATATAAATATATGTAAAAATGCAATATGTTTGGTAAGGAAATGTAAGAAAACTAACATATTTATTTAGTACATTTTCATTTATAACAACAACAAAGACCCTAACCTACATTGCAGCATGGCATAAACTGCATTTGAAATTTTAACAAAAAAGTGTAAAATATTTATAATAGTAGAAAAGATCTTATGTCTTCTTTTCAACTTAAAGTAAATTCTGCTTCTGATGCATGGAGATTATGTTCTAAAAGAACAAGGAAAGAACCAGCAAAGCAATATACAACCTTGGTGTCCTTTGAATCTTATTCAAACAAAGTATTTTCAGAAACTTA
Organism: Pelodytes ibericus; assembly: GCA_036172795.1. Lineage (NCBI taxonomy): Eukaryota > Metazoa > Chordata > Amphibia > Anura > Pelodytidae > Pelodytes > Pelodytes ibericus. The sequence goes on along the minus strand of CM069857.1, from coordinate 220,231,857 downwards.
AAAGCAATATTTAGTTTTTTTGCTAGACATCCCTGAAGGAGCTGCAATCTGCTTACTTCCAATGCTTTTTCTAGCCAGTTAAATGAACACTATATTACTTTGGCACTAAGACTAAACTGTCAAACCTTCAGAGCGTATATTGCTACAGATATTGCTTCATAATAATAGAACTTTCCACAGAGGTCATGTATCTTGTAATTAAAGGAGTAATATTCAAGTTCATTTGCATCTCTTCCTCTTATTTCAACACAATAAGGTCATAGGAAAAAATAAGATCCTATCACACAATTTTGACTGTACATCTACAACTCAAAGATAAAGTATTCCCATGCTTTATGATCTAGCAGTCTATTCCTTTGACCCCAGCTGTTGGCACCATTTGCTTTTTGCACATCTGACATTTTTAGATGATGCATTATATGTCCGCAGAGGGAGCATCTCCACTTTGAATTCAATGCCTTTCTTACTTGGAAATAGAATCCACATGTATTATATTCCTATCTTTGACTTTAAACACAGTTCTCTTACTTTTTAAAAAAAATAGATACTATAATAGAGTTTATTGGTTAAGGTAATTGTTCACTTCTATGTTAATGTGCACAATCAGGGATTTAAGCTATAACATTGCTTTGTAAGGAGGCTTTAATAATTAGCATTTGCATAAAAGTTAACAGCTATCATGGGTCTACTCCTTCTCCACATAATAGGACAGTTTATTGTATAATTTATATATTTAAAAAAAAAAATAACATTGGATAATTGTGTTTTAAGGTATTTCCAAAAAGATGTTGCTATTTTAACATCCAACTCTCTAGGAGCTGTCTGTATAAACATAATGAGGAATTATAGAAAGTATTAAATGCAAAATGACATACACAAATAGTACTAATTTTCTGTTTTAAAATGTCATAAAAAATATATATTTATGCACATATATGGTGCTCCATAAGTGGTGTCCAGACCTATAAATTGTAGGAGTGTCTCTGTATTTTAAAATAGGAAGGGCTTTTTGGTCCCTGGTAAGCAATACACATGAAGAGATTGCCACTAATACCTTTCTGCATGACTAAAAACAGTAATTTTCCTTTAATATATGCTTAGGTAGATTTCTGTGCAAATCTTCTGGGACTCATTGTAGACCCAATCCAAAATTTTATATAGGGAGAACTAATATTTTCCCATAGTCCCTTAGATGCTGCAACAAGCAAGGGATCACTAATACTGGGGGCGCGTGATGACGTAAAGTGCACACTCACACGCTCCGAGGTTGTGTTGACAAATGGCATGCGGATGAACCTGAGATCCGATAGGTAGAGCTGGAACCACGGACACATTTGCTGAGGAGTGTACAGACGTAATCTGTGGGCTACTCTACTGCTAGCGGGCAACTACTGCTTCCCGACTACCTGTTACCCTCCCTTAATTCTGTTTGAGCATGTCCTTCAGAAAACAACAATGCTGCTGCTCTGGGGACAGAGACGGATGTTTCATCCTGTCCTGTAGCATTTATGGGCACCAGAGAACGGGAATGAGAAAACAAAGCCGCACGCCCAGGCAAGCTTCACAAGTAGGCTGCACAAGTAAGGAGCTGATGAGAGGGGCAATAGTAAAAAACTGTAAAATGTTTCCAGCTTATATTTCAGTAAGTTAAGCTGGACTAGTAAATAGATTACATAAGTCACTCAAATCAAGAAGGGTTGGAAAACAAAGCAAGAAGTGTCTGCTACTCGATAAAACGTATTTCTTTACCGCCCAAGAAAGTTGAGTTAACAGCTCACGACTAGACCGACAAAGAGGGAAAGAGCCCACAAGGTCTCATTAAGATTCAAGTATGACTACCAGAAAATTCCAGGCTAAAATTATAAAATGGAGTTAAGGGAGTTAAAGGAGCCCAGAGAAAAATAGAATAAAATAAAAGACAGCTCCTTAGACTGTATCCTCTGAGTTCCTAAGAGAAACTCTGCAAGACATCCTTGGTGAAATTAAAAAGGAGATGGCAGCTAATGTTCAGGACATTAAAAATGAGTTTCGAGGCCTTTCCAATAAGATTCAGTGCTTTGAAGAAAAGATGGCGGTGCCATTGGATAATCAATTTAAATCGTGAGTGTGCAGTGTTAGGGCATCACAGACTATACAGCAATACAACCCATACATACACAGCCACACACAAATACACATACATACAGTCACTCTTACACACACAGTATCACACTTACACACACATAGAGTCACATTTACACACACACACACACACACAAACATACACACATAGAGTCACATACATAGAGTCACTTACATGCACACAGTCACTTACACACACAGCGTGACTTACATTGCACACACAGAGTCACTTACACACACACACACAGAGTCACTTACACACACACACACACAGAGTCACTTACACACACACACACACAGAGTCACTTACACACACACACACACACAGAGTCACTTACATACAGAGTCACATAATACACACACAGTCACTTACATGGACACAGAGTCACTTACATGCTTAGACTTTTTTTCCTAATACCGGGCATATGGGCTGCTTCGTCATGCAAGTAGTGGTTCCTTTTTTAATCTTCCCTCCCTCTGACCCGTGCGCATGAAGTCACGTGCAGGGCAGAGAAGGGATTATGTGCTGGGCAAGCCAAGCACTGCAGCGTTCTTAGTTCCCGACGCTGCTTCTAGCATCGTGCGGTTGGAGGTGCGGTTACTGCTGTCATGCGGGCCGCACCTCGATGTCCCGCGGGCCGCATTTGGCCCGCGGGCCGCATGTTGGACGCCCCTGCTCTAGGCGATCTCATCTACGTTTTAGGAACTTTAAAAAACAGTCCCAGCAGGAGAATTTGGTAGATACCTTGATGGAATATTTTAGATCTCTTGAACTACCTCTGGATGGTCACGAGGAACGGATAGACAGATACCACAGAATGCCGAAACCTAAAGGTGTCCCTGTGGATTTTCCGAGGGACATTATTGTGTGTTTCCACTCCTTCCAATTCAAAGAGAAAGTGGTTAGGGCATTAAGAGAACGGAAAAGGAATGAAGGCCAGTTTAAGGAAATTATTGTTTTAGCTAACCTCTCATACAACACAAGATTAAAAACAAATTCTTTCTCAAAGGTTATAGAAATGCTAAAGAAACATGCCATCAGATATAGATGGCGTTATCCATCTAAATTACCTATAACTAGGGATGATTTTTATGAATGTTTTGATAATGTTTCACAAGCTAAACTATGGTTATCAGACAAGAATATTATTTCATTTAACTGCCCATTATGGTTAGAGGCTGGGAAGAGTATGTGTGTTTGTAGCATATGGTAGCACTTTAGAATTTAGACTAAGATACTAATAATTAAGGATGACAAAATCACTTATTTTTTTCAGCAGAATTATGCATTGAGTATTAATTTAGGGATACATAAGGAAGTTTCTAGATATTTACTGTGCTGACGCCCACATTACATGGCAATAAGCAATAGATGGTATTGGACCCCCAAAATCTTAACAGGATGTATCCTAATCCCGCCCCTAACTGTTGGCGATGTGGCGATCTGGACGGGTCCTACCTCCACATTTGGTGGAAATGTAGACTAGTAGCCCTCATACTGAAGTTTGTCTTGGAGAGTGCCTACCGGACGACTGGGATTACTATCCTGTTGGGAGAAGGAATGGCACTATTAAACCTGGGTTTGAGGAAATTTGAGAAAAATATAAGAATAGTTGTGATCCACGGTCTAATGTCAGCTCAAATCTTAATTGGCAGAAACTGGAAACTCGGTTTACCATTCCAATATGCTCACTTTTTTAATGAGCTGAGTCACCAGTTGACAATGGAACATGATTTGAGCTTTAATTTTGATCTCTCTGGTAAAAAATATAATCAGTATCAATCATTGCTGGACTTCCTACACTCCACTGGTAGTCTCTAGGATTTTTAATATTAATGGCGTGAGTATTGTTATGAATGGTATATCAATGACTCCCCCTCTTGGCCCACCTCGAGGGCACTCTCGGTCTAATTGTTTGCAATAGTCTGTGCAAATGGATTCAATTTTCTGTGTTTACATTTTTTGCTTCAGATAATATCATTTAGATACAATGTATAGAAAAGCTGCTATGTTCATCCAAATAGGTTCTGTGCATATGTAATTCTGAAGCTGTATGTTTTTAAATGTGTGTCATATTGATATTGTATGTTTAGTTATGATGTTTTTTGTATTATAAAAACTAAATTACGGTATATAAATAAAGAATAAAAAAAAATAAAAAAACAAGGATCCCTGGTGGTGTTCCTGGTACTGTGTGCCGCCCAGTGACTAAACAGGCTGCTGCAAGGAGAACCACATGTTCCTGGATTGTCTGGGACAGTCCCACAATATGACTTTATGTCTCGGGTCCAAGGCAGTTCAGTCTGCGTGAAAAATGTTTTGGTCAATCAGGAAAGACTTCTCAACTCTACTGATTGGCTGAGAGATCAGAAACCTCTCCTGGTGGGCTCCTTTTTCTTCTGAAGTCCCTCCTTCACGGAGCTAACTGTCATAACTGTAAGCAGTAGCAGCCTGCGTCAGCATTATGCATAGGGCAATACATATGCCCAGTTTGTACACAAAGTTATATGAATTTCCATGTGCAGGGTTATATATCAGGACAGTGTGAGAGATATAACCTTGTATACATACTGGGTTAATATACTGACTTAACCGAGCATGCAGACTGCACTCACAGGACTTAACCCAGCACCCAGCCAGTATTGAGATTGGATTTGGAGATTGCTCCAGAACCCAGGACCTGTGCGTACCATACAGTAGGGAAAAGGTGTCGATTATGATATATCCGACAGCCGAATACTTAAAGCGGCCACATCTTATAGCGGCTCCAGGGCAGGATGCCTACCAGGATTTTTCCCCATATCCCAGCCTGGCCATGTGTGTGTCTGTGTGACTGTGTGGTCCCCAAGGCTTCCTAATAATTGATATAATATAAAAAAAGAAAATTACAGCTAAATACACACAACACAGAAATGTTTAAACAGCCATTGTCCAGAAGTTCCATAATGGCTATAACGGCTATGAAGTTAAACATAAGGTCAACATTTTTTCTGCATTGTTTTATATATGGGCCTTTGATCATGTACCCCAGATGTTTTGAATCTAATTACTGAACAACTCTGTGGATATGTTTTTTTTAGTCTATATTTACAACTATCTAATGACATATTAACAGTGGTCAACAAAATACCAATTATGCTTTAGTTAATTCTGTTCATAGGACTCATAGGATGCAATATTTTATTTCTGTACCTGTAAAGAAGCTGCATTCGAATGGCGAAATGTGTCACGTTGAAAAGAGGCCAATTATATTTGCAAATGTGTAAATATACAAATTAGTGTGATTTTGTAGGTTATGTTTATTTATCTGATGTTTTTACATGTCATCTATTATGTGATAAAAATCATCGTATGTATATGCCATAATATACTGTTTTGCCATGTTATAGTGTGAAGAGTGAAATACACAGGATGGGACTAAGTTCATGAAAGTCATTATAGATTTCCCTCCCACACTTCCCTTAGCAACACTGCACCATATTCCTCCTGCAGTTGATGAACCCCATACCTTTATCATTGGTGCTATCTTTTAAAAGAACCCCAATTTTACAGTAAACTCACTGGGATTATCAGTTAAAATTTAAATGGAGCCTGATAAAGCTTTTATGGATGCATCTTGCATAACAGACCTTACATATCCCACTACATGTTTATTAATAATGAATCAAAGAGAACACTGGCCTAAATTCCCTTTTAGCCAATGAAGGCACATGCCTTGAGTATCTTAGAATTAAACATGATTTCAGTGGATTGATCGGTGTGCTTTTTTAATCCTACGCATTAATGAAATCTTCACGTTTGTATTTAAAATGACATTAAGTAGTGACAAACGCCTACTATAGATGTGGTTCTCTTTTAGGAAAGGACTACTGAGGATTCTCAAAATTAAAATCTAGCCCCAACAGCATAATAGGTGTTTAGTGTAGATTAAAAATCCACGCTGCAATATATAAGCCCTTGTAAACCAATGTGTGAACAGAAAAAGCAAGGCAGAAAAAAGAGAATGCAAAAATATCCAGAATTACATAGGGATTAATAGTCTGTTTACACTGAGAACAAACCCACAACAACACAACCAAAAGAAGGCAACTGTTTAGACATTTGACAATGCTGTTCTATTTGTTATAATAATGTATCTTGTGATAACGTGTAAGAAACAGTTGGGCGGAAACAAAAAAACAATCAATCCTACTGGGGTTATTCACTATTGCTGAATCTGAACTGGCAAGCGAACTGCAAGTAAACTGCATCAATTAGGCATGCATAGTGAAATAAGAACACTGGAACATTGGATCAGCAATTCATTTTTAGGGAATCATTTTCACAACAAAATGGCTGATTTTAAAAGGAAATGCTTGATCAAGATTCTACCCCAAGTCCATTACTGAATATATCATAAAAACAAGCAGCAAAACAATGAAATATCCTTTGGGAGACCCATCATATATATTATTTAAAACAAAGCAAAATACAAAGAAATAAAAATATGTAAAAGACAACAAACATTGAAATCACAAGGAAAGTATATTAATGTATTTCTTAGGATTTTTTTTGTAAATGCAATCTAAATGTAATGGAGCTTGAGGAGAATATCCTGCTAATGGAACTTATTTTTTGTAAATTGGCTGCAAGTATACCATATATTTGATTCTTCCTTCCATATGCCCTAATGCAATCTCTAAAAACAGATGGTATGACTTTAAACTGGGATTAGACCCTCCTTATAAACAGACATCAAAACCAGTCAATAGCCACCAATACATTACAAAATAACTCCATTAGTTAATCACTTGCTGAGGTCTGGAATACTACTATAGTACCCGAAATAGTTACATGTACTGATTTCCAGTGGCAATGAACAGAACAGAAGTTAGTACCATATTGTGCTTTTAATCCCCTTATCTGCTCTAAGGAATTCTGCAGATATCACACAGTGGCAGATCTTAGGTCCAACTTAAAAAGCAGAGCCCAATAAATATATAAACGCACAATGCTGGAAAATTGATATGATCTTTAAATAAGCTTTAAAAAATACTCTAAAAGATAAACAGCATGTTTTTACCCAGACGGCTTTTTAACACCTATTTTTTGTGTGTATTTTACAGCACCATTGTTTTAATTTAGCATATGTTTTCCTTAATAGCAATAAACAGAATCCAGTGACAAACATGCCACTGTTCAGCACTTAGTTACATCAAATATTTAGAATTTGCTTGTTCACTGTGGAAGGAACTGTGAGATATTATTAGGTCATTTACGAGTTGTCCTTTTTTTTTTTTTCCTTCTTTGTGTGCTAGTTAAAATAATAAGTCTCAGATATATATAGTTTTAGAATATACTGAATACTCGGTTTCATCCATTTGTGGGAAACCCAAGCTACTTTAATGTTACATTAGGGCTTTACAACACTACTCTTCTAACATAGCCCAAAGGCACACTTACCTATGGTATTGCTATAGAATGTAAAATGCCCTCAATAGTTTTAAAGCATTAACTTTGAAAAAAGTCAATCCAGTGGTATGTTCACAAAACATAAAAGTACATGGATTTTATTGTGAGATGAGGTGTATCATAATTTTTTTTTTCAATAATTGAGTAGGCTAAAGAAGAAATAGAAGATAGAGCAATAAAATATGCCATTCATTTCACCGTGAAACACATTCACATCTTACGCCTGGGGCAGTGAGCGAGAGACAGCAATGCTAAAGCCTCCCTTGGATATATTGCTATTCTTTTTCTCTTCATATTTTATTTCTTCCCTAAAAGAATCTTTAAAACAGATTTTTTTTTTTTTGGAACACAGAAGTCGTAAATAATAATAAGGAAAATAAAAATATATTTTACCACATTCTTTTTCACCAGGATACTCAAATTCAACTTTTTTAGCCAAGAAGATTATGGCAAATTCATACATAAAGACAGTATTTCAATTAGACTCTCCCTGGGTAATGTTGATCTAATTAGACTGCTTTTGAAATTTATTAACCCCATGATGACACTTGCCATGACAAGTACATTATGTGTTACACTTCCCTTGGCGACTCATAATGTACCTAATACATATCGACAAATGAGTTTAGAACACGATCACTTCACTCAGCAAGTGTTGCTGAAATGCATCAACATTGATGCATCCAGCAAAACCAAAATTGGACCTCCCTTAGCTCTTCCACCTCAGGCAGGAGGCCTTTCAGTATGATGCTTCTCTATTGTATACAATGACTTCAATTATCAATAATCGCTTCCGTCACCCTGTTGGTGTTACTAGACTAAGCAACATCACAGTATAAAAAAATAGCCTTAGAGCAAGGTTTAGGATTAGGGTTTGTCCTAGGGTAAAGATTAGGGTTATGGCTGGATTAACTAGTTCAAACTCAGGACAAGTATGGCAAGCTATATAGCCGTTGTTATATTAGCGTTTGTAGATGTGTAAATGATTTTTCATGTAAAAGTTTGAAAAAAATTAGTTTTTTTTTAAATGATATAATATGATAAAAATAATCAAAATAAAATCCTTCTTTTGCAGATAAAAGCAATATATAAAATGTGTTCGTACATTAAATAAGAAAGAAAAAGTTTATAGCTAAACACAAACACAACAGATATGGTAAAATAACCTGTGTTACCACTGGTACAGCATGGCCAAAATAGTTGTCAAAAATGGGTTAAACCAAATGCTTATACAGGTAGTCATATTACTTATGCACTACCTCTTTATCACCATTTACTTTTGGTGTCATGCTTTGGTTAAGATCATAAAATATTCTTTTTGGGTAGTTTTGATAAGTATGTAACTGAAAGTAAGTATTTAGAGTGCCAGTGGAGTGAACTGTCCCTTTGTACATGAATCGTCATAGTAAATTCAGTTAAAAATGTGATGGTTAGCTTTTATTTGCAAAGGGCATAACAAAACTTAGTGTGACAAGCACTAACTAATTCAGTAGTTTTTTTAGGGCCCTGCTCACAGGCTTACAATCTACAGTGGAAAATCATACTTAGAAGACAAGGATGACACATAAAGATGGGGGATTGACGGTTTGTAGAAGACAACAATATGCAATGTGAAAGATAGGTTGGTGGAGGGACTTCTGAGGTTCTTTAAAAAAAGGGGAGCTTTGAGAATGTCTGTGAAGGAAATTTGCATGGTGCTTAGTTCCACAGGTACAGGGAAATCTGGGAAAGTGAACTAATATTCACTCATTAGCTGTAAATGTTGGAGGACAACAGGACTCAACTCAACCTGTCTGACATATACACACAACTTCTTCACCCAGCAATCCAGGAAGCTGAAAGGAGTAGCTTCGAGGTTTGGTGTCACTCAAACTTAAATGCATTAGTATTCATTCTTTGCTTGAAGCAAGACAGTTGGGGAGGCATGAATATATCTTCAATCATTTGTGGAAAATTGGAGCTGTAAATCTCGATATAGCTAAAATTATTGAATACTGAGTTTACTGTTTCACTTTGAATTAACATTGGCAATGAAAATGTAAACAGTCAATGTTCTATTTCTAATAATGTGACTTACTGCAATAGCAGTGATAGACCCATTGGTGTTTGCAAATAATCAATAGGGGGGACCTGATTGTGGGAAACCAAGGGTCTTTTGCTGCTCTAGCAGAGAAAGACAGTCATCAACTATATCAGTCTGAATGCCTCACAAGAAATCATGGAGGTATGTATTGTATAGTAATTCAATGCATTTTGTTTGTCACTTTGATATTGAGTTTGTATGCTTCAATTTATTAAAATTAAAAACAATTAAATGTTTAAAAAAATTGTCATGAATACATTTAAAAAAAATCGGAATCAAGATATGTTTTAAATTGATCCTATTTTTTTCTGTATGGTTCCAGAAATAAGTTTTTTCTCTAATGGGTTCTAAAGTGGATTGAAATGAAGCTTAAACATCTCAAATAAACACATGAATGTAAACCAACATCAAGGTACAAATAAGAATTATGAACCATATTTTAGAAAGAAAATAGGCATCTTTTTACATTTTTGGAGTTTCATGAGAATATTAGTAAACATGCTAAATCTTGAAGAACACCTGAAAAGATATTGTACAAAAATGTGTATGACCTTCAGAAATAAAAAGTTTGTCCCATGAGCTAATGTATCTGAAAATGAATTTAACATGCTAGTAAGTTTAGTAAACACAGAGCGTAGTCATTTGCATCCCATTCATGACAAGTACACAGATTAATAACTTATGTATTATTAATGTGCATTTATTTCCTTGACTGTATCCAATTTTATTGAGAGATGCATAATTAATGGGGTATTTTAATCATGTTACAATAACAAAAGTCTCAAAAACCAATGTGCAATTGTGTTAGGTGTAGTCAACGATGTCTAGAGGGAAACATTTTCGTGTCATCTATAAATAAATAATTAGAGAGACAAATACAGTTGTATGTCACTGGCCTTATTAAGGTAAAAAGCTTCAACGTGAGACATAACAGGTCTTCTTTTCTAATGTACAACAAAAAACATTAACCAGATCCGTATGTCCTTAGAGGGTAGTCTGTACAAATTATTTTTTAATGTGCCTCGTTGGTTTAATTTTCCTATGCTACTAACCCAGAAAAACCAAATGACAAGACAATCAAGGAAGAAATACGTCTGTTGAACTGATGCCTTAAAATGAAGAATACAGATGTTATACAGAGAACATGGTTCGATGAACAAGAAAAAGCACTATATTGAAATTCTAGACACCAGAACCCACTTTAACATACTCTAAAAATTAATTTACTTTGTAGCTTTTATACTTTTCTTGGGTTTAGTGGGCAAACTACATATCTGATACATGATGTAGCTTTTAAATAAATCACAAAAAAAACCTCCTGAACAATCACCACATATGTCAGAGAACACACGTTTAAATGGTTCTTATCCATGTTGGAAGATTTTATGTATTGTGTTATACACCACCAAATATAACTTGTAGTGCACAAAACCCAGATATGTTGGTCAAAAGAAGGAATATAAATATTCAAATAGGAGTATAAAATGTACAATATAGTAATTGGAGAGGTGTTTATTTACATTTTAAATACACCTGTTATTTGATGGATCTTACTAAAAAAAAATGATGGCATTTTCACTTGAGATAACTCTCTCAAGCCATCTATAAATTTGGAAGCTGATCAGTAAATTCTAAACAGTAAACAACATAGAGTAAAGTTTAAAAAAAAAAAAAAGTATATTAATAACCATAGATGGGTACAGTGAGGGAAACGCAGAACAGGTTAGTGTGAATCCGACTGAAACAATGGGGTTTACATAAAAAAAAAAGAAAGCTGAATACGTTTTTACATACTCCAAGTACAACAAATATAAGGAAATAACCTTAAAGCATAAAAGAAAATAATGCTGAGCGACATAACATTAGACAGGTTTCCAACAGGATGGGAATCCCAATTTTTCTAGCTTAACTCATGATGTGACCTTTTAATGAATATCTAAAGTGATTACTCTTCGTTTATACCTAATTGTCATAATGTTTTGGTTGATCTCACTGTTTAATTAAATACATGTCAGGTTTATGAATAAACGCTTTGGTTTATTTATGCCTGGTCCTAAATATTATTTAATATATACGGTAAATCATAAAACAAATCTCATAAAGCTATTTGATAATCTTTCTGTATATTTATGTTATATTTATATACTGAATAAACTAATGTGTCAATCTTAGAATGTAGAATCTGTTCAATCCTATGGATTATTAATTTGATTCCTCCTTTACTTTATCTACCTTTTTTGACTGGACAGTCCCTTAAATGTTCTCTTACATCCTATTTTCTAAGTAATAAAGTGTGAATTTGCTCTTTACAGGCGAAATACTTATCTCATTTTAATATGCTGTTCATCTATTGGAAGGGAATTCTATTCCTTGTTTTGCTATTTTGTTTTTTACTGACTAAAATAGAGAGAGACAAATCTATAATTATCTTTTTTTTTTTTCCAAACAGTCATTTTGATGCTACTAAAAGTTACATAACTTGTACAAATAATACATTTAAAGCCATACTAAAACTTAGATCTGGGGTAAAATATTGTACATTTATTTCCCACTTTGTAGCAAAAACTGAAGCACCTTAGTGTTCAAAATGGGAGATTCATAACCCCTTGTATTTGATGGAACTATATATTCTATTTGACTTTAGAATGCTGCATCCTAAATAAATAATTTCATTTCACAAACTGACTCATGTGATTTTGAATTAAATGATTTTGTGTAAAATTGCAGGGACCATAGTGACTCAGAATTGCTAACCTACATGATAAAAAAAAACCAACTGATTTAACGTGATGATGATGAATGGGGTTATATTAAAGCCTATAAGTAATATGCTTCTTAATGAGATGGTTACGTTCAATTAGTGCAATTATTTGTAGTTTAATGTTGGCCAAATGTATGTGTATGAAGTAGGAAAGGATTGATGTGATGCTTAAAATAAATCCAAGAATTTCATAAAATACCAACTATTACTTCTAAGAAATATACACATGTTTTTGCTGAATATACTATTGTTGAGAAGTTTAAAATGATTATATTTAACAACCAAAAGCAAATCTAAATGTATCCCTCTCAGGAATTTCAGATTGTCAGCTGATTGTGTTGTGTCATGCTCAGCTATCTCCTTGCTGCTGGTACAGTCCCAAGCATGTGAATACATATCTTAACTTACCTGGTACTATCCTAGATGCAGTGTATAAAATGGCCAGCTGGAGGTAGTTAGAGGAAATGTAATAATAAGTTACAGTTCTGATCGAACATGGGCACCATATTGTACAGCAGCATGCTACTCCAATGTGACACTGCCTTCTTGTGTGCCAAGACATGATGAGTGATGAACTAGGATGCCTCTAGAGTCAGTCAGCAACATTTCAATAAAAAAAAATCTAAATTAGCTTTAGATGTAGGGTTAGGGTAAGCATAAGGGTTATTGTTAGATTTATGTTTAGGGTTGGGGTACAAAGGTCGGAGAAAATGGGAGAAATCACTACTTACTGGTTACTTAATGTCACTAATGGGTTAATAATTACATCATAGAGGGTTTTACTCAACACATAATCTTAAATTGGAGGGGCAGAGGTTTAAAAGTAATAACAGGAAGTAATATTTTACTGAGAGAGTGGTGGATACATGGAATAGTCTTCCAGCAGATGTGGTATAGGTATATACAGTGAAGAAGTTTAAGAATGCATGGGATCATAACGTCATCCTAGATATAAGATAAGGCCAGGGGATAATGTAAGTATTCAGAAAATTGGGCAGATAAGATGGGCTTTTATCCCACTTTTTCTAAGCTAAGTTCTTAATGCCTGACTTTTTGCCGTTCACTTATTAGTTCATTTTTAGTGAATAGTCCACAGAGAGGTCCTTAATGTTATTTCATCACACTGTATTACATTTAGTTATTATCAAGTTTTCAATTTTATTTTGCTTTCAAGATTTGGCTAGAAGAACAGTTATATACATTTGATTTATTTTACCTATCAATAAAATTTGCCAGTGTCAACAAAATATATTTTTCCATTTACCCAAGCTTTCTGAAAACCCAAGTCCCATGTTTGTTATTGCTGTATTGTGTTTTTACATCTGTTCAACTGATAAGGCAGCATCAGATGAATGATTTTTCCTCCACCCCCAAAAACAAACATGAAACAGTATGCTGTCTCTCCGGTGCTTAGGTAAGATGACAATCTGATATTTATTTTCCTTTTTTATTTCACGTGATACTATTTACAGAGCTTGACATATTTAACAGTATCTTTAATACTATTCCACTTATATTTGTCAGCAAAAAACTTATTTATTCAGACATAACAGACTTTTTTGCATTGTCTGGATAAATACGTTTTTTAGCTGACACATTTAATTCAAAGTCGCTTGAGTGCTTTGTATATAAACATACTTATTTTGGCCTGATTTTACCAGATTCATGTAACTTGGTTGTCAATATGACAGCTCATTGTTTAGTTAAGTGACCTATATATACATATATAAACAAAATATAATACACCTGGACACGCATATATTATATTTGGTGCTGTTGAAATAACCAGTAGTTACTTAATTTGCGAAGGGGACAGTACACACTCATTAAACCCTTCCCACAATTGGGATTTGGTCCTTGGGGACTGATCAGCTGTATTTATGCCTGATCTAAATAAGCAGTGGGTGTCTTCTGGGAGCCTGCTTGTAATTCTTCTAGGGCATTTGATAACCAATCACAGCAATCACATGCTGTCCACAATAAAGTTGATTGGCTCTGTTTTGGGTTTTCATACAAAGTTAAAGGCAATATTCCAAAATTGGAGTTTTAAGGGGGGATGTAATGTACCGGGATAGGCACTTAAGCCGAATTTCACAAATCACTGAAATGTGGCCCCTCCATATCTTGAATTTGGGTCAGAATCGGGCAAAGCATCAGAGGAGTTTCGATTGGGGAATTTTCTAAATTAAAAAGCATCGATTTTTGGATACCCAGTATGTGCTGATCACCCCCACACACACTCTGAATTTGGGTAACACAAGCGTTGTTCGTCCCTTTCAATCCGGATTTTCCATTTCGGCTGATGTCGGTGACATTCCGGGTGCCTGTTATCAGTGCATGTTGAGTCGACCCTTTGGTAACATTATAGGGTCATAGTATGTATCACTGTGTCAAAATACTAATATTGGTGGGTCCTAACACCAAATTGTTACAGTGCAATAGAGAATGTCTTCAATTGCATCTACATACACTGAGATACTCCTGCAATATTTATTTCATATATTGTAATGTATATGTATATAAAGCTGTGGTAAATATAACTAAACTTTAACTGGATGTAAGTGAAATGTCATTCAGTGCTTTTAATTTGAATACTTCTTGATTATTCTGATCTGCAGTGAGTCATCATGAGATATAAACTACAAATGGATATGGTTTCTCCAGCCATTTCACAAAAAAATTTAACTTGAAAATAATTATGATGCATGGAAAACTTTAGGTAATTATTTACAAATGTTAGTAAATCTTCCCTTGTAAGAGAAACTTGTAGTTCAGCTACTGTTTACCTTTGATATATGGCACCACATGCTTGCCATTTGTGTTAACAGTTTGTGATCTTTCTATCCTACTGTGGTTTGTTTATGTTTTTATTTCTAATCTTTTAAAATCTTGCTGTTGTGTTGCCATGTGTGGTTTTGATGTTTTTTTTTTTTTTTTAATGTCATGCTGGTGAGTGAATCATGGACCAACAATAATGGATAATAGGATTAAAATAAGCACCAGTACTAACAGTTTGCTAATATTTCATTGGTTATGGATTACGACTTCCTGTCACATCAAATTAACTTCATATTCCCTTTGGTGCTTGATTTTTTGTTTTACTTGTAAGTCTCCAAACAGGGCTGTATGCAAATGGCTTTCAAAGCGGAAGGAATACAGAAAATATATATTTTTTACCTGGATGATTTAAACCAAACTGCATCACAGTGACCTTTGTGCAGCCATCTGCCCAAAAGATAGCAGGACATTTTTGCACTTGACCACATGACAGATACTGGTTCTATTTTGTTTTTTAATTAGCTATTTGGTGAGATGCAGTGTTGTACTACATTTTATGGGTATGTTGGAAAAAGTACTTTTGGAAGCTAGAATTCAAGCTATTCTCAGTTAGTCAACAAACTTGCCTCTACATTTTTTTGTAAAATGCAATTAAAAATTATAAAAAATCTCAAGCATTCAACCTTTTTTGTAGTGACAGAAACCACAATTATCTTTTGATCTCTCAACTGTATTAGACACAATGACACAAGTCTCAAATCAAATTGGAATTTGCTAAATGGACTCCCATGCCATCTAATGGGAGTCATTGCTCTAATCTTAGCTTATCTTAGAAGGAATATGACCAGGTGCTCTCTATCATCCCTTCTGATGCTCACATATTCCAGAGCATTTTATTGAACTTCTCAATCACCAAATATGAACATCATTAAACCTTTATGAGATGTACTGGAGTACAGCATACAATGTAGAGTTCCACTTCATGTATCTATAAAAAGTGGATGATACTAATAATATTCATATGAGGACTTGTACAACTATTCTAATAAGGTTGGAAGCCATTCTGAAGGCAAAAGATGATCCTTTTGTGTGGCTAACATGAATGTTGTTTTAGAAGTGTTCATACATATGAACATATTTTGGTTAATTGTGTCATCTTCTTCATTTCTTGTAAAGGTTGGGCTGGTGAAAGGAAATATCAACTATTTTATATGATTACTTTCATTTTATTTGGTTTTATAGTTTACTCTGCATTTTCCTATCATTTCCTTTGAAACGTTTTGCCATATATATCATCCATTGTGTCTTCCTGGATCTAGTATGAGCCATTAACTTTATTGTTTTAAATTGGTATCAAATTTGTAATACAATACCTTTTTATTTTACAAAAAAAGCACATACTGCAGCAATAGCAATTACCATATATTTTATGAATATGTACTCTTCATAAAAGCATTTCTTCTCTTTTAGAATTGACACATTAACCATTTTGTTATTGCATTATTGTAAAAGCATATTGTAAATCTGTGTTTTACAACTCTTTGATAATAATATTAATTTGTAACATACTAGCTATATTTCTTGCCCCAAAATAAGAAGTGAAAAATGTCTGATTAGATGATTATTCTTTGTTTCCACTAAGGACATTTTATGGTTAATGTAAAAATATTATCTTTATCATCAACTTAAAATAGTATATAGCTAGGCTCAAGAAATTAAGATATTAAAAATAGTTTTCTTATATGAATCAGCAGGAATTATATAACTAATTAAAATCAGGTTGCAGTTATACACAATGGGGACAATTTGTCAAATTAGCAATGGAAGAACATTACCTTAGTTATAACCTAAAAGTAGATTAAATAGTCACATTACTGTAAGAGTAGTTGGAATGTATCCTTTTGCGATGATAGCAAACTTTTTCAAGGTAATTCTAAAACCTCTAAACTTTATTCCAAAGGTCACCTTTCTAACAGGCTATACCAAAGCTTGCATTTTTGTGATTGCAGAAACATTATTTTATTATATTTGGAGAAATACTCATTATGACAAAAAAAAAAGTGATTGTTTATAAAAAAAACATTTTGTAACATTACTGTAACCTGACAGAACAGGAGCTGGGGATTATTTTTTTCTTTCTACTTACTGCATTCATTTCTGTTAGTCTTTCTGCAGTTTTTCAACATCTAAAATACATCAGGAAGCAAAATACAAAAGGAAATTGTTTTCCTCACCTGTAAGCAAGAGTACTATGATTCAGTGTATTGTAATCTTTATGTTATTGTATTTAAACTGAAATAAAAACAATTTCCTTTGTTTGCCAAATAAATAATTTATCTTTGTACATTATGTACTTCAAGAAATATCCAATATGTATTTTTATTTCTGATTGGGACTTAGCTTAGTTGTAGATACTTGTGTACACAGTATACATATTTGACGTATATAAGGAAGCCATACTTGACAAGGATACCTTTTAACAGTATGATGTATGTCTGTAGTTCAAATGAAGGATAACAGAGTTTTAAACAATGCAGACACTCACACAAGACTTAAACACATAAACAAACACTGTTGTGTTGTTTGACAGACAATGGCTCACAATCTTGTTAATGTATGCACACAATTATTTAAAAAAAATGACAGAAATCTTTGATGTCTCCAATCATCCACCACTCTGTTTCTCCCCTTTATCATCTTCATTTCACTATAACCTACTGAATAGGTCATACTTGATGAATGACCGGACGGCCTATTTAACAGAGGCAGTAATGGACACGTCATTAAATCTGTTTCCCTGTAGGGTGCATTTATAACAAGTGTCACTTGATGCTGATTCGAAGCCTTATTTGCATGAAATAGATGGGTGTCGTATGTCTGTGGTCAATATTCGAGATTCAGACTTCAAATGCATTAACATACTACCCTCGAGTGACAACATCATTGAGAGCAAATGGCCTGGAAGATCTGCATGTGCCTGTTTTTTACATAGTGGTGTATTATTCATGTAGAGCACCAGTAAGGCATCAACAAAATATAAATGAAAGATCAAGGAGATTGTCAAGAGTTAATTATTTATTTAGTGCGCAAAATTGGCATTCAGATTTTGCTCAACATTAAGCACAGTGGTCACTAAAATGAAAAAAGTGATTGTTAAAATTAAGCCAGTCCGAACCAGTTAAATATGTCCTTTTCCAAAAAATAAAGTTTTTGAAAATCTAAAGAAAAAAAAACCAGTGTTCGTTGTCAAGAGGGTTATAGAAATTTACTAAGAAGATTTACAAAAATCACGTTCATACTGTTAAAGGAAGAAAATACAGCAGAAAGTTAAATGAATTGTAAACAACAACATTATAAATCAAACAAATGTATTGTGTATTGTTACTAGTGCAGTATATAATTTTGCATTAAAATAACTATAGAAAATATAAAGAATCTGAAAGAATCCAAAAGGTTATCCAGGGTAAATTATAATGAGCTTTAAAGATTTGTTTTGTAGTTTACCAAATAGCATGTTTAGTTTGTACAGAATTTAACAGTGCAAATAGTAAATAAAACTGATTTAAAGTGTTAAAGAGGTTTATGAAATAAAATATGTATTCTAGTTCATATCAAACCGATATCCATTGTTCTACTCTTTTATTTTGTTTTTTTACAGTCTATTTATCTCTTGAAAAAACTTCTTCTGTTGAGGGACATCAATCATAACAAGCTCTAATATCTGCACCTAGAGACCTCAAAATACTTATACATTGTCTTGATGTTCTTCTTTCTGGAATCATTCCTACTTATTGTCAACCTTTTCAAGATTCAGGTCACTTTATTTCATGCCTGCCTACAAATTTCTTTGGATTGCCTTTGTGCCTATGCATGATTCATTGGAGTAGTATCTCTAATGTACGTTTCACCTAGTTTGTCAAAATCGATGAAAGGCCTCAAATGTAACATTGTTGTAATTATGAAATGGATTCCACAGATTTAAAGTATAGAACAATGCAAATAAAGAAAGCTACTGACTTGAAGATCATACTATATTCCTTTGTTTGTTTTTTTAAAGTATTGTTACACATAGTCAACATGGATTTATGAGTAATAGGTCATGTCAAACTAACTTACTTACATTGCAGACCAAGATAATGCTATGGATGTCTGGATCTAATTAATATACCTAGATTTTGCAAAAGCTTTTGATACCATGCCACAAACTATATTACTGAGCTGGTTGAAATACAGACTAGAGAGTGTGGTTCTAAATGGCATGTTTTCCAGCTAGACAAAGGTCTTGAGTGCCGCAGGTGCTATCCTTGGACCGATTATTGTTAATGTATTTATCAATGATGCAGAAGAAGGTGCTAAAAGTAATATCTTCATTTTTGCAGATGACATAATATTATGTAAGATAATAAAGTCAGAGTAGGATGGCATTTCTGTAAAGGGTTTAGATGAAATGGGAGAGTAGCCAGTTAATTGGCAGATGAGTTTCATAGATAAATATAAAAAGTTGCACTTGGGTAAGGAAAACAATAATGCTAATTATATTCTAAATGGTTGTGCCTTAAGGGGAATGATTTTGGTGTTCTTCTTGACAATAGACTGTGCAACATCTTAGGCAGTTGTTGCTAAGGCTGTTTTTATGTATTTAAAGGGGAATAGGTTTAAGAGATCAGAAGATAATTTTGCCTCCTAGAAATAATTTTCCCTTAGAGATGACATTAATGTCTCAGTGGGTATGTTTGATTTCTTCTGGATCAATTAATATGGGTAACTTTGTAAGAATCCTTAATGTCAGAGAGTTATTCAAAAACATTATAGTTAGTGCAAGTAAAATATAATTTGTGATAACAAGGGGCATTAGTTAGGTATACATGTTAAGCAGACCTTAGTATATTACCACCCTTCTCAATAAATACCATCCTTCATTCCTTCAAAGCCACATTTACACAGATTCTCTGGCCATCTCTCTCTTTCTCAATTTAAAAAAAGTCCTTCAAAGCTAACCACTCATTCAAATAGAATCAATTTTTACTGATCCTACAGCTATAGAATACACAAGCCCTCTAATGCATCTTCTGTAACCAATTGTCATCTTGCCTTCTCACTCTAAAATGTATTCTTGCAAGCTGGGCTCTCCCTACCATATGGATTGGTCTACCTCTGTCCATCTAATTGAGTTTGTCATGCCCTTTTACTGCCGTTATTACCAGGGGTGTTTTGTACTTCAAGGACTAAACAATTGTTCTTGGACCTGAACACATATTTACCTTCTGAGTTTCTGCCTCAACATGTAAATTTCCTGCAATTGTCATGCATGAATTACACTGAATTATATTTAACCTATCAGTGTGAAGCCACTAAAAGTGCCTTTAACTGACACAGAGGATAACAATGTCATTACCTGCAATGGGATCCACAGTTTAGGATTGTCTGCAGAACATATGGTTGGTGTGGCAATGCATTGGAGGATAGCATTGAGTGGCCTTCTGCAGGACACTCTAAAAGGGCACTATAGGATATTTTAAACTTTTCCTTCACCAATAGAAGCAAAAGTTAAACATTCTTTGCCACTTATCACCCCACAACATCTGATCAGGGCCTGTCAGGGCTTCAGTCGGGGCAAATGCAGAAAGAGACCTTCACTTTTGAATGGCACCAATAGACCTACTTTAAATCCCCTCTATTGATGGCATGTGAAAACAAAGCTCTCTCACTGCAATAGCAAAAACCACATCCCTGATGGAAACATGGCTGTCTGGCAGAAGATAAACTGGCATATATTAAAATGCACATGCCAGGTTATCCTCCCACTAGCTTCACATTTTTTTCATGTGTACTTCTAGATTAGAAGAGCAAGTAAACAAAAGTTTAGTGCCCTTTAAGCTCTGTAGCAGTTGTTAGCATTATACAATTAAGCTCTAATGTAATTTAAATAATGATCACCACTGAGGTGCAAAAGGTCTTTATCACTGCCCATGTTGGAAGACCAAGAAAAGTCATCACTTGACATTGAGGCAGGATTCACACAATCCTAAGAAAGCCATGTTTAGCTAAGGACTATATTAGGCTGTAGTGAAGCAAAAGCTATAGAGCTGTAACCTGGATTCCAATAGTCACACATATCTTACACAAGCCAAATGTAAAGAAACTGCAATCATTGCTAATGTCTCTCATTTCAAAAAACCTGATGCCTCTATCCAACATCATTTTTTTATTCTCGATCTAGATGTGTCTTATATTACTGTCCTTTGAATCTTTTTATTAACATGTTTTTATAACTCTTTTTAACATCATGTTTTTTTTTGTTTCTTTTGGTTGAATGTTAAAATACATTTAGGTACTATCATATTTCTGAATCAACATGTCACCTATTGCAGAAGTGCTAGTGCTGAGTGCGTCCACACATCTACAAGATACATTGTTATCTCTCTTTTTTGGAAAGCACAAAAGCTGTAGCATCAGTCTGGGCTAAGTAAGGAGTAACTCGAAGTCGACAAAGACATTGACATAGCCATTTCTCATCAATGTGGAATTTGTTGTGTTAACACAAGGCAATCTCTGACTTTCTTGTGTATTACTCAAGTTTGGTACCATAAAACACTGCACTACGGTTACGATTCCTGTTTTTTCTCTTGTGAGCTGTGACACGTTTGCTGTAACAAATACATTGAATATAATTGATTGTTAATAAGTATTTGTTGCACTATAACCTCCATGACATGTTTAATATAGTGTCACAGCTACCTTACAAAGATATATATATATATATATATATATATATATATATATATATATATGGTTTATTTTATTCTATTTTTAGTTTATTTCTGTTTGTATACTAATGAAGAGAGCAAAAATAAATAAAAAATGATTTATGGAAGACCCTTAAGAACAAATATAGACTAAAGGGCTTATGTTGCCTTCAGCTTGAGCATTCAGCTGCAGTCAGCCTACTGAAATAACCTAAAGACCACAAATAGTGACCAGTAAACACAAAGCAAAATCCAGGAGCAAGCCAAAGGTCGGGTCAGGAAAAAGCAGCACAGTCCACGTAAACAAGCAAAGATGGTACACGGTAAGACAAAATCAAAATCACATCCAAGCATAGATAAACCGGCTCAATACAAGAGTGACATGACACTAAAAAAGCTGTAACGACAGAATGTCAGAAAATGATATAAACATAAAAAAGATAAAAGAGAAGTCTAAACTCATAAAAAAACAAAATGTTAGGGAATGTGTCTAAAAAATGATAGGACAAAACTACTGTATTGCTCGAAGGTGCCAGGAACCAGGGACAGGTATGGATATTATACTTTATAATTATGTAATCAAATAATATATACTAGTATTTTAACAAATTTAATTTCTATTGAAAGAATGTTAGAAAACTATGTGTCTATTCATGACAAGTGTAATCTATTAAATCAAGTTACTTTAATGTAATAGGACGATGAAAATTATACTCATTGCATTTTATTAATATATATGATAATTATTATACTTGATACATTTTTAGAATTGTTGTTCCTGAGGAAATGTGATTTACTGATAGTATCTTCTGCATTGGAGAATCCTTCTACAGCATGGGCTTGGTTGAGGGACACAGTGAACCATTTACAAATGAAATATCAAGTTATTTGCACATAAAACAATTTTTGGGTGAATTTAGGTAGACATATGTTGATATTAGCACATGAAAAAATTTAAATATGCATTTTAATCTCTGTCTATTGATGTTTTTAAGATCTGAATACTCCATAAAAAAAGATGTGAAGCTCTGGCTCTGTCAAAATTGTGGTATCCTTGACCCCTTAAATTAAAATCCTGTTCCATCTCATTTGAGCCTGAACATACACCTACTACACAGTAAACATCACTAGTACCATGTATAGCATGTATAACATGTAAAGTAGAGAGGGGATGGGACACTTCATCGCGGCTGCTTCCGCGCAGCCGCTTCACCGCCGACTCTACAGCACAAGACAGATCGTCGCTGGAGATTTCATCGCGGGACATTTCATCACTAAAGGTAAGTATTTTACCGATTTTAGTTTGTTTAGAATTAGGGGGTTAGAATTAGGTTTAGTGTTTAGTGTTAGGGGTTAATTTTACTATTAGGGGTCGGGGGTTAATATTAGAGTTAGTAGTAGGGTTTAGGGGGTTAATATTAGTATTAGGGGTCGGGGGTTAGTATTAGGGTTTAGGGGGTTAACATTAGTATTAGGGATCGGGGGTTAGTATTAAGGTTACAATTAGGGTCAGTATTGGGGTTTAGGGGGTTAACTTTAGTATTAGGGGTCGGGGGTTAGTATTAGGGTTAGTATTAGGGTTAGTATTGGGGTTTAGGGGGTTAACTTTAGTATTAGGGGTCGGGGGTTAGTTTTAGGGTTAGTATTAGGGGTCGGGGGTTAGTATTAGGGTTTAGGGGGTTAATTTTAGTATTGGGGTTAATTTTAGTGTTAGTATTGGGGTTTAGCGTTTAGTGTAACTATTGGGGGGGATCATTTATTAGGGGGGTTATTTTAGTTTTACTTTTAGATTTGTAAGAGCTGACAGTTCAGCGCTGAACTGTCAGCTCTTACATAGCTGCAGCCGCGGTGAAACGGCCGCGTTATACTTCATTGCTGACAGTTCAGCGTTCTAACTGAGGCGCTGAACTGTCAGCGATGAAGATGCGGCGAAGAAGTGTCCTAGACCCTAGTAGAGACACATGAGGGACAAGACAACATAGTCTTACATTAGAGTATCAGTGGTTTACAAGTAACATCAGAAAGTATTACTTTACTGACGGTGAATGCATGTAATCGCTGTCCAGCAGAAGTGACAGAGGTTAAAAAAAATAAAAGAGTTACAAGTATAAGGCAGCATTGAACTGAAGATAGGGCTAAGGACCAAAATAAACTAGGTTATTATAGGAGGTAGAAAGAGATGGAGACAACATGGGCAAACTGGTTTATATGTTTTTATAGAGCATACAAATCTGGAATTGGAAATTAACTTTATTTAGTAAACCCATGTGCAGAGAGAATGGATAAACAATAATCCCTTTCCTATGTGCTGTGTTTGGTTAACTCCTTAGGCAGAGGTACAGTGAATTGAGGGATGAAAGCTGTAAAATATATAATAAAGCATGTGAGTGTCAATAAAGCCTTTTGCCATCAGCATTGCTAATACAAGATTACTGCTCTGTGTAAAGCATCAACAACCATTTTAAAGCTATAGTGCAAGTAAGACAGCATTGCAACAGCATATTCGACTTTCAATGTCAGTGTAATAACTAAGCCATTGTGGTAACCACTGGAAAATATAGCTTCTTTTTATTATCTACTTCCAATTGGTTTTATTGTTCCTTTGCCTCCGGTTGGAATTTAATCTCCTGGAAACGAAACACTTTCCCTTTTGCTTGGTAAGATTTAAGCCACAGTAATGAACACCAGGTAAAATGCATTCAAAGGAGAGTTAACCTAAAAACATCAACTCTCCTTGTGTACAGCCTTGATATTTTTAATCCAACATGTTTCTTTTTACCAATTACTCTTTTGTCAACTGTGAGGAATATTGTTCTGACCTGTTCTGTACATTAGTATTGTGCTTCTTTGTTTTGTAACAATGAAACAGACATATGCCCAAGATTAGAGCATGATACACATTTATTTTGGAATTAAAAAAATATATATATATTTTTTTAATTCTATAACTTTAAGCCTAAAAAAAAAACCTTCACATTTATAAACTGTGGATAATAAAAAGCACACAATGATTTATCTGTGTCTTTGTACAACCTACCGCAGAATTTATCTGTTGTCTCCTAATCTGATGTACTGTACCTCTTCAATTGTTGATTAAATTCATTTTTATGTATCCAGCCACACAATTTCATTAATTTAGGTATACACGGTTTATAAATTAGATTACTTCTGATAAACATGCCGAGTGCTTCCTCTTCAAGTAGCAAAGCTTTTATATTGGCCAAATCAGTTGGATGAGTGAAAAAGAAATTTTAAGAAAGAGCAAATATAATCAGCTTTTATTTGTGCATAGAGGTTATTAGAAGGGTAACACTACTCAATGTGGACTGATTATTTCAACTAGTTTTAACCCCTTTCCATAAACAGTACCACCAGATTTTTAATAGCCCAGATTATTTGTTGTATTCTTTCCGGATTATGAACCATTTATTTTGCTTTATTCATTTACTAAAAATATGTGACCTATCCATTTGGTTATTTGTTTGGAGGTTGTCTACCTCCAAAAAAGTAGAAAGGATCTAAAAAAATAGCTGAAATTCTATATAGTGATATCCACAAGGGGGTAACCCTGATACTAACTAGAACATCTGATAAACATGTGTGGAATCATTTCCAATTAAGACATAACTTTTATTGGCAACAAGTTAAAATCGAACACAAATAACAAACAAGGTAAGTGAAAACAAGTGAATAAAGTGAAATAAAATAAATCTTGCAAACCCCTAATTAATAATGTTTAGGATAGACATTCCAAAGGGTAACATAGGGGTGTAAGATCAGTAAAGGTACAATTTTGCCCCGGAAAAAGTAAAGATTATTGTCAATATCAGTGTATATTCGGGGTTAATATTGTAGAAAGACCAATTACTGAAGGGGTTCCAAGGTCCTTATCTGCCACCCGTGCAGCAGTAAATTATGTGGACGTATCTGATCTTGCACCCCTATGTTACCCTTCGGAATTTCTGTCCTAAACATTTATAATTAGTGGTTTGCAAGATTTATTTTATTTCACTTTATTCACTTGTTTTCACTTTGTTTCACTTGTTATTTGTGTTCGATTTTAACTTGTTGCCAATAAAATTTATGTCTTAATTGGAAATGATTCCACACATGTTTATCAGTTCTTCGAGGTTGTCTACCTCTACATATTAATCACTGGGGAATCAGGGTAGTTGATACTTTTGCCAATATCCCAGTAGATGAGTTATGTACAAGCCATCTGACAATTTGTTGGTTAATTCAAAAAAGCACACCTAAACCTAATACCACTGTTGTATTAACACAGTTCTTGCTTACATGAGGTATAAACACTACATAATGCAGTAGTAATTACACATCACGAACTTGCGAAATGATACAACGCTTATCACTTATAACATGCATGAATATAATATACATTTTGCTCAAATAATGACACAGTGTAGCCCAGTTTTTCATGGCAAACCCATAAACAAAAGAAACAATTCTTATTAAACTAAATCTATTGTTTTCTCATTTGATTAATTCCAAGAGCATGCACTGAAAGGCTTTTTGAGTCCCAGCGGGAGAAAAGCACATATGCATACTAGTTTTATTTTTATAGCACACACCTTTACTATCATTAAAAGACCCAATAAATAGCATTTCAGTTGATATTTAAAATATGCATTAATTGGTTTAATTGTTAAGTTTGGGAATAGTATTCTTTAAAATGTACCTCATGGAAGGTTTCTTCTAGACACCTTCCTTGTTGAGTGCTCTTGAAATCCAAGCACCGCTTCGGGTACCTCCATGCATCTTTGTTGAAGCCCTTTCACCAGCTCCAATGTGAATGAAACCAGACACACACACATGTGCATGGGAGACCCCGTAATCCTCCATGGATTAAAATGGAGGAGCACTGCTCAACTATATGCCACTGTATGCACCTTGAATACCCATGATATTTCTGCAGGGCAGGAGGTGTCATCTATTATGTTTTAATAGAGAAAGTACTGGGCAAATGCAATTCTGAACATGCAGTTGTCCCTTTCACATGATAATTTACATACAATTTATCTATATTTGTTCTCTATCACTAAGAGACTTTATTTTAGGGAGTGGGGACTAGTCACTAAAAGCTAAACTACAAAAATGTAGCATTCATAGATAAATTGTAGTTAGTTACCAAATACACATACTCTGTCTGAGTATATTCATGCCCAGACTTGGAGTATGTCCCTTTAGTTAGTAATATTAACACAGCTGGTTTTTACTGATTTGATAAACTAGCAGCATTATAGTTGTTTTAAGTTAAATAAAATATAGCATTTCCCAGTAACATGATTTTTAAATATTAATAACATGTATATCCAACATTTGCCATGGGCCCCCACCCCGAATTCACCAGACAACATGCCCCACAATCAGTGGTGTATTTTAGTTGTGTGCTGCCCTAGGCACAACTAAATTCAGGTACCACTGCAGAACCAGGACATATCCTGGCACCCCAGGACAGGCCACATTACACACACTGCAGATCCAGGACTTACGCTAGCACCACAGGACATGCCCCTTCACCCACATTGCAAACCCCGAACCTACCCCAGCCAGCACCCTGGGGTAAATTGTCTGTGCCATCTCAGCTGTCCAAAACAGCTGGTCTGTGCCATAATGCCCCATAAACAGCCACTCTCTGTCATTTTAGCCTCCCAAACAGCCTCCCTGTGCCATGTCAGTCCCCCAAAAAGCCTCACTGTGTTTGTTGGTCCCCCAAACATCCTCTCTGTTCCATCTTAGCTTCCAAATAGCTTGTCTGTCTATTGTGTCCCTCCCCCCCCCCCCCCCCCCCAGTGCAGACTGATCCAGAACAGGCAATGGCCATGCTGTCACTCAATTCCTGCAGGGAGAGAGTATATGAGATTATACTCTCACAGATGAAGCAAGATGAAAACAATCATGTTAAAATAGTAGAAGTATTACTGAATTGACTGCATTTCACCATATATAAAACACCTGTGACAGGCAATGCTTTTTATTCTATAAATGTAATGAAACCTAAAATATTTGAGACATATAATTTCTCTAATCATTTATTTTTTGTAGAAAATACAATAAGCTCAGCCTTACCTAACATGAATGCATTCTTAAGTGAGAGATTTACCCGCTACGCTACACTGATCAATTGCCATGGTCTTGCATGAAAAACTCTGAAATTCATTTTGGCTCAATGTTTCAAATCATGATCCATGTCATTGAGAGTAATAACAGTGCCAGCATCTGTAATTCAGCAAATAATCTATTGGTTTCCTATAGCTCTATACATAATGATTGCTATTAAGATGTATATATTTGCTGTACAACATTTATTTGGCAAAGAAGTTCTCCTATAGGAGAAAACTACTTGCTTCAAGCACATTAAGACATGACAATACTGAATTTACAAAAACATTTACTTTATGGGAAAAAGACATGCATGCATGCGTGTGCATGTATGTACTGTTCATTTGTATAATACCCCCAAAACTATTTGTCATTTTAGCCTCCAAAACAGCTTCTCTGTGCCATGTCAGTCAGTCTCCAAAAAAATAAATAAATATATATATATATATATATGCACCATACAGTAAGCAGATATTAATGTAATTGCAATAATTAATGCATTATTGTATGCTGGGACATTTATATATGCTTTCAGTAAAAAAAATATTTTAGCTTTTTAGATAAATTATTGGAGAATATCATTGTATGTACTAATTTTAAGTTTTTTTAACTGTTTCGTGACAATAGCTCTTTTAACATGTCTGCAGTGTTTTTGCTTAGTTATAATTTTCTTCTTTCTCATTTACTGTACCCATATAAATTATTATAATTTACTATAAAATAAATAATAAAATATGAAGAAAAACTGACTTTTATTTGAATAATCTTTTCCTCATCAGCAAAAGCTACTGGAAAAAAAAAAACCCACTAAATAGATTCTAATATTTGTCCTTAGTTTAGAAATGCCTAGTGTTTAAACTTTTTTTCATGTTACTGGGCAATAAGTACAAGTAGCGTAATGCTATTTGAATTTTTTCTTGTGGTAGAATTGTTACCACTAATTCTACCACAAGCCTTTGTTAGAATTTGTGGAAGTAATTCTGTGTGTGTTTTTTCACACACGTACATCAAATATAAATTCTCAAATTCTGGTATTTGTCACTACCAAACAACACACCAATATGTGTTCATCAACAACTCATCATGGTACTGCTGGGCAAAAATATTCAATTGAAAGACAATGTCCTCCAAGACATTGTCCCCCAGAAAAATTTCAGCAAACTGCGGTGGGGTAGATTCTTCAACATCTATATTGATGTCTGGAATGGCAGTGAAAGGAAGGAAACTCACTTACAAGAATGAGCCGCTATCCACTCCTCAGCAGCACTGCCAACCACTGATACATCACTACTTGATTTATCAGAAATCTGAGGAGAGGATGACATGAGCCTCCTCAGCACCATAAATGCACTTTTACGTTATACTTTTTTAAGTTAAAACACAGTGATGCATGACAGTATCTATTTACTTTATGTTTTTTACTTTCTCTATCTGCTATCCAGGTGCAATGCTGTCTGCTGTCAATGCAATATTCAGCTATTGAGATTTTAATTCTCAGTCCGGCCCTAGGCTAAACCCCTACCCTTTCCCATATCTGGTACCCTCTATATTCAAACTAGAGTATGTTTAACATAGATGGATGCTGAAAGGATCCTCACACTGAACTCTTTCATACCACCCCATTCCACATAATCAGGTTGTGCAGTCTAACACATCTCTTTTCCCACATAAATCAGATTGCGAGTACTGCCTCTTACGTCATAGATCTAATGAAAAAAACTAATCAGATCTAACCTCATCTAACAAATATCTATCACAATCAATTACTTTATTTTTTTCAAATCTCAGTTTAGGGGGCAGTCCCCCTCAATAAAATAGATCTACCACAACTTTTGGCTGATCAAACCTGATCTTACATAGAGCTATTACAATCAATAACATGTTGTCACATTTTTGTTGAAGGGGGCTAACTGTGTATTAAAGATTGTTATTATTTCATATTTTAGAATAGATCTAATGAAGAAAGTTGATCATTAATATGTTAAAATCCTTAATATGGAGAGGGGGGGCTTCTATTTTGTCCACTGACCTCCACTGCTGTTCTTGTTTACCTCTTTCCTGCTTTCTTGTGTTAACTTGAAACCCCTTCTTAATAATTTTAGTGACAGGCCTCTCACTGTATACTGTTCACAGAAATAAAATTGATGATTTTATTTTCTCAGTGATAATGAGCAAACAATTGCAGCTGCAAACAGAGATTCATCTATTAGTTCCAATGTAGAATTGTGCTCACTATTTGGAAAAAAAAAGTTATATTTTTTTCATACAGTACTAAAAAGATTAAGAAACAGAAATAGTAAAAGTACAATCTATAGTGTCTTTTGGTGATACATCACAATCAGGCAGACTAATAGAGATGGATACATTTGTGTATACGGAATGATAACCTTAGACTTGTGAAATGTAAATTACACCGCTTCTGTCTTTAAAAAGAGGTAGATGTTTAAAAATTGACATAGTGAATGATTGTGTCAAGTTCAAGCACACAGATTCACAGTCTTCTGATTGCCTGCATTTGCATCCTAATCATGTTGGCATGTTGATTAGAATGAAGCAACTGTAGTGTTCCCTATGACTTTTGCTAAAAAAATACAGAAAAATACATTTTCTAGGGGAAATCCTTAAAGTGAGGAACCTGTGCTAATATGGAAATGATTTTGGTTTGCAAAAACATGGTAATTGACAGGAATTAAATGTACAATCTACATTGTTACTCCTTTCTCCAACACACACTGTATATTCGACTTTTTAAAAATGAATTCCTTGTTGACACAAATATTTTGGCCATGCCATTCCTTTGTATCATAGGCTGTGTTAACACATCTGCATAGTTTGTGTTTAGCTATAATTTTCCTCTTTCCCACTTAATGTACCCACACATGTTCAAACTGTTTTTGTTTTTGCGGGCTAAGAAGAGCTTTCTTTAAATACCATTATTTTAATCAAATCTTATCATTTAACATAAAAATAATAAAATATGATGAAAAATGTAAAAACACACTTTCTTAACGTTTCAACCTTTACATGAAAAATCTTTTACACATCTACAAATACTAATAAAAAACCTGCTAAAAAGATTCAAATATTTGTTCTGTGTTTAGAAATACCCATTTTTTTTGTTGTTTTTGCAAGTTATAGTTGCTTTTTTCTAACTATTTTCTCCTACAGTGACTTTGTAACCCTAACACTAACCATACCCTTACCCTAACTTATAACCCTACTCCTAACCATAGCCTGGAGGCTAACTAAGGCTGTATTTTTTTATAATGTGGATGTTGCTGACTCTCGAAGCAGTCAAGCAAACACCCACAAGCCATTATTGGGGCAGCGGTTTATTGGAAAGGTATTATGCCTTTCACTCTCTATCAAGAGTTATCGCACATTACCCCTCGGCAGATTTTGGTGTTGCTGAATGCTGTGACATTAAGGCATTTTATCAACACCCGCAGACACCTCCCTCGATTTCCTCCAATACAATGCCAACCAGATTCCTAAGTAATGCCAGTTAGATGGCCTATTAACTATGCCACACACAGGAGCCCCATAAATGATGCAACACCAGAGCCCCTAAATTATACCACACCAGAGCCCCACTATTTATTCCTCACCTCTGCCCAATTAATTATGCCACACACACAGGTGCCCCATAATTATGCCACACACACACAGGTGCCCCATAATTATGCCACACAAGAGTCCCTTAATTATGCCACACATGGGGCCAATAAATATGTCACACACAAGCGGCCCATAATTATGCACACATGGGACCGCCATTAAATATGCAACACACAGGAGCCCCACGAGGTGACAATTGTACAATTCTAAAACAATACATATCTATATATACAGACATCTCTCTCTCTATAACAGCCAATTTGCCCAATTATATGCCAGTATAATTTTGTCATTAATAAGCCACAGCCAATTTGCCCATTAATATGCCAGTATTATTGTGCCAGATGCCAATATCATTGTGCCATTAAGATGCCAGTATTATTGTGCCATTCATATGCCAGTAATATTGTGCCATTCAGAGCCCAGTAATATTGTGCCATTCAGATGCCATTAATATTGTGCCATTCAGATACCAGTAATATTGTGCCATTCAGATACCAGGAATATTGTGCCATTCAGATACCAGGAATATTGTGCCATTCAGAGCCCAGTAATATTGTGCCATTCAGAGCCCAGTAATATTGTGCCATTCAGAGCCCAGTAATATTGTGCCATTCAGCGCCCAGGAATATTGTGCCATTCAGAGCCCAGTAATATTGTGCCATTCAGAGCCCAGGAATATTATGCCATTCAGAGCTTAGTAATATTATGCCATTCAGAGCCCAGTAATATTGTGCCATTCAGAGCTCAGTAATATTGTGCAGCAGATATGGACAAATATTACACACATTTTTATTGTTACATACCCAATGTGATAAATATTAATATATACATGTGCATAATAATATTTGCTCATGTATTTAGTTTTTGAACTGTTAGTTTGTATTAGTTTCATAAGTACACATATTTAGCAAATGTTTTTAAAACAATGAATGATTATTATTTTAACCAAATGTTATATATATATATATAAAGGGGAAGTGGTTGGCTAGAATTTATTCATTCTGGAAATCATTTGTTTGGATGTCTGTTTGTTAATGTGATTTTCTTTTTGCTTTAGTGAACATGGTTCTGGTTTCAGTTAGTTAGGCAGGTTGGTGAGAATAAAGTGGGCAACACGGTTAAAAAAGGAAGAGACAGCGCTTGAGTATACCCCAGAAACAACAAGACAAATTATTATAGGAAATAAAAAATGTATTGCAAATCACAAAATAAAAATATATAGATAAAAGGACCAAACAGGGGTCCAGTACCACTAGAAACAAATATAAGTAAGTGGTCACATAATCATAGAGACAGAATAAATACAAAATCTGAATATATGAATATACATAAAAATACAAAAAGGAAAACAATAGGTTAAAATGATAAATACAATCTTACCCACTGCTAATAAAGTGCTGTTCACCTGGCCAGGTAACTGAAAATAGGTATAAGATATAAACACTACTTGCACATACACAGAAACAATAGGACACCCTTCAGGACGCGTTTTGCAAGGAACTTCTTCAGCTGGTGGGTGTGTGTGCATAATGGCAGTGGGGAAAGTTTACCCTATATATAGTAGAGAGCCCACGGATAACACATCTGATTGCTAGTTAGAGACAGCTGGAACTAGGCTGGAGGTTGCGTTAGTGAGTAATCTGGGAACTTCCGGAAACAGCATTGACGTTGTTGTCAAGGGGATGGCGTCGCGTTGTCATAGTGACACGTCCTTCACTCGCATAGCCGGCATAACGGGTGGAGGACCGCAAAACCACTATACACAAGAGGCGGCTAATGATACAAATATCACAGGGGGATGTATAGATAACATAATATCGTTATGCAAAACAAAAAACAAAAAAAACAAACAGGTATATATACAGGCAGACTGGCAAGAGAAAGGAGGGAATAGAAGAGGGGGAGGGAAAAAAAAGGGGGGGGGGAGAGAAGGAGAGAGAAGGAATGAGCATAAAGGAAAATAATAAAATAATCCTCCACAAAGGAGATCTAGGTATAAATATAAACACAATAAATAGATCCTCTGTATGTGCAAGAAGTGATATAGACCACATGATCTCATATGATACAAATATAAGGTAATATACAGTTGGACAAAGGGATACTGTATATTAGTGAGAAAAATTATTTTTCTTTACAAGGAACATATATACATAGAATAACTGCAGAATGTAACACATGATAGAATTACAAAACATAGTGATATACAACAAACATGAGTCAAAAAAGAGCTGTTTCTTATAGCCCGCTCTATCCCCTGTTAATACACACATATGGGGAATAGGCACACTGCAGGAAAAAATGTTGTTATCTTTGTGTATCAGGATGGAAAAAACACTATAGGGAAACAGACTGGATGCTTATACTAAAGATAGGGTATAATATCGAATTTATCATTAAGTCCCTTTGGTACTAAAGTATTCAGGGTAAGAATCCAGAAAGTTTCTCTTTTTCTTAAAGTCAAATGACGGTCTCCCTTCCTTGTTCCCAGGATTACTTGCTCGATAACCCAAGCTTTTAGGAGGGTGTCGTTTTTGTTGTGAAATTCCCTAAAGTGCTTAGAAACAGTATGTTTTAAAAACCCAGTTTTAATATTGTATCTATGTTCGTACAGTCTTTTTTTTTTAAAAATCTACTCGTTTGGCCAACATATTGGAGGCCACAAGGGCACTCCAACATGTATATAACAAATTTTGTTGTGCATGAAACATATCTCTGAATATTATATTTGTTATTGGTAGTAAAACATACAAAACTTTCTTTCTTTTTGGGGCAGATATCGCATTGACCACAACGTCCACAGCGGTACCATCCCTTAGTGGTCCCCAAAAAGTGGGCTACACATTATTCCGGGCTCTTGTGAGTATATTGGGCTATGTTCGAGTTAATTGTATCCTTGTGCCTGCAGTTGACAGAACTGTTTCTCTTTAGTTAAGATTCCAAAACAAATGTCAAATGAAACACATCTGACAAACAATTATGTATCATCATAGCTGCTATTTTGTATTAGGAATGGCAACAGATGCCACTTGTTAAAATGGAGTATGGAGAAAAACTAACCTAATTTTGCTTAAAAAATATCCAATCCAGAGTGGATTTCTATGATTCAAAGAGGTTAGTGTAGAGTCCTGTAAGTGCAACAGTGATTGATAAATAATAGCTGAACCTTTTTCTTCTTCAGTAAGCCTTCGTACACAAAGTCTGATTTGACCCGAGTGGTGGGCAGTAGTTAGGGCAACTTATATATCTTTAGCAAAAACCCATCATGATAACTTGCAATTAACTACTGAAGCAATGAAGCTGTACTTCAAAGAGCAAACAAGGGGTATGTCCCTCAAGATTAATTAAAACTTTCATAAGTTAAAAAATAAGCAAACTGAACAAACGTATTCTACTTGAAAAATAAACAAAAACAAAAAACTAATTTTTATACCAGATATAAATTAATATTATTAAATCAGAACCTATATGCATACATGTCTATACAAATAATATACTAAAAGTCGTGAGCCCTACACTAATACATTAAAAAATAATTTTATAAAACTAGAGGATCTAGTATTTATACACAGTGTCTCTCAGTCATGACAAGGAGAGGTAGAAAAGAAAGTGCCTTGTGGAGAACTCTTTCATATAGAGAAACCGGTCTTTCTTTGTAGGGTATTACAGACCTACACAAAAAAAATGTTTTGGAGGTGCTTAAAATAATACACTACACAATCTACTTAGCACCTGACAGCAAGCCAGCTAGATGTACTGGGGCAGCCTCAAAGTTACAATATCCTAAAAAAAACAAGCCCACATTTTTAATTTAATTCCCTATATGTCTGAACTTTGTAGATATTTATATCAATCTCTATTATTTACACAACTTAAAATGAAGATACTAACATTTAAGAAAAGGAATCTTGTACTCTTTGACCCATCATACCAATATAGCAAAGCCTTTGTTTGCTTATTTTTATCTACAGAGCAGAATAACTATAGCCATCAGATCTCTCTGCGCCTTCACGGGAATAAACAATACATCCAAACAAAACAGGTCACTTGTCTTGCAAGGATCACGTGCACAGGATAGATAATACAATTACTTGACTACAAGTTGTAGTGGTCATAGTGGTTTATGTATGACCGAGTAGTAAAAACAGCCAATGTGATTTAGGTGTTAAAAACAACATGGAGGTCTTTAGATGTCACATTATGCCTCTACTTATTGCCATGCAGTAAGGTATTGCCTATAATTAATTTTTAGAATGAACTGCCAAATAATAAACCACAACTTACTCTAATCGATGTGCTTTTGCCTGAGTAACAGACAATAAGTCATTAGCTACCATTAATTTGAGACTAATTCCAGAAAACAAGCAATTACGTTTCTCTGTTTACCTATACTTTTGTGCCAATGTATAAGTGCCAGACAGTAGGCCATTACCTACCTCTAATTTGTAGGATGGCATTCTGCCAGACAATAATTAATTCCATACCTCTACCTCTAGCACTGTGAGCTCCAAGTTGTAAACTGAATTCTGAAAAAGTAAATTATATATTAGCCACGACAGTAAGCATCCAAAAAAGTGTAAATATATACAATTTTTTATCTTTTTTTATAGAGAGAGCATTGAATAACTTCACCTCATTATCTGGAATCCTTATATAATCCAAACTGGTTAACATCTTCTACCATGATTAAAAAAAGTATGAGGGGATATTATTAAATAATATCTACAATATAAAAGGTATGATTTTATATTTTTTAACCATGATAAAATTACCATTATCTTGTAGCTCTAAAACATACATTTATGCTAATTTATGTAGGATTTT
This sequence comes from Pelodytes ibericus, assembly GCA_036172795.1. Taxonomy (NCBI): domain Eukaryota; kingdom Metazoa; phylum Chordata; class Amphibia; order Anura; family Pelodytidae; genus Pelodytes; species Pelodytes ibericus. Next base: position 220,195,351 of record CM069857.1, on the reverse strand, counting down.
TACATTTATGATAAAGCCAGTGGTGTTTTATTAAGGTGATAAAAAAGAAAACCCTTGTTATTTTTTATTAGTTCTTTATTCTTAATACTTTATCTACATATGTCATCAAATGCCATTGACTTAAATTCAAGATACAATTTTAGTGAATGTCAAATGCAATGCAAATTAGTAGCACATTTAAGAAAAGTATGTTTTCCACAGACAATAGCATTTTGACTAATGCTAGGAAATATGATATGGATTACCGTATTTGTTCAAATATAAGACTTGGCTTTTTCAGAGCAAATGCTCTGAAAAAGTCCCATTCTCAATATATACAAGGTTGTCTTACAATCAGACCTCAAATTAAGGTCTAACTATAAGACTAGTATCAGGGTTCCCCACATAGCTGTACAGTGACCTGGATCCTCCTCATAGGCAACCAAAGGACCACAGTTGTGGGGGTGAGTTGGCAAGTCATGGGGCATTGTCAGTGAGCTCTTTGGAAAGATCTGGTGTTGCAATGGTAAGTCATGTATGAGGTGTATTGACAAGGTTGTGGGTGCACTGGCAAGTCCATGGGTGAAATGGCATATTCTGGGGGTACAATATGAAGGGGGACAGAGGAAGTAAATAAAACAAGTACTATCCCTGTCAATATTATTTGTATTAAATTTGAAAAACAGTGTACATGTGAAGGAAAACATTTTTTTCCTATAGTGTCTGCTTTTATTTAACCCTTTTCTATTTTTTCTATATACTAATACATGTATTTAATTATTGTAAAATATATATAACTTTTTGACATCACATTCTAAATGCATAGACATTAATATTTATATGGTCTCCCTGTGCAGTAATAACAGCTTCCACTCTTCTGGGAAGACTTTCCACAAAATTCTGGAGTGTTTCTCCTGGCATCTACTAGACATGTGCATTCGTTTTCGGACGAATGCATTTTCGTCCGAAAATAGCATTTTCGTCCATTCGTCCGAAAAACGAAGAACGAAAATGCTAACCTAACGAAAGCCGAATGAACGAATGGTTAATAAACGAAAATCATTCGTTCATTCGTCCATTCGTAGTACTATTGCATTCTATAAGCCGAAATAGAGTCGGTTTATAGAATACAATAGCATTTAACTATACGGAGACAGAGTCTCCATTCATAAAATTATGAATGGAGACTTTGTCTCCGTATAGTTAAAAGCCGACAGCCTATAAACCGAATGTTCGGTTTATAGACTTTCGGCTTATGGAATACATGTAATCCTATGGCTATTCTATAAACCGAACTTTCGGTTTCTAGAATAGCCATAGGATTACATGTATTCCATAAGCCGAAAGTCTATAAACCGAAAGTCGTTCGGTTTATAGACTTTCGGCTTATAGAAAACATGTAGTACTATTGCCTTTCTATGAACAGAACGAGAGCCCCATTCATAAGAATTTCTTATGAATGGGGCTCTCGTTCGGTTTATAGAAAGCCAATAGTATTACATTGTATTTCTATAAAACGAACGAATTAAAATTAACGAAACGAAAATAATGAACGAATTTCGTCTGAAACGAATGCAGTAATGAACGAAATTCGTTTTAGACGAAATAAATAACATTTTCGTCCGAATGGACGAAAACGAAACGAAAATTTTAGTTTTGCACATGTCTAGCATCTACCTAACCCAGACTAGCCTCTTCTGACTGGCAAACAGTGAATACTACACAGAACATGTTTCCACTGATCCTGGTGGTGTGAAGCTTGTAGGCAACTGCTTGTAGGAAACCCATTTCATGAAGCTCCCACCACACAGTTTTTGTGCTGATGCTCATGCCAGTGGAAGTGGAACTCTTTAGTTATGGAATCAGTAGAACACTGGTCACTTTTAATCACCATACAACTCAGCACTTGGTTAACCCATTTGGTGACTTTACATGGTCTTTCACTTTGTGACTGAGTTGCTGCTTCCACTTTACAATAAAGCCACATACAGTTGACCATGGAATATCTAGCAGAGATGACATTTCACAAAATGAACATTTTTTTTTCCACAAATGTTTGTAAATGCAAACTACATGGCAAGGTGCTTGATTTTATCCACCTGGGGCAATGAGTCTGAATGAACAACCTGAATTAAGTGCAAAGTAGTGTGTCCCAATACGTTTATCCATATTGTGTATGTCATAATTTTTTGGTTTATTTTTCCAATATGATATAAGCTTATTTATCATAATAGCATTATTTATTTTTTCCAGTTATGTATAAACTTGTTTATCAAAATAGAATTGTTTATTTGCCCAATTATGTATAAACTGCTTTATTAGAAACAAAATTCTATTAAAAGAGGATTTTACAGTAAATTGTATTTGTGAAGTCATCTTGAATTTACAGAAAATATAGGTTAAAATAGCCCATTTCTACTTCTCTATGCCTGGCAGTATATGCTCACATCAGCTGCTTCATTGTGGATTTCTATCTCTGCTTGGCTGCTTTTAAATTGCTCTAAGCTCTTCATTCCCTCTGAACTTGTATAGCTCAAGCAGAACATCTGTACTTCAGGCTGTTCACAGTGCACCTCTGGAAAATCTTGGTGTGCGCAAGACTACTAACAAGAAACAGAGTTAAAAGTTTGAAAAAAAAAAATAGAGCTGAGCATGAATACTGTTGGGAGAGAAAAGTAATCATTTGAAAAATAGTACATCTCTCCAGGGCATTCAGACCATGAAGAATTGAATCCCTGATTGATCCCTAGGGGTGTCAGAGGATATGTAACCATGCCCAACAGAGTGGAAAACCAGTGAGTGTCAGCACGCAAAATTATGATAAAATAAAATTACAGTCAATTCTCAACAGGCACACTCAACCTAACACCACAGAAACATTAGTGACCTAACTCAGCATTTACAATAAAAAAGGAAGAAAAATGGATATTTCTTCTGGCCGCATAAAATGTTTCCTTAGACCATAGTTAAATAAATTAAATGAGCATTTGAGATGCTTTTTTTTCAAAGCTATTATTTACAGGCTAACCATTTACAGTATAGTCATCTTTTTTTCCACCAGTTTTATTTAATCCAAAAGCATACTTGTAAGGAAATGTGAAAAGTCCTGTTTTCACTAGTGACAACATATGCAAATCCATACCAATTCAAACAAAGATTTGCACAAAAGAAACAAATATAAAAAAATATATATACATTTTTTAATTTTTTTGCATAATCTAGTTTCCATCTATAACTTTATCATAGAAAACTGTGTGCATTGCTAGTGAAATAGATGAGCATTACATTAACATTTAGCTGACAACCTAGAGGGAGTAAGGGACAGGAGTAACATGTGGTGGCTTGAAGAGGTCAAAGGAAAATGTGGTTGTAGTAACAGTATTTGGGGCAGTTGAAGCTAGGTGGGTTTGGCCAGAGGTTAATTATTGTGTGTTCTAGTTTCAATGAATTGTAAGCTTTCTTATTCCTAACAGTGTTTGAGGACAGTGAGAGCTAGGGAGTGGGGGTCAGGAGATATATAAGGTGATTGAAGAGGTCAAATAGGAAGGTGGTGATAGTAACAGTATTTGGGACAGTTGAAGATAGGTGGGTTTGGCTAAAGGTCAATTAAATGGTTGTTCCAGCAGAATTAGTAGTTAGGGTCCTTAAAGAGGTGAGTTTTGAGGGACTTTTTGATTAAGAATAAGGTACATAGCTGGATGCTATGCAGAAGTGGATTTCAAAGAAGTGCAGGTGTGAGTCGGGAGAGGTGAAAAGGTTGGAGGAGAGGCTTAGTCCTTTTGAGGAATGTAGGTGTCACACATGGTAGTATAAGTTATTACAGGAAGCAATATAGGGAGGAGACTAGGAGCGGAGGACAGGAAGCTAGTGGAGAGCTTTGCACAAAGCAATGTAAAGGATTGCTCAGATAGATACGACTCAAGAGCAGTGGACCTATACCCATCAAGGCTAATCTGTTAAGAAGGAAGTAGTGGTCAATAGTGTCAAAGGCAGCAGACAGATACATCAAGGAGATCATTAGTGTAAAGTAAATTAGTGCACAATCTTCTCCAGCAACTTGGATACAATGGAGAGCACAGGTATGATTCTGGCATGCTTGAGGGTTGACAGAGATAGGTTTATAAGGAGGGCTTGGGTTAGCAAGAAAAGAGGAGACAGAGAGCATACAAAGTTAGAAAGGATGAGGTCTAGTGTGCAAGTAGTATGTTTAAAACTGAGAGCAACAAATGTATCTCTTGCTCAGTTACAGGGGAGGAGATATTCAGAGTGTGAATGGAAGAGGGGAAAGAAGCAGAATGCATTTGTGGTAAGTTGTCAGCAGTAAAGTTACACCTGCTTGCATTAACTTTGTTTTTGAAATGCAATGCTAAATCTTTGGTCATAAGAGTGGAGCAGGGATGAGGAGCAGGGGGGCATAAGAGGGTATTACATGTTGATAAGAGATGTTTTGGAGTTTGATGAGAGGGTTGATATTAGGATTGAGAAATAGGGCTGGTGGGAGTTTTTTTTTTTAAATAAACACTTCCTGTTTCCCTAGGATATTCACCAGTCTGATGTCATTGTATTACTCAGCTCTGTTGTTTGTTTGTTTTTGGATTATACTGCTTATCCCCTGTCCCGAACCTGTGCTTGCTATACTGTGCTGCTCTTACACTGCCTGTCCAAATCCTGGCTTGTTGTACCGTGCGGCTCCTATGCTACCTGTCCAGACCCTGGCTTGTTGTACCATACTGCTCCTATGTTGCCTGTCCAGACCCTGGCTTGTTGTACGGTACTGTTCCTATACTGACTGTCCAGACCCTGGCTTGTTGTACCACACTGAAGAAGTATGTCGTGACAAAAATGGCGCTACCAAAAATGAATTCCACGACAGCAAAATAAATAAATAAAGCTGCTCACAGTAAAAAGAAAAGCAACCTTAAAAGCAATTCCTCAAAACAGAAAAGATAAATATAAAACTGGAGCTCTAAATAATAAGTGATAACTGAATGAAAGTAGAAATATAAGAATGAAGCCAAAATATATACAACAATGCAGGAATACTTATATGCAGCCGTGTATCTTGGAATTGAAGAGTCTTCTTTTTTGAGAGCAGGTACGGTGCTTTGTATTATCTATATTTTAGGGCACAAAAAATGTATACCGTATTTTCCGGTGTATAAGACGACTGGGCATATAAGACGACCCCCAACTTTTCCAGTTAAAATTTAGAGTTTGGGATATACTCGCCGTATAAGACTAACCCTCTTCCAACGAGCATTTTCTCCTACAGTGACATTTACACACACACCCTTACACTAACACAGTGACACACTTACACACACACACCCTTACACGGAAAGTGACACACTTACACACACACACAGTGACACCAATAGACACATAACCTGAGACACACTATTTTGCCCCTCAAAATGCCAGTATTTTGCCACTAAATATGCCTTTATTGTGCCATTAATTATGCCAATATTTTGCCCCTCCAATATGCCAGGATTTTGCCCCTCCAATATGCCAGGATTTTGCCCCTCAATATGCCAGGATTTTGCCCCACAATGCCATTTAATATGGCAGGATTTTGTCCCTCCAATATGCCAGGATTTTCCCCTCAATATGCCAGGATTTTGCCACTCTCCTACCCCCTTCCCAGTACTTACCTCGTTGCTGCTCTGCAGGTGCGCGCGGTTGTGAGGGAAGCGTTGTGCGCTCACCTCCAGCTGCGCGGCTTCAATAAAGTTTGTTTTAAAAAAAAGTTTAAACAAACTTTATTGAAGTTGCGCGGCTGGAGGGGAGCACACAATGCTTCCCTCACAGCCGCGCGCACCTGCAGAGCAGCAACGAGGTAAGTAAAAAGACTACACCCGGTGTATAAGACGACCCCCAACTTTTGGGAAGATTTTCCTGGGTTAAAAAGTAGTCTTATACGCCAGAAAATACAGTATATATATATAGCAGCAGACGATTATAATCTTATTATATTATGCAGAAAAAGACCTTTAAATAAGTACTTTATATTTTCTGTAGCTGAGGCCACATAAATATATATGTAGCAACAGGTAAATATATTTGTTAATTAAATCATGCAAAAGAAAAACACAATGTGGCTGCAATATACCACAATGAAAATGTAGCGATAAATTTGTTTAGAGAAAAAATATTTAATTCTTTAAAAATGTATATATAAAAGCACCAGTACTGAAATAGCTATTCACTTACAAATAAACAAATATGACACATACAGCTGGGTATATATACAAGATTATATGGAAATATATCGGATGCAGGTAAGAGCAATTAAACATTCAAGACTCACAAATATATAATATTACAATACAAATGATCTGAAGGAATAGTAAAACAATCTTCATAAGAAGAGCTTACAGGGAATGTCGGTGGGACCTAATCAAAGGACCCCACAAGAAGGGTTCGGGCATCAGCGCACCCTATTCAAAAAAGTTATTGGAGATAACCCGGTTCCTGGACTTGTAAAATTGGTGCTTCAGATTTACACTGGAGGCAAGGATTTCAGCAATGCTGGCCGTCTTCAGCTGCTCCCGGTGTCTGATTTAAGCATATCCGTAGGCAGGTCCGCAAACAGGAATGGGGTAAGATCAACAATGCCCGTGAATATAACTTCTTTCTTATAAGTCTCCGAGAGAGGAACAGGAAAAATAGCACTACGCATTTCGCCACAGCTGGCTTCATCAAGGTGCATGATTTAAGTACGGGCCCAGTCTCTTTTTATGCCGAAGCGGGAGCACACTTACAATTTAATTAAGCAACGGGGGGGATCGTCATTTAACCCTTTCAGTGATGGTTCAGAACTAAATGAGCTTTCAACATAGCCTTTAGTGCTTCGTTTTGTGGAAATAAATGTATCTCAACATCTATTAGATTTTTTATAATAAATTGGAGACATGAATTATTGCATTAATAGGCAATTAGATACATACATACTAAAATACATCAATTACCAAGAATAAGGGAAAATCCCATATTGCATGTTGAAACTACAAAATCATGTATCCTTCTGTGACTAGTGACATCCAGATTGTTATACCACACTGCTCATATGCTGACTATCCAGACCTTGGCTTGTTATACCATATTGCTTATACACCACGTGTCTAGAAATAATACTGTCCAGGTAAATGTCCTATCTTATGACAATGAATGGGAAGGTGAGTAGACAGCGCTTGGCAGTTAAACAAAGTAAGTGTCAATCAATATAAAAAAAACAAAGATAGTAAATTAATATAAAATATATAAATTTAATAATATATAAAAACAAATGCAATATATAAATACATATAGAAAAAATATACACAAAATATACACAAATGTAACAAAAAATGACAATAAATTGTTAAAAACAAGAAACAATGTTATGTGCCTTTAAATACAAATGAACAGACACAGATACAAATGTAACCACAGGCAGAGTGTCAAATTACTCACTTGCTGATTAGGTTAGCAAAATACCATGAATAGTACATGGATACAAAAACGGGTTTGGTCAGTAAGGAAGGAAGAATTTAGAACCTGGCCAGGTAACTTCACTTAACAGGAGGGAAGCGTTTCGTTCGGGGAACTTCTTCAGCCTCTAAACAAACAGACCAGCATGCTCGAACTTTATAATTTTTTACATTTTTTTTATTTCAAACATTATAATCACTTAAATATTTGGACCAGTTGGAATTAAAACAATTGTTGAAATATTTCTAAAATATTTCAGAACTCTGATCTATTCACTAAAAAGTGAGTTGCAGATCAATTAAGTAAATTGAACATGTTCTTTCAACCAAAATATATATATACGCATTGTACAGGGCCAAACTTGCTTATGCTTCACATGCTGGAAGAACTAGCTGCCCAGTGGTTAATGTAAAGTAAAATATTTAAAAGACAGCTGTTAGCCAAAAATCAAGCTGTCTTGAATTGAAACTTTAATGAAATAATACAAATAAGGTACCATATTGAGCCCTCTTTGCTTGTATTACTCTGTCAGGGGGCAGACAAGATAATTATAATCTTAGGTCACATGGGTGCTTATTTGGCCAAACATGCCCATCCATTCCAACACCACATATATGGGGATACTTTTTAAGTATTTATAGATTACACTATGTGTGTTCATTTTCATGTTTATTTTTCATACATTGGAGATCATGTATGAAGATTTCTGGAATATCTAAAGATGGAAATTAGAACTTGATTCTAACACGTATTGCTATATTATGTTTGTAAAATGTCCCTATGAGGCTGCTCTTGATGTTAGAAACAATAGTGTTTTCAATTTTAACTCTCAAAACTTCTTAGTAATTAAATATTCTGCAGGTGTCACATATAACTTATTTCATGGTACACACTTCACTTCTGAATCTGATATTATTAAAGTAGGTTTACACAGGTTCAGCTCACTCTTTGCTTTTACAGATCTCTGGGTTTTTGGAAAATTTGTTTTCTTTCAACTTGAAAGTAACAATGTTATTATACATTAATAAACCCACTAAATGTTTTATTTGTACTGATGTGTTGAGTCGCTTCATATTTTGTTCTCTTTATCAGTGTTAACAAAATATTTGTTGAAAGCTAAAAAACCGACACAGCAATATATATATATATATATATATATATATATATATATATATATATAAAAAATAATATATGTATTACTAGGTATGGATGACTGTGCACTCATTGCTTTCTAAAGGTCCTACAAAGCTAATATGGGTTTCAGATCATGCTATTCTGTCTGTTTCTATATAAACTCGCTCTCCTTTGAAACAAGCCAAAGTGATGATACTGGCAAAATAATTCACCATGGTAAGTTTTGTTCTAGTATTCAGATAACTTCTTTTCACACATCTTGGATGGAATATACCAAGCACATGTTTCTTTATTAACCCCCTGATATCAATAGAGGTGCCAGTCACATCATGCGTATCCAATTGTGGTATGCCCACTGGCATACCTCATTGATCGTGGTATAACTGACATAGCTCGGGGCTGACGCACTTCAGCCATGTCTGCGGGGTCATCCCCTGTCAAATCCAATCCCAGCAACTGGATGTGTTTAGCTGTGCCTAGCTTTGTTAGCTTTAGTCTCTCACTGTCCCCACAGCAAGTGTGGAGCAGGGAGAGACTAAATATAGCATGGTAAGCTTGCTGCTGTCCACCAAGTACCATTTTTAAATATGGTCTTGGGGTAAGAGCTAGAATATAACTATAGGCAATTTGGGGAAAAAATAAGAAAAAGCAATATATGTTAAACTTAAAAACATGGGGTACCCCTAATCTCACATTTTTCAAGTAAATTATATTATATGATCAAAATATTTTGTATATACATAAAGCTTCTTATCCTGAAAACAGCAATGTATAATTTGTGGGGGTACAGTCAGTGGTGCATTTAGGTTTTGTGCTTTCCTAGACCTGACTATACACGCGCACCTCCTCATATATCTTCAAACAACTTACCAGTGCCATCTGTGTCTCCAAACAGCATGTCACTGTCATATTTGTCCTGAAACAGCTTGTCACTGCCATCTTTGTCCATAAGCAGCTTGTATGTGCAAATTATGTCACAGAGTAATTTGTCTAGACACTGCATTGTAGTAACATCGTTATCATCTAACAGATTTTCTATGCCGACCCCAGTCATGGACATCCGGTGCTCAAACTTTAAATAAGCAGCTGAGCGTGAGGGGACAGATCATGAAGTCTGTGTTGGTTCACCGGTCCTGGATGTCCGAGAGGGTGGCATTTTATGCCAAAATACATTATTTGGTACAATAAATGAGACGTAGGAAAATTACAGCTAAACTCAAACACCCCACCGCAAAAACTATTGGAGGGACAAGATCCCATTCCGGATAAACATTAACAGTTGACGGATTGATGGAGGGTGACGAGAGGGACACAGAACGGTGGTCTATGGACTTATTCTGGAGGGGACAGAAAGAATGATGGGGATATTTGGCTCAAAGTCGACATGATTAACTTTATTAAAATAATGTCGGGACCATCCACTAATTGTTTTTTTATTATATATAACATCATTGGTTACCTGTTTAGGTTTTCAGTTAATTCTGTTCCATAGATATTCACCACGAATCTGACATTCTCGAATAGAAAGGCAAGGTTTCCTTTTCAAATTGGATATTATATGTTCTTGATTTGGCTAAGAGACATGTCCTAATGTAAAAAAGAGCCATGATCGCTAGAACCATATAATATATTTGCAGATATGAACCCAAACAGGCTATATACTGAGTATATCCTTTAACTTTATTTAAGTAAGTATGTACTCTTTACCTGTACTTTTTAATGTACTTTTAATTTTCCTCTTTCATGGCCCACAACTGAACAGGAGAGTGGCTATTTTTGACAGAAACCCAAATCTGTAGGCATAGTCTAGTCAGTGGGGAAAATGCCATGCAAATTACAATGTGCATGGCATCTTTTTTAAATTCCAACTGAATTGTTAAAAGTACATGTATTTGTATGAACTTGCAATTTGTTTGATTGAAGCTGATTGTTGTTTATTCCTGATGAAGCCACATTTGTAGTGGTGAAACGCATTGAGGTTTACCAGAGGTCTTGAAGTCTGAGTATTGATCCACAGAATACAGACCTTGCGGTTTGAACATGCTGTTCTTATTACTTCCAAAATTATACTTACATATTTTTTGTATCCATGGGTGTTATTGGCGTCTACTGTGCCATGATTTGTTTTTTGTGTGTTTACCATGCAATTGATGAATATATAAATACTACAAACACACTGAGATGAAGAGCCTTATATTCTCGAGCCTTATGAGATTAGATTTTCCTGAAACCATATACACTATTGTGTGTTTATTTGTTTCTCCCAACGTGTGAGCGCTCCATCTGTTCTGTGTATTTTTATTGGGCACTGGAAATTGCTATTAGTGGATGCAACTGACTATAGGAGAATATACATATTCATTATATACACAAGGAAATTCCAATTTTGGATTGTACTGCATCTTTAAGCCAAGCGACATATGGAGACATTATTTATATTGCTAGCTTTACATACTTCAGCTACAATGCTAAATACAAGTGGTGTAACATTGCAGATAAACAAATAAGATGAAAATCATGCTTTCTAGGTTTCCACATAGGGTATTATAAATAAATAAATACGGTTTTAAAATATAAGCTGAAATATTTTATACACACGTCTATGTACAAAAGGAAACTACAATCATAGATACTAAACAGGATTATGCAAATTCTAGATACATTTTAAGTGGACGGTTGAATTGTAACTATTTGAAACAGGTAGGTGATTTGACACTAAATGTAAATTGCTTGCAAGTTCTTGAGAAAACGTTTGTAATGAATAAAGAAGTAGAAAAAAAAGGATAGTAAAACATTTCTTTTTAAAGAGTAAGGTGTCATCAGTTTGATGTTACTGTATTGTACAGTGCAGGCTGTCAAACATTTGTTTTTATCTATGCATTTCAATAAGATACTCTTTATATATGGATGCCTAGGGACTCTATGGTAATGTTCTGTTTAAAGGACAACTGCCAGTAAAGAATATGTTTACTTAAAAGATTTTGGCAAGTGTAGCCTGTTTAAATAGAAATGCTTTAATGATGGAATAGAACTATAGTTCCTTATTGGCCCCTCTTTGATTAAATGGCACCATCAGGTGCAGCCATGTTGTTTAGACTCTTTAATCAGATAATGGAAATCTTATCCATCTAACCCAAGATGTCCACCTTGCCCCAGGTGAGCATGGCTATATTACTAATTCCTCCCCTTTATACAAGTTTAAGACATGCTCATTTCAATATTTGGAGGGGTGACACCAACATAATTTTGATGTAAAGGACCAACACAAACTTTTATTTTAAATAACGATAAATATATTTGGCTTTAATACTGTGTAGTGGTTTTATTTATTTCTATGAAGCTTAGCTAGCATCATGGAATATGTTTTGCTGTCTAGCAGAGTGAGTTTTAATTACTGTTCTCGTGATGCACAGCCAGCCAAAGTCTGCCATTAGTCTGGCTGAGCATCATTGGAAAAGAAGTACACATGGAGAAATAATAAAATTTCACCATGCCAGTCACTCCTCAGGTCTATCTCTCTCCCCATACACTCATGTATGTCTCTCTCTCCCCATACCCTCATGTCGCTTTGTTTGTCTGTCTCTTTCCCCATACCCTCATATTTGTCTCTCCCTATACCCTCATGTCTGTCTCTCTCTCTCCACTCATACCCCATGTCTGTCTTTCTATTCCCCATGGGGGTCTCTTTTCTTCATGTCCATTCCCCCTCCTGATCTCATCTCAGAACTCAATTAGTGCTACCTCGATCTCCCCACACATAGTGATGATTCAGAGTGTCATGTTTAGAGTCATCACTGTGTATGGAAAGAACAACGCTGACTGAGTTCTGAGGGGAAGTAGAGCATTGAACTGCAGAGACCACTCTAAGAGGGCCATCTAGGTTCGCTACCATCCTTTGAATGAGCTGAATTGCCATACATACACAGTCACACCTACACACAAAACCACACCTACACACATGCATACACAGCCACACAGTCACACTTACACACAACATTTATTTTTATTTTTTATACTATATATCTTTATTTGGATTTATTTATTTTGGTGATTCTTGTGTTGTTGAACCTATCAACGATTGTTATATTTATTGATTCCTGTTGCTGACCTTGGATTTCCATTTGACTATTCTCTGTTTGCCTGTGCCCCTTTGACCCGGTCTGTATTTCGTTTTGCTATTTATCTGTTTTTTCCCTGTTCCTGGACTGTTTATTTGTTTGTTGTTTGCTTGAGACCCTGACCCTGGCTTGTATTTTGACCATCCCATTGTCTGTGGTATTTAAACATCTGTTGGTGGATTTCAAATGTTGTATGACTCCTGCTTGATTAACCATTATGTTGCTGGATTACAAGTGCTTCATATGTCCTGTATTACCTGGTCTGTGTTGAAATACAGTAGTGAATATGCTATTTACTATTCAAGACTTATCCTATCGTTTGGCACAACTACCGTATCCTGCATTATCACAACTATCCAGTCATCGATACCAGGTTCCTCTTACCCATTCTATATCAACAGTGCACTACTATTGCCATTGTGTAAATTTATAATTTACTGCATAGAGGTCTCTATCAATTATCGCAGAATCTCACATACACACACTTACACACATTTAAACACACACACATACACACTGAAACACACACACTTACACACATTGAAACACACACAATGAAATTTAATCTGCCCCCCAGAGAGACGTTGAACAATTTAAGAGTGAAAAACTTCTTCCTCAATATACAATATCTGGAGAGAGGAGAGCTACGCAATCTTATTAAATACGTCTTTAATAAAGAGGGATACAAAAAGATCTTGGCTAAATGCACCGAAATGGTTACTCTATCTAAAGAAATTGTTATGCCAGCTGCTATCAGAAACTGGGAGAAGGAATTAAATATAACATTAAATATTGACAATTGGCACATTATCATGAGTAGAGTCAATAAGGAGGTTCATGGTTTGTCCTTGGTGGAGACTCAATTTAAACTTTTACATAGATGGTGTTGGGTACCAACAAAATTGGCCATCATATTCCTCATGACTGATGGCACCTGTTGGAGGTGTAAAACGTATAAAGGAACTTATGTCTACATATGGTGGAATTGTAGTAAAATAAAGGCTCTCTGGCACTGGCTTTATGATCTACTGAGGAAAATAGTAAGAGTCAAAATTCCAAAAAAATCCTGTTATAGCCATGCTTCATTGGCCTATGATAAGCAGGAACCAGATGACATTTATAATTCAATCCTTTATTGCAATCAAAGTGGTAATTGCTAGGAATTGGAAGGTAGACTCGACTCGTCCCATTGATCTCCTGAAAAAACAACTGATCCATCAGTTACCAATGGAAAAAGTAATAGTTAGAGTCAATGGAGTGTTAAAATATATCTCACAATGGGATCAGTGGTTTATTAGAAGCACAAGTGAAAACTAAGGTATAGTGTTACTTTAATTTTTTAAAATTATTTTGTAAGTAATGCAAAAGTTCAGTTTACTTGTACATTATTGTATGATACGCCCTAAAAAATCTGTCTAAAAATATATATGTATACATCCCAAAAACAAATATGATTGCCTTGAATAGCTTTACATTTCTCCGCAGGATTAAAGGTTAAACATTTGTACACAACAGGTTGTTTAGTTAACGAAATACCTCATTACGATATTGGCTGTAATACATCATTATGATCTTGTCTAGCTTGACTACAGAACAGATTATTATGGAGAAGTCCGATATAAGTTGCTGCAATGCATGATTCTCCTTCTATGCTCGATTTGGAGTTACTGTCTGGACATAGCTTGTCCACTTCAGATCTTAGCAAACCATTAAATGTGTTGCTTGTACTGGTAGTCATCTGTGGGTCAAACGTACTTTTTAAGCAACTGATATGATAAGACTGATAACCCCGTAGCAAAAAATTTGAATTTGGGCACCACTTTGAGATTTACTGCCATCGATCATGTTCCCTTGATGAGACGTGGGATATTGGGTATGGTCATTGACCTCTGTTTGCTATCAATCTCATATGATTTACTAATTAAGGGGTGTATTATCTGGTTAGCTGGATGGTGTTTTGTGTATACATACCTCCATATTGTGTTAGTCTAAGAAAGTCTTTGTACCAGAGTCTGAAACTTTGATCTTTTCGATGTACATACATTTATAGTTATGTAGTATGTCCCATGAGTGCTCTGATATATTTTTGGATGACTGTATTTATGGTTACTGGAGGCACCCGGGCCTTTTAACCACTGGGATTTGGAGTGTGCCTTTCATTGCCAGACTGTGATTTCCATATAGAAAACAACATAAATACTAGGTTCGCTGAAAAACAGTCAGCTAGCAAAGTAATACAAATGAAGCATAATAAAGTTGCTTATTCAAACCTCTTGGCACAAAAGTATAACAGATTTAAGGGACCAAAAATGTATTTAAGCCTCAAACTTTCGTTACATTTGTACTGTTCAATCACACATTCAAAATGATATGGGCATTTAGTTGGCACAAAATAGAAGCCTCTAGATAAGGGACTTAACTGAAAATATGTCCCTTAATAAATAGCCAACGCTGGCATCACGTTGATCGGATTGGTGGTTTTCTTTGTACACTTATGTGTCCGCCCTTACTCCCCTTCTTTTTATGTGAGTGCAGTTGATCACATGCCCTTGCAAAGTGTCGTACATTGGGAAGACGGATCCCCTACAGTGATCAGAAGACATATAAGCCTGCTGTCAAATATTTCTTAGCTTACATTACTAACTATGTAAAATGTGTATTGTTGCAATGGACTATATTCCTCCTCCGACTAGAGGGGGTAATCACTCCAGAAAGCATCTACAGTTGGACGCCTATTGGATTCGGACTTTAAATGCTGTTGCGTGCAGAGAATTAAATGAGCAACTTTCTTATGCTTCAATTTTATTAGCGTGTTAGCGGACTGCTTGGAATATATTTTTCAGCAAACCTCTGCATTTATGTCGATGGACTTTTAGTAACCTACACTAAAGTCACAGTTTTATTTTGTTGAAAAAGCCCCCTGAGATTTTAAAGCTGCAAAGAAATAGATACAATAATGAAAAACTGTGGCACTCACAGGTCTTGTATCAAAGTTCTAAAATATACTTTATTTGTAGATGAAAATCAAAGTTTCAGTTTCCAGAATGGAGCCTTCATCAGTATAAACTACACAAACAAAATGAATTGATACTTCTACAAAGTACCATTCAAACGACATCCCATAGTCTTTGTAAAAAAAAACTTCGGAGAAATCATTGTGTGAAACTGTTTCATTAAGATGGTTCAGTCACCATCACTCTATCCTAGTGGTGTGCCTGTGTGTCAATCATAAGATGGAGGGGGAATGCACTTGCCAAGAGTGTGTAATTAAACCAGGATAAGCGGTAAGCATCAGGTGAACCCTTTTACAGGGCCCATTTTTATTTGTAGGGTTTATTCTGTCTATATTAAGTTTAGGAAGCATCAAGCCATTTAAATATGCATAAGCATCTCAAATGCCCCCAGTGGCTAGGAGCCATATTACTTCATGGCTTTTACAGTATTGTTGTGCCTTAGTCAAACAATATATATAAACACTAATAATAACTTTTGTGTTATACAGTAGCATTTATCAGGTGATAATTTACAGTTTTGGAAAAGTATTGAAGCCTAAATAAATGATAGCTTGTTAACCAATTCCCATGCTGGTAGGTTCTTGTTCTCTCTGAACTAAATGAATAATGTGTACGGTGCTTTACTTGAAAAGTATTTATAAATGTAATGAAGCAACTTTATCACTGCAATTTTTCTCTTGTTTTTGTTAACAAATGTAGTCTGTTTTAACCAACGTAAGTTAATATATCTTATAGTGATAAATCTGGCAAGCAAGTTCCATTGACCTGGATTGGGACTTTATTTAGCACAAAGTTGTTTAAAAAAAATAATAGCAAGTTTTGAAAAAGCAAATAGGACTACATCTGTTAAACAGTTTAAAAAACAACTTTCTTTACATTAAAATGTACACAAAAAGTAAGACAACAAATTCAAATTGAAGTGCTCTGCTATACATGGTTTTATCTAAACATTATGCCTTTTTTGGACATCCTCCACATCTCACACTTTAGCATTCATGGTAAGCCAAGAAAGCAGCCTTTCATCTTGTAAGGGCTCACTCACTCTACTGCAAGACAAACTCAACTTTAAAAAGTACCCAGCCATGACAAAGCTCCCCGTTTCTGCGCAAAACGCGTAGGCGATTACTGGTTCACCGGGTGAGTCCGTTTACTTTTACCGCTGCCGCCTGCTGATGCTCACTCAAATTCACTGCAAGACAAATTCAACTTTAAAAAGTACCCAGCCTTGACAAAGCTCCCCGTTTCTGCGCAAAACGCGTAGGCGACTACTGGTTCACTGGGTGAGTCCGTTTACTTTTACCGCTGCCGCCTACTGTTGCTCAAGTCTTCACTTTTTTGTTTTACTTAATACTTAAGATCACTATAGCAATATTCCTTAGATATTAGTGCATAGCATTTATTTTTTAATCTCATGATGTATACTATCCTTAGCATTGTCATATGGTGCTATAATTCATCCAACGTTTGCATGAAATGAGAAATTTGGTATAGAGATATACTGAGGGAAAATTGAGAGATAGGTTTCTGATACCAGGAAAATAATAATTAGTATGTGGAATTTTATGCAGATTAACATTTTCATAAAACAGAAAATTACACTCAACTACTTAAGGATGTGTTTGCGACATACATATGATTACACAAAAGGATTATTATAGATTATCTTATGTAGTGATAAAATTATCCTTGTGAAAGCAATTTTTTCTTATTCATATTTTATGCTGTGCATCCATCAAAGTGGGCAACACTCTTGCATCTTGAAAACAAAGCTTCATAGAATGACAGGATTATTTATACAACATTCTCCCTGTGGAAAGATTCATAACTGCTTGGTTAATCTCATCTGCTATGTCCAATATACTAACCTGTTTGGGTGGTAACAAATCACATAATGTGTAGTAAGACAGATGTCAGATTAATTACTCCTTTGTAGTTAAAGGCTCTCAGTCATCTAAATATTGTGAATATAGAGACTTTAAAAAAATATATATATATGTATCAAATAATGTATACATTGTGCTAGTAGAATTACAAGCAAGTGCGTTAAAAGAAAAATATGTTTTAAATATTTCTCTTCTGTATCCAGAATTATGATGTCACCAGTGGCTTGATATGCAAATCACACATTTCCCATTGAAAGTAGTTTACTTGCATATCAAGCCACATGTGAGGTCAGAGCCATAGCTGGCTACTTTTGTGCCTGAGGCAAGAATAGTAAATTGTGCTCCTTCAATTAATTATATACATAAACAAAACAGATATATATTTGCATAAGTTGTCCTGCATACGTACATTCATAGTACACAATTATATTTTATGGGTGCAAAACCAGAGGCAGTGTATATTATTTTATCAAAGAGTGGTGCACTCATGTATAGATTTCCCACAGCACTTGGCACAGTGTAACTCCCATTTTTACTTAGTGAGCCATACTCTGACATGGTACAATATAACTACTATCATTACAAACTGATTCAGACACAGATGGTAAAACAGCATAAGTGACTATAGTGTAAGTTGATGTGTGTATATATATGTAGGGTGTGGGGATAAGGCTTCATTAACTTCCAGGAGACGGACTCTGCCGGAAAAGGCAGAGACCTGCACATTGGTGCAGAATGGTGAGCAGCTCTATTGTATGTAGCTTGAATCTCCAGAATGTCACAGTCTTGGTTGTGCATGATATCATCACTGCACCCCCCGTGGCAGTACTTCTCATCCTTCCTACAGTTCGAGTTGAGGTAATTAACAGTAGACATCACAGACACATTCAAAACACATTTTTTCTTAATGTATGCATGTGCTTGCAATTTTGATACCAGAATGTATACATAATATGTTTTATTATTATCTACAGTCACATTATAAACATTGCTTAGGATTATAGAGCCCCTTCAAGTACAGCCTCTTGTTCATCTCTTGTAGCACATTGCTTACCTTGATTATAACAGTGTGTACTTTATAGTTCTTTTACATGTAGTGTATTTCACACTACATCATTATTTCTTCATAAAATGTTTTATGAGAAACTACATTCTAACATAATGTGTTAAAGCAGATCTGACTCGACATAATAATTAGTCAAATATTTACTCTTGGGAGGATTGCAAAATCTTTAGAACCCACAATATATTTCAATTTAAATCTTGATGTTCTGATCTCCCAGATTATGTGTAGATTCCATATAAACCACATGTATTAATTTGATTATTATATTTTGTATTTCATACAGTGATTGGCTGTTTTGTGTTTCTACAATGTAGGTGTAACGAGGGAGTCTGGAGTACGCCACAGTAGTTAACAGGTTCTGATAGCAGAGATGGACAGATTGGATTGTTCACCCCAACAGCCAAGTGTCCCTAAGTTGAGGCCAAGATACAAACCACCAGGGCTTGTGCGTCATAGACTACCGAGAACCTAATAATGGTGAAATACAGCTTGAAGGCAATAAAAGCCAAAGACAGGAATGGCCAATAGATACACTGAGGAGACCCTGTAATTAGCAAGTAGATGACTGGAGTAGCCTGAACACAGTATGCAGTTTGGAAGCTGGTCTAACAAAGTTACAGCAGTCCGAGTAGTACAAAATAAATGTAACATACATGGAGAAGGCAAGCACATAGTTAAAAATGGAACCAGAGTCAGGGCAGGCAGCATAAAATCAAAACCATAAGACAAGCCAAGGACAAAAGAGGAGAAGGCAATGGGTCAAAATGCATGAATACACAAAAATACTAGCAAGAAAGCCCCTAAGAATTATAAACATCTATAACAGGCATGCCCCCAACTGTTACCATATACAGATATCTTCAAAGTCCAATTCAATAAGAATGCCAGCCAATGAAGATTCAACTTAAGAAAAAACTACATTGTTTGTGAATAGTGAATTCTCACAGCGTTTTCACATGAGCAGTTGCTGATACCAATTGTCATTCATTCTGACTGTTTGTAATGTTGATTATGAAGTATAAATCCAACTCCAATGTCTGGTTATTTTATCTCTGTCTTCCCGCCTTATGTAGCTGTAGTGATTCAATCTATTATTCTTGGTATGTGGTAAACTATTATTATATACATGTGATACAATAAAAATATAGGAGAAAAAAATAGGCGAAAATATCATTGTATTGTTTATCATTGTAATGCTTATAAACAAAATGACATTAAACGTACTAAGCAATAACTCAAACAAGAATTACTCACGGCTCTATTCAATCTCAAAGGATCAAAGGCATAGGTAAAACAGGAGATATATGAAGGCTTTAGAGGTTGTTACAGTAGATTATGGTTCATTTGGGAGAAGGCAATGTCAGAACTGATGAAGAATGTATGGAAAAGTCAGCCATTGCTTTGAAAGGATAAATATTGCTGTAGGGCTGGATTTGGGACAAAGTAGAGGACAGGATCAAAATACAATAAAAAATGATTAGAAAAAAGAGGTTTGTTATATTACAGACTAATAATACAAATATTAATATGTATTACTATTACAAAAAATCTAAGACAGATTCAATATTCTGCCTTTTCTAAAAAAAATCAAATTCTAATATTTAACATAAAAAAGCTTCAAAGTTTTAAAGATATTTTCAAACAAATAACAGCAAAGGTTGCATTGAGTAATCATGAGCTGTTCAATGCTTTTGTTCTTTGACAATGTCTGGGCATACTAATTGCTTTTTTTTGTCTTTCATTATATTGCAATTAAGGTTCTTCCATATGGTGATAAGATGTGTGTTTTTTTCTGTTTGTTTGCGTCTAACTTGCTTCAGATTCATGCACTATATTTTCTGAGATATTTGTTTGGTTTAATTGATCTCAATAATTCAGTCAGATCATAGAATAAAGAGACATGCAATGCATAATTTATTTATGTTGTTAAAATTGTTCATTTCTACAAGTTCTGTAGTATTTTTAACTGTGCGCAAAAAATAGCGGTGGTTAATTACACAGTCACCCTTTGCATTACGTCATTTTACTTTTACAATTCAAATATTCTGCTACAGATTAGTAAAGTTAACAAAATAAGACTAAAGTGAGGGGACATTTTAGTTTTTGCACTATGCATTTTTAAATTTACTTTTCGTAGAATTTCTCTACAGCTTCTCCTGGGAGACAAACACATGTGCATGATGTCAGAACTGCATGCATGGCGCTACAGATTAACATTGGATGAGCACACCCCTTTACACAAAACATACATGATTTGTGTATTTTTATTGATATCACCTACATGCCTGCCCAGCACAAATTTGCATTGAATGTGTCTCTATGGGTTAATATTGAATGAACCCACCCCTTCAAACAAAACATCCATGCTTTATGTAATTTTCATACATGCCCATGACATCACCCACATGCATGCCCAGTTCACAATTACAGCTCATCTACAAAAAGCTGCTCAGTGTATTAATGAAGCAACCTTGCATGAATTGTGTTCTAATAATAGATGACTGCTTTTGCAAAGCCTGAATAAAAATCACAATCTTAAGGAACATTCCTGGCATGGGACATCCTTAGGGTTGCCACCTTTTCTTCAAAAAAATACCGGCCTTGGTACTATCTCCATAGATTTAACATTGGACTGAGGCCAATTTTTTACCGGCCTGCCGGTAAAATACCGGCCAGGTGGCAACCCTGGCAAACTACACTAATGCTAAATAAGGTATTAAAGGACAAGTAAACGTAAAAGTTAAGCATTGCTTCCATAAAGGAAGCCAATCCGATCATGCAGCTTGCCCAATTAGTCTTTTTGGGGTCTGTATGGCTGGGGGGGGGAGTAGGGGTCTCTCTCTGCTAATGCAGAGACAGTCTCTCGTTTTCTAAAGAGCCCTATCTGTTAATCTGTTGAGTGTCTTCAACCAGACCAGACTGCCTGCTTCCCAGTGAAGCATGTTAGCTGCCAGGCAGAGGATAAACAGGCATGAACTATACAAAAAACATGACAGTTTATCTTCATACTGGGGGCACTAAACGTTACACGTGTGCTGCTACATGAGAAGCCAAAGTGGAAAAAAAGTTAATGATGCTTTAATGGATATCTGTGTTGATGTTTACTGTATTGAATTAAAAACTTAATAATAAATAGAAATAAAGAAAATAAAAGAACTACCTGAGATAAAGAGATTTTAAAAACACATTTTGTAAAGGCTTGTTGAGGACTGAGGGCCTATTTTCTACATGACTAATTCAATGTTTATTGCAACTAAGCTTGGTTAACCAGGACATATTAAGATTAACAAACCACAAACTATATGTATAACAATGTACACAATAATACTAAAAGGATAAACTCTCTGGGGGCCACATAAGTAGAATAAATTGCAATTAAATAATTTCATTTAATAATTACCTACAATCTTTTTACTAGACAAACAGGGTTTAAAATGCCCATGGAGATAAATAGTGTTTTTTTTAAAATCTATCTGAAGGGTTTTAAGACCTTTGAAATATTTCACCAAATAATATCTACCCTGCTGATTATAATCCCCATTAAATGTGAGTGTTGTTTACCACAGTTGGCATCCTCTTACCTCGATTATCTTTTTTTTTTTTTGTAATGTAGGTTGTGTTTCATGCCAAGCAACATTTGACTTTGTCAGCCACAACTCAAAGTTAATTCATTGAGATTCTGGCCGCTTTTTTTTTTTCCTTTTAACTATGGAACTTACACTTATTAGATTTGCAGCTATTCTAAATGTCAGCTGGTTTATTCACTTCATCATACAAGTCCAAAGCCATAGATAATCTTGTGTTCTTCACTGAATGATTCCATACGGATTATACATGCTTTGGGCATAACATCAGGGGGTTCAAGAAAGACCTTCATTGTCTTTTCTCTCTTAAATCCCAAAGAAACTGTTATTCACATTTACAGAATGGCAACATGTGAAACATTCTTGATTGATTACAGTAATTAGCAAAATAAACAATAGTGAGCACATATTTTATTTTACTAGCCTATAGACTTTGCAACATGCAAACTTAATTGAATAATAAATTGTGCTTTAAAATATGTTTATATCAGTTTTAGAAGTAATTATTGTTTGTGCAGATTTGTTTTCCAACCTTTGTTCGTGAGTGTTCAATTTACATTAGCACCCTCTCAAACATTGAATAAACAGTATTAAGTATGTTCGATCATTTGTATCGAACATACTTAATAACTGCATCATGTATAGAACATGGTATGTTTACATGACATAATACATAATACTAAAGTAAACTATTCCCTGATTGTAGCCCCCTGATTCAAAACAAAATTAAAATTCACATCTACACTTGATAATTGCAGAATAGGTGACATTTGAGATATAGGTCATAATTAGACATGTGCATTCGTTTTCGGACTAATGCATTTTCGGACGAAAATAGCATTTTCGTCCATTCGTCCGAAAAACGAATAACGAAAATTTTAACTAACAAAATTCGAATGAACGAATGGTTAATAAACGAAAATCATTCGTTCATTCGTCCATTCGTCCATTCGTGCTATTGGCATTCTAAACCGAAATAGAGTCGGTTTATACAATACCAATAGCATTGTACTACATTCCATAAACCGACATGAATGACTTTCGGTTTATGGAATGCATGTAATGCTATTGGCTTCCTATAAACCGAAATTGAGTTCCCATTCATACGAATAGGTCAATTGACCTATTCGTATGAATGGGGACTCTTTCGGTTTATAGAAAGCCAAAAGCATTGCATGTATTCTATAAGCCGAAAGTCTTTAAAACAAACGACGTTCGGTTTATAGAATACATGTAATGCTATTGCTGTTCTATAAGCCGAACTAGAGTCCCTCCTCATTCATAATAATTTCTTATGAATGGGGACTCGACTCTAGTTCGGTTTATAGAAAGCCAATAGTATTCTATAAGCCGAAAGTCTTTAAACCGAACGACGTTCGGTTTATAGAATACATGTAATGCTATTGCTATTCTATAAACCAAACGACTTTCGGTTTATAGAATAGCCATAGGATTACATGTATTACATAAGCCGAAAGTCTATAAACCGAAAGTCGTTCGGTTTATAGGCTGTCGGCATTTAACTATACAGAGACAGAGTCTCCATTCATAAAATTATGAATGGAGACTTTGTCTCCGTGTAGTAAAATGCAGAAAGCCTATAAACCGAACGATCGGTTTATAGACTTTCGGCTTATGTAATACATGTAATCCTATGGCTATTCTATAAACCGAAAGTTCGGTTTATAGAATAGCAATAGGAATACATGTATTCCATAAGCCGACAGCCTATAAACCGAACGTTCGGTTTATAGGTTGTGGGCATTTTACTACACGGAGACAAAGTCTCCATTCATAATTTTATGAATGGAGACTCTGTCTCCGTATAGTTAAATGCTATTGTATTCTATAAACCGACTTTATTTCGGCTTATAGAATGCAATAGTACTACGAATGGACGAATGAACGAATGATTTTCGTTTATTAACCATTCGTTCATTCGGCTTTCGTTAGCTTAGAATTTTCGTTCTTCGTTTTTCGGGCGAATGGACGAAAATGCTATTTTCGGACGAAAATGCATTTGTCCGAAAACGAATGCACATGTCTAGTATATATTCACATGTAAATTGCTTTTTTAATAAAAAATTATGATATAAAAAAAATCTTGTTTTTATTTCCTTTTATGTGACAATGCTGCCTCTCTCTTTCCCTTGCCCCCAGATTTGTCGCTCTCCCCCCCTAAGTGTTGTCTCTCTCTCACCCTCCCTTTGGCTCCCCCCTCGCTCCCCTTGTGTCTGTCTCTTTCCCCCTTCCCTCCCTTTGTTTCTCTCTGACCCCCCCCCCTTGTTATTCTGTCCCCCCCTCACCTGTTTCTTGCTCCCTGGTGGCTAGTGGGGGCAGCCGGGGGTTGTATGCACTATACATAATAGACGGAAGTGTCGGGCAGCATGGAGGTTGTCTGCACGATTCGTGCAGACATCCCCCAGCTGCCCGATTCTCCCTGGTGGCTAGCGAGGCATTTTGTAATGGCTATTTTGCTATTGGTATTCCATAAACCGACTCTATTTCGGTTTATAGAATTGCCAAAAGCATGAAATGATTTGAATTTAGTATTAAAAAATAAATTGAAAAAAGTGGAGAGTTTTAACCGCTTTGTGACGCATGGTGCTTGCGTCCCAAATGACGTAAGCACCAAAACGTCACGATTTGTTCCTGGCCACTGATCACAAGGTGATCGTTAGCCAGGAACACTATGGCAGAGACCCAATCAGGGTCTTAATAGACCCTGTGGGTCCCTGCCCAAAAATTGCAAGCCCTTCGGACGTCACGCACGATTTAGAGAAATGTAGCTGGTGCTCGTTTTGAGCACCAGCTAAATTTCCCCTGTCAGACTGAGGCCATTTAAAATGGCCTCATCTGACAGGTGGGATCCCGCTGCAAGTGCCTGCAGCATGATCCGAGCCGCGATATGAGCTGTTTAACACAGGACTTACTATGCCGTCCTAACGACTTTAAGGGACTTAAAATGAGGACGGCATAGAACGTCCCAACGTCACGAATGGGTTAACGTTTGCTCTGGTCATAATCACAGCACAGGCTTGTAGGAGTTAACTGTAATTACATTAATACATGAAAAGAATATAAGTAATATAGTAAAAATTTACAAAATAAAATTTATTTTGAAAAAACTAAATGAGGTTCATAAACTTGGAAGGAAACGGATCACAGTAAAAAGAAACTGTGATCAGCAAGGGAAGTGTTAATTAATACCCCTTTTATAATCGAGGTCATCTTATAATCTGACCTCAAATTGAGGTCAGACTATAAGACTGGGATCCAGGTCCCCAGCAGAGCTGCAGGGGACCTGGATCCCCCTCTCTAACAGCAGGGGATGTCTGCGCGATGAGCGCAGATCTCCCCTGCTGAAGCCCGGCATGACCGCCGGGACTTCTATGATGAAGCTGGGTACTTCCGGCTTCCTCATAAAAGTCCTGGCGGTCGTTCCAGGCGGCAGCAGGGGAGGTCTCGCTCATCGCGCAGACATCCTCCGCTGCCTCGCTAGCCACCAGGGAGAATCGGGCAGCTGGGGGATGTCTGCACGAATCGTGCAGACAACCTCCATGCTGCCCGACACTTCCGTCTATTATGTATAGTGCATACATCCCCCGGCTGCCCCCACTAGCCACCAGGGAGCAAGAAACAGGTGAGGGTGGGACAGAATAACAAGGGGGGGGGGCAGAGAGAAACAAGGGGAGGGAAGGGGGGAAGAGACAGACACAAGGGGAGCGAGGGGGGAGCCAAAGGGAGGGTGAGAGAGAGACAACACTAAGGGGGGGAGAGCGACAAATCTGGGGGCAAGGGAAAGAGAGAGGCAGCATTGTCACATAAAAGGAAATAAAAACAAGAATTTTTGTATATCATAATTTTTTATTAAAAAAGCAATTTACATGTGAATATATACTAGACATGTGCATTCGTTTTCGGACGAATGCATTTTAGTCCGAAAATTGCATTTTCGTCCATTCGCCCGAAAAACGAAGAACGAAAATGCTAACCTAACGAAAGCCGAATGAACAAATGGTTAATAAACGAAAATCATTCGTTCATTAGTTCATTCGTAGTACTATTGCATTCTATAAGCCGAAATAGAGTCGGTTTATAGAATACAATAGCATTTAACTATACGGAGACAGAGTCTCCATTCATAAAATTATGAATGGAGACAAACGTATAGTTAAAAGCCGACAGCCTATAAAACGAACGTTCGGTTGTAAGACATGTAAACCTATGGCTATTCTATAAACCGAAAGTCGTTCGGTTTATAGAATAGCAATAGGATTACATGTATTCCATAAGCCGAAAGTCTATAAACCGAAAGTCGTTCGGTTTATAGACTTTCGGCTTATAGAATACAAGTAATACTATTGCCTTTCTATGAACCGAACGAGAGCCCCATTCATAAGAATTTCTTATGAATGGGGCTCTTGTTCGGTTTATAGAAAGCCAATAGTATTACATTGTATTCTATAAAACGAACGAATAATAATGAACGAAACGAAAATAATGAACGAATTTCGTCTGAAACGAATGCATTAATGAACGAAATTCGTTTTAGACGAAATAAATAACATTTTCAACCGAATGGACGAAAACGAAACGAAAATTTTAGTTTTGCACATGTCTAGTCATAATCTACGCCAATAACATGAAGAAAAGGGTGCTTTACTGCACTGGGTTTCTGTTATGCAGTTTCCTTACTGCTAATTTCTGAAATAAAGTTTCCAAAACATCAGTATTGTTTTTCATCTACTTCTGCAAGAAGTTTGGACAGTCAAATGTCCTTTCTTAATGCTTGATATGCTGGTTGTGGTCAGGATACCGCCAAGTACTTCTTCAACTTGTTAACAGCCTCTGCAACATGATTTTGGCTTTATGCCGTATGTGGTTTGCAGCAGATATGTGTCCATGCTTAGTTTTTTACATATAAGCATGGACATCTTTTATACAGCTGAGATGAAGTAACTGGATTTACAATTCAGGGCATAGTTGACAACATCCTGGAATTTTTCTGGGGCAGTACCATTTTTGGGTGTCCTGTCAAATATGTGTCTGTCCCAGCATTAATACTGCCTTTTCGGTGTGCTTTGTATTATGCACAGGCAGCATTGTTTTTTAAACTCCATATGTCTACTGCATATACATAGTCACACAATGTCACATGACCTGTAGCCTTTAAGCTCCACTCCCTTTGGATCCTGGGATCTAGCCACAAAGTTGACAACTATGTCAGTGGATGAATGAGAATTTACAATGTATATGCCAATGACTCTCATTGTGCAGAGTTGGCAGTGCAGGGGCTGCCTTAGATTCATGGTAGTTGTGATCTCCTTGCTGTATGAGGCTTTTACCTCTTTTTTTTCCAGTCAGTGGGCACTTCCCTGGAGTTGGACTTTCCTGGCTGCCCCCCACTCACCAGGGTGCTGGTGGTGGCGATCTTGCAGCATTCGGGGTAAGGTATGGTGCTCTGCAGAGTATTGTTGCACAGTTCATCATCCGACTCATGTCAAAGGATGCCAAGGATGTCATATGACTCCCTGTACTCAGGCTAAAAATCCCTCAGTACAAGAGGAAGGACCGGGCAGACTGTGCAGATGGCCAAGTGAGCAGTCTACTACTACTTTGACAGCATTGCCTGCTCACGCTAGTTATGCGGTAGCATTGCTCGCCTGTCTCGGCACCCCCCTTTTTCTTCTTCTCTGTGGCACCTGGGCTCAGTTCACCCCATACACCTGCCCAGGATCAGCCCTGGAAAACTTTCTCAATTAACAAGCAAATTTAAAAAAACACTGTGGTACTGGGGCCAGCACGGAGGAGAATACCAGCATTTTGTTATAAACCAAAAGATAAAAAGTTGACTATTCCATTAAGAAAGCCAGTTTACATTTACAGGTGGTTTATTTCATAACATAACCACAAATGGAACATGAAATATAAAATGCAAGTAAATAAATAATTGCAGCACTAAGCTGCTTTTTGTGCATTATCTTTGACTCAGTAATAATATGAAAAATGGAGCTATGAATAGCAGCAAAAGGTCTAGTGGACTGCCAAAGGCAAGCTGTTTACAATCAGAGACAGGTAATAATTGTAATTTCCATTTTCTGACAGAGGATCAATTATCTCTAGACATTCTATTACCATAAAGGAAGGGTTCACAAGCCTGTCATCAAGTACCATTTAGAGGACAGATTTTGTAGACATCTTTGCTTTTGTGCAAAGTGAGTCAGTCAACATGTCTGAAAGACTGACTGACTCACCTGTATTCAAGTTTCTCTGCATATAGCGTTCTCTTTTTAAAACAGTGGCAAAATTTGCAACTGCTTCATTTTGTAATTGTGGCATTTATATGTATCTGTTTCTCAATATATTCCATTCTGGTCAGTAAAAATATATTAGAGAGTTTAACCTGTACAAGAATAGTCATTGTGGAAACAAACTACATTAACTCTACTATAGTTGCCTACAGTCCTAGATTTGGCAATACAAGTCACGTGTTTGGGGCCTGTCATACAGAACTGGGTGTCTGCAGCTCAATCTTATGCAACATTGAGTAATGTCTTGCAGCATAATGCAACGTCATATAATGTTTTGGCTCCACCCCAAGCATCCTCAGACTTGCTGATTACAAGTTGGCAGGTCATGTCTCAACCATATATAATTAAGCATTTGTGGTTTGAATAGGATGTGGTACCTATTGTCATCTGAATTTTTTATTTTGGATGTGCCCAGAAAAATTATTTAGGTATTTATTTTGGGAAACTTATAAAAGATCTTTTAGACTTTAAAGGCCGTTCCATTTTTGGACCTATCCCACCATTGAGTTCAAAGGCCCCTCTCTCAAAGTCCACTTTCTTCCATTATAAGACCCCTTCTACAGTCCATTCTTCCTTTCTCATCTAAGTCATTGCATGTCTCCCAACCCCCTGGTCTGATTAATGTACTTGGATTTTAATTAGATTGCAAAAGGTTGGAGGCATCAATGGAAGTGTAGTTCTTTGTATGTCAGACTTTGTGAGCTGCAGAAAAACACTAGTGTCATTGACACTGGAAAGTGGCTAGTGTGCATGTGAAGCCAAAGTTAGTGACAGCGCCTACAGTTGAAACGCAACCTACCAAGGTCAGTCCCTGACACCCTAATTTTGCCTGGGGCAAGATTTGAGAGGTATGTTGTAGCCCCCGTAAGACCTGTCAAAACTGACATCTCTTCTTCCAGGTTCAGGACTACAGCAGTTGAAGGTGTGGGACAACTTAATCTGGGCTAGTCTATCACCAGGAAAGGATCTCCTGATGCATCTCATGCTGGAAACTCATTGGGTTTTTACACTCTCTGACTGTGGACTAAAGCCACATAACTACAATATATATTCTGATTTTGAGATGAACCAAGGGAGAGAACAATTGAACTACTTGGTCTCTATGTCACCTTTATACCATCATGTCACTGTGCCTAATAACTCTTGACATGAGGGTCTGTGAAGAGCCATACTAGGTTTAAGTACACATGCTCTATGAGTGAAAATATATGTAGTATGGGAGAAAATGGTAAAACTAACAAACCATTGATTACTGGGTGCTTTCAATTGCATAGGGGAAAAAAATGACACTATTATGAAAAATCTAAGATATCAAACTTTATTTTTGGTCATTCGATCTTGTAAACAAAAAACAGACATGGTGAGAGCTTTTGTATATTATACAGCATTGCAGTAAAAGCATTGTAAGTATATATTGAACAATAGGTTGTTAAAGCTGCAGTTCATATTGGTACAAAGGCCTAGCTTCCTCTGTTTTAAGTGACTGTGATGGAACTACTGTTCCCTCCTTGTATTCCAATGAATTCAGTTTCAGACAACTTCATAAATAATATTCGAGAGCTAATAGTATAGCCAGAGGATACTTACTCAGGAAAATGGTATCCATATCTAGCAGACTCAGACTTAACAATTTATGTGATAGAACTGTGAGCAAACTATCGCAATACATAGTACACAAGTCATACATAGTTCTCTGATCCAGAAACAGTTACACTGTTAATTTACAGGGTAGAAAACAATTTTTTTTTCTTAAAAATGTGTTTAATGTAATGCCCTATTCCAAATTAGCTAAGCTATTATTGATAAATAAAACTGCTATGTTTTGTGTGTAATTACTATCATCTTGCAATCCAGGCAGGGCCAGCGCTACCATAAGGTATCGAAGGCGGCTGCCTTAGGGCGCCCCAAGGGGGGGGGGGAATCGCCTGTGCCCCCAAGCCCGTTTACTAACCTCCTTGCTGCTGTGCAGGTCGTTGTGCGCTCCCCTCCAGCCTTTTTAAACTTTTTTTCAACAAACTTTATTGAAGCCGCGCGGCTGGAGGGGAGCGCACAACGCTTCTCTCACAGCCACAGACCTGCACAACAGAACACTGGGAGACAGAGCAGGACGGAGGTAAGTACCAGGGAGGGGGGAGGAGGGGGAAAATTCTGGGCATATTGGAGGGGCAAAATCCTGGCATATTAAATGGCATATTGGGGGGCAAAATCCTGGGATATTAAATGGCATATTGGAGGGGAAAATTCTGGCATAGTGAGGGGTAAAATCCTGGCTTATTGAGTGGCAAAATCCTGGACATATTAAATGGCATATTGGAGGGGCAAGATCCTGGAATATTAAATGGCATATTGAGGAGCAAAATCCTGGCATATTGAGTGGCAAAATCCTGGCATTTTAAATGGCATATTGAGGGGCAAAATGCTGGCATATTAAATGGAATATTGAGGAGCATATTGGAGGGGCAAAATCCTGGACATATTAAATGGCATATTGGAGGGGCAAGATCCTGGAATATTAAATGGCATATTGAGGAGCAAAATCCTGGCATATTGAGTGGCAAAATCCTGGCATTTTAAATGGCATATTGAGGGGCAAAATGCTGGCATATTAAATGGAATATTGAGGAGCATATTGGAGGGGCAAAATCCTGGCATATAAAATAGCATATTGGAGGGGCAAAATCCTGGCATATTGAGGGGCAAAATTCTGGCATATTAAATGGCACATTGAGGGGCAAAATTCTGGGATATTAAATGGCATATTGAGGGGCAACATCCTGGCATATTAAGTGGCAAAATCCTGCCATACTAAATGGCATATTGAGGGGCAAAATCCTGGCATATTAAGTGGCAAAATTCTGCCATATTAAATGGCATATTGAGGGGCAAAATTCTGACATATTAAATGGCATATTGGAGGGGCAAAATCCTGGCATATTGAGGGGCAAAATTATGGCATGTTAAATGGCATATTGAGGGGCAAAATATTGTCATATTGAGGGGCACAATTATGGCATATTAAATGGCACATTGAGGGGCAAAATGCTGGGATATTAAATTGCATATTGAGGGGCAAAATCCTGGCACATTGGAGGGGAAAAATCCTGGCACATTGGAGGGGCAAAATCCTGGCATATTGAGGGGCAAAATCCTGGCATATGAAATGGCATATTGGAGGGGCAAGATCCTGGGATATTAAATGGCATATTGAGGGGCAACATCCTGGCATATTAAGTGGCAAAATCCTGCCATCCTAAATGGCATATTGAGGGGCAAAATGCTTACTTATTAAATGGAATATTGGAGTGGCAAAATCCTGGCATATTAAATGCATATTGGAGGGGCAAAATCCTGGCATATTGAAGGCAAAATCCTGGCATATTAAATGGCATATTGGAGGGGCAAAATCCTGGCATATTTAGGGGTAAAATTCTGGCATATTAAATGACATATTGAGGGGCAAAATATTGGCATATTGAGGGGCAAAATTCTGGCATATTAAATGGCACATTGAGTGGCAAAATGCTGTGATATTAAATTGCATATTGAGGGGAAAATACTGGCACATTAAATGGCATATTGAGGGGCAAAATACTGGCATATTGAGTGGCAAAATAGTGTGTCTCAGGTTGTGTGTGTATTGGTGTCACAGTGTGTGTGTGTGTGTGTGTGTAAGTGGTAAGGGTGTGTGTAAGTGTGTCACTTTCTGTGTAAGGGTGTGTGTGTGTAAGTGTGTCACTGTGTCTGTATAAGGGTGTGTGTAATTGTGTCACTGTGTCTGTGTAAGGGTGTGTGTAAGTGTGTCACTGTGTCTGTGTAAGGGCGTGTGTGTAAGTGGTGTGTCTCTGTGTGTGACAGCAAGGGTGTCTTTGTGTTTAAGGGTTTCAATGTGTGACAAATTTAGAGCATGAGAGTTGAATATTTAGATGTATTTATATCTTACACTATACATTATACTATATATATATATATATATATATATATATATATATATATATATATAATGTATGGAGGGTTAATGGTGTGGGAGGCATGGCAGGTCAGAGGAGGGGGCACCAAAATGCACCTTCGCCTGTGTAGACAAAAATCCTTGCACCAGCCCTGAATCCAGGGACCTCTGAGTTGGGTATGTGACATACACACCTACATGTTGAATCCCATAAGTCCTGAGGCATAGCAAACAGTTTACATAGCTACTCTATCGAGCAGCTCAGATTGGGTTTGGATTGGGCATATTAGACAAATTTGCCGTTCCCCCTGAAAATTGGCTACTAGGTATGAATCATTTTGGTTCTGAATCAGCTCCTGTCAAGAAAATTGCACCTTGAAATCATAATTTTTCAGCAAGTAGTCCTGGCCCTGCCTAATAATAGACGGGGCTGGGATCTGGCAAACTGGTTGTCAAAGCCCAGCCAATGGTGAAGCTGGGCATCTGATTGGCAGGGCAGGGATTTTATTATGCTTCAGAACTCCATTGAGGACTTAAGAGAGGGACTTGAACATTTTTTATGGCAACACCATTTTTTATAGCCACCCTGTATTCCATTTTGGCCCCAAACAGTCTTTCTGTGCCATCTTAGCTGCCCAAAAGAGCCTTTCTGTGCCATGTTTGCCCACACACAGTATGGATGTGCCATCTTTCCACAAAACAGCCTTTCTGTGCTATCCTTGTGCCCCAAACAGCTTAACAGGGTCATCGTTGTACCCTAAAGAGGTTACTATCCTCCAAAATAACGGGAACTATTTCAATCCTGCACTTCGTGTGTCTCCAGCAAGCCAGCGTGTCATGTTCAAAATCCCACCGCAACGCATGTTTCAAATTTAGTAGGACAGAATTCAAAAGTGAGAAATCTGTAAGTTCAATACTGCACGGATTTGATTTTTCACTGCACGAATGCACCCATAGGCATTTTAAAATAGGCTCTGTTTAGTGTATATAATTTTTAACTGAGAAAGTGTTAAATTATCGGTTACACATCATCTGCCAAATAACATAAATTGGTGATTTGAAATGAAACATATGACAGCTGAGCTGAAACATAAAATGCTTGTCATAAATAATTTGTTGCCATAGAATAATTGGTCATTATATTTTCCATTCAATTGTAATATTAACCCATTTGGGAAATGATATGGAAATGAGTGTACATGTTTTAACTAAATATATGTATACTCTTGCCAGTAAGTTAATTTCATGATCTGCATTATATATATTTATATATATATACAATATAGACAATTTCTATTTTTGCACAATAGCCCAGGGCTATTTTATTGTATGTTTTTCTTGCATTTTTTGTACTTTTGTTAAATCTGTTTATTGCTCATCATTATATGTCATACTTCGCTGAACTTTTGTTCAATAATTAACTTGCTCTCAGATATAGCACATTTTTGTATTAGTGCTTGAACAAATCTATACATATAGGGGCAATGGGAGCTATTCACTAAAATTAACTGGCTCGTGAATTAACAAGGGAACTGCAAAAGATTGGCATTAATTTCCAAGTTGGAAACATTTTCCACCATCCCTATCATTTCAGCTTGACTATCAATGCCTGATCTTTGCGGTTGATCTGCATTTCACTTGTCAGTTAATGTTTTAGTGAATAGACTCACATAATGTGGTTTTAATATATCAAAGTTTTGTTAATAGTACCTGCAGACCAGATACCCACTCAATGTTTTTTTTTTAAATGTTGCCTTTTACTTGGTAGTGAATCAGTATCAAATATTAGCATTTAAATCACCGGTCCTCCCCCTTTAAGTATATCCCTTGTATCCACTGTGATAGACATTACAGACTGTGCATGGTCTAATAGATCAATAGAACATGTGTGCTGCAGGGTGGCAGCAATTCAATTCTGCTCATTTGGTTTTGGAGGGAGGGATGGCCATTGGTCACTATGATGTATGCGATGACATCAGATGATATCCTCATGAAAAAAAAGGGAGTCTAGGCTATTGTATATTGCTGTACTGAAGTACCTGGGCACAGTGCCAGGAGGCAAGCCACGGTCGTTGAAGTTGTGTCCGTGTCTGCAGCTGTGGGAGAGCTTATGGCTGAAGAAATGGAGCAGCTTCACCTTCCCTAAATGTAATCTCTCTAAATATATGTCATGGTCTTTTGTTGGTATAGAGGTCAGAGGGGTGGGTGGGGGTAGACTAGCTGGTTTTAATACTGTTTTTTTGTTTTATTTTTAGTGTTCCGTGCAAAGTCTTTTTTTTTATACATTTTTTTATTGTTTTACAGAAAGGTTTCAGGTTGTTCATTATGGAATAGTGCATCTTTTCCATCGTAAGATTATGCGAGATGAGATTATTGATTTCAGTCATTGTCGGTATTAATGTTGTCTTCCATCTTCTTGCCAGCAGTGTTTTTGTTGCTATGAGTATATGAAAGGTACGTTTTTGTTGAGGCATTGGTGTCTTTCCTGGGAAAATATGGAGAATGGCGATGCAGAGAGGTAGTGGTTTTGTCAGTTTGGAGTTGAGCATTTTGAATACTAGTTTCCATAGTTGGATTATTTTTGTCAAGACCACCAAGTGTGAAGCAGTGTACCTGTTTGATTACTTTGTCTCCAATATTGTGTGTTCATGCTAAAATGGCTGAACAGGGAGGTGTTAAAAAATATGCTGGTCTTGAGTAATCCCGAAGTGTATATTAATAGATGAATGCGGGTTAACTCTCTGCAATGTCTAACTGCTGAGACACAGCAGTACCAACATGCACACAACTAATCAGAGCGGCGGCTCACCATCTGATTGTGGTCTGCAAAAGGCTGAGGTCTCTTGCTGCTGGTGCAAAGAGAAACCCACATTTTTCCATGGGATGAGCGGGGAGAGCTAGTTGAGGGAGAGCCAGCCACTGACCAGACAGCTGCCTCCTATGGAAGCATGTCAGGTGGAGGTCAGAGTATAAACTGGCATGTATTATCAGAAGTGCATGCCAGTTTATCCTCACACTAGGGACAACTAACCTTTCACTACTGTTAGAAGCACTAGTAAAAAGTAAAGTTTAGAGTTCCTTTAACCCCTTAGTGACCGAGTGCTATGCTGCATTTGATGTGCCTTGAAGACCAGAATTCCATTATTTTTGTCATATGTTCCCTGAACTGTGAATTTATTTCTTTGTGTTCAGTCCACCCACACAAGTTATATATCATTTTTTAAAGTACGGATAGGGCTTTCATTTCATACTATTATTTTCATCATATGATATAATTTACTATTTAAAAAAATATAAAATATGATGAAAATATGCCATAAAAAAACACTTCTTCTAACTTTTTTTTTTTAAACAATTACAAATGGTAAAAAAAAACATACTGTCTATATATTTCTACTATTTGTCCTGAGTTTAGAAATACCAATGTTTCCATGTTTGCCTATGTTGTATTTCAACTAATAGGGCAATAAACAATATTAGTGTTTACAGTGACCTTTTAACCCCAACCCTAAATTTACCCCAACCCTAAATTTACAATAACCCTAAATCTACCCGAACCCTAAATTTACCCCGAACTCTTTAATCAACCTGTTTACTCACCCAACCCCCCCCCCCCCCTGTAACCTTAATTATAACCCTATTTATGACCCTAACCCTAGATCTAAGTTTAGTAGATCAAGGGTTAGCTTTTTCTATTTATTTATTTTATTTAATTATTTAATTTTCCATTTCTAACTGTAATACTGTCTAACTGCCTCTAGGGCCAGTCAAGTAGCGGTTTCAGAGCTACGGAAGAGATTTTTTTTGTTCTCTCTTCCGTCGCTCTGTGCTGGGAACGTTGTATTGGAGGAGCATGCTCCTCCAATACAGCATCGACCCGCGATCAGCCAGTGATCGCGGTGCCCAGGGGGGCACAGAAGGTGTTGCATGATGCCTCTATTGAGGCATCATTGCAACACTTTACACACATAGGCAACGATCAGCTTTCACTGCCTATGTGTGTTAACGTGCATATGATCACATTCGTGGGGATCGTATGTGCACGAGGGGGTGAGGGGGGGCTGAAAGCACTCTCAGAGGCTGCTTCGGATCCAAAGCAGTCTCTGAGAGTAGCTGCAGGCATGTAGTGTTGCGTTAAGGAGCGCAATGCTACATGTAAACGGAGGACGTATATATACGT
This sequence comes from Pelodytes ibericus, assembly GCA_036172795.1. Classification (NCBI taxonomy): domain Eukaryota; kingdom Metazoa; phylum Chordata; class Amphibia; order Anura; family Pelodytidae; genus Pelodytes; species Pelodytes ibericus. Next base: position 220,158,660 of record CM069857.1, on the reverse strand, counting down.
CCTGGACCATGCTTTTCAGGACATATATATACGTCCAAATGCGTTAAGGGGTTAAACTCTCTGGGGAGTTCAATACTGGAGATGTTTATAGTGCAAGTTATGTTACACAGTTCTATGAAAGTTAAATTGTTACAAATTGAATAAATAAAATATGTGTAATCAATAAAATAAGTGTTTTATTTGTATGTTCATCATATGGGGATAACTCTTATTGCACACATGTGCTTTCTTTTCATTGAACTTAGCTCTCTCTGTTTGTGAGCCTGTAACTGGAAAAATAAAGTATTTTGTATTAACTGTTACTTTGCATAGCTTACTCATGGCCCCTTAGGGGAGCATGCCAGTTTGAGAAGCACTAATCTAAATTGTATATATCCCTCTTCTAAATCATTAACTTTTATTTTCATTGTTCACTGCCATAATCACAAATAGTTAGTATTTCAAAATAAATCAGTTTAATTTGATGGTTAATGCATTCTTTGCTTTTCTGTTCAGATAAATTGTTTTTCATAGTTAGCGATGAGTTGGTTAGATCAGAGGCAAGGGGTACCATAACATAATTTGCCCTTGGTGAATGACTTATGAAGTCCTGTTATTCTACAGGAATTACTCAAGTCAAAAAGCTTTTCTTCATAATACAATATAACCTTCATCTGTTCTCACCTCTTGATGCTGGCATTGATAGCCTTCAAAAGTCATCTGTTGTTGCATTTTCATTTCCTGCCCTGTACTCTGTCACATTTGAAAAACTGTAATTTTATTGTCATGTGTGAAGGAGTGTAATCTCACTGGCCACCTATCAGTTGTGTGCCTATACTAGCAGGTGATTTTGTTGTCAGAAGCATTGTTTATAGTCAGAGCTCCAATTAAATTGACAACTTGATTCCAGTCAATACCAGAACAAGCAGTTTATTTTCCAATGGATGTACTGATATTTCCAACACTCAGATCAAACTCATGGGCCCCTATTAAAGATAATTGTTTCCGATTTTTGGTAGCTTTTGCAAATATGCAAAAATAATGGTCTGTATTCATAAACATTCATTGAATTGCAGGGAATTGACAAAATAATTTCAAAAGTAAGGCCAAGGTATCTAAGATTCAGCTGACATTCTAAATTAAGGCCAAAGCAGCCAAGTTGATTTTTTTTTTTTTTGGCTACTTTGGCCTAAAGTTTGAAATTCCCTTTAGCTGCACTGCACTGCACTTTGGTGGGTTTCACTTTTTTTATTTTTTATTATTTCATTATTTTTACGCCTTCAAAAAGTTTTTGTTTTTTTACATATTTAATGACAAATGATACAATTATTGCACTTTGTTTCTCCAAGATTCCATACATAACATTAAAAGACATAAGGAGAAGGTATACATATTTCCATAAACCTCAGTGTATCAATAATTTTTCCTATGAATTTGAACTAGCGCGTTACTCCAGTCACTACATATTACATTCATACAGACGGCAAGCTTAAGGATTTCACTTTTAAGTACCCCAATCGGTAATACTTTTGATCTTTATATCCAGTTATCTATGTCTTTCTGTACCTTATCTGTCAGCAAATCTGTCTTGCATATGTTATACACATTATCTATACATCCATCCATATTTATATATATATATATATATATATATATATATATATATATATATATATATATATATTATATATATACATATACATATGTATAGATAATGTGCATATATATTTTTATATATGGTTGGACACTGTAGGAAGTGTCCCACAATTGACCGTTGCTCTTTTCTTTTAGGTACAACTGGGGAAGAATTTGGCAAATATAACTTAACTAAACATAAATAAAACTAATTATAACTAAATATACCTCTGATGATATCAGGTGGGCCTCCCCTCCAGGCCAACAGTTGCCAGATCTTCCCTGATTGCAGGCTAAGCAAGCTGCAATCTTTTTTCCATATTACCACTATACAGAATTTCTTCCTTGAAAATTGCCAGAAAACCAGGTTTGCTGATGGATGGAGTGCTAAATGCAGTTGGAACGGAGCAGCTTTTGACGACTTTCTTTAGTGGTGATGTGCTTGTTTTATTTCTGTGCAGTTATTTGGAACACATTGAGCTCACTTATATGGTGTGCACTATAATGTTTTCTCTCTCCCTCTTCTTTGCTCCTTCTACAGATTCTGATTTAAAAGGACAGCCGATTGGAGCGCAAGATTCCATGGAGCCTGCACAGAAGATTTATTTTCACTTTTTTGTTTTACCATTTAGCTTTTATTAACTTTTCTGCGTTACGCTTACATTCACTTTGTAGTCTTTTTGGATCGAAAGTTAAAATTTGTATTGTTCTTTATCACATATTGTGGTGCTTTTGATTTTTAATTCTGGAGAGAGAAGGGGGCTGTTTTACATATTTGGGTATGTGTGATACATCCTCATCCCAGTGTTTTGGGTGTAATTGTAACAACCACCCCATCACTGTGATTTATAATTAGTTAAATAGTGATTCTCTTTAAAGGGGCGGTTCCAACTTTTTTTTTTTTTTATATGTTGTACAAGTGTATTATGCATGTGAAATGCTAATTTCTTACTTCAAAACAATTTACAATTCTCCGGTAGTTTTACATTGAAAATGATTTCACTGAGACCTCAAAAGTGTTACTATAGCAACAGCAATAAATCAAATACAGTTTATTTGCAGTTTTTAAGAGATAAAAAAAAGTTCATAGAAAAACAGAAAAGACATCTATTTGTTTTTAAACACACACACACACACACACACACACATATATATATATATACAGTCCTTAATTATTATTTTTTAAATGGACACTGTAGGTGTAACTGTCCCTAAACTGACCACATTTTGGCTAACAGGTGAACTCTGGCAAAGATTTAGGCTAAATATAACTTAAAGGTCCAAAATAAATACATAGATATTGAGCCAGTAATTTGTGTGTTTTATTTTTTTCCTATTGCAGAAGGTCAAGAAAGGTGCTGAAGGGGGAGAAATGCATTAGACAAGTGTAGACGAGTCAGTCTAGTGGTTATGAGGCTAAAGAGTAAAGAAACAAAGTGGTTGGTGGAGGGACACGTCTTAAAATAGGGTGTAATTAGAGCATGTTTAAAGCAGTTGTTAGAGAGAGGTGAAAGATGTACTAAAGGCTTGGAGTTTGAGTACAATAGAGAAAGCAGAGGGGCTGCAATGTAACAGGGTCAACAAGGGCAAGAAACAAAGTGATAGGAAAGAAGAAATGAAGTTGTCTTAGCGGAGTAAAGGATAGGAGTGAAGGAGTTGCTCAAAGGGCAGCATACAGTTAATTACCAAAACCTAATAATAGTATATAAAGGGTATGCAGACTCTCAGACTATGCTAGCAAGTGAATTAAAATATATGCATTTTAATTCCAAGCTCTCAAAACAGACTGTATGGTCTACTGAACCAATACCAAACATTTTCCCCAAGCAAATATGTATACACGAAGGAAATGGAATAAAGGCATCAAACTCACTGTAGCAAACATAGACTGCCAGAACATTATTAATACAGCACCACGTGGGATTTATCTCCTAATATTAATTTTCAGAATCTCATAATCATGCATTTCTCACATTATTTTTTGAAACAGAAAATGAACGATGAAGATAAACACTGCCTAATACCATAATAAACAGGGACATTTAAGAAGACCTGTCTCTGTAATTCCTCTTTGATTTAATACTCCAATACCTAATGATAATAAAATGAGGTAGCAGATCATCTACCTTGCATTCATGGAGTTGCCAATCATGAGAATCACAGAAGTGAGGCAAAGCTGAATTAAGTTATTCAGAGCAGTGGTAGAAAACCTAATTGTGTTCACTTGCATCTTTTTTTTTCTCTCTCTCTATCTCACAAAAGCACCATTGTTCCCCTTGAAGTATTCCCTTTTACTCATTAAGATTCTCCGCCAGCTTGATTGTGAAAGACACACTACATTCCCAAGTGAAAATTAGGCCAAAGGAGAGGAGAATGGGTATCCCTCCTGCTTTTTAGAGCTCTGGAATCTAAATGCATTAGGCATCAGTAGGCATACATTGCAAGTTCACTCCACAAGCAGTTTCATGGAAATGAATTTGAAAGAGCAAGGCAGCATACATCTACTGTGTGCATGCAAGCTACATTGAAATCTCTGTTCGCATGTTGCTTAAGCATGATTGCTACAAAATTGCATCTATTAAATCTATCAGGGACAAGGACTGTGAATTTAAAATGGTAAATGCAAAAATACCAGAAACACAATTGTTTAAAGTATCCTGCGTTCAAAGATTTAATGGGGCAGTTTTTATTTACACGTAGCGACTGGCAGAAACAAAGCTGGATGTTTTACAGTTTAAAACACTGCCTATGCTTATGACATCCAGTGTTTGCAGCTGTAATGGTAGCTAAATCACGTGAAGCAGGTGTTTTTATGACACTGTTCAAATGAAAAGAATAACTAGCTCTTATTGTCCTAGAAAGATGACTTTTTAAAGGGACTCCATCTCCTAAACATAGTTTCAGACTGTAGAGAGTGAAAAGTTATTTTTATGTTGTTTATTCATAATTCTTCACAAATATATATAATATGAGAAAAATGGTTTGTTTGTTGTTACGCATCTGTGCTGTCTGCTGCTTATTTATCATCATGTGGCCTAATAAGAAAATTACACATTTCTTCCGAAAGGAAGTCATTTGCATATGAGGTGGAAAAAAAAATGGACACAGCACAGATATATTTTACCCCTTTATGACCATATCATGCAGTCAAGCTTGTGGTGCGTAATATATCCAGGACTAGCAAGTGAGGCAGTATTCTTATACATGATTGGCGGTTTACTGGTCATGCGATCGATGTTGATTCAGTTTGGCTGCACGATAGTTGTTTCCTGGCAAAAGCGATGTTTAAGTGAAAACGCCTATTAACCTCTTAGTGACAAGACATTTTCACCTTGACTTTCCCTTGGTGACAATGGCTGTTTTGACATTTCTAGGGTGTTTAGCTGTAATTTCTTTCTTTCTCACATACAGTACCCACACAAATTATATGTTGTTTTTATTGTCATAAGAAGGGCTTTCTTAAGATACCATTATGTTCATCATATCTTATAATTTACTACAAAAAAATCATAAAATATGATGAAAAATTTAAAAAAACCCACCTTTTTTAACTTTGACCTAAAATATAATTTACACAAATAAAATCATTAAAAAAGACCCCGTCTAAATAGTTTCTAAATGTTCTCCCGAGTTCAAAAATATGCATGTTTCCATATTTTTCGGTATTGTTTTGCGAGTTATGGGGCAAAAACCAAAAATAGTGTTTTTTGGTTTTTTCCTATATTGATCTTTTGACCCTAACCCGAACCCAAAATTTAACCCTAACACTAAATTTAACCCCAACTCTAATCCTTATTATATCTCTTAATATTTTTTAACTTTAATTTAATTTTAACCCTATCCCTTATGCTAAAAAATATTTAATTTTAACCCTATAGGCTAATATAGCTAAATAACCTGTTTTAACCCCTTAACGACAGATGACGTGCCAGGCACGTCACGGCAAATCGAGGACTTGCCGACAGGTGACGTGCCTGGCACGTCATGCACTAAACTGAGTAAAGAAAGCGACCAGCGGTCGCTTTTTTTACTCTAACGGTGTTGCTACAATGCCTCTAGGTAGAGGCATTGTGCAACACCCCCCAAATGTGCAGGGGCGCGCTACGATCACTCCACGGAGTGATCGTAGCAGCCATTTAAAAATGGCTGCGCCCGCTGCACACATGTGCTTAGAAAGCGAACGATCGTTCGCTTTCTAAGCATCTCCGGTGTTGTTAAAGTGCCTCGCCAGCGAGGCACTTAACAACACCTTCAGGCTGCCCAGAGCCGATGGTGGTCGCTCTCCTGAGCGACCCCATCGGCTCAGTAGAAGGAACGCTGCCTGTACAGGCAGCGCTTCCCTTCTAATGGCAAGAGCATCGGAAGTGAAAGTATTACACTTCCGATGCTCTAGGGGGAGCCAATCGATGCTGGCACAACAGATCTATGTGATCTGTGTGCAGGCATGTATGGTAAGTGCTCTGATGAGCACTTACCATACAGTCAAAGGCAATATTAGCAAATATTGCCTTTGACAAGTATTGATCTGCCTCCCTCACCTTACTAGTTATAGTAAGGGAGAGAGACAGATCAGATAAAGTAAAAAAATAAATTAATAAAAAAAATATTTAATACAATTTTAAACACCATGGGCTTTTATAAAAGCCATTTAACCCCTTCCCTGCCATTGATCGCTGTGTACGCAGTGATCATACACAGCAGCACATTTTTTGCTGTCTGTGCATTTTTTAGGGGTTCATTTTTTTTTACTGTAATTCATTACAGTATAAAAAAAAGCTCTTTTAAGAGAGATTAACCCCTTTCTTGCCGTAGATCACTGCCTAAGCAGCGATCTGACGCAAATGCAGCAATCTTGCTGCAGAAGCATTTTTACATTTTTTTTTACTTTTTTATTACACCCGTCACGTGTTAATTATAGGGGACTACGTTTAACGTAAAAAAAATTTTTTTAGCTGTCTGACCGCATGTATAGCGATCAGTAACAGCTGATAAGTGACAAAGGCGGGTTGGCGTTTGCTTAGATGAGCATCACCATTCGTCTGGTTAGATCAATATTTGTAAATATTTGATCTGACCCGTGTAGATCTGCCTCCCTCTCACTTGAGTTTTAGTGAGGGAGGGAGACAGAGCTGTATAATGTAAGTTTTTAATTATAATATATTTAATAGAATTGAGACCCAAAGGCTTTTATAAAAGCCGTTTCCAGTATTTAACCCCTTCCCTGCAATTGATCGCTGTGTACGCAGTGATCTTACACAGCAGCACATTTTTTGCTGTCTGTGCATTTTTTTAGGGGTTATTTTTTTTTACTTTGATTTATTACAGTATATCAAAGGCTCTTTTAAGAGCTATTAACCCCTTCCTTGCCGTATATCACTTCCTAAGCAGCACATATGGTCACTGCCTAAGCAGTGCATACGGTCACTGCCTAAGCAGCGCATATGGAGCAATCTAGTTGCAGAAGGATTTTTTTTTGCTATCAGCATTTTTTTTGTCAGACTAGCTAGGGGTTAGTTATACCCACTAGGGGATTACGTGTATTCCTTTTGAAGCTGTCTGAACGCGTGTATAGCGATCAGTGGCAAAGGTGGTTTGGTGATTTCTCAGATGAGCATCACCATTCGTCTGGTTCGTAAATATTGTTCTGACCCATATGGATCTGCCTCCCTCTCCTCACTTGAGTTTTAGTGAGGGAAAGAGACAGATCTGTATAACATAATTTTTTAATTGTAATAAATTAAATAAAATGTTAAAAAAATTGTGAGTCCCAAGGGCTTTTATAAAAGCCATACCCTTTGTATAGTGTAGTGTATTAACCCCTTCCCTGCCACTGATCACTGCACAGCAGAACATTTTTTCTTGTCTGTGCATTTTTAGGGGTTAATTTTTTTGTACAGTACTACAAAGGCTCTTATAAGAGCTATTAACCACTTCCTTGCTCTACATGTTCAAATTCCAAGTTTGAAAATCAAAAAGCGCACCTCTCAAATGTAGCCTTTCAACACCCAACAAAGCTGACAAAGCTAAGCATGGGTGGTATCCCTGTGCTCGGGAGATGTTGCTGAACATATATTGTGGTATTGTTTGTCAGTGACACATACCGAAATATGTGAATTTGTGTCTAAAGTACAATGTATGTGGGAAAAAATACACAATAAAATGACTACCACAAACTTTGACAAAGGCTGGTGGTAGAATTGGTGCATGGAAAGTGTTAAAATAACACCATTTAAAATAGCCTAGGGTGTGTACTTTTACAAAATATACACTTTTTGGGGTAAAATACACTGTCCTACTTTAAAAAAAAGTCCCAAATGAAAGATGGGCTCAGGCTGGCTACACGTCAATATTCCAAGTTGAAAATGCGCACCTTCACAATGTGGCCCTTTTAGCTCCCAAACAACCCAACAAACCTATGCATGGGTGGTATCCCTGTACTCAGGAGATGTTGTTGAACACATATTGGGTTATTGTTTGGCAGTGACACATACCAAAATCTGTGAATTCATGTCTGAAGTACAAGGTTTGTGAAAAAAAAACACAAAAAAATTACTACCACAAACTTTGACAAAGGCTGGTGGTAGAATTAGTGCATGGAAAGTGTAAAAATACCACCATTTGAGATAGCCTAGGGTGTCTACTTTTAAAAAATGTATGGGTTGATGTGGTAAAATACACTGGCTGGTTTCAAATATGTCCCAAATGGGACATGGGTGCAGGCGGTCTGAATGTCAAAATTTCAATTTGGAAAACCAAAAACTGCACCTACCAAATTTGGCCTTTTACCCCCCAAACAACCCAACAAACCTATGCATGGGTGGTATCCCTGTACTCAAGAGATGTTGCTGAACACTTATTGGGGTGTTATTTGGCAGTGACACATACCAAAATCTGTAAATTCATGTCTGAAGTACAAGGTTTGTGAAAAAAAAACACAAAAAAATTACTACCACAAACTTTGACAAAGGCTGGTGGTAGAATTAGTGCATGGAAAGTGTTAAAATACCACCATTTGAGATAGCCTAGGGTGTCTACTTTTAAAAAATATATGGGTTGATTGGGTAAAATACACTGGCTGGTTTCAAATATGTCCCAAATGGGACATGGGTGCAGGCTGTCTGCATGTAAAAATTTCAAGTTGGAAAACCAAAAACTTCACCTCCCAAATTTGGCCTTTTACCCCCCAAACAATCCAACAAAACTATGCATGGGTGGTATCCCTGTACTCAGGAGAAATATTAGAATCTATTTAGCATGTTTTTTCGTTCGCTATTGTCGATGAGGAGAAGTTGTTTCAAAGAAAAGTCAGGAAATTTGTGTATTTTTTTTTTTTGTACCATATTTTATTATTTATTTTTAATAATATGATAAGATATGATCAAAAATATGGCATCCATAGAAAGCCCTTTTTGTCCCGATAAAAACAATATATAATATGTGTGGGTACAGCAAATGACGAAGAAGAAAATTACTGCTAAACACAAACAGCACAGAAATGTTAAAATAGCCATTGTCCAGAAAGGACAAAAATGTTTCAAAGGCTCTGTCCTTAAGGGGTTAATTAATTAAATATGTATTTTAAATATTTTCCATTGCAATGCTACTAAACTACCACTAGGGGCAGTCAAGTAGCATATTCAGAGCGACGGAAGTGAAGTTACTTTCACTTCCGAAGCTCAGACCGGCAGAGGGCTTAGCCATATTGACGGAGCGGCATGCTCCGTGGGGCGATCGTGGGGGTCCCAAAATAGAAATTTCGGTGCTGGCTATTGCCTCGATGTCGAGGCAATAGACCAGCACTGTTAAAGCGGTTTTCGCGATCGTTGATCGCGAAAACCGCTTCATTCACTGCAGGACGTGCCAGGCACGTCCTTTGTCGTTAAGGGAGCTTCTCCCAGGACGTGCCTGGCACGTCCTTTGTCGGCAAGGGGTTAAAGGTGATCTTCCACATTAACCATTTGTTTTGCATGTTTTCCTTGCAGATGTACTTATCTCAGTGTGTAGTAATCTTGAATGTGTGTCAAATTACCTTATTCTTTATTTTAAACAACTTGTCTTTCTTCTGCAGTTAAGCAGCGAGAGACCCTCGCATTCAGCTGTCAGAGCGGGGCGAGCCCCCACTCTGCTTGGCTGTGCGTGTTGACGTTTGTCAGCATGACAACCAGGAACTGCTGTGTCTCACATGTGAGACACAGCAGTGATTAAACCATTGTGTATCTATTAAGATACATGTTGGATTTACTTAATTCTAACGGCACATGTATTGTTTAACCCTTGTTTCATTCAAGAAGGCTATGGTGGCAGAGAGGGGCTGTTTGGGAACTCTAGGGTAACAGAGAGGGGCTGTTTGGGAACTCTAGGGTAACAGAGAGGGGCTGTTTGGGAACTTTAGGGTAACAGAGAGGGGCTGTTTGGGAAGGCTAGGGTGGCAGAGAAGGGCTGTTTGGAAGGCTAGGTTGGCAGAGAAGGGCTGTTTGGCAAGGCTATGGTGGTAGAGAGCGGCTGTTTGGGAAGGCTAGTGTGGCAGAGGTGGTTTGGTCGGCTAGGGTGGCAGACAGAAGCTGTGTGGGGACATGTTGGGTTAGGGTTTTTATGCACCGGGACCCTGTGATTTCTAGTTACACCTCTGGCTGATTACACAGATTCATCAGAGCTAATCTTCTCACTTTCCACCATAGTGAAAGCATTGTATATGAAGATTTGCTATTTCACGTGCAATAGCACAGTGGGAGGGATTATAGGAGTTCTCCTAACAGTCACATATAGAGGAGGGCTTTGGGTGACTGGAAGGACTCTGTTTTGGGTGACTGGAAGGCCCTCAAGAACTTTCTATACTTTTTTTATATGTTTTTATGGGACATGGAGCATTAAGAAACAAAATAAAATACTAGAACTGTTAATTAAGCTTCCCTTTACATGATGTATCACATATATAGATTATTGCTAAGTGGAAGAGCACCTTTAAACACCCTTCCCATGAAGCTTCCCATAAATCCTTCCCATAAAGCTATCAGGAGCATGGTTCTTACCCTAAATCAAATGATAACATATATTTTACGCAACATATTAACCATACTAGTTTTGTTTAGCAGTAACAAACAAAATACACTATACTACACAGTAGTAGTGTTAATGGTGATGTTAATACTTGAATTTAAATATTTACAAGGATCGTTATTATTAATATTTAAAGGACAAGTCATTTTAAACAATTAAGACAAGGTCCGAAACATGGTGTCCTGTTGTGCATGCAGTAAATTATCCTAGGCAAATGGTTTCTCATATTAATTCCATTAACTGTACTTATTGACATTTAAAACATGTTCTTTACAATTTACAGGTGTTATGTTCCCTGAGATATATTAATCAATATATGCTTCATTTCCCTTTATGTAGCCATCTGGAATGTCTTGGCAACTATACATTGAACTGATAAAAGGGCACTTTAACAGCAATGATGATAGTAGTTCCTCTCTCTACCTTATTAGATACACTACTTGTGATGGTACCCCCGGTACCTCGACTGGGTACCTCTGTCATTCATCTACTTCCTTTGGACAGACAGCTCTTACAAAAGCTGAAGAGTGTGATTTTAACCCTGGAATCTCCTGCTACCTCCTGTCACCCACATCACTAGATGAGTCTTAGTGTAGGGGGAAATGGAACCGGTTTATTGGGTAACATACAGACTTTTATCTAGTTAACTTACTCGATTAGCATAAAGGACAATGGCACATTGTGTAGTGTTCTGTCACACTACTATAAAAACATATCATAATGACTGAAGATGTCAACAAGCCATCAATCAATACTCCGGGATACTGACTATTATTATTTGCTACGACATGCATATGGCACGAACATAAGCCATAATATTAAACAATTTGGTTAGAAACAAGTTAATAGATAGTGAAATTATATATCATTCATGATTGGTCGTGTACTTTGCTATAATACCAAGTATCAAACATAAGATATGTTAAAGCGTTGAATGTTCACAGCTATGTGTTGTGCCTGTTTCCTTTATTTCTGAAGGTTGAGTTTACTTCCATTTTTTCATCGATGATTACACCTAATAATGTTTTATGGCCATGTTGAGCTGCATCTTATGTGTTGTGAATATAATTAGTGAGTTGTTGTGACCATTAAATCTCTGTGAACATAGTTAATGGGGTGTTGGTTCCTTTAAACCTTTGTGACAATAAAACACAGTGACAGATTTATCAAGCAGCAAATTAGAAAAGTGCATAAACTTACATTAAAATGTGCTAAGAGCTTCTCACACTGAAATATGCATCCAATTACCTATATAAAAAACATACTCTTAGCACTTAGCAAGCACCACACAGTATTTTACCAAATGCCGTTAGCTGACATATTTATCAAAGATCGCAAAAAAAATGCCCACAAAATATATACAATAATTAAGGATGACCTCAAAAAGGTAAATCACTATCATGATCGCCATCATGTTAGGTTAGCACATGAACTTGACACACACACTTCTACTACATATGATGCTAGAAATTACAAGTACATGCCTGTTAATCATTTGCATTAGTCTTACACATTAAATATCCTCACACTTATTGGGCTAATGAGAACATGGACAGTTAAACATAATTGACTGATAGCCGTGGTATATAGAAACCCTGTTTGTCTACATTACACATGTAATGAAGCAGATATATGTTTCTCCATCTTGATCATCATTTATATCACTTTACATATTAAGGACTCGTGTTATTATGACATAATTGAGAGCATTATTGGGATACTGGTTTAGTAAGTAGGGCAATACAACTTATGAGCTAGCACTGTAACTCTCTAATGGTCTTCAAATGTTACCGATATAGAAAGAAGGGTTCACATTACATCCCAATAAATATATTACACATATATTTCCACATAATATTATGGTATTATGGAACTTGTATTTAAAATGAAAGCATGTTTTACTTCAATAATAATTACATTACATTAACATTATCTATATAGTTAAGTTAAGTGAAGATTGATATGTGTATTCCTACCCAGAATTCCTAATAGCAGTAGCACTGGAGGTTTAGGATTTCGTTGGGAATAACAGGTTTTCTTGCATGTCGGGTGTGTGTAGATTTGTTTTTATTTATACCTCTGCTACTCAGATATTTTATTTCACAATGGACTCTATTCAATTTCATAAGTTTTCACTAATCATCATTTTTACTCAGAAATTGATATAGCAATCCATGTCTATGTTGGCTTGCAGCAGATCCACAACCTCTCATGCTAAACCATAACTCATTTTATACTTGCATTGTCATTTTTTTTTCTATTTCTATTACACTTTTTTTTAAGTAAATATACATCTCATGTTTTAACTGATAATGTTTGCTTGGGTTTGGAGTTTTTATTATTTCTACGTTGCTGCTACAGTTTTTTCTACATGTACAATGCTTGTAACTTAGTTGATTAAAAGCTAAATGAATTCAATGTCTAGTCTTACCTAGTCTACAAATTAAAGTTACTTTAGAAAATTCAGACCCAGCACTCTCCAATATCTCCATATTCATTCAGTGATTTCATCAACAATCCAAATGCATATAAATAATAAAATCCATAAGGAATACAATATTAATTTATTTATAAAACATTTAATTCCTCAGATGTATGATGTTAATATATATTTCCTCACTTAAATGTTATTTTTTTACATAGAAGGTCATGTTTGGAAATATATTTCATGACTTTTCTAATTTGATTACATTTTAATAATATGATATTTTTTATTTGTATTATTTTTCCACATGATTTATCAAATTAATAACACTTTTATTAAAATGACTTGAAGTTCATTATCCTTGATTCATTTTTGGTTTGCACAGTAACAACACTTCAGATTGTATCATGGTATTTTTTTTTTTTTTTTAGTGAATAGGATTTTACAATACAATAAGGTTGGAACACAACAATGGGATGTGACGCATATATACTCTTTTCTAACACCGCAACTGATTTCCTTGTAATTATTTTGCACATGTTATGACTGCAATTGGTTGGATTTTTAATACCTGTTTCGTATTTATTTATGGTACACACCCTACTCTTTTAAAAATGAGGGGAAAGCTTTTTGGCTAGTAGCTGGCAGGGAACCCTATTCAGCTTGGTCGTACCCTTGACATCAATACTGTCCATCACATAGACCCCTTGCTCACTGTCAAGAAAGGTACCATTTTCACCTCATTGATGAATTATATTTGTGGTTGTTGGTTTTCCCATGCAGTGGGAACTTGCTTGCATTTCATATCTGGATCTGGTGCTACAAATCCAATGTGTTCATCGACTTCTTTGTATTTGTAATGGTGCAAGGGAGCTGTAACTCATTTAAGACTGTACCATCCTACAGGCCATGCAATTAAATTGTTCCCCTATTCTTATACTTCATGATGTACATAATATTCCTGTCATGTTGGAGATGTAACAAATAAAATTAGCAGCATAAAACATCGTAAATTGAAAATATTTCATATTAGAAAAAAAAAAAAACAATGAACGTTTTGTACTAATGTTATTTGTATACAAATATTATATATTTTTCAATTCTCATGTAGAGATTAATACAATAACAAAATTCCAACATCCACTATCAACAACAATGCAAACAAGAAAACCAAAACAATTAATGATGTAACATATTTGAACTATTCAAGACCATAACTGTAAAGAACAAACTGATAGTCACTACATGTATCTCTGATGGAATGTACCGCATATGCTTGCTGCAAGCCTTCAAAACAACTGACATGACATTGTATCTTTATGCCAAGCATACTATCGCCTTTCTTCTAAGTAAGATTATTTTTCTACTTTCTTTGTCAGTGTAAGCTATTACATTTTTTTCTTTTATCTGGAAAAAGGAAGATGTTATGAGATGGATTTGTCAGCAGAAAGAACTTAAAATGCATGCTGTTTGTATTTCTACTACTGCCCTTGAATGCTCTGATGTCTTTTATTCCTTAAGCATTTTTACCAACTCTTTGCTTTATGTTTTAATACTGGAGGGGTAAATTATTCTTAAAAATAAGATGTCAGGTCTAAAGTTGTTGCCCCAGAGAACTGTCTTTATATGTGAATAAAAAAAAATGTGTATGATTGCTAAAGTCAAGTCACAAAAAAATCTAACAAAATAATAATTAACAGTTAAGAGTTTTATTTAAAAAAAAAAAGCATTTGGGGAGCCCTCATACTAGTAAATTAATTATTATTATTATTTATTATTATTATTATTAATTTCCCATCAATAATAGCATTCAAAATATTAAAAAAATCTTTATTTTAGATCCACAAATATAGATTAGTGTTACCCTAGTACCTGCCTCAAGCTGGCAGCACTTACATCAAACAGTGTGCTTCCAATATACACACCACAAAATACAATCAGTATAAGGTAAAAAAAAAAAAAGTGATCAGTGCGACTTTTCAGGTGTAATATAATATGAAAAAGGAGATTCATTTTGCATATTACAGAGGCTCCAAAATGTGAAATACACGTAAATAAAGAGAAAAGAGAGAAATAATATGAAATTCCAACAATATAATCTGTGGGTACACAATGGAAAAGCACTCACATGGACCCAAAATGGTTAAAATCCTCTAAAATGATCTTCTGTAGCTGTAGATACTTGTACTCAGTTATTTTCTGAGTACAGGTGTCTGCACTTTTCAACTCTTATTCTTATTACTAGGGGCAATATTATTATTTTTTTTAATTATTTGTATTGCACTTTTGAGAAATACATAGTAAAAAAGGAATACAAATATGAAGTTAGTGATATAACAATGCAACAGTGAAAAGTATAATAATTAATATAATAATTATTATTTCATAATAAATTAAAAAAATACAGTATTTAAAGTCATACTAGAACAATTTGGACATTTAGACAGTAATATTATTATAAGAATTGGTAACAGCATTTGTAGAAAATAATGCAACATTACAAAAAAATGCATTTCAAATTATGATTTGCTCTCTGTCCTAGGGACTAATGTTCTTGTTTAATATTTTAGAAATATTGTTTTTATTAGCAGGCACAGCTCTAGTTTGCCTTTAACCTTGTTGTAGATTGACAGTAATTTGGCAGTGTTAAAAAAAAATGCATGTAACACTCGATATAGAGGCTTATGGGATTCTAAACTTCACCCAAGCATTGAGCTGAAACACCTGCAGCATGTGTCTTTTAGTTATTAAAATGTAAAACAACAAGCTCCATCAAATGTGCTATTGTAAAAGAAAAGAGAAGAAAAGAATATGAAGATCTGGTCTTTTGGTTATAAACAGAAACTACCTGGGCATTAACCATCAATAATGAATTATGTATCTGAATGGCAATAGTCCATAGCCATAAACATGCCAATCAATTGGTAACATAATGCAGACATTTCTGATTGACGTGTTATGCTGTATTCATAAGCTAACCTGCTTCATTCAAGTCAGTGAAAAGACAGAACTTACAAGCCCATACTGGAAAGTTATTGAAATGTGACTGACATCTCAAAGGGAACTAACAGAATACCAGGACCCTGTGTTAAAACACTGCAAAGTTAATCAAAATTATAGAAGTCTGCCTCCATAAAGACTTTCCTTACACTAAATCTTTGTATCCACGTCACAGAAAAGGTCATAATCGCTTCAATTTCCTTCTCATATGAATGTACTCCTATCATTTATTTGCAGGTGCTCCAGTCTGATAACATCTAGAAGACACTTTTAGAAATGCCAAAGCTTTAAATATATATTACATTCAAAATGGTATCCTTGCCCAACCTCTACAAAATATCCTTTGGGCATTTCACAGAGATATCGCAACAGGTAGTCTTTTGGCTGTTGAATGTATGATGTATCATTATTACCTGGGGTTTCGCTTGAGATTAAACAGAATTGCAGCTGAGTATATTTAATCTTATCTTATTATGTATATGCAGTTGTGTGTGGTTATAAGATTTAGAATGTGTGCTGTTTTTGTCACTGTTCTTGGCAGAACTATTCTAATTACCAGTTTTATCTTCAGATGTGGTCAGTTATGGGGATAATTCATGTCACTAGTGGTACAGAAGGAGCAAGTACAAATATTTCCAATAGGGAGTGAGTTATTTAATATTGTTACATTTCATTATAGAGGATATACGTTATTTGTACCATAGACCATATGTAAATATATGTTGATATATAGACCAGGGGCAGATCCTGCCCATGAAAGATAGGTGTGCACCGAATGGACAGCACACAAACATGAAATAGAGCGGTGACAGCAGCATGAATTCGGCATCAGAGTCACTTACTCTGTTGTTGATTCGACCAGCACGAAAAGTATATGAAAATAACATTGTCTACTTTTCATGCTGGTCGAATCGGTGACTCTGGTGCCGAAGTCATGCTGTCTACGGCCTCCCGGCTCTATTTCATATATTTTTGGGGGGTTTGTTGGGAGCACACAAACCCTGAAAATACTGTGTGGGATCATGCTATGCGTGCACTGCACCTAGCACAGAAGGAGGATATACCACTGATATATACATATATATACTGTCATACCAAGTTCTTCAATCAGGGGTGGGGTAGACAAAGTCTCCATTACATTACGTTTAAATTTATTTACATACCGCCAACAATTTACATAGCGCTCAGTACAGAGCATAGAAGGGAACTACTTTCTAAGTTGGATAAAACTAGAACAGACTGGTATTTGAGGTAGAGAACCCTGCTTGCAAGCTTACAATCTAGAGGGAATGTGGTAAATGAAACAGATAAGGGAGTTAAGAGGTCAGAGGGAAGGTAGTTGTAGTAACATTAATGTAGATGGTTGGCACTAGGTGGGCATGGCCAAAGATTAATTGTGTGTTCTAGCTGGATTAGTTGTAAGCTATCTGATACTAACAGTGATTGAGGGCAGCGAAAGCTAGGTGGTTTTAGCTAGAGGTAAATTAACAGGCATTATAGTGGGACGGGTAGTAAGCTTCTTTAAAGAGATGAGATTTGAGGGACTTTTTAAAGTTTTAAAAGGAAGGACAGAGCTGGATGCTCTGAGGAAGGAAGTTCCAGAGAGAGGGGGCAGGTTGGCCAAAATCTTGGAGGCACGAGTGGGAAAAAGGTGATAAGGTTGTAAGAGAGCTTTAATCCCATTTAGGAGAGCAGAGGTCATGCAGGGAAGTATTGGTTAACGAGGGAGGCAAAGTACGAAGGGGTCAAGGAGTGGAGGGCTTTGTAGGTTAAAGACAGGATGTTAAATTGTATCCTAGAGCAGTCAGGGAGCCAGTGGAGGGCGTTGCAGAGAGGAGTCACTGAATCGGACCGACAAGCAAGAAAGATGAGTCTGGCAGCTGTGTTTTGAATAGATTGCAGGGGAGAAAGACGAGCCAGAGGTAGTCCAGTCAGGAGGCTGTTACAGTAGTAGTTTATGATGTCTATCATACAAGTCCAGTAAATATCCACCATGAATAATGTACTTACCGCTGATTTCATGAACAAAAGTTACAAGTACAAGTCTATACTAGTGAAGAAAAGTTTTTTTCTAATGTCCTATTTCATCTTTTTAAACAGGGTCTGGTATTTCATATTATTGAGAAAACAAATCTGAGTTAATAATATATATACATGAACACTACATATAACAAATCACTACTTAAGTATAAAAAAAATCCTTTGGATTTCAGTGCAGTTATCGTTAGATAAATAATATCATTTAAATGTTAGTTCTGATAGTATGTTGTTTATGCTTCACTGCAATCAGTTAAAGCATTGCCCTAATGTGACAAGAATTAGTGTTTCATTACAATCTTGTCCAATTTCATCTCATCTTCTGTTTGGTTCCAACTCTAAGGGCAGCCACAGGGTTTACGAATGCCCTTATCATCTAGTATTATAAAAATGATATATTAAATGATGTGTACAGTTTCCTGTAGATATGCCCTGTACTTACATCACACGTACAAGAGTGAAAAATACTAGAGAAACAGTGTGTCATAAACGTAGACTTTTCAAGGTTTATAAGTAATATACATTTATATTCTATAATTATAAATTTTGCCAATTAAAAAGTAAATCTGTACTACAACCCATGAATAGCTGCAGTTTTGGAAAGACAATAACAATGTACTGTACCAACAAAATGAAATGTGTAAGCTATTTTTGGCATTATCACTAAAAGGCCACTATCATTTTTAATTAGACAATGTGCCATGCTTTGTTATTTGCGTGTATACTGATATTTGCAAAAAGTCACTGAGTACATTCCCTAAATGTTTGGTATTTAGATACAAACACTTAAATGTGCTAACAGCCTCATCACTTTAGAATAATATTTAGTAGCTTATGGACAGCTTTATTTGTAACCAGGGAGAAAGTGTTCAAATTATTAATGTTATTTGTTAGTTTGGTCCTACTCACTTTTGATTATGTGTTTTACCATTTGGATCTCTTTGTTTATGTGTTTGCAAAGCTGTGGAATAGTGTAGTACTTTAGAAATAAATACTTTTTTGGCATGAACAAATCTTCCTGTGTTTGCAGCAGAAAGAGATAAAAAATACCCATCCTGGCATCAGTTTTGAGATAAGCCATTATATAGCACGTCTGGTAATTGTACGTGCCCAAATGAAAGGTTTCTGGCAATCATTACATCACTGTAACCAGTTCACAGTTCACAGTTACATGTGTGCACAGGGAAATATTTACTGAATTCTATATTGAAAAACACAGGTAAATATTTCCATAACTTTTCACTGTAAAACCTGGGAATGCAATACATTTAAAGCATGTTTCCCCCACCCATACTTTAAAAATGACTGGTTTTAAAAATATCATAAAAAGACACCAACTGGCGTTATATGTGCTTTGTTGGAAAACTAACTATAGACAGATTCAGTGCCTAAAAAACAGCCATTTCTGTAGAAAAACCTGACTACAGTTGGTAATTCGGGCATTAACTGTCTATTTGGGCCCAATTTGACAGTTAGGAAGTGAGGAACAGGGATTACAAGAAAAACTTGATACAATAAAAGAGATTGGTCACTACTGCTGGAATGGGATATTCTAGCACCTGATTGGTCCCTAGATTGTAGGCTACCACGGTTTCCCAATGGGACCTTAATCTACATATGTAGAGCATGGTGGTCCAGGCAGAGTAAATAGACCACAGTGCGCCATTGTTTACCCAACACGCAGCGAGACTACCCGCTGAGTCACCATTCCCAAGTATATCATAATTGCCAACACATCTATGTTTCCAGGGATATATATGAATTCCACATGCAGAAAGAGCATTCTGTAGGATGCAGACAGGCACAGAAAGAAGCCTATTAATTAATCAGGGTGGCGATCTCATGATTAATTAATTGGATTCGGTCTATGCTTATATGCATCCTACCTACTTCCAGGCTGCATTTTCTATTCCAGGCTTTCCTGGAAAAATGGCCACAATGGTATATGGTCTTTCTGGCTTTTTTTTCACTACCAGTTGTGCTTTAGTTTGCTTATACTGACATATGGTGGAAATATCCACTATAGCATAGCTAATATTTTCATGGTGAATCATGTTACTATAAAGGACCTACAGGAAGTAATTCTGCATTAAAATTAAATAAAAAAAAAAATGAAGTGAGTTGATAATGCATAGTGTATAATGTTCTTTATCAAATGTTGGCATTGATAGCAGAATACCTCAAAATAATCCAGTGATTGGATTTAATAGAGGATAAATCGCACTGGTTAAATTTAAGATCTGAAACAAATTAGACGGTAAAATCTCATCGTTGAAAAATGGATTCTCTTTCAGTCAGTATCTTCTCAATTAAGACATTATCAATTCAGATGTCCATACATTAAACACTGACTAAAGCCTATACAGGAACTGGGACTGAGTACAGATTGGCATCTCTTTTAAGCTAAAATATTTTGTTCCTCTTACTTACGTTAGCCTTGACCTTTTATAAATGAATTGAACTCGTACTTTGGCTTTTATAAACTGAATACTTTCATACAACTGGATAAAAAGAAATGTGTACCAGAGGCTGAAAGAACTAAAGCTCTATATTTTTTGTGTTGTCAGAATCACAACACTTTATTGGCCCATGGGTCAAAATTACCCTCTAGCTTTTTAGATGCTGAAATAAGAGAAACAATATCCATTGTCAAAAGACTGCTCAGGAACATCAATACATAATGACAATTGCATTATAGAAGTGTGAGAATGGGCATTATTCCCAAAAAATACGCTATTATCTCATTAATGTACCTCTGCACAGAATACAATGCATTACTCATCAAGTCTAGACATTTTGTGGGAAGTCTAAAGAATAGTAGTAGGAAAGAAGTGTTGGTTAATGTTTTGCCAGTATGAAACTCTTGTTTCTTAGAGCCATATAAGCCTTCATTTTTATAATAAACATCATATTTCTCTTCTCTATAATGCAAAATGTTCACATAACATGTTGTAAATATAACCAATGGTAATAATAAATTCATTGATATATAAAACATAATATAAATACATATTAACCCTGTATGGATAGACTGTGTTTTCAATGTTGCACCGCTCAGGACCAATGCTGTTTTTACACTCCTGCAGTGTTTGTGTTTTGCTGTAATTTCATCTTTCCCATTTATAGTACCAACCCAAATTATACATTGTTTTTTTCAGGATGAATACAGATCTAAAGAGCTTTCTTTAGATACCATTATTTTGTTCATATCACATAAGTTACTATGAGAAAATTATAAAATAACATGGAATTTTGTTTTAAAAAAACTGCATTTCTGCATGAACAAATCATTTATACATCTACACACACGAATTATATTATAAATAAATATAAACAAAGAAAAAGTGTTTATATAAAAACACTGCCACCACACTTATAGTAAACATAAGAACTCGTTCAGGCAGTGATGCAAGATATATACACTTGTATGGTTTTAATGTTATATTGTCAATTTATAAATATCTCTCCCTGCAGATTAAAAATGTAAAACAAAACAAAAGTCGGGTAAACTAAAAATCATAGTTAAGCACTAAATAGTGAAGTTTAGAGATGATACCAATAAATCACAGATAAGCCTATCAATACCCTACTGAATGACCATATCCCATGGATTCCATTGAGTCCTTGCAAATTGTGTGAATTTTACTGAATAACTTTATGCGGAGAGATACATAGTATCCAATGAGAAAAGTTAGATGTTATTCCACTTGTTTAGTTAATTGAGCTGCATAGGGTCATTCTGTATATACTATAATTAATGCAGAACTATGCACCGATATTGTGCATGGTGGCCATTTATTCATTTGTGATGGCCAATTTAATGATGTTCTACCATGTACATCCAAACAAGACCTTGTCAGGATGCAGGCATTGGGACTGCAACAAAGACAAATTAACCTTCTCTCTTTTTTTAATTATAAAATCACTTAGCAATGTATTTCTCACAATGTAATTTCAAGTGTTTACTCAACAGAAGGATCTACTTTTAGGCCAACTAGCAAACTGACTACAAAGCTGAACAAGATAGCCGATGAACAATGACGACACAGAACATATTCAACCAGTCTTGGAATGTTGCTTGACTACTGTGGTCATTTGTAGAATTCCAAGTAGACACACCTAAGCTGTTGGCCTACATTTATAAAATACAACCAGTAACTATTGTTTTATACAATCACTTATTTTTGTTATTTAGTAGTTTATCCTGCAGCTTCAGTGCTGTGATTTGAGAAAATATACTCAGAATTCAATTGTCTTCCAATTATCTGCAAGCAGTTGGGTGTAGGATAAAACCTTAGGAAACCCTGCATACTTCAGAAAATACTACTGATCTGTCATTAAGACTTCTGGGTTTACTTGGAGAGGTCAAGAGTTGAATGTCATTTGTCAATTATTATTTTTTTAATCCCTACTACAATTTACTTTGAAAAGAGCTATTTTTTTTCATGACTGTAACTGAGCCACTGCAACTGTGTCGGGGACAATTGCACCCCACTATTCTTTTCACTGACAGGCGGCCTATATTGTAATGTTATGATTGCAAAGCTGAAAAGTGAAATGCTGAGATTTAAATTTGCATTATATTACTAGGTCCCGGTGAATCAGTCAGGAAGATTAAAGTATTATTCACATGAATGAGCAAAAACAGCCATTCAAATGAAAAATTGTTTTAGACGATTAGGCATATATCACCCTTTTATGAATCTACCCCATTGGTTTGGCACGAATTTCTCCATAGCAACACTGTGAGGGTGTTTAATTTATTCATACAAATTATATCACTACCATTTAACTATGAGCCATCAAGAATGTCAATTCTTAGAAATTCAACTATAGAGATTATTGTATACCTCCTTAATGGAATTAAATAATGCAACGCAGATAGCAGAAGTAGTCATTTGTCACAGCATACAAATACCTAACAGTGTGACAATTCTTTTTACAAAGCAACAGTTTGGGGTTTAGTACCTTTTTATGTAGTAATTTTGATGTGCTCATTGTTGTCAGCAGCACTTACTGAGGTAACACTTTCTATACAAAGATTCCTGAAACCGCAAGTTGTTGCCTGTACATAATGAATATGTTGTCACTGTCAGTTTCCTGTTATGGATCTGAAATATTTATTATAGGCTTCTGCACTTAGGTCATGCGACTCTTGGGTGCTTTAGAAAATATTGGACGTCTTTTTCACTGTCACCATTAAAGTGTTAGCATTGTTCTGGAAGCTATCATTTCCCCCACGTTGTCTCCTTATGCCAAGTCTTCTATTTCCTTTTAAGACATTTTGTAATTGTTTGTGCATGTGTATTTTAACGCTTGCTAATATACTGT
Source organism: Pelodytes ibericus (assembly GCA_036172795.1). Classification (NCBI taxonomy): domain Eukaryota; kingdom Metazoa; phylum Chordata; class Amphibia; order Anura; family Pelodytidae; genus Pelodytes; species Pelodytes ibericus. Next base: position 220,135,196 of record CM069857.1, on the reverse strand, counting down.
GAAGCTCATAATAGTTTTTGTGTTAGTTGTATTTATTCTTCCTGTCAGTGTGTGCATTGCTCTTTGGATCTCCTATTATCTAATTTTTGTTGTTTTCTTTTCTTTTTTTTTTTATCTTGAAACAATACAAAGGGAAAGAATCCGTTTCTGCCATTTCCATTCCATTAGTCACAGAAACCTGCTATGTTTCGCTTGCTGTTTAAACCCTTACTGCCTGGCGCGGTACACATTCAGAAGGCATTGCATTGCTCTTCCTGACAGAAAACTGTAGTCATGAAATGGTTAATACTGTAGGATCTTATATTGTGAGACCTTGAACAAAAACGTCTGCGTTGACATCTGGTGGTTAATTTCTCCCTCGCTAACCTTTTTTGATCTTCCTTTCTCAATTGTATATTATTGCTTAACTATGAAACAGCTATTACAGTAATTGCATTGACATGTTTTCAAGGTGAACGAGCTAACTTTTTTCTTATTCTGAGCTCATATATTTCCTTGTCTGCTTTTGGCAAATCAGTTTGATTCTCTCCAGTGCTGGTGTCACAAGTATTGGGCTTACAGGTGAAGCAGCTGTCAGTGGTCCCTTTGTCTTCAAAGGCCTGGCATCTCTTCACCCATTGCTATTCCAGGCAATCTATTTTGATAAAGGAGCTCTCGCTCCTTCCAATTCCCGCTAGACCATGATACGGAAGTGATTTTGTCCACATATGGCTTTATTCATGAGAGAGGTGATTGCAGGGAATTGATAAGGGAATTTCACAGTTAAGATCAAAGTAACCTACCGAATTGGAGCTTTTTTCCAACTCAGCTTCTTTGGCCTTATGTTTGCAATTTCCTTGTCAATCCCTTGCAGTTCTCTCTTTCATTAATAAAGCTCTTGATATCATATACCTATTTAACCCAACTCAAAGAACCAGTGAGAGAACGTTCTCCTTGTTCTTTAACCCTAGATCATCATAGATGTATTTTCCCATAGCAGCAAATATGTGCATGATAATCTTGCAGCATGTCCAACCTTTCCTGCCACTACCGAGTACTCTCAATATATTTCTGTACAAACATGTCTGCCTTTTACCTCAGACTTAAGCCCAAGTTACTTGCCCTTACCATTTCTTTCCTCACCCTGCTTTACACCACATAGCAGTAATGAGGGTTACCTATCTGTAGCACTAGCCTCAGAATTGAGGCAGTACAGAAACTATAGCTATATTTCTTGACTCATGCCCATTCATAAATGTTTCATACCAGGAAGTTGGAAACAAAGCTATTTAGCCGCACCCTGGAACAGGAACAGGAAAGACCTATAGCTCTTGTAGCATCATTGAGCACTCAGGAAGCGCCCACAAAAGCCAACAGTAAGGGAATGAGCTTTCCACCCTGCTGACAGTCTATGGAAGCAGTAGCATGGCTGGTATTTTTTTGTAGAAAAGGTGGCAACCCTACCTGCTGAACAAAGGAAATTTTGTTTTTCTGCAAACTATATTTAAGACAATTGTCCTCTTGATTTACATGTATATGGATAAGAAGTATTCTGTATATTAATTTCCAAAATGAATACCATAAGAGGTGTGCATATGTCGGTAATGCAATTGTATGGTTAAAATGTACATAAAACCATATTTCTAGCTTGAAACAGTGAATTACTTATTATTTATAGGCTATGTCTATGCTTTTCAGGATTGCAGTATACCATTTTTACAATGCAGTTCACTTTAAATTTATAATCGTCAATAAATGTGACATTGCAGCACGCATAAATAAACCATTAAAATGCTCTTGCCTTTTAAGCACATTTTAAGCAGTGGTGTCTTGTATTTACAGTTTCAAAAGGACACACATATAATGCAACATTAACCCTATCAAGGCAATGTTTTTGTTTCATTTCGATCTTCGTTTGGGACAAGAGCTGTTTTACAACTTTGGCTATATGTGCATTTAAACACACTTGATTCTTAAATGAATCCCCACATAAATATTATTTGTTTATGGATAGGTAGGTATTTCTTTTGACATCATTTATTGAGACCTAACACTTTGTATACTGTACACAATTTAAATCAGCTTGTAACAATATTATTTTTAAGTCTTTTTATTAGCATTTTTTTTCACGGACATCGTATGTCTCTCTCCACACTCTTTCTGACACAAGATCAAAGTCTGTCAGTGAGAGAGAGAGGGTTTATTTTGATAATCCAGTCATGGGCATCCAAAGGATTTTTTTTCAGGGAGGGGAGGGGAAATGTGCCAGATACCTTCATACCCCCTGCTGATTGCTTACCTTTGAAATCTTGGGGCTGGGGCTCCCTGGTGGGAATGTGGAATATGGAAAAAAAAGACTGTGGCAGTGGTGGCTAAGTCTTGGCATCCCAGCTGTTGTAAACTATAGTCCTTATGATGCTCAGCCAGCATGATCCTGAGCATCATGGGAACTTTAGTTTGTAATAGCTGAGGTGGCTCACTACTGCCCTGATAGGAATTAACTACAATTCCCATCATGTTCAGCCAGCAATATGGATGGCTGTATAACATGGGAGCTGCAGTAGCTAAGGATCTACACATTATAAAAAGATCTCTCTCACCCTCCCTTTGGCTCCCCCCTCGCTCCCCTTGTGTCTGTCTCTTCCCCCCTTCCCTCCCCCTGTTTCTCTCTGCCCCCCTCCCCTTGTTTCTGTCTCTTCCCCCCTTCCCTCCCCTTGTTTCTCTCTGCCCCCCCCCTTGTTATTCTGTCCCCCCCCCCACCTGTTTCTTGCTCCCTGGTGGCTAGTGGGGGCAGCCGGGGGATGTATGCACTATACATAATAGACGGAAGTGTCGGGCAGCATGGAGGTTGTCTGCACGATTCGTGCAGACATCCCCCAGCTGCCCGATTCTCCCTGGTGGCTAGCGAGGCAGCGGAGGATGTCTGCGCGATGAGTGAGACCTCCCCTGCTGCCGCCCGGATCCTCCTGCTGTATTATTGATGCAGCAGGAGGATCACAAATCCCATCAAGATGAGGCAGCCCTCACCAGGATGCTTGCCCCCTTATGTCCCGACGCCCCGTGTTACTTACCACCTTAAGAACACAACAACGGACGCGCGCATTCCCAAACGGCTGGATAGGCGTGCGCATGCGCTGTGTATCGCTGTGGTCGATGATCTGGTAAGAAGGGGTGTGCGGGGGGTGTGAGGGGGGCGGGAGGTGGGTTGCACAGCTGGCTCATGCGCGGTGGTCACAAAGTTACAGCTGAGTTATCAGCTGTAACTTTATGCGCATGCGCAGTGAGCAAATTCTCCTGCGATTGCGCAGGAGAATTTGCTCCAGAAATTTGTCAGAACACCGGCTTTTAACTATACGGAGACAAAGTCTCCATTTATAATTTTATGAATGGAGACTCTGTCTCCGTATAGTTAAATGCCCACAGCCTATAAACCGAACGTTCGGTTTATAGGCTGTCGGCTTTTAACTATACGTTTGTCTCCATTCATAAATTTATGAATGGAGACTCTGTCTCCGTATAGTTAAATGCTATTGTATTCTATAAACCGACTCTATTTCGGCTTATAGAATGCAATAGTTCTACGAATGGACGAATGAACGAATGATTTTCCTTTATTAACCATTCGTTCATTCGGCTTTAGTTAGCTCAGCATTTTCGTTCTTCGTTTTTCGGGCGAATGGACGAAAATGCAATTTTCGAACGAAAATGCATTCGTCCGAAAACGAATGCACATGTCTAGTATATATTCACATGTAAATTGCTTTTTTATTAAAAAATTATGATATAAAAAAAATCTTGTTTTTATTTCCTTTTATGTGACAATGCTGCCTCTCTCTTTCCCTTGCCCCCAGATTTGTCACTCTCCCCCCCTTAGTGTTGTCTCTCTCTCACCCTCCCTTTGGCTCCCCCCTCGCTCCCCTTGTGTCTGTCTCTTCCCCCCTTCCCTCCCCTTGTTTCTCTCTGCCCCCCCCCCTTGTTATTCTGTCCCCCCCTCACCTGTTTCTTGCTTCCTGGTGGCTAGTGGGGGCAGCCAGGGGATGTATGCACTATACATAATAGACGGAAGTGTCGGGCAGCATGGAGGTTGTCTGCACGATTCGTACAGACATCCCCCAGCTGCCCGAATCTCCCTGGTGGCTAGCGAGGCAGCGGAGGATGTCTGCGCGATGAGCGAGACCTCTCCTGCTGCTGCCCGGCATGACCGCCGGGACGTCTATGATGAAGCTGGGTACTTCCGGCTTCCTCATAAAAGTCCTGGCTGTCGTTCCGGGCGGCAGCAGGGGAGGTCTCACTCATCGCGCAGACATCCTCCGCTGCCTCGCTAGCCACCAGGGAGAATCGGGCAGCTGGGGGATGTCTGCACGAATCGTGCAGACAACCTCCATGCTGCCCGACACTTCCGTCTATTATGTATAGTGCATACATCCCCCGGCTGCCCCCACTAGCCACCAGGGAGCAAGAAACAGGTGAGGGGGGGACAGAATAACAAGGGGGGGGGGGCAGAGAGAAACAAGGGGAGGGAAGGGGGGAAGAGACAGAAACAAGGGGAGGGGGGCAGAGAGAAACAGGGGGAGGGAAGGGGGGAAGAGACAGACACAAGGGGAGCGAGGGGGGAGCCAAAGGGAGGGTGAGAGAGAGACAACACTAAGGGGGGGAGAGCGACAAATCTGGGGGCAAGGGAAAGAGAGAGGCAGCATTGTCACATAAAAGGAAATAAAAACAAGATTTTTTTTATATCATAATTTTTTATTAAAAAAGCAATTTACATGTGAATATATACTAGACATGTGCATTCGTTTTCGGACGAATGCATTTTCGTCCGAAAATTGCATTTTCGTCCATTCGCCCGAAAAACGAAGAACGAAAATGCTAAGCTAACTAAAGCCGAATGAACGAATGGTTAATAAAGGAAAATCATTCGTTCATTCGTCCATTCGTAGTACTATTGCATTCTATAAGCTGAAATAGAGTCGGTTTATAGAATACAATAGCATTTAACTATACGGAGACAGAGTCTCCATTCATAAAATTATGAATGGAGACTTTGTCTCCGTATAGTTAAATGCCCACAGCCTATAAACCGAACGTTCGGTTTATAGGCTGTGGGCATTTAACTATACGGAGACAGAGTCTCCATTCATAAAATTATAAATGGAGACTTTGTCTCCGTATAGTTAAAAGCCGGCATTTAACTATACGGAGACAGAGTCTCCATTCATAAAATTATGAATGGAGACTTTGTCTCCGTGTAGTAAAATGACCACAGCCTATAAACCGAACGTTCGGTTTATAGGCTGTCGGCTTATGGAATACATGTATTCCTATTGCTATTCTATAAACCGAACTTTCGGTTTATAGAATAGCCATAGGATTACATGTATTACATAAGCCGAAAGTCTATAAACCGATCGTTCGGTTTATAGGCTTTCGGCATTTTACTACACGGAGACAAAGCCTCCATTCTTATGAATGGAGACTCTGTCTCTGTATAGTTAAATGCCGACAGCCTATAAACCGAACGACTTTCGGTTTATAGACTTTCGGCTTATGTACTACATGTAATCCTATGGCTATTCTATAAACCGAAAGTCGTTCGGTTTATAGAATAGCAATAGCATTACATGTATTCTATAAACCGAACGTCGTTCGTTTTAAAGACTTTCGGCTTATAGAATACTATTGGCTTTCTATAAACCGAACTAGAGTTGAGTCCCCATTCATAAGAAATTCTTATGAATGAGGAGGGACTCTAGTTAGGTTTATAGAATGCCAATAGTATTCTATAAGCCGAAAGTCTTTAAAACGAACGACGTTCGGTTTATAGAATACATGTAATGCTATTGCTGTTCTATAAGCCGAAAGTCTTTCGGCTTATAGAACAGCAATAGCATTACATGTATTCTATAAACCGAACGTCGTTTGTTTTAAAGACTTTCGGCTTATAGAATACATGCTGCTATTGGCTTTCTATAAACCGAAAGAGTCCCCATTCATACGAATAGGTCAATTGACCTATTCGTATGAATGGGAACTCAATTTCGGTTTATAGGAAGCTAATAGCATTACATGCATTCCATAAACCGAAAGTCATTCATGTCGGTTTATGGAATGTAGTACAATGCTATTGGTATTGTAAACCGACTCTATTTCGGTTTAGAATGCCAATAGCACGAATGGACGAATGGACGAATGAACGAATGATTTTCGTTTATTAACCATTCGTTCATTCGGATTTTGTTAGTTAAAATTTTCGTTATTCGTTTTTCGGACGAATGGACGAAAATGCTATTTTCGTCCGAAAATGCATTCGTCCGAAAACGAATGCACATGTCTAGTCTGTGATGCATATGTATGGTTAAAATATACATACACACATATTCAAAAAGACTAGATGGACCGAATGGTTCTTATCTGCCGACAAATTCTATGTTTCTATTTTTACAATGCAGACATCAATGGGGAGGACAGAGTGTACTATTTCAGTGATCCGAACTTTGAAAGATCACAAAATTTCAGAAGGAAAATCAGCCACAATGACAAATTGTCATGCTAATTCAGAAAACAAAGTAAGAGTAAAGAAACAATTAACTGCTTGATACCAACAATCGCCTTCTGTATACCAACTAGATGAGGCCCAGCCACAACTAAACTAAACTGAAACCTTTTTGCCCTGCAGCGCCCCTAGAGGCAGAAATGCATATTTCTCTTATCTGTGAATTGCTTTCTTAGTACCGTATTTGCTCGAATATAAGACGAGGTTTTTTTCAGGAAAAATAACCCTCGTCTTACATTCGAGGTCGTCTTATAATCTGACCTCAAATTGAGGACCTGGATCCCCCTCTCTAACAGCAGGGGATGTCTGCGCGATGAGCGCAGACTCCCCTGCTGTCGCCCGACACGACCGCCGGGGCTTCTATGAAGAAGCCGGGTACTTCTGGCTTCGTCACAGAAGTCCCGGCGATTGTGCCAGGCGGCAGCAGGGGAGGTCTGCGCTCATCGCGCAGACATCCTCTGCTGCCCCACTAGCCACCAGGGTGAATTGGGCAGCTGGGGGATGTCTGCACGATACGTGCAGACATCCTCCATGCTGCCCGACACGGCAGTCTATTATGACGGACCAGCTTCAGGTGAGAAAACTTGCAATTATTTTAAGTCTCAGAAATCTGTCATATATTATTTATCTACACTCCATATTTTTTTCAAATACTTTGTTAAAATGTGCTGCAGAACCTTCTGTCTTTCTGGGCTTAAGGGAGATCTTCCTAACAAGCCATCCTCTGCTGCCCCACTAGCCACCAGGGTGAATTGGGCAGCTGGGGGATGTCTGCACGATACGTGCAGACATCCTCCATGCTGCCCGACACAGCAGTCTATTATGACGGACCAGCTGTCCGTCATAATAGACTGCCGTGTCGGGCAGCATGGAGGATGTCTGCACGTATCGTGCAGACATCCCCCGGCTGCCCCCACTAGCCACCAGGGAACGAAACCAGGTGAGGGGGAGGGAGGAGGACACAGACAGACAAGGGGAGGGGGGGGGAGAGAAAAGGGGAGGGGGGGATAGAGAGAGACAAAGGGAGGGGGAGGGGAGAGGAGAGGATACAGATAGACAAGGGGAGAGGGGGGATAGAGAGAGACAAGGGGAGGGGGAGAACACAGACAGACAAGGGGAGGGAGGGGGACAGAGAGAAAAGGGGAGGGGGGATAGATAGAGACAAGGGGAAGGGGGAAGAGAAAGAAGTTTTGGAGGGAGAGAGAGCTGGGGGAGGGGGAGAGAGGCCGCATTGGCACATAAAAGGAAATAAAAACAAGAAATGCATTTGTATTATATAAAGTTTTTATTAAATATTAAAAATCAATTTACATATATACAAGTGAAACTTTTTTCCTATAGGGTAGTCTTATAATCAGGCTTTTAGTTTTTTTCCTAAAGGAATGTACAAATTTGGGGGGGGTCGTCTTATAATCAGGGTCGTCTTATAATCGAGCAAATACGGTATTTGAATTGTATTCCAGAATTTGCTTGTCTTCAGGTGAGAAAACTTGCAATTATTTTAAGTCTCAGAAATCTGTCATATATTATTTATATACACTCCATATTTTTTTTAAATGATTTGTTAAAATGTGCTGCAGAACCTTCTGTCTTTCTGGGCTTAAGGGAGATCTTCCTAACAAGCCTAGATCTATATCCTGTTGTATTCCCTCTTGCCCACCTCATAGGACACGGAATTGTATTTTTTTGCATTTATTGCATGTGATCACTGTGATTGATTTTCACACTGATCATGGCCGGTGCTGCGATAAGGCTGCATAGGCATTCACGGCTAAAGTGGGGGTCGGGAATCCGACACCACAACCCAGTCCAGCTACAATTAGTAATGCTCTTGGGCATCATCAGCCCAGGGGTCATCTACGCAAACAAATATTCCACCTAAGCAATTGCTATGGTAAACATTTCTGATACCTCTACATTATTCCACCCTCCATTGACTATGTTTTCAAATACTGTACAGAGGCATATGATTGGCTGACAGAGTCATGGCTGGTCCCGGGCCAGCCATTTGATGATTTTTAAACCGGCCCAGAAACATTTTGCCTAGCACCCAAAGCTGATACTTATTAGGAGGCTGGGGGAATCTTGACCAGCACCCAGCCCAAATATTTATTAACCTGCATCTGATTAACCTTTCATAGCATACCCCTGCTTTACTCATAATTTTACACCTATTCTATTGTTTGTGAATAGACTGTATTCTACAACAAAAAGTCCAGCAAGGCCTAACCAGCTGTTTACAATACCCAGTAGAGACACTAAGCAGAGATCCAGAATGCCAATTACATAACTCTGAACTGTCTCAAATTGGACTCTGATCCTACTGTTTCGTCTTTCCTTCTTTAATTATATTTTTTTGTAGGAGCTTAGAATTACTGTACAATATATGTTTAAACTAAAGTAAATGCTGTTATATTTTTGTGTAATTAATATACTTTTTTCCCCTAAATGTCTTCATTCATCCTAATCTTTCCACAGAAGTACTGCCCTTGTATTCCTTGATTTAGGACATGGTAGTAGCTTTGGTGTCTAATGGTATCTGGAATACAAACCTGGACCTTACTATAGTTGAATAAGAACTGAAGCACTGCAGTAGGACAGCCAAGATCATGGAAAGGAAATGAAAGGATTCTTTTTCCCACTTAGCAGTGTTGTTAAAACCGTGCATGCCAGAATAAGGTCAAACACAAACACTTTTCCTCCCATAGGAACCATAAGTACTTTATGAGATTGGGAGTAGCAATCATTACCGTATGTATTATACCCTGAAGCATACAGCTCCTGCTATGAATGTATTGCTTTTATTGTCTCCAAAACATTACTTTACTAATATGATTTAATTATTTTCTGTTTGTTTAGACTATCTAAATTTACTACTTTTTCTTAATTAATTGCCATTGAAGAGGTTGTGGTTTTCAATAACTGTTAGCTAATCCACTGTAAAGCACTGAGGAGGTTGTAACGTTGCTAATTGTAGCTGAATTAGGCGAGAAGAGCAAATCCATTTACAATACAAGCCAGTCTATTTGCATAAACATATTTACATAAATGTCTAACAATCAGATTTAATGGAAAACATTATGGAACATTTCTATATTGATGTATTTATTATTGTCATATATTTTAGGACATAAGAGTTTTGTTTGAAGCATAATAATCATATATTATTAACATTAACCTTGTTTTGTCCAAAAATCACCACGGTTTTGCTGACGTTTTTAAACACATTTATGAAGCATACATTTTTAAAAAAAAGATGAAGCAATCATTAAAGTGTACTTGTCATGCAAAAAGAACATAATATCACTTTATAAAGTTGGAAATGCTGCCACTATCTGAACCAATGTGATAGAACAAAACAGAGCCATTAATCTACAAAAATGAAGACAGACACATGTGTGTGTGCTAAGCACTCTAAAGGGGCACAGTTTGTGATCAAATGCATGGACACTCATCAGTATCTGCCACCATACCGAAAGAATCAGCCATCATCTTGGAGGAGACGCCAGACCCATTTAGGTAGGTATGTGCACTTAATCTATATGTACTACCTACCTGCCTCTGAGCTTGTTATGGATGACAGATTCACTTAAGGTACACCCACATGTATCACTATTTCTACCCCTTTTAATTTACAATGCTGAATATTAAAACACCAATTACACATTTGTATTATGTAACAAATTAATGTGTTAACAAATTTCCATTATGACATAAATAACTGGACCAATTACATTTACAAGAGTGCAAATGAAAAGAGACAACAACCTGAGAATTAACATCTCAGGTATGCAAGTCAATGTAGCTTTAATCAGCTTATCTGATGAAAGCACCCTACCTGTTCAGTAATTACGCTATGTTTTGGCTATTTATATTATTTTGGATAATCCGTTTTAAAAACTGTGTTTAAAAATGTGGGTAACAGGTGCCACTGTGGTACCTTTTATAAGGTAGTCCGGTCCTTCAAACAAGCTAGTCAGCGGAGTATAATATTTGAATATGTGTGTGTGACTCGAGCTACAATGAAAACATTATCTTGAATTATTTTGCAATTTCTTTGGCACTAAATATTGTTTGCTTACCCAGAACAGTTTCTTTTAGAGTTCTGTACACTCCACATGAATGTTGTGTTTTAACTACTCCTAGTCAAATGTTTTTAATAACCTTACTTGAATGCAATGAAAGTGTGCATTCAGAAAGAGATTTTAGCTTTTGTCTGATCTAATGATTTTTCCTTAAGGTGATAAAATAATATTCATAATATATATATTTTTTATTTTTTTTTCAATAGTGCTGTTAGCGAAATATTTATTCATAAAGTGAAATTCAGAAAAATAGGCCTTCAATATTCTCTGTGAAACTGAAATCTGAGACAAAGTATCTGTGCTATCTGGAAATTCTTTTTTTTTTTTAATTATGTTGTATAATCAATTACCTTTCAAGGAGCACAAAGGGCAGAATGAATAAAATTTCCTTATCAATAAGTAAATAGCTCTTTTATCCTACTCTTCCTAGCTGTCCAATTTACATGCATTTACTGGGTTCACTACTCAGTGAAGAATAAAATATGATTTATTGTCCATTTGCAGACTAAAATACCCTTACTATAGACATGCACTATGCTCTGCTGGATTTTGCAATTCAAGCTGAAGCTTTACAAAATAATCAACAAACATAAACAATGATGTGCACGGTAAATTGTAACACAGAAGTAAATTACATACGTTTACTTTTCTGTTGTATACTGCAAGGTTTGCAAAATGTTGGCTTAAAGCTGCCAAACTTCTTACAAAGTTCTTTGTAACATATTATATGAAAGTATGTCTTGTTCATAATCTCTTGAATACTATCATTACAGGCCATTAATATTTAACAATTGGCCTTATCCATTCCATGTTAGTTTGAGGGATGGTGTAAGTAATATTTGTCCTGCATTGTGAATAGTTTATTAAAAAAAAAAATAACACTTCCAAAAACAATAGTGGGCTTTTTTTTAAGTTAGAAATTCCTTGCTTAGACATCAGAATTGTTCAAGTTTTACATGGATAAATCACCTCCATTATGTTAGGCCTAATTTGTTTACACTTGGCAGCTGCACAAACATGTCAGCTTCACACTGATGCACAATGGAAGGACATTAGTAGAACCGTAAAAGGAATAATTATGAAGAGCTGTCATACCCATTAGGAGATAAATACATGGGTTTTGCTGGGGCTGAGGGATTAGGGTTGTTTCTTGTCACTAAGTAGTCAGTCAGTAGTTTTTCTGGCAGCTTAAGTTTCTGGATCCAGGGAGAGCTTGGTGACAAAGTGTCAGCTCTGTCACAAGTTCCGAGGTGCGCGTTATGTTGGTTTAAGGCAGGAATTTAAGGCATAAATTGGGAGGGAAACAACACAACTGTACTACTTATCTGTTTGAATCTGAGCAAGAAGAACAGAGTTATTTGCACCCACCCTTCACCTTTTGTTGTTTGTTTTTTGGGGGTTTAAAGGCACACTCCTGTGGTTCTTCAACTTGTCTAAGTGGAAGAACCAGGAAGGATAACATTAAAATTGAAAGAGGTTTAATTTAAATTATTATTAAAGGTTATGGCTTGGTATGGCTATAAATATAAAAACAAATAAAAGGTTAAGGCCAAATTTTATCTACTATTGATGTTGTGTCTCTTGTAGTTTTTTAGAACACTATGCACAATCTATGTATTATTAAGCCACATTTTTTATACCCTAGCCAATTATGCTACAACTGAAGTTTTTTTTTTTTAGGAATTCTGAAGCCCTCTACAATTGCTGTAACTATTTACCCAGAGGCTTAGCAGGGGTATTCATCTTAATGTATGATGTAGAGATCACTATGGCACTGAGGCTTATGATTAATTTTAAAGTGGTACCCAGTAAATAAGGAGCAATAATGTGATTCACCGCCTGCACTTGCCTCATGGTGCAAACCCACAGGGGGCGCCCTCCCGCCTGAAGAAAAAAAAAGTTAAAAAAAGCCTGTAGAGGCACTGGATGGGGGAGATCAAAAGATCCCCCCTCACCAGCCCTCTGCTCGGCATACTCTGCCAGATCCGGGGAGGGGGTGGAGCTAACCAGCTGAGAGGTGTAGCTCCGCCCCCACCCTGTGAAGCAGAGCAGCGTCTGCTTCACGAGGAGCAACTGGCAGCATGAGAAAGTGCTGCTAGGCTCCCCATGCTTGCACTAAGCATGGAGCTTGCACTAAGCATGGGGAGCCGGGCAGCACCTTCTCTTGCTGCCCTGGGCTCCCAGTGAAGCAGACGCTGCTCTGCTTCACAGGGTGGGGGCGGAGCTACACCTCTCAGCTGGTTAGCTCCGCCCCCTCCCTGTATCCACTTTTGAAGGCAAAGGAAGGGGGGGAGGGAGGCAGAACAGTGGAAGGGTGGGAGAGAGAGACAGGGGCAGGGGGGAGAGACAGAACAGCTGAAAGGGGGAGAGATACAGAACAGTAGGGTAGAGAGACAGAACAGGGGGAGGGAGGGAGAGAGAGACAGGGGCAGGGGGGGAGAGAGACAGAACAGGGGGAGGGGACAGATACAGAACAGGGGGGGGAGAGAAAGAACAGGGGGAGGGAGGGAGAGAGACAGACAGAACAGGGGGGAGAGAGAGACAGAACAGGGGGAAGGGGAGAGAGAGACAGAACAGGGGGAAGGGGGAGAGAGAGAGACAGACAGGGGAAGGGAGGGAGAGACAGACAGAACAGGGGGAATGGGGAGAGAGAGAGACAGAACAAGGGGGGAGAGAGAGACAGAACAGAGGGAGAGAGACAACAGGTATGGGGGAGTTAGAGAGAGACAGACAGGGCAATGAAGAGGAAAGGGACAAACATGGGAAGGGAGAGAGATATATACATGGGGGGGGGGCGCCACAGGGGAATCCCGCACAGGCCGCCGAAACACTTAAGGCAGGCCCTGCAAACCCCCCATACGTTCCTATTGGCGTGGGACAATCAAGATTTCAGGGGTCTGTCCCAATGTCCTTTCAAGCTCTACGTCTGTCCCATTTTTTTTTAGAACAAATGTAGAGCTCGGAGGGACAGCAGGAGGCACGGCTGCAATCCTAATCTCTGGGACCCGGAGAAGGTGAGTAGTTCAGTTAGGAGGACTGAAAGTTCCATAGTGCATGCTGACACTCGACCTTCCAAGCCCCACTCTTGTGTGTAACAATTGGGGGGGTGGGCAAATGTTGGGAGGTACGCGTGATGTGCCTGCTTTCCCTTTTAGATTTACAACTTGTTATAAGTTATTTTGAATAGTATAGTGGGCCCATCTGTGCATGTGCCATTTCTTTCCCAAAACCACCTCCCTTGCTGCCTGGATGCTACGGAACTGCCTATCTATCTGTTTGCATCTCCATAGCAACCAGCACGCTGATTGGAAGCTTGCTGTGCCTTCGTGCAGCAGAGGAAGCAGAGATATCTCTATAGCTCTGTACACAGAACGCCCTGATAGTCACTGCAGTGCCCATCATAATCATACTGCCATGATATTGACTGAAATGCCCATCATAATCACACTGCCATAATATTGACTGCACTGCCCATCATAATCAGACTGATCTGCTACTGAGTGCAATGCATATAAGAATCATACTGCCATGAAACGGACCGCAATCATGTTGCCATCATATGAAGAGAAATGCCCATTATAATAATATTGTTATGATAATGACTACAATGCTCATAATAATTATACTGCCCTGATACTGACTACAATGTCCATCATTATCAATACTGCCCTGATGCTAACTGCAATTCCCATCATAATAATGGCACAATACTGACTGCAATGACCATCACAATCATACTGCCATGAAAAAGACTACAGTGCCCATCATAATTATACTGTCATGAGATGGGGTGCAATAGCCATCATAATCATACTGCCATGCTAATGACTGTAATGTTCATCATAATCATACTGCCCTGATAATGACTTACTTGCCCATCATAAAAATACTGCCATAATACTGACTACAATGCCCATCATAATCATACTGCCCTGATACTGCAATGCCCATCATAGTAATAATAGCATAATATTGACTGCAATGGCCATCATAATCATACTGCAATGCAGATAATACTAATAATAGGGCCATGAGATGGACAGCAATGCCCATCATAATCATACTACCATTAAATGGACTGCAATGCCCATCATAATCATACTACCATTAAATGGACTGCAATGCCCATCATAATCATACTGACAGCAATGCCCATCATAGTCATACTGACAGCATTGCCCATCATAGTCATACTGACAGCATTGCCCATCACAATCATACTGTCATGAATTTCCAAGTCATTTACAGCATCTCATTGCCAGTCCACAATGATCCAACATTCATCATTTTGGCACAAAAAAAGTTCAAAACAAACAAACATATACTTTCAATTTGTATGGGCAACAGATTTACATGCTATTAAAACAACTGTAAAAAATGTCATGATGTAGAATTCCAAGAGTGAACAAAAACATGGACAAAGACACACAACTACATCACTCTTTTACCATACCAGTTAGGGTGATTTAAGTTGCATCAGTCCGTAATCCTAGGCTGTTGACATGGAAACTGTAGAGCAGGAGGCAGGGTATATAGACTATAATTTGCCCACGGGCTCTGGAAATTCGTGGATTTTCAAAGCACAGGGACAGATAACAATGCCTGATCAAACCAGACGGAAATAAAGTAGGAGAAGAAGATGTGTGTCCCAAAGAGTAATTATAGCTTTAAAATAAATATATATAATAAATCCCACTGGGTCCCTGCCACTCAATGGAGGTTAATTTGAATGGCAAGTGAACTGCAAAAATCTGCCATTAACAGCTCAATTGAAAAGACTGACAAATTGGACAATGTGTCCCATTCAACCAGTTTCTGCAGTTCACTTCTCAGTTCAGTTTTCATAAACAGCCCACCATGTAACTCTGTTTAACTGTGATATCACAGTATAGTTGCATGTAGTCGCTGATTGTTGCAAAGAGGGCTTGTCAGCAACTACAGAGTTAATAGAAAAGAATAGAAATAGTACATAAACTCAGTTTCCAAACTGTGACCATGTTGTTGATTGATTATTGCTGCCTGGCTGACCTATATTTGTTTAAATTAAGGATTTAAGCTCTCTAACATGACAGCAAACACAAAATAAAACCAAGGTACAATGATAAATGGGATCTGCTTAAATGAAACCTATTTTATAGCAATGCTGGGACCAAATTGCACAGCACATGTGTAATAAAAAAAATGAAATAAATTGACACTTCAAAGCAATTCAATCTGTACTGCAATTCATACATTTTATTAGATATTGGTGTATCATTTAGCCATTTCACTGATGGATACATTTTTAACATATTGTTGAACATTAGGGTCGATTCAGGTAGCTCCGATTTATTCATGGTACAAGTTTCGGACCACTTTGCATCACTTTGGTAATAATAATAATAAATTAATAGGCTACTCAAAATAGCACTGAAGTGCTTCTTAATTGGCACGATAATCGGCTATTGTATCCTCTACCCTATCCATAGACTGCTATGGGGAGAATAGAGACTCATGTCAGGAGGACTTTGACTATTGAGAAAATAGTCGAAGTGCACCCAAAAATAAATAAATAATAATAATAAAAAGATGTAAATAAGCCCCAGCCTGGGAGTAGCTCTGCCCCCTAGTAATACATGGGTCTGGGAGTCATGAAACAAAGAGAAAATTGCAGAAAAAATGGCACTCACGGAGGCAGGTAAGTGAAAAAAATGGTATTTAATCCAATTACATATCAGCGGTAGTCACAGCAATCAGTGGGAGAAAAATAACACTAACTATGGTGAAGAATGATGCGTTTCGCGCTTAAAGCGCTTAATCATATGCTTTAAGCGCGAAACGCGTCATGCTTCACCATAGTTAGTGTTATTTTTCTCCCACCAATTGCTGTGACTACCGCTAATATGTAATTGGATTAAATACCATTTTTTTCACTTACCTGCCTCCATGAGTGCCATTTTTTTCTGCAATTTTTTCTTCGTTTGATGCAACTTCTAATCTGTGTTGGCCACCCAGATAGAACACAAGGGGATTACTTAATTTCATTTGTGGACTGACTGGCTGTGTGAGAGCCTGCATTTCTTCTTGCGTTGTGGATTTATCTGGGAGTCATGAGACTGCTTTTGAATCTGTTAGCATGATGTATGGGATATTATCATTCTGTGTAAGAACATTATGAGGTACAGTGTTTGTAACATGCAGTCCTGCAAAAAGGCCCCATATTCATTTGTTGTTAAAGAGAGGGCAGAGCAGTCATCAAACCTAATTACTCAAATTGCATAGGTACGAATTTAAAGAGAAACTGATTAGATAAATATGTATGGTACTTTGGGGTTGTCAATTTCCCTGTCCCTCGGATATTTTCAGTCCTGATATAATGTCCACCACATGAAATAGACCCATAAGAAAGCTGTTAAAAATATAAAATACACAACACTGATGTATAATCCTTATTATCCAATAAACTGATGAAAATGGGGGAGTTTTGAAACACCTTTATTTTTTCTTCTCATCCCTCCTTCCCTGAGCTTTGTGACACACATTAGAGATGCTCAGCTCCCAGAAATGAAGGGGATGCCAAGGAAACAAAGGAAAATTTGACTTTTTAGAAATGTAGAAAACGTGGTGGAAAACATTTTATTTTGCTCCATTTAAACATATACAAAAGTCTCAACTCTTCTTGCTAATCACTTGGTAACCACATTCAATATTGACAACATATTGACAGTGCATAAAGTCCTTTTAATCCTCTTTTCAGTAAAAGCCAACTTAAGAACAGCCATCCTATACAAGAGAGCTGAAAATAATATAGGCGAGTGGGAACCCGAAAACAAACAGAAAATATAATGCACAGAGCTAGGATTAAAACATAACTTTTAATTTGGATTTTGGTCAATAAAATTGAAAAAAGCATTTAATTATATATACTCATAGAACACTCATAGGACTAGCCGAAATAAAACACACAAAGACATCATATCCATATCCAAAAAGGACAAAACAAAACTGCAGAGAAGCACTGGAGATATAGCATAGTGTGCAAACTAAGCTTAAATACTGCAACAGGCGTAGACTAGTTGCTTATCTGCAGCAGTTATTGTAATCCGAGATCTTTGAATGATATTAAAAGTAACTATAAATGTCACAATCCTAAAAAATAAAAGCGGTGACTATATACATACATATATATATATATATATATTCACTACCTTTATGTTTTAGGATTGTCATAATTGCTGTTGTCAACCAAATGTTTGTACTGCTACTAACCTCCACCTTCTGGAGTTCAGAAAGTCACAACTGTGGTGCTGGACTAAATGCATTTAACAAACCAGTGAGTGCACAGTGTGAGGGAGAGTTCAACCAATCGCTGCCCTGAATGTCTTGTGGGAGAATCACACATCAAGGATTCTCCCAATGCTCCTATTTATAGTTCAAAACATTTATGCAATACCCAATTTTACAAAGAAGAAATGAAAGCATATTTCTAGAGATTTACAAGCTATGAAAGCATATCACATCAACATTGGTGTAAACATCACAAGAATAATAATAAATGATATAAAGAAACTAATGACATCTGAAAAAGATATAATAAAATGATGTAGATGAAAAACTTACTATACAGGGGACATTTCATACACATCAGCAATTCAGCAGAGTTAAAAATGCATCAATTCTTACCTGAAAAAAGAACATTAGAAAGAAAAAAAAACCATGTTAATTGGGTTAATATTCTTAAAAACACTATAACAAACATATTAAAAAATATATTATGTCTTAAAGAAAATGAATAGAAAATAAACATTAGACTTGGTTGTACAGTACATAGTGCTTTTATGGGAGTTCCCCCACTATGGATATAGAGAATAAGTATATTTCTACCTCTGCTCTTTAATACAAATTGTAAAGGAAAACTCATAATTCAAAATCTATATGTACCCATTTATCTCCAAAGTGGGCAGTTCATAGATCCACTTTAATTCCTAACTTTAGGTGTTCACACCCTTGTAAGTGGGCCTATGACCATTCGTCAGGGCGGCACTTTCAGCGCTGGCGGTTCAGTCTAAGCTGAACTCTAACCCTAATATTAACCTAACTCCAACCCTAACATTAACTGTCGGGCGCCATTTGTGCTCAACTGTCAACGATGTAACTGCCACTCTAAAACCAGCAGAGAAAGGTACCATTCTGTCATCAGTTTCCCCAAGGTGAAACATTTTTATCAAGCTATTCATGCTTAATATATGTGCTCTTGCCAACATATTGCCTACCACATGGACAATCGAGAAAAAAGATAACATCTTTGACATGGTAAAGACTTGGTCTATGGTGTAGATTTTTGTTGGGTTGCTTCTAAATGCAGTCCCTATTTTGGTCACATTCGTATTAATGATACTCTTATTGCATTTACCCATGTGTAAAACCCATCTGCCACAAGAAGAGAACATTATCCAATCTCCATTAGTAGTATTTCTTGGGGTGGCAGAGGCACCAACTTTCATACTCTGATTTTGCATCAACGTTCACTTGCATAAAACAGTTTTTCAAAGGTTTTCCAGAGTAGTCATTCTCAAAACTGTATTATAGTCACAAATGGGCTGATTCCGTTCTGTTCCATTGTTAACCTGTACTTTTGGAACATTTAGCAACTATCCTGTTATGTGTCTGTCTGTCACTGGGAGACCTTTAACTTGTGACCACTGTTCAGCTTTGCAGTTTGTCCTTGTTTAGAAGCCTTCCTCAGATGCTGTCTTATGTTGCTTTGAATACAAATCAAAGTGGTAATTGTCAGACGTCTTACAGCTGACACATATGTACAATTGGCAAGTGCCTTTGCATAGTGATTTAGTTAATTTTAACTAACACTACGTTTTCATGTGATGTTTCCATTATTTTGTTCCCCCTGTGTATGTATGTATAAATAAATATGTTTGTTTTTTTGTATTAAGTGATTTCTTTGAAATTGTTTTGGTATCACAGTTTTTGCAATCTTGAATCTGCCAAGAGTGATTTAATGAAAGACTATAGTTTGGGAATGTTGAAGAAAGAAATCATATAATCTTCAGTATTATACAAGAGTTTTCTTGTCATTTCTTGTCATTGCACATGTGCCTCACATTTGCATCTTTATAATAATTTCCTTTCTGCTTGACAACCTCCAGCATACCCAGATCTGATGGTAAGTATTTTTGATTAGATCTATACACAGATGAAAATATAAATATATTTAAATAAGTTACAATATAGATATAACAGTGATCCAGCTTTAAAGGACAAACAAGTCCTACACGTTTTCAAGGACTTAAATCCTATGATATTTCCAGTGTAAAGGACAACTGTTATCAAAAAATAAAGTTATGATCAATTGAAAGATTGCATCAAGTGTAGGCATTTTAAATATACATGTTTTAATGAAAGAATACAAAGTACCACATTGATCCTTCTTTACTTATGTAGCTAAATCTGGGTGGAAACATGATTTTTAAAATCTTGGTTCAAATGAAGGACTGACATCTAAGTCCTTTGATAGAGACATTTGCAAAATATAGAAATGGCAACAAAGCTTGTAAAAAGTCAATTAAATTAGCTAAATTTGAGAATAAAAAAATAATTTCTAAGGAGAGCAATCACAATACCCCAAAAATGCTTTAAATACATAAATGGCAAAACATTTAAGGCTGAGAATGGTCTTTGTTCTCTGAAATGGGTGAGATGATCAGTGGAACAGTGAGGGAAAGCAGATCTTTTAAATAATGTATTTTCTTTTATTTATTTTTACCGAGGAATACCAAATGGACAAGAAGATGGAGGATGATTTTACAGAATAGTTATAGAAAGCCTGTGATTGGCTGACACAAGAACTGTTAAAATAATTAAATGGTGTTAAGGTGGCCAAAGCCTATGTATACCTAAGGTTACTTAAAGAGCTAAGCCAGACTCTGGCCAAACCTTTTTTTTTTAGGGATTCTCTTATTTCAGGCATGGTGTCCACAGATAGAGTTGAGCGGACACCTGGATGTTCTGGTTCAGCAGGTTCAGCCGAACTTCGAAAAAATGTCAGGGTCCGTGCTCGTACTTGAACCCGAACTTGACCCCTAACCCCATTGAAGTCAATGGGGACACAAACTTTTGGCCACTAAAATGCCTCTAAAAAAGTCCTGGAAAGGGCTAGAGGAATGCAAAATGAAGTAAAATGTGGGTGAGTGTCCCTATTCATACGAATAGGTCAATTGACCTATTCGTATGAATGGGGACTCTATTTTGGTTTATAGAAAACCAATAGCCATGTAATGCTATTGGCTTTCTAGAAACCGAAATAGAGTCCCCATTTATACGAATAGGTCAATTGACCTATTCTTATGAATGGGCACTCTATTTCAGTTTATAAAATAGTAATAGCATTACATGTATTCCATAAACCGAAAGTCTATAAACCGGATGTCTTTCGGTTTACAGATTTTCGGTTTATAGAATAGCAATAGCATTACATGTATTCCATAAACCGAAAGTCTATAAACCGAATGTCTTTCAGTTTATAGACTTTCGGTTTATGGAACACATGTAATGCTTTTGGCTTTCTATAAACCGAAATAGAGTCCCCATTCATAAGAAATTCTTATGAATGGGGACTCTATTTCGGTTTACAGAAAGCCAATAGCATTACATACAATGTAATCGCCGAACCCCGAATTCCAACACGAACATACAGTGGAATGTCCGTGTTCGGGTCCGGGTCCAAAAACCTTGACATCTGTGGCGGGGAAATTGTTTAAATGGTTGCTTAGGAATATTTTTAAGATTTCATCTTGAACAGACAAACTAACTTAATTGCATTTGCAAGTGAGTAGAAATACATATGTGGGTGATGCGGTGGATGTGATATATTTGGACTTTGCTAAGTCATTTGATACAGTCCCACACTGTATCAAATGGTTACTGTACAAACTGACTGAAAAAGGCAAACGTCTGTGTGTGGTTGGACAATTGGCTTAAGGATAGAATGCAATGAGAAGTGGTAAATGGTAAGTTCTGAAATTGAAAAGAGTACCTCAGGAATCTGCCCTGGGTTATTTTCTTTTTCATTTTTTTTATTTAATGATCCCCCAGTGGGGATAGGGAGCCATGTCAAAATGTTTGGTGATGACTCAAAATTAAGGAGGGTAATAAGGTTTAAACTTGATCTGTCTTCACTGCAAGACGATGTGAAGAAATTTGGAAACAGAGCAAATAAATGGAAAATTAGTTTATTTTTTATTTTTGTCTTCTTTTGGATCAACATTGGTAAACAAGGAATGGGAAAAGGGTTAAACCTGATGGGCGCTAGTCATTTTTCAACCTAAATTACTATGTAATTATGTAATATAAAGCATAAAACCTCCAGGATAAAATAAATTACATAAGGACTCGATCTTATTGAATTCAAAATACATGTAAGCCTACTGATGTATTACTTAAAGGAAAAAATCGACTTGTTTTTTCACTTGTGAAACTTTTAGGTCCCTTGTATGAGGATAAATTGGCATGTAAGTTTGATACAGACCTCAATCAGACAAGCCCCCTCTCTCATTGGCTCCACACCGTGGAAAGAGTCTGATTTGATTAAGTTATATTTCTTTCCATCGAGGAAGCAAGGGTTAAACGTTTAAGGCAGTTTTGAACACTTTTCTATGTTTTTGGATTTTTCTTTGAAAACTGGTCTTGTGAGGCCCAATTATTACAGATATTTGTAAGTTTATTATATTCAAACTTCACTTAACACATTGGTTTTTGAGATTTATTGCAAAATATATATATTTTTTATTTTATGTACTTTATATGACATTTTGCGCCTTTGATTCCCCTACAAATGATATATCATATACATCACATTGAGGAGTGCTGAGAGTGGCAGGGTAAAAGGGTATTTATTATTATCCTAACTGTTGGTGGTACAATAAAGTCTTGTTTAATATCATTTATAAGTTCCTGTAATACCATAAATACCTGGCAGTGTTAAAATCTCGGAGGGGATATGATAACATTATATAAATATGTGCAGGGCCAATATAAAGAGTTCTCCAAGGACCTGTTCATTAACAGAAATGTACAACGAACAAGAGCCCCCCCCCCCCCCCCCCCCGAGACTGAAAGATCAAAGATTTCATAGACAGCAAAGGAAGGGATTCTTTACGGTAAGGACAATAAAGTTATTGAACTCACTGCCAAGAGAGGTAGTGCTATCAACCATAAATGATGCATTAAAAAATGGTCTGGATGTATTTTTAGAAAAGCAGAAAATACAGGGCTATTATTAATAGAATAAGCATTAATAATAGAGCTTACTGATCCAAGGAGAAATCTGATTGCCCTTTGGAGTCAAGAAGGAATTTTCCCCCCTGGGAGGCAAAATTTGAAATAGCTTCCTTAGGGGTTTTTGCTTTCTTTTGGATCAAAAGCTGGAATGATAGGATCAAAAGCTGGAATGATAAGTAGAAGGGTTGAACTTGATGGACTTGTGTCTTTTTTCAACCTAAATTACTATTTTATGTTACTAGTCCATAAGCAATGATGAAAGCAGGATGAAAGGATGAAAGCCTGCGCCAGGAACCAAAGCCGATAGTCACATGTGCCGGAATCAGGAGAATGGAGCTCACCAGATTCAGGAACAAAGCCAGAAGTCAGGCCAAACACAGGAAAAACAGAAATGCACTTAAAAGCCAGAAACAACGCCAGGGCAAACAGGTACTGAAATGATCTGCTTAAATAGTCACTGAGTAGCAAAGGGGATGGCTAATAGCAACCAGGTGAGTAACCATGTTAACAGTAGCTGAAAGGAGCTAGTTGTTAACAACAGCTTAAACTCTCACAGTGAAGGATAAAAAAAAGTGTCTTTTAAAACAGCAGGGAAACCTTCACAGTAACCCACCTTTTCAGCATTTTATGATGAGCCATTGACACACATGTGGCCTTTAAGCATCCCCCTTACCTTAGTATAATTATAATCAATAAGCATTAATTAATGGCATGTGCCCCGGCCACTGCTAATCACTTCAGCTTGTAGCTTAGAGATGCCTAAAAATTACAGATACAAGGATTATGTTAAACACCTGTAAATGCGTTTAAGCTACTTCAAGTTATTTGAGACCTCTAGTGAAGATTAATAGTTCTATAGCTGTAATTTCGTGTAATATATACAGCACAGCTAAATATGTTTGTATATGGACTCTCAAGAACAGTTGTCTTAATGTATAGAGAGTACAGGTCTTGCTCATTACAAAAGTTACACTGCCTACTATTACTGGCAACATAGATGAGTAGTTAATGAATATAACTGTTCAATAAAAATTAGTGTATTGCATACCATAATAAGAAAATTTTTAAAGCAATTTCTTCAATCCCTTTATTTATTGATCGTGCTCACAAAAACCTAAGAAATATTTAATTTGTGAAAATATTATTGAAAAAAATATACTCAAAGCGTATTAGTATTCTAGACATTTCCCCACTCTTAAATAAAATAAATCCTTTATTTTTAGCTAACTTTTATCTAAAGGATGTGTTTCTATCAGCATTTCTTTCAACATAATCCTTTGTCTTTGATATGTTTCATACAAGTGTCCAAAGACTTCTGAGAGAAGGGAACAAGAAGGAGTGTACCATTGCTGACAGTTACTGATTTGCCAGGACAGTCCCTTTTTTGGGGTCTTGTCTTATCTTATTCTGGTTTGTTATAACTTCCCTGTCACCTATGCAGAGTGAATGGGTAATTGGGGACAAAATGAGCTCCAAGTACATGTGCTGGGGAGGTTGGAGCTCAATTTTATGGGGTACTGCAACACTGCGTCATGTCACAGTCACATAGCAGTGTCACATGACTGCACACCTCTCTATTACAAGATTTGCAAGTATGGGAGTGTTTGGTGTGTTCTATGTGACATTACTTACCCCAACTACAGGGGCATTTCGTGCCCCTGAGTGACAAGAATGCTGCCAGCCCGGAGAACACCTGTCACTCGGAGGCACGACGTGAGTGACTGTGTTGCCGAATTAAGCGCAACGTTGTCTTTCTGATGTATTACTGGGATTTGTGTACTCTTTGCATGGAGGACACAAACCCCAGGAATACATGGCACTGGTGCTCCGTGTTAGGTGTGCGGCGCACACCTAGCACATATGGAGCATCCGCCACTGCCCAACTTCACATGTCAAACATATCACCCAGTCTGTAAGTGAAAAAAGCCTTTTTATATTTTGATTTAATTATGTGCTGAATATGAAACAAACATATAAAATAGTATGTAGTATCTAACTGGCCAACTGAAGGCATGCAGGCATGCAAGGGAAATCCCTTTGTACACTTGGCCATTTTCAAAACATCTTAGAATTCATAGATGCAATATTCTTCCGCTATGATAAACCGCAGTGCTTTGGTACAGCATTCTCCTTGAAAACAGCTTTCATCTCTTTTTGATATAAATGCCATGAATCATCTTATCATTGTATTTCTGTTCTATGCCTCTACTTATCATTACAAAAGCAATCGATCCAAGCCTGTCTAGAAGTTTAATAAACTGTCATCATAGTCATTGGTCTAGTTTGATAGTTTGAAGCTGCTGGCTAGATCTGCTACAGAAAAGAAACCATGCTTATGGTTGATCAGGTGATTTGTGTCATTTACCCATTAAGGAAGAAAAAAAAAACATCTAAGACACAAGAGCTTTTCTAAACAGTACTCTGTATTGTTTATTATTCCCCTTTGAGGGTATCAAACATTCACAAGGAGTAACACTCTACATCTTCAATGTCCCCCGAGAGGAATATTTATTGTTATGACAATAAACAACACAGATCTCTAAGAATAAAGAAGATAAGTGACAAGAAGGGGAAACATTCTATGCATAGTCAGAACTGGATGTTCCTGTAATAAGATTAGCTTTACCTTTAGGATCGGTTCTTTTATTAAATACACTGAAAAGGGAAGAAGCATTTTTTAAAGCGAACCACCAGTTTCCTTGTTACTCATATCTTCTTGCTCCAACGTCATTAGCACCAAATATTATATTTAAAAATTTGTGGTGGGCTTTATTCTTATCTGATTTTCAGGGTTGTAAAGAAAAAGAATGAACATAATCCTATATAAATGCTGAGATTTCTTATATGTACGAGTGAAAGGGGATTATCCAGTAACAAATTACAGGATTATATGACAAGATAATAAATAAAAATAGGTATTGCTCCTTTAAAGAGGGACTTAAACCTTCTGAAGAGGGCTTCTGTATCATTAAAAAGACTGCTTCTGTCTCATAGAAAAGATGTCTATTTAGCACCATTCAGATGCAATTCCCAATTCTTTTGGAAGCCCCTTTTGGGAGTAGGTTCTCCATGACCTAACAGTGGCCATCTGGTTCTCTGTGACCTGGCAGTGGGTGTATGCCTTATTAAAAGAAAAAATAGGGTTTAATTGTCTGTACTTTGGTACATAATGCTTTCCCCAAGCGCCATTGCGGTATTTACCGCGAGGCATCCTAGGTGGATGCCTAGGGTGGCAAATTTCGGGGGCAGTAGTGCCACCCAACACTGAAAAAAAAACCTAAGAAAAAATGCACGGAACCAACAGCATTGAACTGTTTCTTGTTGCTATTGCTTTGAGGGAACTTCTTTTTGGTGTACAATTATTATAAGGGAGCAACTTCTCATATTCCTTATTGATTTACTCTAAAACCAAGGGTCTTGGTAATGGATTAGTGAGTCAGCTCCCACTTGAGTATGCTCCTATCAGATGCATGCTATTTCAATGGTGAATAGGAACCACATATTTAAGATTTGAAGATATTTCATTTATTTTATGGATACCTTTCAAGCTAAAATGATTTTATTTTTGAAGATCACTGATTATACATAGTTGCCAACAGTCCTATATTTGATGGGACAGTCTTGGATTTTAAGAGTTTGTTTCCATTAGATTTAGGCTGTCCCAGAATTTTCTCCAAACCACCACAAATTTGTTTAAAAGACATATAGTCCATAAAGTTCAATCTTTCACCACACATTAATATTTGATGATCCAGAAGAAGGCAAGAACAACAAAAAGAATCACAGAGACATTACCAATATCATGTCAAAGGGAAAAATTCCAATGCAGTCAGTCTTGCCCCAAATCAGCATTACCTAATCACGTTTAACCCAGAATAACTATGTATGCATTTCATATCTAAAGAGGTATCCAATTGTTTTTTGAATATATTCTTCGAATCTAACAAAAGAATCCTTCACTGTGTTTAAGACAATTGTTGATTTCTTCCACTCCTAAGGGATGCCCATAGGATATCTGGAAGTACAATTTATAACAAGATCTCCAGAAAGGTCTTTGTATTCACCTTATAAATATGTGAAGATACATATCCTGTGCTAAACTCGAACCACAGACACAGTAAGAGTGGAGCGACCTGGAGGGACATCCACGGCCATGCATAAGTATGCTCCTTTACTTGCCCAGATAGGTTCCATCAGCTGCGGAGTTCTCTTCAATGGCGAGTATTACAAAAATTACGGCACAAAACTACAACACAAGACAAACAGGATGCAGAGAAGACTTCCAGCACAGGAGATATCATGCAAAAGTCAACGTTTATTGAAGTACATTAGTAGAAAGAGGGTACAAACATTGAACCAAGTGATTTAACCCCTTATGCGTTTCGTGCCAGAAGGTGTTTAATCACTGTTTGCACTCACTTTCTACTAATGCATTTCAATAAATGCTGACTTTTGCATGATATATCCAGCGTTGGAAGTTCTCTCCACATCCCGTTTGTCTTGTGCCTAAGCTCCAACACTCGATACATGCCACTCAATACCTTTACCAGAACATCTGGTGATTAATCTTGCATAGTCATTCATGTAATGTCATGTGACCCATCCCTTTTTGGCTCTGCCCCTGCTAATCCCAGGGATTTTGGCAACTATGGTATTTCCATGTGAATGCAGTTAATCTTGTTGATACCACTTTTAATATTGGCACAAGAGCAGGCAACCCTATTTACCCAATGTACGTTTATGGAGCTTAGAGATATGCTATTTTGTATTTGCTGTCTAGTATTTCTGGATAGTTAAAACATTTTAAAGTTCAGGAGAAACCTGGCTTTAACTTAGTCACTGATCATGTGCTCTGAATTAATAATAGACATCAACAGGCGGACTAGCCTGGATGACTATGTATTCAAGGTCAAGATCCCAGGACAACATTCAGTCCTCATTTTCCATAGCCCTGTCCTATGGATACATGTCTTGGATTGGAACCAGCAATGTATTACTTGTAAATTATTTATAGAAAGACATGAGTTTCCTTAAAGGGCCAGTGAACCATGTACCATATAATCTTAGTAATGTAATCACATTATATGATCCCTAACTTCGAAACACAATAATTAAACCTGAACTTCAGCTCAATGTGAACTTCTATTTGGTTAAATTGTCTGGATCAAGTAAAAGAGGCAGAGCAGCAAGCATATGGTATCTGAAATAGCGATACAAAAATAGTTATTCATCATATTGCTAAAAAATGTGAGTGTGTTTTAAAAGGCCTCTAATTTAATTTTGTCTAGTCAATACTACAGTGCTACCAGTTTGTATATGAAACATAAAAACAGAATTAAATCTGAGATATTGATATTTTAAAGCAGAGCTAAACAAGGCAATAAAAGGAATTTAGAAAATACCAATGAGTATTTTTTAAACACTAGCATGCTATTGACATTCTTTTTTTTATGAACAGGTGAAGTATACATTTTTAAATTGCATTTACTGTGTGCTTTGCACACTTCTTCAAAGAAAACACATCAAAAAAATTATATATATATTAAAAAACAGCAGATTTGCCCATCTAATATTCCATTCATAATATACATAACCCTCATAAAGCATTCCTAACTAGCCATGATATTACTGAACCCTAGAAAATGCCATGCATAAAGAGAAGGAAAGATTAGGGCCGGGGATGCATGTTCTATAGATGTAATGGAATGTCACATACATAATGCAAATATTCATTATGGTGACATGACATACGCAGCAACTCTTCCAAATACAGCCTGCCTCCAATTACTTAAAGTATTTTCTAAAATATAGCGATTTTATAGAAACTCATGCTTGAATTTAGCATGATTTACATTTGATTTTATATTTCAACCAATAGGAACACAGGATCGACAATCACATACATTTAGAAGCACGCCATGCACCAGATTCATACACAATGCACTGATGGCTCTGTGTGTGGAGTAGAAGTAAGATGTCGGATAGATTGACGTGATGCACCTTAGGTATTTAATATTAGATGGGTTCATGAAGTTCACATTGCTGCTAGCTGCTTTAGGAATTTAACTAGTTGTTTCATTGTTCCTGGTCTCATTGCTGCACATTTATGTACTTATGTCTGCTGCCTGTTTTGCAAAAAAAAAATACCTCCATCATCACATAGGATTTATCTATCCTGATTTACGTTTCTACCAGCTACATATACAACAGGCTAGTTACCAATGCTCCAACCAGGATCTTATTCACACCTTTTCAATTCATTAAATACATTGCAAATAGTAATATCATTAATTTTAAAATAGAAATGTACTTGCTAAGTCTGTTATTCCTTTCCTCATGTTGCCTGTTTCCTACACCCAGGATTTCCCTGAACAAAATGTACGCTCCCTATATCAAGCTCTTCAGTCGCATGCTCCAGAGACAACTAAACACATCCCATTTCTGTTTATCCTGCATCATTAGCAATAGGGGACCACTACGGATGATGCTTCACAGAGAAACATTTTTCTTTTTTTTTGTTTACTGAAAAATTAAATTTATTTTATTGCAATGTAAGATCATTACATTTATAAATATTTTAACCCATGTACATGGTCATATTTTTTAACCACTTTGCGACAATGGACGTACCAGGTAAGCAAAAGCCTGTCACTTAGTGATAGAGGATGTACCTGGTAATAACTGGATTTTTCTTTTTTTATGGATGGCCGGAAGATGAGGATTCAGGGCATCAGTGTTTGCAATTGGAACTTTAATACAGGTAATTTTTTTTTTTACAGGGCACCCTTTGTGTGCCCGGCAGGTGGGCATTGATTTTCAGTGCTCACTCTCATGGCACTCAAAGGGTGCTTTTTTTACAGGGTTTGTGGGCAAATTTAAGATTTGTCCCCCCATCTGGCGAAGATGGAGGTAGGGGGTGGTAGGGTAAATTTAATGTTTTACTGATATACGTTACTATTGTTATCTGGAAATTCCCCAGATAAGGGGCATATTTACTTTGGGTTGCACTTTCATACAAATTTTGTCTTCTGAAGAAGCTGGAAACATCTGGCAAAACACATTGAGCACACCAGTTTTCTGCCTGTCTTTTGGAGCTGTGGATATAGTGACATTGGAACCATCATACTAGTGAACATCATGAGTGTTTTCACATTTTCCATGTGCATGTACTATTTGTAAGTGTTCATTTTAATTCCATGCACTGTTATGTGCGCATGGGCTTTTAATATATTTTTTTTACAGTTCTGATTGAAGAAGATCGGAAACAGTATTCCATGCTTGAACCTTGCTTATATCTGTGTTGATGGACATCATTTTAGAGAGCTTCTTGTGAGTGCACTTATCTCAGCGCAACTCCCATATTGTGTTTATTGTATTACATTATATTTGTACCTGTGCTCCTTTCTGTTTGTTCCTAAATGTACAAACCTTCTGATACACATGCACATTTCACTGCCCACACAGGCAATGCCTATACATTCCCCTTTGACACTAGTGTCAAAGGGGAATGTATAGTAATCTGTGACATGTTAGGAAACAATTAGGTACTTGATCTGGCAAATGTGAAATAATGTGTAGACTTCTGGTCAATGATGCAATTCATCATCTGCCCCAGTGATCCCACTGACCATATCATTTAGTGGTTTATTATAGCCATTCAAAACCTAAGAACAGGGTTGCATTTTTAAAGAATCACAGATTAGATGGTGCATCCTAGCCTGGAGAGCAACGGGTCTACTCAGGTAGCTCAGATTTTCTCAAGAAAAATAGGAGCTCCAAGTTTCAGATCACTTTGGTGATCAAACTGGCCCATGAATTCGGGCTACTCAGGAAGTATCAAAGTGCTTCCAGATTCACACGAAAACTGATCATTGTGGCCGATTTTTATTCTGATATATTTTGATCCTAACTCCTCTGGAGTTCACATCAGTGAAATGTAAGCCTCTATCTTCCGCATGGGAGGCTAGAGACTGAGGAGGACTTCAACTATTGTAAAAATATCCAAAGTTCTCCTGAAATAAATTTAAAAAAAAAGAAAAAGAATCTATTAGAAAGAAATAGCCTATGGATTTTCCCTTTTCAATATGGGCCAAAATACCCAGAAATTGGCAAAAACTATTATGGGCAATTCAATTTCTCCGGTTAGAAATGGCAGAATTTAAATCATTAAAACAGAATTTTTAAACAATTTTAAAACATAATTTAAAAAAAAAAATACCCCACCCACTATAAAAATCATGGGGGGGCCAGGCTATGTAGTCCTGGCTCCCCTTGATAAACGAGTTATCGCTACATAAATTCCAAAATTCGCCTGTTTTGCTTGATTAGGTCCCATTTTGGGCCAGAAAAATCTACATTGAGTAGACCCTTAAATCTTCTTAATTCCATTAGTGATTACCACAAAACAGATTCAAATAGAAGTGCCTTGGAAACTCTTTTAACATATACTATACTATTTACTTTTCGGTTGGATACTAACTAAATAACCGGTCATTTTCTAATAAAATTAAATTTCACTGATACTTTGTTTTTTCTCACTTCATTTGGCTTCCCAACCTTTGTATTCAGTATTATAACATTATAACATCCTGGCCTTGTTATCTTGTAAAACACTGCAAGCATGGTTGGCACTATATAAATAAAATTATACAATACAATCCAGAGCTTGGCAAGTAAAGAACAAAAAAAAAATCTGAACTCCAGCACTCCTGCAGTTTAGAACACTGAACACTATTCAGCCATCTAGGCACAACACGGAACAGAGTTTGTAGTGTTTACTCCTTCTTTAGAATTTATTCCCTCCTTCTTGCCATTCTATGCTTCTTAGACATAATGGCCTAGATCCAGTGTTCTCTATTAAATAAAAAAAGTTGTATTTGCAGTAAAATAATGGGCATTGTTGGCAATGCCCACCGCTAACGTCAATAACGAGTGCGGTAAAATCTTTACAGCACATGTAAAAAAAATGACCGGACCTGCTTAAAAGTTACCACATCCACTAAACTTGCCCTATACTTTCTATGGAGGTTTACCCCAAACAATTGTATTATTCAAATGCTGATGGGCCTGCTAATGAATTACATTTTGCCACACCTGGGGACACAAGCCAGCACTACACCATGGCCCAGTGAAATTCCCCCCCCCCCCCCCCCAAAAGCCTGGCACAAAATAAATTAATAGCCACCATTGTGGTCACGTGCTGCCAAAATGTTATTCCCCCGTTTTTAGGATTTGGTACGGAGCTAGAACCACTGTGCAGGATTGGATATCGGTATTTGCAACGGATCCAGGCAAAAGAGCAGAATTATTCTGCATGAAGGAAATCCATCCTATGGTTGAGCCGCAGGCGTCATTCCCCCAGGACTTTTGCATTCTGTCAAATGCTAGGATACAGAAGGGTAACCAACAACAAAGAACAGACCCGGACGTGTGGGAAAAAGGCGAAGGTACAGGAGGATCAGGCAGGAGAATGGTCAAACAGGCAAGGATCAACTCTGGCAGCAAACCAATTGGAGTCAAAAAACAGGTGAAAAGTCTAGGCAGGCAGCAAACAGTCAGAGTCATAATACAGGTGAAGGTAGTAGGCAGGTGGCAAACAAACAAAGACAAACAGGCAAAAAAAATCAGCAACCATGAATCAAAAGACTAAATGAATGCTAGAAAGGCTTAGGAGCACTGTTTCAGGCAAGGAACAAGTGCAAAGTGAAGGTTTAAATAGCCCTCCTACCAGGCAATCAACCAATGGGAGTTGGAGAAAAAAAAAACATAACTTTAAACAAGGCCCTTTAACTGGGGTAAGGGCAGAAAGCAAAAAACAAAACTGTGCATGCGCAAAAGCCTGACATATGCACACCACTTAGCTGGAAATCAGTCATCGGAGACATGGCGATGGAGCGCTCCCCAGGAGACAAGGGGCGTGTACGGCTGGACACTTCCGCAGGAGACCCAGAGCACAGCGGATCGGGATTCCAGAGAGTCCTGAGCAGGTAAGGGAGCTGGCAGGGAGGGTGGTATCGGCAGCGCAACGGCGCGTCATGACACCCATGGGACCAGGTGTTGGCTGAATGGCCCTGGTCCCATAAATTAAACATTTTTTTAAATTGGTGCAATGGAGCTAGGATCTTCTCAAATGCCCCTGAAACCATACAATTATTTAAATAAAACAAAAAAATACCCTATATTCCTCCTACCACTACCTTATAGAATGTGTCGGCAGATAAGAACCATTCGGTCCATCTAGTCTGCCCATTTATTTTTTTTGAGTACTTTTATTAGTCCCCCGTTCCCGGTCTTATAGCTAGGATAGCCTTGTGTCTATCCCACGCATGCTTAAAATCCTTGACTGTGTTTACCTCTACCACTTCTGCTGGAAGGCTATTCCATACATCCACTTCCCTCTCAGTAAAGTAATACTTCCTGATATTACTTTTAAATCGTTGCCCCTCTAATTTAAGACTATGTCCTCTAGTTGTGGTAGTTTTTCTTCTTTTAAATATACTCTCTTCCTTTACTGTGTTGATTCCCTTTATGTATTTAAATGTTTCTATCATATCCCCCCTGTTACGTCTTTCCTCCAAGCTATACATGTTAAGATGCTTTAACCTTTCCTGGTAAGTTTTATCCTTCAACCCATGAACCAGTTTAGTAGCCCTTCTCTGAACTCTCTCCAAAGTATCAATATCCTTCTGGAGATACGGTCTCCAGTACTGCGTACAATACTCCAAGTGAGGTCTCACCAGTGCTCTGTACAATGGCATGAGCACTTCCCTCTTCCTACTGCTAATACCTCTCCCTATGCAACCAAGCATTCTGCTAACATTTCCTGCTGCTCTATTGCATTGCCTACCTACCTTCAAGTTCTCTGAAATTATTACTCCTAAATCCCTTTCCTAAGATTTTGAGGTTAGGAGTGTACCAAATATTCTATATTCTGCTTTTGGGTTTTTACGCCCAAGGTGCATAATCTTGCACTTGTCCACATTAAATGCCAGTTGCCACTGCTCTGACCATTTTTCTAGTTTATCTAAATCATTTGCCATTTGGCTTATCCCTCCATGAATATCAACCCTGCTGCAAATCTTGCAGCAGGTAGTGAAGAGTGAAAGAAAAAAAATTAGCCAACCTATTAAAACAAATCCACCTTATGAGGGTGAGCACAGTAGGGATTCAAAAATGTGAATATGAAGCCAGTCTACAGCTGTAAAGAATCTAGAGTCTACTCAAAATAATCCGATCTTGTCCTAAAATGTGACCAAATCAGTTAAAGTAGTTTAATTTTGTGATTTGATGAAATTTGGCATTTTTGCAGATTTCATTCCAATTTTCAACTATATTCAGTTAGGGAATTTCAGCTATGGGAATCCTCTGAAAAGAACCCCAAATTGACTAAAGCATGATTAAAAAAACGGTAGAATTGAAAAAAACAAGATAACTACCCCATAAATTAAACAAGTTCCCTGGCCCCTATTATAATCAAGGGGCTAGGACAAGTAGCCCTGCACCCCTTTATAATATATTGGTCTAGCACCTGGCCAAATTGTCCCCAGCCCCTACCACTATAATCTCCAGCCCAGCCCCTATAATATTCATGGCAGGCGAGTGCTAGTACCTGGCCTCCCGAAAAATAAATGGGTTTGGCACCCTTTCAAATGGCTCCTAGCCCATGTTATAAACATTGTGGACCAGGGCTGGTAGCCCTGCCCCCCTTTATAGCAAATAGAGCTGGGCAAATGCTCCCAGCCCCTATGTAATATTAATTGGGGGCCAGGGCTACTTGCCTTGCTTGCTCCTATGATGACCTCCCCCAATAATATACATAAGACCCCAGTGTCTGGAGGCTGCACAAATGCCTACCTGATACACTACCTGGAGCAGATAGAACTTGGCTATGCCCAGTGGCTGAAATAAATCAGACATCACGATGTTATACTTAAGATGCTCTCACTAAAAGTCAGGTTGCTAACATCACACTGAAAGGGAAGTCCACAGTAATCTGCCAGCATACAATGAGCCTTATCACAGCACATCTACGTGCCTTAGGCGATAAATAAAGATGGGGCTTACCCCACTATCTCACCATAGCAATAGACGATAAGATACTCATCGTAGAGGAACCTCTGAACATTCCCATGCTCCTACTAAGTTTAAACCTTACACACTCATTCCACCTACAGTTGCCTAAGACCCACATACATATTTAAATTATCATGCATTGAGAGACATATACTTACTGGAACATACTCTATATATCCAAGGATCACTTACTGAAGCAGACTCATCAGACTGGACTGGTTCTCCAGAACTATATCATTTACTATTTTAGACACCTTTTTCTGTGATTGTGATTTGAAAATGCTGTGTCTGTGCCACCAGTATAAATCACCAACACAGATGTTAATCTTTTGAATAACCCCCCAGGGCAATTTTCCCCTTATTTTTATGAAGTGAAATATTTTTTCTGGCTGCTTCAATAGCGAGCCAGTTGCCACATTTTTGGTTAACTGCTCGCTTTCAATGACATTGGGGACCCCTTTCTTGGGCTACCCCTAGTCTCCTTCACTTTTCTTTTTCCCCTCATATTAACTGCATTACTCTTTCACTATTTCTTCTCCCTGTTTCCTTTTTAAATCAACATTGTTCTTAATATGTTGGTTGTTTGAAGTTTGAGATGTATGTATAAGCGATGGGCTAGCTAAACATACAATATTTGATTCTAACACACCACCAACATTGGCTCTTTTGCCCCAATATTCAAATTCCATCTTTGGGTTTGATCTCTGTTATGTCTCTGTCAGTGTTATGTAAAAACATTTATTTTAATGTGTTTAATTGCACTTATTAGAATACATAGTGTGAACTTATTTGTATTACCGGTACTTTGTACTTTTTTTTTATTAAGTATCCCGGCACTATAACATTTTCACATTGTTGCACTTTCACTTTGCATACATTTTGATATATTGTATTCTTATACTTACAAAAAATGTGTGTTGTTTGAATTGATTTTACACAGCTGTTTGTATTTGGGTGTAACTCCACCCCTCTGTTTGCTCATTAATGGTGTAAGCAAGTATATTTGGATTGTGAACTTGCATATTAGATGGTTTGATAAAAACTGTTTTGGGAGTTGAAACATTGCCCTTCTCTGTGGAATAAATACACCTTTTCACTTTAAGTGTTGATCATCATTTTTATTGAGTATTAAATAAGATTTGACTTATTCTGTTTTGGAATATGGAACTATGGTTTATTTGGAAGAAATAAGAAATCTAGCAAAAATAGTGTTCAGATATTCTGTCTACTGTCATTTTAAGGTTTTTGTGACAGACTGTTTTGAAGATTTTACCCCTTCTACGGTGACTCTTTCCTTATTAAATTTATGATCAAATTAGGGTATCTACAGAAAGCCCTTCCCATACCCAAATCAATATATATAGATATATATATATATATATATATTTATTTATTTTTTGTTTCTTTTTTTGATAATATTATATCATTTACTAAAAAAAAATATGATAAAAAAATGATAAAAAAGTACAACAGTACAATGAAGGGTGCTCAAGATTGTACAACACTGATTTGCTACTGGAACTGGTGTCTAAGTTCTTGATCACGTTTTTGTTGATTGCTTTCTCTCCGCTGATATCCAGTCCATCTAAAATTTTATATTTCTGATGTATCATCTGTATCTACTTAAGATTAAAAGATTGTACATAGAAATCAGAAAGCCACAGCACTGAAATATTATTCACAACAAGGTTCTGAGAGCCTGCTTTCAAAATCACTTTTATCTTTCTGATAAGGGTGTTGTTTTAAATGTCAAAATGATCAATATGTTCATCTAAATATTAAAAGAAGAAAGCCACAGGATCAGTAATGGAAGCTTACCCAGCAAGCTTTATGTTCTGCTCTTTGAAGAGAAACATGCCTTTTACTTCTGATAATTAATCTAAACAAAAATACCTCAGTAATATCAATATAAGTGTTTTAAGATATTTCTGTGATATACGGTACTAGAGGCAGTTCAGGTGTATTTTAGTTTACGTGTTCATATGTGTGTTACTTTTCAAAATCTTGGTTTAGGTGTGTGCTTATATTACTTCTAACAATTACCACAAAATTGCTACAGTTCTTAAAGGAAGCATATGCCAAATTGCGCCCATCTAATTTCCCTTCAATATCTTCATTCTTTGTATTAATGCCTCCAAGCAAAAATACTTTTACACCTTTCTTTTTGCTATTTGTAACTTAGTCTGCCATTTCTCACACAATGTATTCTATTCCAGAAGCAGAAGACAGGACTAAACAAAATAAAACTTTATATCCTCAGTGTCTATTTAATCAGTGCTGCCGCACCTGCAGTAAACATGCAGAGTAATCACTGTGGTTCTGCTTAAGTCAAATATTAAAAAAGTGATTCATGCAGAATGACTGCATCCAGTGGTGTACTAAGGAGGGTGCGGTCCGCTCCAGGTGCCACTAAGTAGGGGATGCTGCAATGGGCTACGCAGCATAAGTCTGACCGATGCCGCTCTGAGGAGGATGCACAGAGTGCACTGGATCCAGGCGGAAAGAAACTCACCCACAAACACGAGGGGTGGCACTTGTGTCCTCCACAGAAGTGTGTCCAATTGAGAAGCAGCAAGATCAATCAGCTAATAGGTTCCCTCCACCCGCTGCGCACTACTGACAATGAGCTACATCCGAGGTCTACTAATTTTGGTAGTGCGCAGCAGGGGGAGGGAACCTACTAGCTGACTGATCTTGCTGCTTCTCAATTGGACACACTTCTGTGGAGGACACAAGCACTGCCCCTAGCATGACATCCTATTGCTCCCAAACAAATAAGAGGGACAGCAGCAATTTCTAGACTACCGAGGAAACAAAAAGTTAAAAAAAAAAAAAAAAGAACTTAAGAAATCTGGTGTGTGTGTGTGTGTGTGTTTGTGTGTGAAGCTGTGTGCATTTGTGCTTGTGTGTTGTTGTGTGTGTAAAACAGTGTGTGAAGCTGTGTGTGTGGCTGTGTGCGTGTGTGTGGCTGTGTGTGTGTGTGAAGCTATCCCCACTCATCTTGCCAAGTTCACCCATGTCACCACTTAGCACCCCAGTGTCCACACTGTGCCCACTAAGCTCTCCAGTGTCACCACTGTCCCCATTCAGCTCAACAATGTCACTCCTGTCCCCATTCAGCTCCCCAGTGTCACCCCTGTCCCCAATCAGCTCCCCAGTGCCACCTCTGTGCCCATTGAGCTCCCCAGTGTCACCCCAGTCCCCATTTAGCTCCCCAGGGTCACCCCTTTCCCCACTCAGCTCCCCAGTGTCACACCTGTCCCCACTCAGCTCCCCAGTGTCACCCCTTTCCCCAGTCAGCTTCCCAGTGTCATCCCTGTCCCCAGTCATCTACCCAGTGTCACCCCTGTCCCCACTCAGCTCCCCAGCGCGCCAGTGTCACTCAGGAACCAGTGTCATGTGAAATGTGGGTGCAAAGGAATGAAATACAAAGAAATAACATTTTTCCAATAACATTTCTATTAAATATGAAAAAAGTTGAATATAATATATTAAAGTTATTCAGTATAAACAAAACTATATATATATACACAGATATGTATAAAAGAAGTCCACATGTAAAGAGATGCACTCACAGGTCTTGTAGCAAACAAATATAACAAAGTTTTAATATTTAAGTTGCATAATTACCAACAGTTCCGATCTCAACATGGCCTATTTTCAAGAATACGGGCAATGCTCATATCCGAAATGTTGGTAATTTTGCAACTTATATATTAAAAATGGTGTTATATTTGTTTGCTACAAGACCTGTGAGTGCATCTCTTTACATATGGACTTTTTTGTATTTTGTGAGTTGTATCCACCCAGTTGAATGCAGTTGGCATACTTTAAGGGCAGAGTGCAGACACTGTGGAATTTTTATATTATATATATACAGTATGTATATATATATATATATATATATATATATATATATATATATATATATATATCATTTATAATGTACAGAGATGGCACTTTTTACATTACAACCACATTTAGTAATCAGTATGGGGTGGTTGCCAAACACAAACATTGGTTCCGCCGCAGCTACCAAATCCTCTACGTATGCCCCTGCTGCATCAAATCACACTGGAAAAAAGCCTTTGCACTAAACAAGCAGTAATCTTCATCAGAGTGAGTTTAGGGACTAGAGTGTCCCTTTAACTCCTCCTACTTTGCATTCCATGCATTCCTATGCATGCCAGGCCATTTATTTAAGGGAGATATATTACATGTTCATGCTGCCCTGCCAACTATATATAATTTATATGTACTCAACAGGAAATCAGTTAATTAATCAAGGAAGTGCCTAAAAGCAAAACGCTGGCTGACCTGGCAGTCCTAGCTGTATACCTAAAGCCTGCAGGTATTTCTAAAGATGCTGTGCAATATATATATGAAGACATTGCAAATATAGTTTTCATTTGGGATATTTTCATTTTTAAAGTTTGAACGATTTTTTTTTATTCGTTTATTTTTTAAAGGGGCCCGTCTGTCAATCCTGTTGGCCTTGGTCCCATGGTTCCGTTTCTAGCAGAGGTGTCAAATGTAGCCATCCAGTTGCTATTGGCCACCATCTCCCATAATCTTTTTTCAAGTAAGCGGCATGCAAGTATGAGACATAGTCCTCCAACTTCTGATGAACCACAGTTTGACACCACTGATATGTAGTCTATGGCCTGAGTCCCACTCCTTTTAATAGACTGCAACGTACCCTGATTTAATTTTTTGCTCAATTTGAACCCACTGGTCTAAGTCAGCTGAGAATTAGCTTTCCTCCTAGTTGTACCATATTTCATATAAACATGTATGTTACTTCTTCTTAGCATCAACCAGTATAATCAATGCTTTCACCAAAGATTATACTATACTGAATATTTTGTGTTCAAAATAATATACATCCCAAAGGTTGCATGTGATAATTTTTCATACTTGCAGTGTACACCTATGGCCTTAGGACAACATCCTATTAAGAAGTTACAATTTCAAAATTTTAAAAGGTTAAATGACCCATTCTTGACTTATAGATGTAGCCCAACCTGAAACATTTAAAACCCAAAATGAATCAGTAAAATATAGAATCTCATGTACAGTTCTCTCATTTATGCAGAACCCTGTGTCATCATTCCTAAGGCTGTGATTAAAGGTAAGTGATATTGACAATACATAAAAGAAATTCCATGGAGGATTTACTGAACCATTTTTAAATGTCATTACTGAGTGTGACCTGTACTTTATATGCCTAATTCAAAGGCCATTGTGTCCCAGAGGTCCTAGCTCAATGTAGGAGTCATTGATTTAAAATCGAAGACAAAAAGAACAAGAGAGAGGTGCTACTTTAGCTAAATTTATGTTTAAATAGAAGAAGCATTATTGGAAAACTCATTACAGGTTGAGTGTTTCTTAATCAAAAATCTGTTATCCAAAATGATATATTATCCACATTTTTGTTCGATTTTTCCACAAGTTTCAAATTCCCACACACCTGTTAGAATACAGTGTCCAGCTGAATTATATAGCCCTTCCATACATTCTCACAACGGATAAAACAATGGCACATGTGCAGGCATTTTGGATAAAGGATTTTGGATAAGGTATACCTGTATCACCTTATAGCATGTTAACACACTGGCTATGGTCCCAGGGATATATATGTGGTCTACATGCTACAGAAAGGGCATGTATGAAGGAGATAGATGCACAGAGACAGAATCTAATGAATTAATCATGCTAGGTCTTATGAGAACTCCATTGTGAAAACTACACACAGTCAATAACTGATAAGTATAGAGTACAAGTGGTGAGATAATCACATACCACATGAATAGTGGATATTACAATGCTAAATTAAAGAATACAATTGTTCATGCTGCAATATTTGTGAGAATAGCAAAATATTTTTTATGCAAAAATACATGTGAGCACACAATTTCATCTATAAGGAAATTTCAGCATTCATAACGTAATTGTCCAACTGTTACCATCAGGTAATTGGGACCATAACCAGAAACCAGAAGAAGAAATACCCCCCTGGAAAGGATCACCAAATATGTCAGCAAAGTCAGAATGCACTCAAGGGTCCTGAAAGAGTCGAAAAAGCACTTTAATTTGTTTTGTAGTGTACTTTAGAAGGCTTTACAGTTGAATTATCTAACTAAAATCTGGAGTATTGAAATGGGCAAATTACGCCTGTTTCCCAAAATCAGTGCGAGTTGTTCATGCTACCTATTTCCTCATATGAATGCTTATAAAGGCCTGAATTCTTGGGTCATTCGGTGATGTCTAAAATTTTACTAACTTTCCCGATATGAAAAAGTGACACAAAGAAAGTGCATCTTTTAAAATAATTTCTTAAATCTACAAATGATTATTTTTAAAGCTAAGTGGTTGTATGTGTAATAATAAAATAATTCATATCTGGTTGGATGTTCGAATAATGAACTAAAACTCATAACTCTTCAATCAAAGCTACTCCAAATTTACATGATTATATACTTTTAAGCTTGATTATATACTTACATTTCTCTTTTTCTGAAATAATGTAGCTATTATGGGATCCTCGGAAAAAAAACTAAATTGTGAAGGTTCTAAAACTAGTAAGAATAATTGCTGCAACAGCAAAATCTGAAGAATCTCCAGTATTGTTGCACATTTTAAATTGTTTCCCTTTCTTCCATTACAATGTAAAGCTACCATTCATCTTCATTTATAAAAATTATCCTCACTTGCAATACCTCTGTACAAATCACCTTGAACAGTTTACAGAACTTTCCTTTCCATGTATATAACACTTACATATATGTTTCTATCTATAAAGATGATCTAAAGACTTACTAACGTTGGATGACGTTTTGGTCCTTAATGATCAAAGAACCAAACCGGCATCTTTGTGCTCCTGTCCCCAGATCACATAGTGATCAGGAGTCAGGGAGACATAAACAGAGACCCAATTAGGGTGCCTGCTGAAAAGCCACAATACTTTATTTATATTGTAAGGGCCCACTATAGAAATATTTTGGTGTGCCAGATCTGTTTTCAGTGAAACTAAACAAAAAAACAGCCCAAATAGTGTAAACTGTAAAAAAAACTGTGATACATTTAATAATAAAAAAAAACACACTCACAAAGAAAATGCATTTTAACCATAAAGGTATAAAGGTAAGTGCTCTCACCACCCGCTGGGCAAAGGTATAAAAACACCAGGAATGCCTCCTTCTGTGATTAGCTATCCTTTCCTGCAAAACGCCAGTCAGATGGCCCATTAAACATGCCACACAGGAGCCCCACAAATTATGCCACATACAGGAGCCCCACAAAATATTCCACATACAGGAGCCCCATTAATAATGCCACACACAGGAGCCCCTTTAATTATGCCTCACACAGGAGCCTTTTAATTATGCCACACACAAGAGCCCCTTAATTATGCCACACACAAGAGCTCCAAATTATCTTGAACAGTTCACATAACATTCCTTTCCATGTATATAACACCTACATATATGTGTCTATCTATAAAGAGCACAGATTATCTAAAGACACACAAGAGCCCCATAGGTATGGCACACACAAAAGACCCATAGCTATGCCACACACAAGAGAACCATACTTATGTCACACACAAGAGCCAAGGTGACAATTGTACAATTCTAAAACAATAAATATCTAAACACCTCTCTCTCACTAG
Organism: Pelodytes ibericus; assembly: GCA_036172795.1. Taxonomy (NCBI): domain Eukaryota; kingdom Metazoa; phylum Chordata; class Amphibia; order Anura; family Pelodytidae; genus Pelodytes; species Pelodytes ibericus. The sequence goes on along the minus strand of CM069857.1, from coordinate 220,092,562 downwards.
TTGCATTTACAAATTAAGTTTTTAATATTATATTCAATTATTTTCATAGGTAATAAAAATGTTACTGAAAAATTTAATTTCTTGTTTTTATTCCTTTCCTCTGCACCCACATTGCACCTAAAGAACTTAACACAGCATCATACAGTACCCACAGCACTTGCCATGCACTCCTTTTGCACCCACACAATTTGGCATGCCAAATTAATGTGTCAATTTGCCCCACAGAACTGCCCCCGAAGAACAAGCCACAGTGTCACTTTCCTCCGTACATGTTATTTTGCCCCAAAGAACATGCAAAAGCATCACTTTGCCAATTAAAATAAGCCACTGCCAGGTACCAATTAGCATGCCATAGTCACTTTGTCATTAACATATGCAACAGCCAGTTTGCCTATTAAAATATGCCAGTATTCATTTGCCATTAATATGCCACAGTTATTTTGCCCATTAATGTACCAGTATTATTTTGCCATTAATATACCACAGTCAATTTGCCCTTTAATATTAAGCATAGCCAAGTTCTAAATGCCATGGTTGAGGACAGTAGTGTATTTAGTTTTTGAGTTGCGCTAGGCCTGACTAATATCATGCATCCCAAACCTCGTTTGTCCCATGCCTTTCATCTTCAGTTGGTACTCCTTCCTTGCATAACCGTCCCACTACAAAAGATTGCCCTTACAACATAGTCAGCACAAGGCAGTGAGGGTGGATGTACAGTGGTGTATTTTGGTGTTTTGCTGCACACCTAGAACATGACCCATCAACCACACTACACACCCAGAACTTAACCAACATTTAACATGCAGGAAATGCCCCAGCACCCTAGGTCTTGCCCCATCAGTCACATTGCAGAAACTGACTTGCTCCATCACCCACATTGCAGACCCAGGACTACCCAGCATGTGCCCCATGAACCACATTAAGACTTATCCCAAAACATCCCCTATGCAACCTCAGGACATGCCCCACCTTGCACAAAGCCAGGTGGGGCATGTAAAATGAACACATATAACACACAAAGCCAAGTAAAATGAAAACATATATACAACGATCAGCCATAAACGTTTGACCACTGACAGATGGCAAGCCAGCGGAGGCAGTGTGAAGTTTTGCCCAATGTTCTGCTGGGAAACCTTGGCTCTGGACATTTATGTTAGTGCGACTTTGACACGTATCACCTACCTAGACCATGTACACCATTTCATGGAAACTGTATTGACTGATGGCACTGTACTCTTTAAGCAATATAATGCACCCTGCCACAAAGGTTGTAAAAATGGTTCAGGAATGGTTTGAGGAACACAACAACGAGTTCAAGGAGTTGAATTGTCCTCCAAACTCCCCAGATCTTAATGCAATAGAGCATCTGTGGGATGTGCTGGACAAACAAGTCTGATCCATGGAGGCCCCACCTTACAACTTACAGGACTTAAATAATCTGCTGCTAAATTCTTGGTGCAGGCTATCATAGCACAACTTCAGAGGCTTAGTGTAGTCCATGCCTCAAAGGGTCAGGGCAAAAGGGGACCTACACAATATTAGGCAGGTGGTCATTATGTTATGGCTGATTGGTGTAAATGCAGAGCGATATCTATATTGCTGATTACAGCCATGAATAATATTCATTCTTAAATAAAATTTTCAGTTTAGCCAACCAAGTGTTAACACTGAATACAAGTCTGGTTAATACTTGTTTAAACATAAGTGGGGATATACGCTCCAGTACATAGCCCATGAATGCTAAATCTGTGGTTTCCATAACTTTTAATTGCAACAACACCACAACAGAGTCATGAAAGGTTTATACTGCTTCATGTAATTTGTGGTTACCTAAACACTAGTAATGCTCTCCCACAAATTAATTTAACACTGATTTTTCTATCCTGTTATTAACATGTAGCAGTTCAAATAGAATTAGCACAGGGGACATGATTTTATCAGGGTAGACATGGCTAATGTAATATCTTTCCAGGCAGGATGTGTATGGTAATCAGGATTCATGGTGTCCTCATGCTGCCGTGGGTCATTGTCAGGTGTCAAATATTACTGATGGCTGTAATAATAATTGTAGGGGTTAATATAACCCTGATTAGAGTTACCAGGTGGCTCTGATTAAAATACTGAGCTCCAGTAAAAATTCTGGAAACCACAAAAATACCATGTTATGCTCCCCAAAACGTGCCACTAGCCTTTTTTTAAGTCATTGCGCACATAAGTTAATACCTATAAATACACATTTAACTTATTAAATTGAATTAAATCAGACAGATGCAAAAGTATAATGTTCGTTATCCCTCTCTGGGTGCTTTAGAGAGGTCAGTACTGTCGCTAACAGTACAAATATCAATTCTGTGTTCAGTAAGTCTCTGTCATTGTTGTAGCTGTTGGCTTCTTAAAGCTTTTTAACCCCTTTGTGACACATGGTGCTTGCGTACCAGAAGATGCAAGCATTAAAACATCACTTTTTGTCCTGGCCACCGATCTCAAGGTGATCAGTAGCCAGGGACAAAAAGGCAGAGACCCCATCAGGGTCTTACTAGACCCAGTGGGTCCCTGCAAAGAAATAGAAAGACTTCCCGACGCCATGTGGAAGTTCGGCCACTGCGCGATTCAGCAAAATGTAGCCAGTGGTCAGTTTGAGCATCAGCGAAATTTTCCCTGTCAGACTGGGGCCGCTCACTGTGGCCTCATCTGACAGGCTGGATCCTGTGCAATATTCAAGCAGTAATCTTCATCTTGCACCAAAGGGAGTTTGGGGACTAGACTGACTGACTAAAATAAAACATACATTGGTACTTTAAATTTTAAAAATATATGCAAGGGAAAAGGAGAAATGCTAAATGTTAATTTCCCATGATTCTGCTGTGACAACAGAGGACCTTCTGGGAAGCATGTGCTGGACTGCGTGGCAACAAGCAGAAAAAATAAGTGTAGCAAAAAATGCAAGAAAGAAAATCAAAAATGGCGTCCAAGTTTGCCATTTCCATAGGGGAAAGAGGAGAGAAAAAAGTATGGAAACTACCCAAATTATCTCTGAAATGCTCCCTCTAAAGGTTTGAGAATGATGAGTTTAAACATAACAATTAAAATATATTTCTCCTTCATGAGGACTCTGGCTTATCCTGTGAATCTATGGAATGAAAAATGATGCATGCATTGTGTTAGCAGATTTGCATACAAATACATAAATAAAGAGACACATATGTTTTAAATGAATTTGTGGAGTCTCCTGTTTATGACTTTGCCTGTGGCTTGATATGCAAATGAAAACATTTTCAATGGGAAATGTCTAATTCACATACCAAGCCACAAGGCGGTTTCATAAATAGGAGACTTTACATTTTAAACATATTTTATGCATTTAACATAATGTATAGATCATTCATGTTTCATCAATTTTTTACTTCTACATCAAAAGTACAAGCAATGTTTAGACTGAGAGCGTGCCTTTAATTTGGTTCCTGACCTGATATGCCAAATTGTGGACTGTCCGGGTCAAAACTGGACAGGTTAGCCCTAAATACCAGTCATTTTTGCTCTCTGACCTGTTTATTATTTTGTAACATTCTGTCAAACTTCATTATTTAAAAAATATATTTATTTTTTTATTTGTTTTATTCCCATGATTAGATTTGCATGACATATGCGTTCATTTCAATAGAACCACACTACACAAAAGTTCCATTATACATATCACAACATTTCAACAAGGGCACCTACTGGAATCAACACCCAACAGCATTGATTATCTGACCATAGTAAACTACAATAAGGACAAACTCAATCAGCTATTTCATTACATTATTCTTAATGATTGTTATGGGAGTTCAGTTTCACTATAAATTATTTCAGTGAAGCACACTTTGAATAAAAAGTAGCTTTGATCAAAGCCAAGGAACATTAACCTCTTCCTGTCAAGAACGCGTAGCATATGAATACATTTTAAATTAAGAATAAAGCACTACCTCCTCAAATCTGAACATCCAATCTCAAGAGATTAATTTAATCTTCTTAAATATCGTACAAGTAGATCTAATGAACACTCCCATAGCAGTTTGATATTGTGCGTCCTTATCTGTAACCTACAAGGTTTGGAGATGGTTGTCAATTTAATTATGGAAATCTGATTAACTCTAACTCTCAAATAATTATTTGCACCGTTTTGTTCATACATAAAATATCTATGAGGGCTCTGTGCATTTTTAACCCTTCGAGAGCCATAAACGCGCACGGCGACTTAACCAGCTTATTCTTTTTGTGGCTTCAGAGATTAAATGCTGTGATGTGTGTTTCCCCTGCATTAATAAAAAATGTCAGTATTACAACACAGAGGGAAAATCTTGAAAGTCACATTGTTATTTGTTTTTTTTTATACCCTTTGCTTGGTCTCTTGGTGATTCAACACAGTTTGATTCAACAATATGATGTATCTCTTCTGAAATATAGTACACATTTCAGGCTTCCTACCTCTATAGTACCAGCTGCCCTACATTGTATTTGATTTTATAAAAGGAAGATAAAATGCTCTCAAAACATGGGATATCTCAAACATTGCCTGTGTATGCCATTTTCTGCTGAAAGGCAGTAGGTGGCATCTGCAATATATTTGGGGTTTTAGGAAAAATTGCATAAAATCAGCTGTAGCAAATTAATTTGCTTGTTTATTAGTATTGCAAGATTTACCTTATTACCTCAAAAATATACTCATTCATATTGTCTTTTAATGTACTTAAAGTATTACACAATGTTGTCTATTGGTGAACTGTGGTAAACTGACAAAAAGATTATAAAAATTCACAAAGAAATAGCAGAGTTAGAAACTTCTCCAACTTGCTATGTGTCCAACTTTTCAAACGGTTAGTGCATCATTAATGCAGATCTCATTGGGTGCTCATTGTTCAACCAGGGATTTCTAAGATTGACAGACCAGTTTTAAATGAAGTATCACGGTGCTTTGTGAAACATGTGAGTGTTGTAAATAGTCAGGAAGCTAACATATAGCTGAATTGTTATAATGAGACTCCCAAAAAGTCATGGTTTTAGGTTTTGGGGGGCCCCAATCGAAAAAGCAGATAGGTACCCATGCAGGGGTACACACCAACATTATTCATGTTGAACATTTGTGGTACAAAACTGAATGATGTTTCATGGACACTCGGGTCCTATTACAGACACTTACCCTGTTCCTTGGCCTCTGGGTTAGCTATTTGCTACTTCTGCATAATGTACTGCCTTTAATTTTGTCCTGTGGCAACAGGCAAGAGAAGAATCTGTTTTTATTATTGAATATAGATACGTATATACTCGAGTATAAGCCGACCCAAATATAAGCCGAGGCACCTAATTTTACCACAAAGAACTGGGAAAAAATATTGACTCGAGTATAAGCCTAGGGTGGGAAATGAGGCAGCTACTGGTAAATATTGCCCCCAATATGCCATTTAATATTCCAGGATATTGCCCACAATATGCCATTTAATATTCCAGGATATTGCCCCCAATATGCCATTTAATATGCCAGAATTGTGCCCCAAATATGCCATTTTAATATGCCAGGATATTGCCCCCAACATGCCATTTAATATTCCAGGATATTGCCCCTTAGTATGCTAGTTATGCCACCCTCCTCCCCCCCTTCCCCAGACCCCAGTACTTACCTCTTTCCTGCTCCGTCTCCCGGTGCTCTGAAGGTCCCTGGCTGTGAGGGAAGCATTGTGAACTCCCCTCCAGCCGCCCGGATCAATAAACTTTGTTGACCGCGTGGCTGGAGGGGAGCGCACAACGCTTCCCTCACAGCCATGGACCTTCAGAGCACCGGGAGACGGAGTAGGAACGAGGTAAGTTTTCGAGGGGGGGCATTTTTCAGCACAAAAAATGTGCTGATAAAATCAGCTTATACTCAAGTATATACGGTATTCCAATTTTAGTATGATTACACTTTGATATTCTGTATACTGTGTGCTGCAACCAATGCATTGCTTTTTATTTTATGCCATTGTGTTGCACTCCAGATAAAGCATAATTTTAAAAAATTAATTTTTTTTATGAAAAGAGTTCAAATTATGTCAAAATCAGTTTATGGGGGGGACATGGTTATAGGTGTTTAAAGACTTGTTATAGATGAATAGTTTAATCTAAGAGGGGAATTAAGTATATAGTAGTAATTAGCATTATTATTGTATACTTTATTCATTATCATGTTAGATCATCAGTTCCCAAACCCCCTAGGGTAGATCTCAAGGCCCACAGAACAGGATTTAGGGATTACAAAGTTGTTTAAAAAAAAAAAAAAACACCTTAGACACAACTGGGCAATCCATACATTTCTGGCCTTAAAAACTGGTTTGGCATGGCAGAAGAGTATAAGTACTTCAGAGGGGAAAGCATTTTTGAGAGTTGTAGATGTATCCGTTAGTACTTCTGTGTCGGGTTTATTTCTCCTATTAGTAAAAGTTTTATATATTTATTTTTACAATTATTTACTTCATCCTCCATTTACTTTGTAAGAATGTTTTTTATACCTTTATTTTGTCAAATCTATATATGAAAAGACACAGACCTTTCACTAATATGACCCAGGCAGTGAGCAGAGCAGAGCAGATAATGTTTTGAATTAACTTCACTCCGGTACATCAGTAAGGGGACTGTCAGCCAGTGCAGTCTTCCCTCCTTCTGAACCTAGTGTGACCCCACGTGATGTCTCACCGCACTGACGGACAGTCTCCTGACTAATAAACAGGAGATACGAAATGCAGGGCAGAGGAGGAGTAATATGCGGATCATAGTAAGTGTTGTGGGCATGTGAGTTCTCAGAGCTGGTTGTGGGCTCAAGAGGCAGCTGCTTTGGGCCCCCCAGGAATGACTGGACCCGGGACGGTTGTGAATGGGACCATTCTATAAACCGACTCTATTTCGGTTTATAGAAAGCCAATAGCATTACTTACATTCCATAAACCGACATAATGAACGACTTTCAGTTTATGGAATGTATGTAATGCTATTGGTATTCTATAAACCGAAATAGAGTTGAAATAGGTCAATTCGTATGAATGGGGACTTTATTTCGGTTTATCGAATATCAATAGCATTACATACATTCCATAAACTGAAAGTCTATAAACCGAAAGAGAGGTTAAAATAGGTCAATTCGTACGAATGAATAAAACAAAATGAAAATAATGAACGAATTTCGTCTGAAACGAATGCAGTAATGAACGAAATTCGTTTTGGACTAAATAAATATCATTTTTTCGTCCGAATGGACGAAAACGAAACGAAAATTTTCGTTTTGCACATGTCTAGTAATGATAAACTCATTCATGCAGGAAACAATACATACATTCTACCAAGAAAAATATGAGACACGAGTAGCCTTCTATGTAAAATAAATCGAGCAGGCGTGTACTTGTTGTATGTATACATATTACAGGATTTCAGTAGTTTACTGACTGTTGCTTTCTACCTTTTTCTCCTGTTTCACACTGAATGGATTAATGCATAATGTTAACACTGAATCAAAAAATGTTGGCGCTGAAAACAGATAAATCATCGTCACAGTTCCCTTGCTTGTGATTTGATACCAACAATCAATAGTTTTTGTAATATCGTATTTGAGACAATCTCAGCAGTATAGTGGTAAATTAAATTAGTTGTCATTGTGGCTCTCTTACTAACTATAAAACCAATCTGGAATTTGTATATTATACTATGAAAAATACATTAAAGTGATATTTCACAGAAACGTGGAATGTGTTAGCAGATAAGAATCATTCGGCCCATCTAGTCTGCCCAATTTTCTAAACAATTTTATTAGTCACTGACTCTATCTTATATCTAGGATAGCCTTGTGCCTATCCCCCACATGCTTAAGCCCTTCGTGACGAAAACGTCATGCTTTGTTCCTAGCCACCGATCACATGGTGATCTGTAGCCAGGAACTCTATGGCAGAGACACGTTCAGGGTCTTAATAGAACCTGTGGATTCACGCCCGACGGTGCCTAATCATGAAAGACGTAAAGTTTTTTAATTTTTTTGCCTACCTTATCCTCACATGATTTTGGAATAAATCCATCTTATATTTAGGATTATGGAGTGGTTATCCCTGCTTTCTTTCTACAGCTTCTTGTCAAGCTTTCTGGCTGGTTGGCAACCATGACTTCTGGCACTCGCCACTTGGTGCCTGTCCGGAGCTGTAGCCTAAATCAATTTTGTCAAGCAACATAATACATCACTTTAACCATTCCATACATTCAGAATGTCCCGAGTTTGGCATACCAGTCAAGAGTATGAGGGATTAGAAAAGAAAACTATATTACAAAAGCCCTAGCATGTATTAGCCAAAGCCTAAGGCTCTGGGAACAGGCAGGACCCTTTTGGGTTTCTTGCCTCATGTTGCCTCTTGGTGTGGGGACAGTCTGTGGTATATCAAAGCTCATAGTGAAAACAAATCCTGCCCGAAGAACCCTGATATATACTAATGTGAGAATTGTAAAATGTGCAAAATATATCCCAACATGTTTTTTCACTTATTTTTGTTTCTATATCAATCTCACATTGTCTAATTGTATTTATTTAGAAAGTGTAAAACAGTTGCTTTATGCTGGAAGACAAGCTACTTGGCAATTTAATGATGCGGTCATCACAAGTAATAAGCCAACAAACAGTAACATGCAGATAAGAGGAGATTTTGTAATAGACAACAATAAATGCTACTCTGAGCAATAACTCAATAAAAGTGAGCATTCCGGTGACATCATCGTATATCCCACAGGAAGTATTAGTAAGGGGTGCCAGAGATGTTCATTAATGATGGATCATGTAAAGATTGTAGCAGTTTTCCCAATGTAGGGAATACAGTTTATATTACATAAAATGATTTTAAAAAAAACATTAGTCCTTTCCCTAGTCTATGAAGATGGCATGCAGTATATTTACATACATATAAAACACACACATATGGTCACTGCCTGTCTGTATATATTATAGATGACACAGTATTTTTAAATAATTATGATACATGCATTGTGTTTAGTCTAAATAATTAGTTTTGTAACAGATCCATCCAAGTCCTTTTCAGCATTTTGAAAGCTGGTAGTTTTGAGAACCAGACAAAAATTAGAAGGGGGATATTATCATGGAACATGGTTTACCACTGGTATAATATAGACAAATGGAGAAATTACAATGTCTGCAATAAAATACCATCAAGTGCAACCCTCTAACACCCCCCCCCCCCCCCACACACACACACACACACTTGTTGAACAAGAGACTGATAACCAGGGTCATTCACTACCCCCATTATTTCATACAACATGTGCAGCTTTATCAACACAAATTGCAATGCATAGCTGAAATATTGGATGTTATGTGTACTATTCATGTTGACGCAAAAGTTTGAAAAGTGTTCTAACTGGTAGAAACATTCCATTGGGTTCCATGGTGATTGGAACACTTTTAGAACTTTGCCTCACAATTGACCTGTAGACATAATCCCAATTGTGTACTATTTTTGTATGATATATTAAATGAACAAATGATGTCTGAAGGTCATAAAGTGCCATTTGTGTTTTAACACTGTGCATTTCCATTTCTATCTACATACTGATATGAAAAACACAGACACACATTGACATACACATCATAATGGATGCTTAGATTATATTTAAGTTATTTAACTATTCTATTTGAGTAAGCACTCCTAATGCCTTTCGTGCCGTGACTTTTGTTTGAGCCTAACTGTTTTTCCATGATGAATGAGTATGCATTACAGGCAGAATGAAACTATCATATCCTTAAACAAATGTCTTTTTAAAGAGTATAATACAAAGCAGGGCTGGAAAGTCTGCAACCATAATGATTTCATGTTTTGCTGATCCCTGCCTTTTCAGCTGAAAGACTTTTTAGTGGTCCCTAGTGGAAAGTTGAGATCAGCATTAAAATGCAGGTCTATCTTTTTAACACAAGTCTTTAGAAGTCTGTATCTCTAAGAAGCTCTGTGAATCCATAAACAGGATGTATACGTTCATAATCCCTTAAATACATATATTGCTCATTTATTTGTACACGTCTGAAGGAGAACTGCATTTTACACATCTTTTCATCTTTATTTCATCCGGGGTGAAAAATAAACGCGATCATAATTACATGTCACTTCCTTAAGTCATTCTGCTGAAGAAAATCATCTTGTTCTTTAAATGGTTAGGGACCAATTAGAGACATTTCCTTCCCTTATGAATTTATTCTACTAAGGCACAACGCTTCCTCACTGGGGAAAATGTTGCACATGTGCAGTGCGCAGGAAGATACATGGCTATATTCCTCTAGATTTCTTGGGATTTGACATTTGTTTTCTATTCGAAGTTTGCAACCGACTGTAAATTTCATGTAAGCTAACAGATGCTATTTGTTTATAAAGACAATATCGCATTGCTCAGTGGAAAAATGCAGGCAGCAATTACTCATTGTTATTATCAATATGTTGAATGTATATATTTTAATTCCCTTTAGCACATTTCATTCAGTTTTTTTTTTTATTTGTACCATTAATAGTGCGTTTTATTGTTTGCTTTTTTTCATGCAACATGTTTTACTATGTTTTAAAAGGCATCTCCTATTGTTATTAATTCTGCATCCTTTATGGTACTGATGCAGTATTCATGAATGTATGAAATATCCATTTGTTACACCATAGACCAGGCTAATTCTCACAGCAGCTATATACTCTTGACCCATTGAGATTCCCTTTACAATGTAAATCCATTTAATGTATTGGTTTTATCTGTGAACCTGTGAATCTTCACTGCAGAGAATGTGTCTGTTTCTATTCCATATAACACAATCTAGATGAAAATAAATTAACCGGTAAATATTGTCTCTTCATAATCGAGTGCTGCTATACTATATATAGTTAGAATATGTTTTAACAATGCCATATATTTATTTATATATATATATATATATATATATATATATATATACACACACACATATATAGCGTGTGTGTACATATATATATATATATATATTTATATATATATATATATATATATATATATATATATATATATAAAATCTAAATATATATATACATACATACATATATACATAATGGAAAAAGGAGCACTCAAGGGAGTTGTAAATAATGAAGAATTAGTACTTTAGTTTTATCAAGACACACAACAAACGCAATTAAATTAATTATATACGGTGGGTATACTGTAGGACACAAATCAATATAGGCAGATGCACAAAATCAAGCGATCACATGGTTGCAAACCTGCCGATCGGGTCCATAAACATTGCCTCGGGTGCAAGACATGAAACTTGGACCTGTTTCACACCTGATGAAGGTGCGCATAGAGCGAACCACTGGCTTAATTGCATGATGAGCTAACTCGCAATAAGGTCACAAACGCTGCAGCGCTTATGGTGTGTTAATTATTTATTAGGTCACAATGAGGTTAAAGTACATTACAGACAATACATTGTGTTCTCGACTAAACAACCCTCACTTGGCTGTATTAGAAAAATCATTAAAAATGTTGTATATTATTTTTTAAGAATGGAAATGGCAGCCATAAAACCAAGGAAGCTACTTGACTATTTCCTGCTGAATTACTGCTATATCACACAGTTTCACACAGTAGTTAATATATTAAAACACTTGTATGTAATGGATCTATAGAATGCTCTTGCAGCAGATCCAGACAAAAAATAAAAATCATCCCTGGTAAAATGTTTACACCAGCCCAATACTGTCAGCATAGTAGTTGCATTTATAGGCACAAATAAAAATCATCTAATAAACTAATACAACAATGTGTACTACATTGAAAACATTAAGACTCCACTTTTGCAAGCCTTAGCTACACCACAACCTTACTGTCTCACACCAATTCAGTTATGTATGTAGATGTGCTGTTCAAAGCCAGAACTATTGTTTTACATAGGTATCATGGGAAATGTAGTCACCATCTTTGGAGTGCTGATGACTGACCTCCCATCCCAGTTGTTGTGGGGTACCACAATGTTCCGTCATGTGGCAAATGTAGTCCACAATAGACTAATTTGCATAAAACACAAGTTAGTGGACATGGGGCCAAGATTACTTTTAGTGGTATTAAACGCTAACCTGTAATTTACAAACCATGTGGAAGATGCTGATGAGAACACAAGTAAATGCATAGGCTAAAAGATCAACAGGACCTAGGCCTACATGTTCAAAAAGATTTATTTTTCTGTTAGTACAGTTTAGCCTCTGCCAATATATAGTTAGCTAGATATAACATGTGGTATTGGTGAGTTTCTGTCACTATGTTAGTTAGCCCAGGGTGACCACATTTTATTTCTGCCATTCAGGGACACATTGTATATTATATAAATTATAAGGTAGCCTTGGGAACCATTTAGATTTCAGATTGAATAATATATTTATAATATATATATATATATATATATATATATATATAGTCATTTTCAGACAGGGACATTTTCGGAGAATGTATCCCCTCTAAGACAGGCAGTTTGAGATCATTTATCCCCTCTAAAAACCTGACAGGCATTTTGAGAGCATTTAACAAGCTCTAGTTACCAGACAGGCAGTTTGAGAGCATTTAACCCCTTTAGTTACCAGATAGGCAGTTTGAGAGTATGTAACCCCTCTACTTACCAAACAGACAGTTTCTGAACATATAACCCCTGTTTTACTATTTATTACACACGCATAGTCTTACACTCACTCACGCACACATACACACACACAGTCTGTCACACACACACACATACACAGATACACACATACCAGGCTATCTGTAAGAGAAGGCACCTCAAACCACTTCCATTTTGTAATGTAGAATGGCTAGTAAAATACTGGAGGTGGATCTGACATTCTAGGAAATGCATGGAACAGGAGTGAGCATGCTGCTCAGGTAGAGTGGGACATATCTTGCATATCTTCTTTATTATCACATGAACTGGACAGGAAAGGCTGCACGTAACCTAACTGTCATGGTCATTTATATAGCACACTATAAGACTGCGGGCCAACATTAACACTGTTACTTGACAAAGAACATGTACCACTGTCAGGAGACCAGCACAATTACAGGATGTTGTGTACATTTTCTAGCAGACGTCTTGCCTTGAATGACAAAGTATGTCCATATGATAACCTTTATGTTAATGAAAAAATATCACGTGAAAGAGCTGTGTGAAGCTTCAATATGATTGATGATGTCACAGGAGCATAATATGTGCAGTCAGCTGTAAAGAAGCTTACCAGAGTTTGGCATTTATTCTTCTAGAACCAGCTCAGCGCTGACAAATGCTGCTGCAAAATCAAAAACACACACCATTTTATTATTATAAAACACCTTAAACAAGATGTGGATTCTACAAATTGAATAACCCTGAGTTTTTATGGATTGACCATAGATTGCAGTTCTCTAGGAAGAGAAATGCAAAGTGCACCTTGATGTATAGAAATAGTACAATGCTTTATTGAGAAATATATATATATATCAGCTTTGCATTAGTATAAAGTGTCTCCCACTACTTTGACAAGAAAACAGTGTCACTTTACCCTTTGTTTTGCTTCATTTAAGCCCACGCTAATTATAGTTTGCAAGCCCTTGGTAAATGGTTAGGTTAGTTTAACATCTGAGTTACTCTTACAAATAATTGTGTATCATATATAAAGTGTGATGCATTATAGGTAGTTGCCCTGTAACTATGGTTTTAGTTTTCCAGATATTTATTTTCACTATTGTTCTATAGCTCTTGTTACCATTAGTAAAGGCTATTTTCATTATAGTACAAAAAACAAAATGAATGGCATCTCTCACACTGTACTAAATAGGAGAATCACTTTTGCTCACTCGCTTTTACAAAAAAGTGGGCTATATCTGTAAATTAGTTGACATTTTATTGTATAGAAAGGATGTATAAATTAGCTTGTGGATCTGCCAGAGGCAGTTTAATAATTGGGACATCTGCTATGTCATGGTAGTAGGGACCAGATACGGTGAGAGCCGTGATCAGCTGTGACTTTACCAAGGTAAAGTTTGAAAAACTGCAAGTGTTAAGGAGGCAATTATCCAGCACACATATAGCATTGCACATTGTATTGGGTGAATAGAAGCAAGAGTGTTTTTTGTTCTGAGATGTATTCATTAGTGAATCTGACAAAACAATTCATATTGTAGTAGACATAAGAGCAATGTATCTCAAAGAAATTGGAATAAATGAAACAAAGGTCATGCTTTAAAGACACAGTATAAAAGGCAAACAGGAAATAACAGAACAATTCTTTTCAGAACATGTAGTGGATTTAAGGAATGCCCTCCCAATGGACTTGTCAAGTGAAAAAATGTTTTAGGAATCCAAGCATGTCTTAAAAATGCTCAAATGCCCAAAATATAAGAAGAGCTCACAATCAGGAAGCCATGTTTGCTGTCAAACATGTGCAGTTGTCAAAATAGGAGGATTTTGCAGAATGGCCTACATTAAGAGAAAATCTGCCTGTAGGATCTTCAGCTATACAATGGCAAATTGTACTTTCAATGGGACATATATCATTTGCATTGTTATGGACATGGTTCCTATTTAGGCTAGTTTGGTGATCTTATACACAGATATCACATAGATAGATAGATAGATAGATAGATAGATAGATAGATAGATAGATATGTATAATATGTATTGCTATAACGTGGAGTGAAGGTGGTAGGTGCCCTTTCGTGTTTCTGCATAATAATAAAGGCTATTGTTCATGGCTGGACTGTAAAAAAGAACATGAAATACAGCTAGAAGTTTGTCTGTATTGAACCTCATTTGCCACTTAATTGCCCAGTCCCCCACTCTGTCCAAATCTTCCTGTAAAGAACAAACATCAAGATTAGTCTGTATTACCATACCTAATTTAGTGTCATCAGCAAACACTGAGATATGGCTCTCAACTCAATTTGGGAGATCAAACCTTTTGTGTGGAACTGTATCAAATGCTTTAGCAAAGTCTAAATAGATCACATCAACTGCCACACCTAGATCTATATTTTTGCTGACTTCTTCATAGAATGTTATTAAATATTGTTTGACAAGAACTGTCTTTCACAAAACCATGTTGACTTTTACTAATTATATTCTGATTCAAGATGTATATTTGAGTGTATACCTTTAGCAATCCTTCAAATAATTTCCCCACTACAAATGTCAGGCTCACTGGCCTATAATTAACTGGAAGAGATTTTGATCCCTTTGTAAATATTGGAATGGCTGAAAGAATACAAAGAGTGGTTGAAAATGGGAAGTTCTCAAATTGGACTGATGTGATAAGTAGAGTACCTCAGGGATATGATTTTGTCCTGATTTAAAAGAATGAATGAAAAGAGTTGTTGTAAATGGAAGGTTCTCAGACAGGTCCTGGGTCCCTTTTTCTTTTTTTTATTCTTTAATTTGTGTATTAATGATCTCCCAGTAGACAAAGTGAGCCATTTTTCATTGTTTGCTAATGACAATAATAAGTACTGTAATAGAGTCTGAACTAGATGTGATTTCACAGCTAGCCGATTTGGACACATTGGGTAAATGTTCAGATAAATGGCAGATTAAATTGAATTTAGAGAAATGCAAAATTATGCATTTTGGGTGTAATAATAAAAATGCAACATATAGTTTATATGCTGTTTTCTTGGGGAAATATACTAATGAAAAAGTTTTGGGAGTGATTGTAGATAATAGACTAAGGAGTAGTGCACAGTGGCAGCTGGCAGCTGCAAAACCAATATTATATTAGAATGTATTAAAAGGTGTTTTGACTCATGGGAGGAAGTTATTATACCTCCTCTTTAGAGGTCCCTGGTAAGACTCCGGCTTAAACATGCAGTTCAATTCTAGGCATGTTTTCTAAAAAGATACATTATGGAACTAGGAACAGTGGAGGGCGCACAGCTACTAAAGGGAATGGAAAGTTTTAATTGTGAAAAAAGTTAAATTTGTGCACACTAGAGAAACAGTGTCTTAGATGGTAAATGATAATGTTATACAATTATATACAGGGTAAATGTAAAGGGTTTATTATAAAGACGTGTTTATTAGCAGAAAAGAACAAAAGAAAGACTGAAGAAAGTGGAAGGATTTTTTTACGATATGGACAATAAAAATATGGAGTTGAACTTGAGGGTTGAACTTAATGGACGCAATTCTTTTTTCACCCTAAAGTACTATGTAACTATGTGATTTGAACTAACCTTATAGATGGATCAAGGATCCCCACCAAGTGTATCTGATTATGAAGGTCTAGTACATTTTAAGTAAAGCTAGTGTGGAGAAATATGTATCTGTAACTTTCTATCCTTAGTTAATAGTCATCTAAGTGTATATGTTTTTACAGTCTTCCTAATCCCAAGGGTTGTGCTCAACTTCCATTAAAGGAAACAAAAAAAATAACAAAAAATATAAAATATATTATATATATAAGCTATCAATGTGGAGGCAGGCAGTGAATAGGAATTAGCCACGTATGTAAACAAAAGTAAACCTAGGCTTCGATGGCAACACAGTAGAGTTCAAGGCAGAAATGAAGTTGAGCAACTCAGGTGAAAAATAAACCAACATTTAATGAGGATGAATAGAATAAAAAGAAAAAAATATCCACAACAGTAGCAGGTACAAATGAGTATAGAAATGCGGGTAGTCACCAAATGCATTTCTTGTCTGTCTGGCACTTAATCATAGGTCTAAACTGTAGAAACCATAATGGCATGACATGGTGGTTTGTAATGTCTTATCTTAGAAATTTTTATGTCATCACATCATGAGAACACGGCAGAAGGGACTTTATTCCACCAATGATAATTGAATAGGAATTAACCTAAACAGCATGGACAAACAACATTTATTACTCTCAGTTTAATGTGTATGTTTTAGAAACGCTGGTGTAATGTTTATCCACGTGAATTCACTCAAGAATAAATTATTTTCTCTACATAGTTCTGTGGGGACATTTGCATTTTAACCTATGAAAGAACTGAAAGTTTTAAAGGTTGTGCAACTTAATGCATAATCAAGGATTTACTGAGAGAACGAGACTTACATATAAAATCATCAAAAACGCCTGTTGGGCACCATGCTGCCTTCTCGCACGGAGATGCTGGTGAGGGGAGATCTTTTGGCCAGCGTCTCTGCCCATTTTTTTTTTTAAAGTGCTACGGCTCCCTGGGCCCACTGGGCACAGGTGTATCGCCTGTCACCCCTTGATGGTGGCCCTGGGTGTTAGATTGTTTTAACTAAGCGCTTTCTTATTAATGTTTTAATGTTAACTATATTAGCCTAATCAACTTTGTGGATGTTTCTGCCAAGAAATTGCAATTCAGCTGTGTCTGCTACTGATTATAGAGAGTAGACATGTGCATTCGTTTTCGTCCAAAAAACGAATAACGAAAATGCTAAACTAACGAAAGACGAATGAACGAATGGTTAATAAACGAAAATCATTCGTCCATTCGTACTATTGGCATTCTATAAACAGAAATAGAGTCGGTTTATAGAATACCAATAGCATTACATACATTCCATAAACCGACATAATGAACGACTTTCGGTTTATGGAATGCATGTAATGCTATGCTATTGCTATTCTATAAACCGAAATAGAGTCCCCATTCATACGAATATGTCAATTGACCTATTTGTATGAATGGGGACTTTAGTTCGGTTAATAGCAAGCCAATGGTATTACATGTATTCTATAAGTCGAAAGTCTATAAACCGAAGGTCGTTCGGTTTATAGACTTTCGGTTTATAGAATACATGTAATTCTATGCTATTCTAAAAACCGAAAGTCTATAAACCGAAGGTCGTTCGGTTTATTAACTTTAGGTTTATAGAATACATGTAATTCTATGCTATTATAAAAACCGAAAGTCTATAAACCGAAGGTCGTTCGGTTTATAGACTTTCGGTTTATAGAATACATGTAATTCTATGTATTCTATAAATCGAAAGTCTATAAACCGAACGACCTTCGGTTTATAGACTTTCGGCTTATAGAATACATGTAATACTATTGGCTTTCTATAAACTGAACTAGAGTCCCCATTCATAAGAAATTCTTATGAATGGGGACCCCATTCATAAGAATTTCTTATGAATGGGGACTCTAGTTCGGTTTATAAAAAGCCAATAGCATTACATGTATTCCATAAGCCGAAAGTCTATAAACTGAACGAAGTTTGGTTTATAGACTTTCGGTTTATGGAATGTGTAGGTCAATTGATTCGTACGAACGAATAAAATGAAACAAAAATAATGAACGAATTTCGTCTGAAACGAATGCAGTAATGAACGAAATTCGTTTTAGACGAAATAACTAACATTTTCGTCCAAATGGACAAAAACGAAACGAAAATTTTAGTTTTGCACATGTCTAATAGAGAGTGCATCACCGCCCACAGTGTCCGAAAAAATATTTTAGGATAAGCGATGTATCATCAAGTAAAGGCAAGGAAGCAGCTGTTTTTCCCCCAAGACTTTGTATCTCCTATTTACTGCATTATAAATGTAGCAGTTTTATTGCTAATACTATTGGAGCAGTTCTTTCTATCTCGCAAGCCCTTATTGGCTATCACTGAATTTACAGACCTGTACATTTTTTTAAAGTAAAAGTAAGTCCATTTCACATGTTCAACATAGAGTAAATTTGCCTGGGGTAACAGCCCTTTTAATTAGAGCTTGTTCTATATACAGCAATTCTTAGGCTTTCTTCTAGTGATACCTTTGCTGGCAATGTCACTAGTGTGTGTATTGAAACTGGAGTCCAGTATGTCAAGAATCAAGACCATGGTACAAAAGAAAAACAAATAAAATTAAATCTATTTTTAAACAGAACTCCAGATAGCGGGCGGCCCATAGAAATAATGTAGAAAAGATATGTAAACAATGAAAAATGCGAAACAACTCTGATAGTATGAAAGAAAGAAAAAACAAGTAGTGTGATTAATTACATTATTACAAATTCCGTAGCATTTGGAGATTCCCAAGGGATCAGCCAATGTGCCTCATAATCAAGGCTGATGCCCTACAAAGCTAAAGTTCTAAGATCAGTTCTGGGAAGATCATGACCACAATTACTTGAATCAGAAATCCACTTAAGATGGCAGTGATACTATATGCTTCAATTAAATCGCATTTCCCCTTAGGTTCTTCTTACAATGTGGGTGACTAACTATACAATCATTAATAATGTACATTACTTGTTTGTTAAACAAAAGAGACAGAGATCCTTAAAGTCTGTTCCTAATTAATACATCTTGTCACAGAATTTCTGGATGACTGGGCATGCAGATATTTTTTGAAATGCAGATAAACCAGTGCACCTAAATGAATGCTCCACTGACTGCTTAATGGGAGAAATGTGCGGGGTGTACCTAAGAGAGAACAATAATATGGACTCCTACTGTGTCGCTCCTCATTACATTCAAGATATGGCCATGGTACAATGCCATAGACTGGAGAATAAAAGTCTTGCTATAACTTTTTGTGCTGACTTTAATAGAGCTACTAGTAGACGTCAGTCACAGTAATATATCTATTAAGTACTTAAGTCTGTTGTTATTAATGATCCTCAATTTGATACTGATAAACAGCTTCTGTTAAATATAATGACACACTTCCTGTTAGAAAATATAGCAAAATGTATTCCATGCCCCCCAGCATTCAAAGAGTGCCCTCCACTCAATCCTACATTTGTACATCACTGCCTTTCACACGCTTGAAAACTGATCCCACACACACTCCAAAACATATAACAAAACAATAACGGTGGGTAAGCAAGTAAAATATAAAAAAAAAAAAAAAAATCACATTTAAAGAACTTGTAAAAAATGTTTTGCTTAATATGCAAATAATTCCCCAATACATTTACATACTGTACTTGGGTATTGTATTCATTTTCAGCACTGTTTTTTTTTTTTTTTGCACACACAATGGTCCTTCATCCAGTACTCATTGCTAATGTCAGTAATTTAATCTAAGTTTGCGCCAGGGGGGAGATCCAAAAGACAGAAATGGAGTAGAAAGGCACAGAACAGGCTGATTACAAAACACAACAATGCAAAACATGCTGCTACAAACTTCAGCAGGCTACAAACTTCAACAGGCTCCTCCCAAAGCCTCAAGAGTCGCCTAATTTTTACCTGACAACTGTTTTTGAGAATGTTTTTTATTTTTTTAAACTCAATCACTTATTGCTTTCTGTGCCAGTTGTCAAAAAAGCATATTTATATATCTTTTTGAAAACTATAAGTGGGAGATGCAGGCTATTCATTAAAGTTTAACCGGCAAATGAATTCAAAACCTCAGGCATTACAAGCTGACTTGAAAAGACAAGCACATTGAAGAACTATTATTGCCTGATTTTTACAGTTCACTTGTTGATTTACTTTAGAGAAGATCCCCAATAAGATGAGCACATACTGCTCACAATATCATTTAAACGCAGTAGAGAGGAAATTCAAGTGAAAACATGTACATATGAATATCTTAGGACCCGTTTAGATCATATTACCACATTTTACAATGCTGTTGTGATTTATGTACATTTTTTATTCAGGTGACAGATCTGTTTTCAGACAACTTTAACCCCTTCGCGACAATGGACGTGTCAGGCACGTCCTGCCGGAAACTCCGTTCCCGACAATGGACGTGCCGGTTTACGTGAAAACCGCTTTAAGGGTGCTAGTCTATTGCCTGTCGAGGCAATAGCCAGCACCGACATTTCCTCTCTGGGGCACCCACGATCACCCCATGGAGAGATCGTGGGTACAATATTGACGGAGCAGCATGCTTTGCCGCCTTGTGGTCTGAGCTTCGGAAGTGAAAGAAAATTCACTTCCGTCGCTCTGAATATGGGGCTTGACTGCCCCTAGAGACAGCAAGCAACATTGCAATGTTAAAAAAATTAGCTTAAAACTGGTATTATAGTTAGATTAGCCTATAGGGTTAAAATTAAATAATTTTTAGCATAAGGGATAGGGTTAAAATTAAATTAAAATATACCGTATTTGCTCGAATATAAGACCCCCCAAACTTTGGATATTCCTTTAGGAAAAAACTAAAAGCCTGAATTTAAGACTACCCCATAGGAAAAAAAGTTAAACTTGTATATATTCACATGTAAATAGCTTTTTAATATTTAATGAAAAAAAATGATATTAAACAAATACATTTCTTGTTTTTATTTCCTTTTATGTGCCAATGCTGCCTCCCCCCCCCCCCCCCCAGCGTGGTCTCTCTCTCTCCCCCCGTGTTATCGGTCTCTCCCTCCCCCAAAACTTTTCTCTCTCTCTCCACCTCCCTCCCTCGTTTTCTCTCTCTCTCCCCCTCCACCTCGTCTCTTCCCCCTCCCCTTGTCTCTGTCTCTCCCCCTTGTCTCTGTCTCTACCCCCTTGTCTCTGTCTCTCCCCCCTCCCCTTGTCTCTGTCTCCCCCCTCCCTCCCCTTGTCTCTTTCTCCCCCCCTCCCCTCACCTTGTTTCCCTGGTGGCTAGTGGGGGCAGCCGGGGGACATCTGCACGATACGTGCAGACATCCTTCATGCTGCCCGACACTTCCGTCTATTATGACTATCGTGCAGACATCCCCCGGCTGCCCAAATCTCCCTGGTGGCCAGTGGAGGCAGCCGGAGGATGTCTGCACGATACGCGCAGACATCCTCCGCTGCTGCCCGGCACTTCCCCTGGGACTTTTATGATGAAGCCAGAAGGACCCGGCTTCATCATAGAAGTCCCGGCGGTCGGGCTCAGCGGCAGGGGAGGATGTCTGCACGTATCTTGCAGATATCCTCCGGCTGTTAGCGAGGGGTATCCAGGTCTTATAGTCTGACCTTGATTTGAGGTCAGATTATAAGACGACCTCGAATATAAGACGAGGGGTCTTTTTCAGAGCATATGCTCTGGAAAAAACTTTGTCTTATATTCGAGCAAATACGGTATTAAGGGATAGCATAAGGGTTAGAGTTGGGGTTAAATTTAGTATTAGGGTTAAATTTAGGATTCGGGTTGTGGTCAAAAGGTCAATATACGAAAAACCCCAAAAACACTATTTTTGGTTTTTGCCACATAAAATGCCGAAATATATAGAATCATGCATATTTCTGATCTCGGGGACAACATTTAGAAACTATTTAGATGGGGGTCTTTTTTAATGATATGATGAACATAATGGTATCTAATGAAAACCCTTCTTATGACAATAAAAACAACATATAATTTGTGTGGGTACAGTATGTGAGAAAGAAGAAAATTGCAGCTACAACACAAACACCCCAGAAATGTCCAAACAGCCATTGTCACCAAGGGAAAGTCAAGGTGAAAATGTAGTCACTAAGTGGTTAATAGTACCCTTTCCAACATTTTTTTTTTTTAATTCACACTTGAAATAAAACCCCAAATAGATGTGTACTTTTTAAAGTAAAACTTCTAGTTTTGAAAGACACATGTACATGTGCTAAAATACATTATACGTTATGATGGGCACATTTGTGCTAATGTATAATATGCCTCGACCCCACATTTGTAGCAATGCCCACATAATTATCCTGGCCTCCCACCAAATTTAAGTTGAATTTGTATTTGTACCAGCTCCTGCAGAGGTATACGCAAAGAAGACCCTTGGGGGTTAGTTCATACGTGTTGCTGGCTCTGATCACAGCCACATCAAAGTTGTACGTGCACAACGGAGTCTGTTTGTAGATTCCCTTCAGAACATTTATGCAGCACCGCGGGATAACATTTTAGACTCAACAGTAGTACAACAGACTATCCTTTCTCTCTATTGTTAGAAAAGGTTTTGGAGAAAACTGGCACAGTCTTTTTTTTTATTTCATTATAAAAAAAAAAAAATAGACAGACCTACAGGGGAAATAATTTCATTCTTTTGAACTTTGGACAAGGTTTCCCATTCAGATCAATGGGCTATCAATGTGCAAAGACCACGCATGCTACGTCTTAATTGATCTCACCTTTCAGATTTTCGTGCAGCTGTTGAACCTTTCTGAGATGCATAGCATATGCACACAACACCTTCAAGCAAATACTATGTATCAGCGAGTGCTGTAATCAATAACATTGTAATATTCCTCGCTAAATAACAGTATGGCAGCAGAAGTGCGTAAGACAATGATGAATTATTCAGCAGGTCTGGCTTACTGGAACATTGCTCTTTCCATGCTTTAAGCCCTTCAGTGACTAAAACACCTGGCACAGTAATTTCATCTTCATCATTTTACTGAATATTTAAAAAGAGTACCTTTTGTTAAATTTAAGTGACCTTAAGCTCTTGCTTCTTAAAGTTTTCCTGATTGAAGTTGTAGAAATGTTTAATTTCATATTTTACAGCAACGACAGAATAGTCAGGGTTGTGCACAACTGGATACGGTTAGCATAGTTATCTGAGGCGCAGTGTTCCACGATTTAACTATTTAAGGTCCACACACGGTAAACAACTGTCGAGAATAGATGTGTGCAACTTGATGGGTCTCAGGTTAACCATTTAGAACATTTTCCTGATTCTTCTCTCAGAAAGATTTACATTTAGATGCAAGCTTCAATGTGCTTAATCTAAATTCATGGAAATCTAAGGAAGTCTTCTTCTACATAGAGTGATGATTAGGTTTAGGCAACATTCAACGAGCACGGCATTTGCAGTTGATTAGCCGATGCAAGAACTGGGACATTTCACAAGTGAGTGTCAACCATTATCTGAGAACACTACAAATCTTGTGCAGAGTGGAGTGGTTTATGTAGCCATGAAAATACATTATGGTGGGGAGGAGGGTTCGATTTATAATGCATCTACTCTGCATGTTTGCAAAGCTAGGTTTAAATTATAAATGCTTGCTCATGCAATTCAATATTTGAGCATGTATTTTCTGCAGAATTTATATATATATATATATATATATATATATATATACACAGGGGAGCGGGGCAAATTAACAGAAGTATTAAATGAAAAAGGATTGTTATTTAGAAGTAACTAAAATCACATTTACAATCAAGGCTACTAAGGTGATTATAAATTAGGATTAGACATGTCTCAACTTTAAAAGTTCTTTGATATATGATTTTTAAAACCAATGGGCGGTAACTAAGTTGTAGAAAATAAGTAAAAAAACAAAAAAGAGCAAATATGCAGTCCTGGAATTGTACCAGTAGCTACATTACAACTAATAATTACACAATTATTTAAAGTGGCAAATGGAGATAGTTTTAGAATTCATGCCGTAAGCTTGTGAGATAGCTTGGTGAGCATCATTAAGTCTGTTAAATCCTTAGAGTTCTAGGTTCAGTTCCAGGTGGGGTTGGCTCATTCCTTCATCCTTCTGAGCTAGATAAAATGTGTACCATTAAATTGGGTATTAGTAACATCGAGTGGATGTGGGGAAAAAGTGACATCACCAGGTTGTACTTGAAAACCACAGAATATCTGTATGTAACTTTCCTGGTTAAACAGCTTGATATGAGTAATGTGTATGTGCTCAGCATGGATAAATTAAATGTGCAGAGACAACCAGAGGTTGCAAGTGGAAACATCTGTTTATCAATGTCCTCAGAGACTAAATGGACATATGTGAAATGAGAAGAAGAAAACACATAGCATAAATCCATTTAAAAGATTAATAAGCATGCTTTATTGTAAAGACTCACACTCAGAAGTGGCACCGAGACCATCTCAAGTGCATAACTCACAATGTAAAATATTGCTGGCAAACAAAACCCCTGGATACGCTCAGGAACCTTCATCTCATACATCTAGCAGCAACGAGGATGCAGTAGCCAGGAAACCAGGACCA
The DNA here is from genome assembly GCA_036172795.1 of Pelodytes ibericus. Classification (NCBI taxonomy): domain Eukaryota; kingdom Metazoa; phylum Chordata; class Amphibia; order Anura; family Pelodytidae; genus Pelodytes; species Pelodytes ibericus. Next base: position 220,067,713 of record CM069857.1, on the reverse strand, counting down.
AAATGAGAAGCCCCCAAAAAATGGTATCAAATGAAAGTAAAATAAGATCAAGTTTCAAACAGGCACCCCACACCCTATGTATTTAATCATAGACCCAACTTTATCAGGGGCTATGCGGAAGTAAAAAGACTCATTCTCCTGCCGACTGTCCAGTCCCTGGAAGCTGTGAATGTGACGAGTTGGCATGGCCAGTGCCTCTTCAAGTGGCATCCAATCAGGTAAGTTCCCAGTCTGTCAATTCTGAGATGCAGTCTTACATAAAGATTTGATGAACAGTCGGATAACATGGAGTAGACCAACTGTATGCAGAGCAAACAGTCTATACAACTCAAAACAAAACATGGTTATGGTTAGGACCCTGTTATAATCACTGTAGATAACTCCAGATTCACCTTATGTAATAAAATAGCTATTCACCATAATGCCTAATTAAACATTTTTTTTATATAATGATAAATTCTGAGACACTGGTATTCACAACAAAATAACAAATCAATGGAGGACCAAAAAATGTTACACAAAAACAGACAGAACTTTTTATCCATTCTTCTTATTAACTTCTTGTTTTTTTTTTATTATTTTATCCACTCCCTGGATATGTGAAATAATTCAAATATAAGTAAGTTGCAGATATGGAATGGTTGTTATTTGGTGACACATTCCATGTGCCTATATTATATTAGTAGTTTTTCTTAACAAAATGTTACATATAATGCACCAACATTTTCAGCACAAAAACAACCCATATATGTCAAGTAGGAGGCTCTCAACCCTTCTAAAGAAATACCTTCATTAGACCCCAGGATACACAGGATAGACATAAAAAAAATCAGATGAAGCTAATCAACTCGAAAAGTTCCAAATTGAATATAATCCACTCTTTCAGAGAACTGTCTCCCTTACAGTGAAAAGTATTTTTTTGTGTAGGGGTCTGAGTTATGCAGCCAGTGTTACTAGTCATGAATTTTAATGTACATTAGAATTAAACATTTTTGTTTTAGATGTTTCAGATTTAGGGGATTTTTTTAAATTCTACACAGTTGGTCATAAACCATTTATGATTACAAGTGCTTTTGTTCATAAGTCCTCTGGTGTTTCTATTGAAACATTGGTTGACTCATTAAACAACAGTGCCTAGGGACATATCACAAGTACAGAAGCACTCTACCAATCTCAAGCAATAAGAAATGGAAATATTGAAAGCTGTACTTGATATTGTATATGAAGTGCAATCTTTAGTTCCTAGAACTATATGAAAGACATTCTCGTACATCATTAAAATTGGGTGTGATCCTATTACGTGATTACAAATTAAAAAAACCTGAAATATAAAGTTAATATAAAAAAAACTACAACAGTTTCCTAGCACAGGGTTAGATTCAAATCACTTTTTTAAAACACATGTCAGTAGTGAAAGATTTCAGATCAAACATACTTGAAAGTATTATATTAACTAAGATGTCTAATTAAACTGCCTACACATGATGCAATCTTTCAGTTAGACATAACTTAATTTGTTGTCAACAGTTTGTGCATGACAACACGCATTTCTGATTTACTCCTGATTTGTTTCCTAATTTAAAAGTTAGAATGCAAAGAGTTGGGCAACAGACATCCACTAGCTACCCCCACTACACAACTGGGAGTCTAGCACTGCGGGTCTGGGGAGGGGGGTTGCATTAGCCAAGTCTTGGGGCAGCATTGGCTAAGTCTGGGGGGGGGGGGGGGGGGGAGATGACTGTGTGAGGGACACATTGGCTAAGTCTGGGTGGTGGGCACATTTTCTAAGTCTAGGATGGAGATGGTTACGTGGTTTCCTGATTAGCCTTTAAGTGTTCCAAACCAAAATACAGATAATAGCTATCAATTAAAATGTACAAATGAGTAAACTATTTGCACCACTGTATCTGTTGTAAACATATAAACTATATTACATAAGCTGAACTAATGTTAAATCATTAATGTTTCTTTAAAATTTCTTTTATGTATCACAGCCAGACTCAGAGATGTGTTCCATGCAACTTTGCTCCCTAATCACCTGCCTAGTGTAAACATGTCAATCTTGAGGTATTTCCTATTTAAATTTAATTTTATCTATTGCACATTGAGGTGTGGGTTTATCCAAATTTACTTAGAGCTCTCTGAACATTTTTAATAATGTAGAATTTATGTGTGGATGTTTGTAGGCTTATCTTTAACTTTTACTCGTTAATTTAACCAATGAATGGCTTCAGTTTGAGCTGTGGGACTTTGAAATAGCTATATTTTCATGTTGGGAAAAATAAGGCACATTTTAAATCAATATGGAGTTCAATCATGTGAGATTTCAATCAATGTAGTTTGAAATGTTGCTTCAGTGCATTGCCTTTGTCTTATCTGTTGTGATAATTCTTACACATATGCAATATTGGCAACTCTTAAAAAACATCTTACATTAGTAGTAGTATATATATACATATATTCAGAAACTTCACAAGAAAACATGGATAGGCAAAGTGTCCATACAAAGATAGTCCAATGTAAGGTCTGAGAAAATCCATATGACATCATTAACCCCTTAACGCATTTGGACGTATATATACGTCCTGAAAAGCATGGTCCTTGAGAACCATAAGGACCTATATATACGTCCTCCGTTTACATGTAGTGTTGCACTCCTTAGCGCAGCACTATATGCCTGCAGCTACTCTCAGAGGCTGCTTCGGATCCGAGGCATCATGCAACACATTCTGTGCCCCCTTGGGCACCGCGATCACCCGGTGATGCATGCTCCTCCAATACAGCGTGCCCAGCACAGAGCGACGGAAGAGAGAGAAAAAACTGCCCCTAGAGGCAGTTAAGTATATTACAGTTGGAAAGAAAAAATGAATTAAATAAATAAATAAAATAAATAAATAAATGGAAAAAGCTAACCATAGATCTACTAAACCTAGATCTAGTGTTAGGGTCATAATTAGGGTCATAATTAGGGTTACAGGGGGGTTCGGATGATTACAAGGGTTAGATTAAGGGGTGGGGGGTGATTTAGGGTTAGGGTAAATTTAGAGTTGAGGTAAATTTAGGGTTGGGGTAAAAAAGTCACTGTAGAAGAAAATGATTAGAAAACAAAAAAACACTAATATTGTAGATTGCCCTATTACTTGAAATAAAACATAGACAAACAAGGAAACATTGGTATTAATAAACTCAGGACAAATATTAGAAATATATAGATGGGGTCTTTTTTACCATTTGTAATTGTGTAAAAAAAATTAGGTCAAAGTTATAAAATATGCCATAAAAAACACTTTTTCTATTTTTTTATAGTAAATGATATCATATGATGAAAATAATAGTATCAAATGAAAGCCCTATCTGTCCTTTAAAAAATGAAATATAATTTGTGTTGGTGGACTGAACACAAAGAAAGAAATTCACAGTTCAGTAAACGTATGACAAAAATAATGGAATTCTGGTCTTCAAGGCACATTAAAATGCAACATAGCACTCGGTCACTAAGGGGTTAAACTGCCCATCACAAAGTTTAGTAAATAATCACCATGAATAATGTTGGTTCCTAACCTGATGGAGAATTGCTTTTCTCCCAACCAATACACAGATTAATATTGTCCTTCTCTATGGAGAACACACCAACACTGTCTAACAGACACAGAAATGCATCCTTTTTTTAAATTAGGATTACTGCATGTTTACAAATATGTCACATATAATTCAGTAAATGTTCAGTGCATTCTGAAAATCAGAATTACTTATTCTCAATACTGAAAATGTTTAATTAGTCATACAATGTAACAGTGTTATTTAAACCAGATCAATGGAAACATTTATTTCTGAATAAAGAATTGTTCTAAATAATGAGTTCTCATGAATTCAGATTTTAAAGTCATTTAATGTGCTGATTGTATCACACAACAAACAATACAGACAGTGTTTGCATTTTTAATTATAGTTAATGGATTTGATTAATAAAAAAGGATATATATATATATATATATATATATATATATATATATATATATATATATATATATATATCTACCCCCACTAAAAAATATATATATATATTTTTTTTTTTTTTTTTTTGTCAAACCAGCCACTGCTGCTGTAAGCAAAGAAAACAACTATCTGGCTTCCATCTATTGAAAAAGAAAATATTTGTTAGACGCGTTATTAGATTTGAATAGCAAAGTTTGAAAAACCTTAATGAAAAACCAATGGAGAAATATTAATGTATAAAAATGTTCTTTTGAGTCCACTTCTTCAGTCAGTGCATCCCTACCAGCTTTTTGTTATGTTTGGCTGCTCTTGCCTGGCAGACAGACCAGCGAACTTGCCATGTGGAATAGTGATAATGAGATGCCCAGTTCACCATGTATTCATAGAACTGTGACTACAGGATCAGTTTATAACTGAAAATATACATACAGATTTAGAAACACAAAATTAGAAACCAGAACATGTGAAATGCAAATAGATGGATGCTGAATAAATCATAACAACTATGATAACATCACAGTTATCGCCTAAATGTTATGAAGTGCTAAAATTTTAAACACTTTTTTTTTTAAGTGTTGCGTAGGTTAAGTTCCCATTCTTTTTTGCTTTTTAATAAGTTTGTGATATATTAAGTTATTGGGTTAATCCCTAAGGATCATGGATTTGTTTTATTATTATTACAATATAATGTGCACATGTAAAAGCAAGCAACATATTTAAAAATCCCCTACTCATAACAGAGCAAGCTAGCTAAACAATGTATTAAGTCCCTTACACTCATTAATGAAAAAATGCAACATTCCCTAGAGGGTATTGCCTGAACTGATCACCCAGTAAAACATGTTTAAAAATAAGTAAAGCAACTACATTTCATGAGCCAGGCTCTTGTTCACATAAACAATGAGATTTAAAAATTAACCCCTTAATGACCACACTGTTTTAAAAAATGTTATGCCCTTCGTCACAATGGCTGTTAAACATTTCTGCAGTGTTATTGTTTAGCTGTTATTCTCCTCTTTCTTATGTAATGTAACCACACATGGTATGTCCTGTTTTATTGCCATAGTAAGGACTTTCTTTAGATACAATTTTTATTTTTCATATTATATAATTTATTATATATATATGATGAAAACTTGAAAATAAAAAACACTTCCTGTAACAAATTGTAACAATTACAAATGGTAAAATAGACCCCACCTAAATGAAATCTAGTATTTGTCCTGAGTTTATAAATACCCATGTTTACATGTGTTTGTTGTTTTTTTTTGCAGATATCAAAAAAAGGAGCATCTATGTTTCCTATTTCATCCTACAGTGACCATTTAACTCCAACCCTAATCATCACCCTAACCCTAAATCGAACCTAGCTCAACTCTAACAGAGTTAATATTTGATTTTTTTTTTTACTTGTAATGTTGCTGACTGTCTCTAGAGGCAGTCTAGCAAAAGCAACTGTGTGGTAACTTCTTTTCCTTTCAGGATCTCTCTAAACAAAGTAAACAGGCGTAGGTGGGAGGGCTAAGAATCGTTCCCACTATTTAGAGAGTATAAACAGGTTGTTGCACTGAGGGGTTTGGCTGTGAAGTATTGTGTTGTTGCCTTGTAATAAATACCTTTTAATGTAGACAAACCTTTGTGATATATTAATTTGGTAATACACAAGGTTGTTTTTTTGTATATTTAATTTTTATTGTTGCATTTTGCATAATTCTTTCCACAACATGTATAAACATTTTGATATTAAAATACAAATTAATAATATAATAACAATGTTAAGGCCACCTTTAAAGTGCTACCCCCCCCCCCCAACCCCTGCCCGTATGTTTATATGCTTAACCCCTTAATGACAGATGACGTGCCAGGCACGTCACGGCAAATCATGGACTTGCCGACAGGTGACGTGCCTGGCACATCATGCACTAAATCGAGTAAAGAAAGCGACTAGCATTGTGCAACACCAAAAAAAAGTGAAGGCGCGCTACGATCACTCCCCGGAGTGATCGCCCCCTGCACACGTGCTTAGGAAGCAAACAATCGTTTGCTTCCTAAGCACCTCCGGTGCTGCTATACAGGCAGTGCTTCCCTTCTACTAGCAAGAGCATCAGAAGTGAATGTATTTCACTTCCGTTGCTCTAGGGGAAGCCAAACAATGCCTGCACAATAGATCTGTGTGATCTGTGTGCAGGCATGTATGATAAGTGCTCTGATGAGCACTTATCATACAGTCAAAGGCAATATTGGTAAATATTGCCTTTGACAAGTATTGATCTGCCTCCCTCTCCTCACTAGTTTTAGTGAGGGAGAGAGACAGATCAGATAATGTAAAAAAATATATATTGTTTTAATACAATTAAATATTTAATAAAATGTAAAAAACCAAGGGCTTTTCTAAAAGCCATTTCAAGCTTTTAACCCCTTCCCTGCCATTGATCGCTGTGTACGCAGTGATCGTACACAGCAGCACATTTTTTGCTGTCTGTGCATTTTTTAGGGGTTAATTTTTTTTACAGTATAAAAGAGTATACAGCATAAAAAAGTATTACAGTATAAAAAAGTCTCTTTTAAGAGCTATTAACCCCTTGCTTTCTGTAGATCACTGCCTAAGCAGCGATCTGACGCAAATGCAGCAATCTTGCTGCAGAAGCATTTTTTGCTGTCTGTGCATTTTTTAGGGGTTAATTTTTTTTTACTGTGATTTATTACAGTATATCAAAGGCTCTTTTAAGAGCTTTCAACCCCTTCCTTGCCATATATCACTTCCTAAGCAGCGCATATGGTCACTGCCTAAGCAGTGCATATGGTCACTGCCTAAGCAGCGCATATGGAGTGATCTGGTCGCAGAAGGATTTTTTTTGCTATCAGCATTTTTTTTGTCACACTCGCTAGGGGTTAATTATACTCACTAAGGGATTACGTGTATTCCTTTTGAAGCTGTCTGAACGCATGCATAGCGATCAGTAACAGCCGATCAGTGGCAAAGGTGGTTTGGTGATTTCTCAGATGAGCATCACCATTCACCTGGTTAGATCAATATTGGTAAATATTGTTCTGACCCATATGGATCTGCCTCCCTCTCCTCACTTGAGTTTTAGTGAGGGAAAGAGACAGATCTGTATAATATACGTTTTTAATTGTAATAAATTAAATAAAATGTTAAAAAATTGTTAGACCCAAGGACTTTTATAAAAGCCATACCCTTTGTATAGTGTACCCAGTATATTAACCCCTTCCCTGCCACTGATCACTGCACAGCAGAACATTTTTTCTTGTCTGTGCATTTTTAGGGGTTACATTTTTTGTACAGTACTACAAAGGCTCTTATAAGAGCTATTAACCCCTTCCTTGCTCTACATGTCAAAATTCCAAGTTGGAAAATCAAAAAGCGCACCTCTCAAATGTAGCCTTTCAACCCCCAACAAAGCTGACAAACCTATGCATGGGTGGTATCCCTGTGTTCGGGAGATGTTGGTGAACACATATTGTGGTATTGTTTGTCAGTGACACATACCGAAATATGTGAATGTGTGTCTAAAGTACAATGTATGTGGGAAAAAATAAACAATAAAATTACTACCACAAACTTTGACAAAGGCTGGTGGTAGAATTGGTGCATGGAAAGTGTTAAAATACTACCATTTAAAATAGCCTAGGGTGTCTACTTTTACAAAATATATACTTTTTGGGGTAAAATACACTGTCCGGCTTAAAAAAAAAAGTCCCAATTGAAAGATGGGCTCAGGCTAACTACACGTCAAAATTCCAAGTTGGAAATGCGCACCTTCAAAATGTGGCCCTTTAGCCCCCAAACAACCCAACAAACCTATGCATGGGTGGTATCCCTGTACTCAGGAGATGTTGTTGAACACATATTAGGTTATTGTTTGGCAGTGACACATACCAAAATCTGTAAATTTATGTCTGAAAAACAATATTTGTGGAAAACAAAACACACAAAAATTACTACCACCAGGTTGTCTTTATGTCAAAATTTCAAGTTGGAAAACCTAAAAGCGCACCTCTCAAATGTGGCCCTTTAAGCCCTAAACAAGCAGACAAATCTATGCAGGGGTGGTATCCCTATACTCAGTAAATGTTGCTGAACCCATATTGGGGTGTTATTGGGCAGTGACACATAACAAAATCTGTGAATTCATGTATGAAGAACAATGTTTGTGAAAAAAAAACACAAAAAAATTACTACCACAAACTTTGACAAAGGCTGGTGGTAGAATTAGTGCATGGAAAGTGTTAAAATACCACCATTTGAAATAGCCTTGGGTGTCTACTTTTAAAAAATATATGAGTTGATGGGGTAAAATACACTGGCTGGCTTCAAATATGTCCAAAATGGGACATGGGTGCAGGCTGTCTGCATGTAAAAATTTCAAGTTGGAAAACCAAGAACTGCACCTCCCAAATTTGGCATTTTAGCCCCCAAACAACCCAACAAAACTATGCATGGGTGGTATCCCTGTACTCAGGAGAAATAGTAGAATCTATTTAGCAGTTTTTTTCATTCGCTTTTGTCAATGAGGAGCAGATGTTTCAAATAAAAGTCAGGAAATTTGTGTTTTTTTTGTTTTTTTTTACCATATTTTATTATTTTTGTTATATAATATTATAATATATGATCAAAATGATGGCATCCAAAGAAAGCCCTTCTTTTCCCGATAAAAACAATATATAATATATGTGGGTACAGCAAATGACAAAGAAGAAAATTACTGGTAAACACAAACAGCACAGAAATGTTAAAATAGCCATTGTCCAGAATGGACAAAAATGTTTCAAAGGATCTGTCCTTAAGAGGTTAAATATAAAGGACTAGTATGATATATTTATCTGGTATTATGTTGATATCTGAAAGAAACAAGATAACTATTTGAGACTTGAACTGTCTCAATCACCCTTAACAAAGTGACATAGTGGCAAAGTGACAGAGCGACACATGACAAAAAAACACATGACAAAAAAAGGAGCTCTCCAGGGACCTGTTCATTAATAGAAATGTACAAAGAACAAGAGGTCAACCCCTGAGACTGGAAGAGCAAAGATTTCATAGGCAGCAAAGGAAGGGATTCTTTACGGTAAGGACAATAAAATTATGGAACTCACTGCCAAGAGAGGTAGTGCTATCAACCACAATAGATGCATTTAAAAATGGTCTGGATGTTTTTTTAGAAAAGCAGAACATACAGGGGTATTAATAATAGAATGAGCATTAATAATAGAGCTTTTTGATCCAAGGAGAAATCTGATTGCCCTTTTGGAGTCAAGAAGGAATTTTTTCCCCCTAGGAGGCAACATTCGAAAAAGCTTCCTTAGGGTTTTTTCTTGCCTTCTTTTGGATCAAAACGCTGAAATGATAGGTAGAAGGGTTGAACTTGATGGACTTGTGTCTTTTTTCAACCTAAATTACTATGTTACTTTGTTACATGAAAATAAAAAATGACAAAAAAAGACAAAAGTGCCTCCATGAAAATCAATATTTCATGTTTCATTTCTCTGTTCCCTTGACATGCTGGGTTATCTCTTCTGGTAATACCCTCTTTCTCTTCTATTCTCCATCTATTTATGTATATTTCTACTGCCACATCTCATAACCTCTATCCGTATTCTTATTTCTGCCTCTCTCCATTTCTAATTGGTAGTTTATTTGATTCTTTATTTGTGGCCAGGTTGGGATTTTTTGGGACTTCCAGTTCTTTACCAGGAGATCCTTAGCTGCCATGAGAACATGCATGGTCCGATAGTACCGGTCTGGGGAAGTTTTATGCAGGCCCATATGTAGAAGAATAGTTTCAGGCTTCCTTGGGACCTCTGTTATGTCTAAATAGGACAATATTCCAAATACCATATCCCACATTGGTTGTATGTTGCGACATTTCCACCAAATATGAGCTTGTGTTCCCATTTCCCTCTGGCACCTCCAACATATGGGAGATACCATTGCTACTATTGTTGGGACCATGTGCCATCTTTGGTTTATCTTGAATTGTAACTCTAAGATATTTAAACATTGTATTGAAGATTTTAATTTCAGAATTACTCCTATCTAGTCTTCATATTACCACTGGCCCTTAAGATCTCTTTGCTATTTGTTTAAATTTGTCCTAAAATCAGTTTCCCTATCCCGCTGAAGTAATCCAGAGTCCAGGATACTATGGATTTTTAATATTCATTTTTTTCTATTTCAGTTTCTGACATAAGGTATTTTGATATTAAGCTTTTTATCCGTATATAGTTAAAGATTTGTCCTGGACTAATCCCAAATTCTGCTGTCAGGGCTGGAAAAGGCTTAATTTTTCCCTGATTTAAAATATCTCCTATATATTGCATTCCCTTCTGTTCCAATTCTGAAATATTAATATTATCTATTCTCTTTTTGATGATTCTTATTGAGGCATTTGTCGGTATCCTATTACCCAATCTTCTCTTTGCTTTCAGCTTATGCCAGAATTTCAACAGATCTCCCAATATTGAATCTTTTTCTTGTCTGATAAACTTTAGGCTATCTTTTGTATGTAGCCAAATCAAGATATCTAGATCCTCCATATTACTTCTCTCCATCTCCATCTCATACCAGGGTTCTGATTTTTTATGAGTGTCTTGCCATCATATATCATATATCATGATATGTAAGATCATGGGTGCATCATGGTACTTCCTGATATCTGGTACCCCCAATCCTCCCCTCTTAATTTTCCATGTAAGAAGTGTCCTGGCTACTCTATGTCTCTAATTTGACCAAATAAATTGGTCAAACAGAGCCTGAATTTCGTTAAACCAGGCATCCGGAAGTATCACTGGCAATGTCCTAAATAGATATAGCCAAATCGGTAGTATATATGATTTTATAGTATTTATTCGTCCCCACCATGAGATCTCTTGGTGACTCCATTCTCTACAACTTTTTTTTAAAACTTAGTCAACAATGTATCATAATTAATTTGTAGTATTTTATGTGTACTGGTGGCTATTTGTATACGAAGGTATTACAATCTCTTCTTCCCCCACTAAAAGGGGTATTTCCCTTTAATTTTGCTCTCTATATTACTTGGGACATTTATAGTAATTATAGTGGATTTAGGGTTGAACCCTAGTTTAATATATATATATATATATATATATATATATATACTGTATATAATGTAAGCTCATAGTCGTCTAGGTGCCACAGTGTACATTTGCCTATAAGTCACTTTTATTTTTATCTGCCACATGAAGTTACATAATCACAGAAGTACCAGTTGGAATGTGTTCTCTACAACTTTCAAGTGGTTTCTATACTGTGAGAAAAATATGATGTAGAAGTGTGACAAAATGTACCATATTTACTTGAATATACTGCGCACTTTTTTCACCAAATTGTGTCTCCAAAATTTGAGTGCGCATTAGAATCGATGGCGCATTAGATTTGTATATGTTTTATGTTGCAACTTAAACCAAATAAAACAAAGTTTTGCTATTAACAAAAAGGAAAGCACAACGCAATAAAGACAAACTGCGCATGCGTACTTTCCTCTCTTACTTATAGAAACTGGATCATATTGCTGTATAGCGGTGTCTTTCATAATAAAAGTATGGTAAAATGGTAGCTTAAACTAATTGTTATAAAAAATATACTTCTTGTACAAATGCGCATTACATTCGCTGGTGAAATTTTCTTTTGGCTTTAAGGTGTCAAAATTTGAAGTGTGCATTAGATTTGATGGCGCATTAGATTCACGTACATACAGTAAATAAATTTTACCAATATGTAATCACAGACTATGGTGAACAACAAAAGTATCCACAGACAAGGTTGGCACCAGTTTTGTGTAAGTACTACTATATCAATCTTTATTTTATGCAGATAAAATTGATTGGAAAGACCTATGATCCACTTCTATTTATTGAAGCACATTATCCACTTATGTATGTTGGTGTATTTTATAGAATTAATACTTACAATTGTATACATTTTAGACTATTGTGTATTTCTTTTTACATTTTTCCTACATGTTTATCCTGGTCTTTTCACATGTATATATGCAGTATGTATCCTGTGCCAGATATAATAATAATAATAAAAAAGTATTGCTAATTGCTCAAGTTCTTTCAAGTTAGGGAGGTTTTAAGAAAACAAAATGGATCTGTAAGCCTTGCCAGCCAAAGAAAGTTACTAAACCTTTCAGTTGAGCTTTTATGTGATCAGGAGGTTCAAAGTAAGCAATACAATAAAAGACCTGTTTATTGTTGTCCCTTAACATGCTTCAGTGCTTATCTATTGATTTTCATTGGCGACACAGCATTGCTAAATAATTGGCCCAATACTTACATAAAACAGTTATTTTTATTAACTAATGCTCATCTGACGGCATGCACTGTCTGATGTTGTAAATGAATAATATATATCTACAATGCTGCCCCAATTTGTACAAAGATTCCATCAAACATTTTAAATTCGATTTGCCTCACTATGTGTGTGTATGTATACACAAGTGTATTAACATGACATTGGTTCATTTATTTATTTACAAAAATATAGTCACATTTATATGTGTTCTTCGTCTTTTCTGTGTTTTTTTTATTGTTATGCTAGTATACTGGCCAGTGAGATCAACTAGTCTTGGTTGTTGTAGTATGTAGCCTAGCTAACGTATACAAACATAGATTATGATGGCAAATGAAATCTCTTTGACCAAAATGATAACTTTTTAGGCTTCTGCAGCTTGAGTAGCTCCTCTAGGTCATCCTAGTAACCAGAGATCAGCTCACTCATTTTAAACCGTTTTTGGTGACAACTGGAGAGACATTATCAAATGATGTGTATATCCAAGAGAAGTAAAGAGATTGTAAAGATTGTGATCAGTGAACTTCCTGCAGGAGGTCCTAAGAGTCAGGATAGACTCTAAAGGAAATAATAGGGCTACTAAATCAGTATATGATTGGCAACCACCTCCAACCCAAAACCTCCAGCCCAAAAATACCAACATCTAATGAAGCAATTTCATTTATAATTACAAATGTGTTCTACCTAAACTCCTAGAAAATATGTCACGGATATTAATATTTTGTTTGAAGTAATTATAAAATTGTATCCTTGGCATGCGTACAATTAAGAAAGACAGCTGCTAGGCTCAAAAATGATCTGGGGCTATAGCCCATAGCTTTAATAATACTTAAAATACAATGATGTCTCATGATCGATAGATGTAGATAGATATAGGTACATGATGATGCATGAGTACATATATGATACAGATGCATTTATAGATAAAGATACAGGATGCATAGGTACAGATTTAGGCTATATGGACAGGTACAGGATCCATAGGTACGGATATAAGCTATATGGACAGACACAGGTGCAGGATGCACAGGTATAGATATAAGATACAGGTATAGTAATGCATAGGTAAAGGTATAGATATAAGATAAAGGTATAGGATGCATAGGTACAGGTGTGGTCAGTCTTAAATATCCTAATATCTAGGATAACCTTATACCTGTCCCACACATGCTTAAACTCCTTCGCTGTATTAACCTCTACCACTTCTACTGGAAGGCTATTCCATGCACCCACCACCCTCGCAGCAAAAAAATATTACGTTTATAATCACAAAACAAAACCTGTAAAATATTAAATATTTCCTGCCTTTTCAAAAGCTTGAGGTAGACCCCAAATAGAAGTATATAACTAGTTGCATTTATGCCAGGGCTTGACGAACTTAACTGAGTTTTAGGAGCCAGTAAAAAATCTAGGAGCCAGACAACAGCACATACACACAATCACATGCAGTCATATACAGACACACATACACACTCATACATGCAGTCAGTCACATAGACACACACACTCATACATACAAACAGTCTGTCACATTCACTCGTACATGCATACATAGTCTGTCACATACACTCATACATACAGTCTGTCACATACACTCATACATAAAGTCTGTCACATACACTCATACATACAGTCTGTCACATAGACACACACTCATACAGTGTCAGAAACAGTCATACATACAGTCTGTCACAGAGACACACTCATACATACATACAGTCTGTCACAGACACACACTCATACATACAGTCTGTCACAGACACACACTCATACATACAGTCTGTCACATAGACACACACTCATACATACAGTCAGTAACATAGACACATACATTCATAGAGTCAGTCACATAGACACACACACCCATACAGTCTGTCACACAGATACATACATACATACATACAATCTGTCACATAGACACACACACTCATACATAGTCTCACACATACATAGTCTATCACATACATACGTACAGTCTGTCACATACATACAGTCAGTAACATAGACACATACATTCATAGAGTCTGTCACATAGACACACACACCCATACAGTCTGTCACACAGATACATACAATCTGTCACATAGACACACACACTCATACATAGTCTCACACATACATAGTCTATCACATACGTACAGTCTGTCACACACATACAGTCTGCCACATACACTCATACATACATCCAGTCTGTCACATACACTCATACAAGTGGTGTATTTAAAAAAAAAAAAAATGTTGCTCAATATGTCCCCCCTCCCTGCTGCTATATTTCATTGCAGGGAAGGGGGCATTTCCGTTCCGCACAGACCATCACTAACCATCATTTGTCAGGGTTAATTTCTTCATCATTTGCCAGGGTTAATTTCTCCATAATATGCCAGGGTTATTTATCCATCATTTGCCAGGGTTAATTTCCCCACCATTTGCCAGGGTTAATTTCCCCACCATTTGCCAGGGTTAATTTCCCCACCCTTTGCCAGGGTTAATTTCTCCATAATATGCCAGGGTTATTTATCCATCATTTGCCAGGGTTAATTTCCCCACCATTTGCCAGGGTTAATTTCCCCACCATTTGCCAGGGTTAATTTCCCCACCATTTGCCAGGGTTAATTAATTTCTCCATCATTTGCCAGGGTTAATTTTTCCATCATTTGCCAGGGTTAATTCAGACATTATTTGCCAGGGTTAATTCAGACATCATTTGCCAGGGTTAATTCAGACATCATTTTCCAGGGTTATTCTGCCCATTGATGTCACCCTCCCTCCACCCCCTTCCCCAGTACTCACCTGTTGGTGATATTTATATAAAAATACATGGAGGTCCTACCTTGTGCAGCCTGTTCCTGGATGGGAGGTAAGTGGCAGGTCATAGAGGAGGCTTTTATGCAGCCCCTGGAGCAGAGAGCAGCCTCTCCACAGCAGCACAGCACAGCATCCCTCGTGGTCTGTGCTGTGAGGGAGGACACGTGGGTTCCTGCCGGTCACATGGGTTGGGGGCGGGGTTATCATAGTGACAGAGCAGGAAGCAGGGGAAGCTTCACAGACTCGGGGCTATGGTCAGGAGACTCGGGGCTTCAGCCCCAGTAGCCCGCCCCTAACGACGCCTCTGTTTCAAACAATCCTGCTGTGAGAAAAGTGCACTATTTCATTATTCAGTGCCAATTATGTAATATAGACCTTTGGAGTCTATATGAGGATTATTTGACTAGTAGTGTTTAATCAGTTAAGGGGATAAAGGTTTACGAATATTGTAAAAGAAGTAGCTGAATTTATATAGTGATTAGATGCAGACCCATCTCGGTAAACTCGACACTATGTACAATACATTGTGTCGTTTTGCACTACAGTGTGATTATAACACGCATCACTGTAAAATGTTAAAAGAGTTAAATTGGCTGACGCTTGCCTCCAGGCGTACTCTCCACCTAGCTTGCTTAGTGCACAACCGCTTCTCTGGAACGCTCCCCCCCCTACCTGAGCAGCATGCTCGCTCTTACTCCCTACACATCCCACAATCTCAGATCCTGCACCAACCCTCCACTAGTGATCCCTCACTTCAAAAAGGAAGCGGGTCGAGGTGCGTTCTCTTTCAGAGCTCCTCATATGTGGAATAGCCTTCCCGTTTCTGATAAATCATCATCTACTCTAAGATCCCTGAAAATAAGTATCTCCCAAATCCTCAAAACAGATTGTACCTGTTATTAGTTTACAAACTCTTTCGTATACTGTACATGTTGTTCCTTTTTTGTATCAATAATGATTTACCCTGAATGTTCTCCTTTCAACTTGTTTAATATGTATGTATTTATTTTTGAATCTAATGTTAAATGTGTAACTCTGTGTAACTCCATTCTGGACTGGGTCCCCAGGACATACTTGAAAACGAGAGAAATCTCAATGTATTCTTCCTGGTAAAACACTTTCTAAATAAATAAAATCTGCTTAACATTGATATTACAACTAGCGTAAACCATTATATAAAACATTGGTAAATATGTCTGTTTTCTAAACTATGGGAAACAAAGTGTATAATTAGCATTCATCTGTAAACATAGCTATTTATGAGTTTTTCGGTTTTCTCAGGTCAGTGACTGAGAACCAGACGTGACATGGCCCTTAAAATTGATCCCAATGCAGAAATATCTAGTTTAAAATGAACAAGTGTGACCATGATAGGGCTGATGGATTGGTTTCAATGTACTAAATACCAGTGGTTGCCAAACCAGTCCTCACGACACCTCCTCCACACCCTTATAGTCCAGAATTCAGGGATTACCCAATTGTGTTGAAAAAAGTTATAAACTTGAGGTTTTTTTTTAAAATACAGCTGGGTAATCCATAAATCCTGGACTGTTAGGGGTGTCATGAGGACTGGCTTAGGAATCACTGCTATATACTAGACATGTGCAAAACTAAAATTTTCATTTCGTTTTCGTCCATTCATTACTGCATTCGTTTCAGACGAAATTCGTTCATTATTTTCGTTTCGTTTTATTTGTTCGTTTTATAGAATACGTGTAATACTATTGGCTTTCTATAAACTGAACGAGAGCCCCATTCATAAGAAATTCTTATGAATGGGGCTCTCGTTCGGTTCTTAGAAAGGCAATAGTACTACATGTTTTCTATAAGCCGAAAGTCTATAAACCGAACATTCGGTTTATAGACTTTCGGCTTATGTTATACATGTAATCCTATTGCTATTCTATAAACCGAACGTTCGGTTTATAGAATAGCAATAGGATTACATGGATTACATAAGCCGACTTATGAATGGAGACTCTGTCTCCGTGTAGTGAAATGCCGACAGCCTATAAACCAAACGTTCGGTTTATAGGCTGTCGGCTTATGTAATACATGTAATCCTATTGCTATTCTATAAACCGAACGTTCAGTTTATAGAATGCCAATAGACTTACATGCATTCCATAAACCGAAAGTCATTCATTATGTCGGTTTATGGAATGTAAGTGTACTATGCTATTGTATTCTATAAATCGACTCTATTTCGGCTTATAGAATGCAATAGTACTACGAATGGACGAATGAACGATTGATCTTCGTTTATTAACCATTCGTTCATTCGACTTTCGTTAGCTTAGCATTTTCGTTATTCGTTTTTCGGACGAATGGACGAAAATGCTATTTTCGGACGAAAATGCATTCGTCCGAAAACGAATGCACATGTCTACTATACACTATATGCACTCTATTCTGTAAGATGTGGGTTTTTACGTCTTAACTTAGTCACTATAATTGGTTCAACATGAGTCCACCACATTTCACAACAATGATATCAATGAGTTTGGGCAGGGGCCTGCCTTGCCTTCTAAAACCGAACTTATTATGCTATCTGATACAAAAGGTTTTGTTGTGCAATAGTAACATAGCAATGGATATGTATGCTTACACAGGGTATGTTATGAAGTGGTTATAGGTTGTGGTGAGCCCTAAGCAAAAACTCAGATGGCCACCCTACTCTGCCAGTTTGCCCTGTCCACTTACCTGCCCTCTGACACCACCAATCTTTCCTCACCTCTTCCAATTATTTTGTATGTGAACACAGTAGGGATATTGGTATGTGTTGCTTCATAGTTTATTGTTTGTGGAGAGAACTCCTTGTTGAGAGGGAATGATATAGTGAACAGGCCTTGAAGGAAATTATAAACCATCTATGCATTTGTGGAGCAGTTGTTTTTGGAAAATGCCTGTAAACAACTTATAATGTTTAAAAATACTGATTTCGTACACTGAATTTCATAAAGACCACTGTACTCACTCACATATTAACAAATAAGAAGAGAATAGGCCTAATTCTAGGAGAAAGGCCGTCATGATTTAATCAGAGACGTTAATAAAGGCTTTTGAGTGGGTGTACAATCTCTTAGATTAGATAATGTTACTTTTTGCTGAGAGCACATTACAAAGAGAAAGAGCTCATTAATTATGAATTTCTTAAAGTAAATATAGTGCTCCATTAAAATAGTGTTCTCAAACATGTGAAGAGATACTTTAACAGATATCTGAAAGCCCATTTTCCATTTTAAAGTAGCATAGCTCTTAAAAAATTTAGCATGTGTATTAAATCACTGATACCGTATAATGCTATTATGGTTGTGTTTCCCTTGCCATTCACTAATTTTAATATATCATGTGGTCAATTTTAATTGACTGGAGGATGGTACCTGTATCCGTCACTTATGAATTATTTAACATGCTATTAAACTGTGCATTTTATTGATCAATCCCACCTTTGTACGCATAGGAGTACCTTTAAATAACAATTTATATATATATATATATATATATATATATATATATATATATATATATATATATAGTCTATAAAAGAGATTTTAAACTTATTTGAAAGAAAAAGCAAAAAGGCCAACTGTATGACTGTAGGTTGTAAACTCACAAGCATAGCTTTCACTATCATATGTATCCATATATTTCTGTTCCTTTAATTGAATTTTGCATCAACCATAAAGGGAATCAACACAGTAAAGGAAGAGAGTATATTTAAAAGAAGAAAAACTACCACAACTAGAGGACATAGTCTAAAATTAGAGGGGGAACGATTTAAAACTAATTTCATGAAGTATTACTTTACTGAGAGGGTAATGGATGTATGGAATAGCCTTCCAGCGCAAGGAGTAGAGGTAAACACAGTCAAGGATTTTGAGCGTGCGTGGGATAGGCACAAGGCTATCCTAGATATAAGATAGGGAACTGGGGACTAATAAAAGTATTTAGAAAACTGGGCAGATTAGATGGACCTTATCTTCCGACACATTCTATGTTTCTATGTTTCTAAGATAAGGAACAGGGGACTAATAAAACTATTTAGAAAATTGGGCCTAGATGGTTCTTATCTGCCAACACATTCTATGTTTCTATTATGCTCTATATCAAGTTGTACATAAATACAATGTAACTTTTAGCAAGGACATCAATCCGTTGATTTTATGATACACACATCTATCAAGACATATACACACAGAAAGGGACACTAGCAGACATATCTATATATTGCGTGAGAAGACTTGTGATGGGATGATGTATACATGTGTGTATATGTGAACTTTATATACACACAGTGCCGGCCTTGGAACCAGGCGGCACTTTATGAAAAACAGAAAATCACCCCTTTATGGGGAAACAGCTGATCAACCTTCATTTTACCAAACACCCCCGCACTTAGCGCACCACATTCCTGAAATCAGAAGGAGGGGTTGCTTCTCAGACTCTAGGACCAGAGCTAATATCTGTATGTTACTTCAAACCTTTTGTGCCTCTTTCTGTTATCCATGGGCTACAGTGAGAAGCAACATGACAAGTCATCAGCTATTGCATTTCCAGGGAGGAGCTATTTAATATCATGCACCAACAATTCCAGTGCTACCTTCGCTCTATGGACTGTTGGTTGTAATGTGCCAACCCTGTGCTCACAGTGAAACTGTTGTGGGACTGCAGTATGCCAGACAAGGTGTGTCCCTACCCCCATCTCACATTGATATGTGAAAGTTTTCAAAAGAAACCCAAACTTTTGGCATCAATCTGTGAGTGTATGTGTGTGACTGTGCATATGAGTATGTCTGTGTCTGTGAGTGTGTGTGTATGTATGAGTGTAAATGACTGTGTGAGTGTGTCTGTGACTATGTATGTGAGTGTGTGTGTCTGTGTATAAGTAACTGTGTGATTGTATGTGAGTTTGACTTTGTTTGTCTGTGTCTATTTGATTGTGTGTCTTGTATTGGGGCAGCATGTGGGTCTTGTACCCAGGTAGCACAATGTCTAGGGCCTGCCCTGATTATACACGCATGCAAGTCTCATCCTGTATACCATGTCCTTTACTAGTTCTATCCTGTAAATCAACAGAAAAACTATGCTAATAAAACAACCGAGACTGGCATATGTACTTTTTTTTGTCGTGTTCTCTATAAATTTAACCAACAGTGTTACATCTTAAAATAATGCAACACTTAAAGGGATATTACAGTCCATATGCTACTTTAATTTTATTCTTTCCAATGCTTATTGATTTACTTAACCAAAATGTGATTTAGAAGCTTGCAAAAAAAACAAAAACCCATCCTTTATGATATAAGGACATGCTTCTACTGTTTCCCTTAAAACAGCAATAAGCATTAAAGGATGTAGATCAGTATCACACTGACAAACTACAGATCCTACTTCTCTTTTCAGATGCTATAAAAAGAATATGACACAGGGAGCATGCTGAATACAGCAAGACCTCTTGGGACTGACAAGCCAGTCAGATGACTCAGGTCTTGCTCTATGAAATGAA
Organism: Pelodytes ibericus; assembly: GCA_036172795.1. Lineage (NCBI taxonomy): Eukaryota > Metazoa > Chordata > Amphibia > Anura > Pelodytidae > Pelodytes > Pelodytes ibericus. The sequence goes on along the minus strand of CM069857.1, from coordinate 220,047,065 downwards.
GCTAGCACAGTAATAGACAAGACACTCCACAGAAGAGTGGAGGCAGGATTATGCTCAGGTGGGCTGAAGCTCACCAGCCAGCAATTATAAAAAAAAAAAAAAATGAGTGAGACAATGGCCAAAGTACACAAGATGTCAGACACTATGTATATATGTCAGTGGTAAGTTGCTCAATCACATGAATGTATTAAACTAAAGTTTAGTTTGTACTAAACTGTTTGATGATGATGAAGAATAGCTGTAGTTTGTCATGGTTACATTCTGCCATTTCATAAAAGCATTTATGAACATAATTGATATTACAATTAGTCTTATATATGTCCTATATACACAGTAGTACAACATTACTTTATGGCAGCCTTACGTAAAGACACGAAAAGCCATATGATCAAATCAAACTCATATCCATGTAATTGTTTACCTTGCTATAGCACAATCGTTGAACACTTTCTCTAATGAATGACTTAGGTCAATATAATATAAACTGAATTTAGCATTGAAGCTTGAAGCTACTGGTGTAGAGAAGAGAGAGATCAATAGTACTGCATGGTTCAAACAATATACAAGCTAATGTATGACCTTATAATTTAACAGCATTTTTTACAGCGTGGAATAAAATGACCGAAATCTTATTTGGTTTAAAAAATATTTTAAAAAAAATATTGAAAAAATCTAATTTTTAATGGTTCAAAGAGCCACATACTTTGAAACAGGTTACATTTTTCCAACAGATATGTTTGCCATTATTTAAACATAACATATATATAACAGCATATTTGATCAAACAATATGTAAATACTTCAGTTACAGCTATTTTGGCCTGTACTAGTATAAAGTCATCAAATAACTGGCAATAGACAACGAGGACTGTTTATTAAAATCCATTGTATTAGCTTGTATTAAGCACAATGTAGTTATTTATAAGACAATTCCAGGGCAATATTCTGATCTAAATAGCGGGTGGTCTAAATAGCAGGAACATTTAATCTGTTTCCACATTGACTGCTCCAGTTTTAGACCTATACCCCAGTATTGAGTTTTATAAATAGCTGCCAATGTGTTTAAAATGCTTGACAGCTCACCTTACTGGCAACAATATAGCAAAATTAAATAATTATTCCAGACCCCCAACAAAAAAATAAAATAAAATGTTTGCTTTTGGTGTTAGCATGTTGCATCAAGCAGGTCCTATTTTTAATAAGTTCACACATGCATAGCTTTTGCTAGAACATAGGGTTGCTAGACGGCCAACTGTTTTTTAAAGATTCCCTAAATCACCCATCATTGAAAATAATGGTTCCATCACTGGGAATGAGCTGAGGTGACCCCCGATCACTGCTGTCAATAATTTGCAATGTTTACATTTTCTTTTGTTTACACGAGATGGCTAGTGCAGGAAACTTTGAAAAACATTCTGAAGGATAATTGCCATACATTTACATGCAAAAACACCTCTACAATCAACAGCTTTAACACTACCAAATACATTAAATTTAGTTTGCTGTCCCTATATGCAGACATAGAAAACAATCATGGTCAAGAGGCCTTAATGATCTTCAAAGAGAGCACTTATTCTGAGTGGGACAATAAAGGTATATATTTCATTCTGTTTGTTTCCTGTTCTTCTATGACGAACATGATGCCTCTGTGTATATATGAAAAAAGTTGCATTTATTTTCTACTTCTAGGGTTGAGTAGTGAAAGTTTAACTCATCCCTCTCATCTCCTTTGCCTGTGGTTTATCTGTTATATTCATACTCTCATTACTGTCACATTTGATTTTGGTGACCCTAAACCAAGAAACATACACCTATGAGATATAGCTTATATGTATATTAATTCAAAAAAACCTGATTATGACAGGCTTTTGAAAAAAATGTTATGCTGTTAAACTAAACTTTCAAGTACATGAGTTCCTGGTGTTCTGCAAAATAGCAGACATAAGTAAAGTCACTGAACATAACTAATCATAGGTAAACCAGGATATTGTATCTTTGTACACTGACTTTGTAGAGACAAATTTGTGAACTGTTATAATATTTATTTGAGAAACCGTATAGACTGTTGCATACTGATGTATCTCTTCATTTGAAAAATGACTACTAAGATGCTTTGATAAATGCAGTGCTTTATGTGAGACTAAACATGAGAACCTGCTGGATGTAATCATGCTTATTACAGGTCACTTACCTATAGATCTGATCCTGTACATCACTCATGAGCCTTATGAATTCAGCGATGTAAAAGGGGCTCTGTTTGAACCAATTCATGATGAAACAGGAGACACAGAAGGTGTGAACTCCCCTGTGATTTTATTTTACCTTGTATTCAGGTAATGGAGATAGAGATGATTCCATGAGTGGCACTGATCTCTCTAGCATTTTTCCTTCCATTATTTCAGAGGCGTCCCACGTGCGGCCCGTGCGGCCCGCCTGAGCTCTGCTCCGGTAGCCGCACCTCGAACTGCACATCACACGAGAAGCTGTGTCGGGGAACGAAGTTTCCTACACGCTCTGTGTGCAGTGCACAAATCCCCTCCTCTACCCTGCGCATGAGGTCATGCGCAAGGGTCAGAGGGAGGGAAGAAGTGCACCGGGAGTCCACAGCCTCTACAGCCACGTGTGTGGGGTAAGTGTATGTATGTATGTGAGTGTGTGTATCAATGTGTGTGTGGGTTAAGTGTATGTATGTATGTATGTGAGTGTGTGTGTGTGTGTGTATCAATGTGTATTAGTGTGTGGGGTAAGTGTATGTATGTATGTATGTGAGTGTGTGTGTGTGTGTATCAATGTGTATTAGTGTGTGGGGTAAGTGTATGTATGTATGTGAGTGTGTGTATCAATGTGTGTGTGGGTTAAGTGTATGTATGTATGTATGTATGTATGTATGTGAGTGTGTGTATAAATGTGGGTGTGTGTGGGGGTAAAGTGTATGTATGTGAGTGTGTGTATAAATGTGGACGTGTGTGGGGGTTAAGTGTATGTATGTGAGTGTGTGTATAAATGTGGATGTGTGTGGGGGTTAAGTGTATGTATGTGAGTGTGTGTATAAATGTGGATGTGTGTGGGGGTTAAGTGTATGTATGTGAGTGTGTGTATAAATGTGGATGTGTGTGGGGGTAAAGTGTATGTATGTGAGTGTGTGTATAAATGTGGACGTGTGTGGGGGTTAAGTGTATGTATGTGAGTGTGTGTATAAATGTGGATGTGTGTGGGGGTTAAGTGTATGTATGTGAGTGTGTGTGTGTGTTTTTAAATGTGTATTAGTGTGTGGGGTAAGTGTATGTGAGTGTGTGTGTGGGGTAAGTGTATGTATGTGAGTGTGTGGGGTAACTGTATGTATATATGTGAGTGTGTGTGTATAAATGTGTATGTGTGTGAGTGGGGTAAGTGTATGTATGCGAGTATGTGTATAAATGTGTATCTATGTGAGTGCATGTTAAGTGGGTGTGGGGTAAGTGTATGTATGTATGTGAGTGTGTGTGTATAAATGTGTATGTGTGTGTGGGGTAATTGTGACTGTGTGTGTGTGGGAAGGAGGGGTAAGTGTGACTGTGTATGCATGTGTGTGTTTGTAGTTAATGTGACCACTACACATTAGTGTAAAATATATATATATATTTACATACACACACATGTATATAATTATATATATTATTCTCTGAATGAAAAAATGAATGCGGCCCACGCACGCATACATTTCTAGCGAAGTGGCCCTTTGCCGAATAAACTTGGACACCCCTGCATTATTTGATAGTATAGACTCCGTTTGCTGCTATATGATATCAGGTACCTAATTCTCCATAGAGCACAATCGGTAGCAGGGAAGTTCCATAGAACATCATTGCCTGTCTCAAAATGCAATACAAGTCTACCACACACAACATTATCAAGATAGTGGTTAGGGTAAACGGGAAAGGCACAGACAGAGAGAAAGCGAATGCACATACTCATGCAAGATCACAACTTCATCTTGTAACAATCTTAAAAAAGATGATTTATTTTCACAATATTTCTCTATGCGGCCGCTATAAATGCTTTTATAAAAATGTGTCATAATTTCACTTATGTTTTATAAAGGTCCCATTTGGTGTGACATATCATAAGCATTACAGTAAAAAAAAATAGGAAAAATACTCTGGATCAAGTTAACACTAATGTACTTATGTGGATGTGTGTTTATTAAGGCTAAGTGTTTTAAAAGTGGACATAACCAGGCCTGACATACATTTTATTGTAAGTACAAGTGTCAAACTCAGTGATTTATTATTTTCACTTCTTTTCAAATAAAACACCATTAGCCTTCCCACTTATTGACACCAGCATGTCCAGTAACTACTATTAATTTTTCATCAGTGCCATTCAAACAGATTTCACTTAACAAATGCTCTTTTTTTTTTTTCTTTTTGCTTGGTTTGAAAATTAAATTAATAGCCTGTTATCAAAATAATTTTCAAAACACAAGTATTTCTAGCCATGAGTTTCCAAAAGCACTCTGCTAAATTGAATAAGGCATAATCTTGCAAGCAGGTTTATCTACCATGTATCAGTCTGTCCTTGTTTGTCTAACATAGTACCGTATTTTCCGGTGTATAAGACGACTGGGTGTATAAGACGACCCCCAACTTTTCCAGTTAAAATTTAGAGTTTGGGATATACTCGCCGTATAAGACTAACCCTCTTCCAACAAGCATTTTCTCCTACAGTGACATTTACACACACACCCTTACACTAACACAGTGACACACTTACACACACACCCTTACACAGAAAGTGACACACTTACACACACACAGTGACACCAATAGACACATAACCTGAGACACACTATTTTGCCCCTCCAATATGCCAGGATTTCGCCCCTCCAATATGCCAGGATTTTGCCCCTCAATGCCATTTAATATGGCAGGATTTTGCCCCTCCAATATGCCAGGATTTTCCCATCAATATGCCAGGATTTTGCCCCTGTCCTACCCCCTTCCCAGTACTTACCTCGTTGCTGCTCTACAGGTGCGCGTGGCTGTGAGGGAAGCAATGTGCGCTCCCCTCCAGCCGCGCGGCTTCAATAAAGTTTGTTTTAAAAAAAAGTTTAAACAAACTTTATTGAAGTTGCGCGGGTGGATGGGAGCACACAAAGCTTCCCTCGCAGCCGCGCGCACCTGCAGAGCAGCAACGAGGTAAGTAAAAAGACTACACCGGCGTATAAGACGACCCCCGACTTTTGGGAAGATTTTCCTGCGTTAAAAAGTGGTCTTATACGCCAGAAAATACAGTATTTAGTTTACCTTTATGCTTTGTACAGAGTGCTACGTAAATAGTTGATGCTATTTAAATAAATGTTAATGTAATAATCTAATGATGTGAAAACCATGAACAGAATTGAAAAACAGGCCATGAGTTTTCATGACAGATTAAGAATATTGCTTAAAATAATAGGTCTGAAAAGCTATATTTATTGAACCAAAATACAATAAAAGGAACATTTTATGTGAAGATATATAACACTATAAAAAAAACTTTTTGAATAAAATGATGTCTGCTTATTTGTACCATATTATTGAGATATATAAGAATTTGGGGACCACATAAATATGGGCATCATATATTTAAGGGTCACAAAAATACAATAAATGGGACATGATTTCTGTGTAAACAACCTTGTGTAAGGGCCAAGGCAGAGATAAACAAATTAAAAAATTAAAAAAACAAAATACAATTATTTAACGTATTTGTGCAATATGATTCAACAGGGCTTTGAAAACCACAGAACTATTGGGGGTCATGAAAATACTAGGACAAAAAGTTCAATCAACATTAAAGCTAATTGCAAGTTTGTGTTGATTGTGCCACTTTTAGCAGTATGGTCCATCTCTCATGGAATAGGATGTTTGCTTCCCAGATTTTATAATAATTCACGTGTACATTCACATCTCAGTATTTGTAAGAGTGGGAAGGGTTCATATTGGGTGGTCTAATCATTATGTGAGGGTGATTGAAGTGTCTGCTATTCATTAATGACAAGTCTAGAAAGAAGAAACATACCCACAGACCTAAATAGTTGATGGCATGTTGTGGGTTGCACAGTTGTTGGCAGTATCCTTCATCATCCAGAGTAAAAACAAGCCTATTTATCTTTCTTACAATCTCCTCTCCAGGGGTGATCCTATTAAATTACACCCAGCACACCATAATAAAATATATATGCCTTTTAAAAAGGAAAACAATGCTGTAAATGCTATGTAAATATTCACTTTTTTAATGGTACACCTTGGAAAAGTTTTTAGAAAATGTACAAAATAATATATCATATTGATTCCATTTCTGTTCAAGCAGAGTTGAGTTGGGGTAAGGTAAATCAATAAGATAAAAGTGCACATAATTCAGAGAAGGGATTTCTTGTCACAAATAGCTGATTTCCATTGCAATATATATTTGCTTGCCTATAAAACAAAGCAGACTTGATCTAACTAGCATTTTGCTTTTGGGATGGTTAGAGAAATATATTCTCCTGTTATCTTTATAAACAATATTTATGTTCTGACATTACTGGTTAAAAGACTGTTAAGTTGAATGCATGTGGAATAAAGATATCCCAGAAAATGGAAATAAGTAAATTTGATAGACAGAGGCTGCGGGAAAGCATGGATTAGGATGATGGGTCTGAGCACAGAGTCATCCTACTCTTTCACTAACCCCTCCCTTCATCCCTCTGGATGGTCTATACCTGTGTAGAAGGGCTGTCACTAAAGGTGCAGCATAGTCTCCTAGTTCCTGCTTTCCACTTCCTTCTCTGCCTCCACCTGTCAACTCCTGCAGAATTATCTTTCCACTCTTATGTGGATACTGGTGCTGCTCTGATTCCTTGGGTAGGATGCTAGAATTTTTTATGGGCAGCTTCACAAGCTAGGAAGTACCTGTTTAACCCTTATAGTATACTGGTGTAAATTGCTGTTATTCAATTGGTACTTCAACAATGCTTAGATAGGTGGTACGGGTCAAAGTAACATACACATGAATAAACGGGACTCAAGGTTTCCCACCAGAACATTGCCCAAAGCATCACACTGTCTCCGCCGTCTTGCCACCTGTCAGTGGTCATAATGTTATGGCTGATCTTTCTATTTGATCCAATCTATATTTTAAATATCGTTCAAAAAAAACTGCTATCTAGACAGACTTGGACCATCACCTGCATTGCATACTCAGGATATTCCCCATCACCCACATTGTACACCAATGACCCAAAATCCCAGAACATGCCCCATCATCCATATTGCACACCCAAGATATGCCCCATCACCCTCATTACACACCCAGGATTAACCCCATCACCCACACACAATAAATACTCCATTACTCACATTGCACACACAGGGCATGTCCCATCACCCACATTGGAGGCCCAGGATTTTGACTTTTTTTTTCGTATATGTGTAAGTACATTTTTATTTATTTACCACTTATTGGGTGATTTTCTTCTTAGGTGCATTTTGCACAGGGTTTATCCTTCACTCTCTGTAGCATTTAATAGTTTTGGTTTGTGCACTATTATCTAATCCTTCTGCAGTTTGCTCCTTTTGGCCACCTCTTAATTCATCTTTTTTGTACTTATATATACCATACATGTTTGTTTTCTCTGTTTGGTTTATGTATCAATAATGATGTACCCCGTATTGTTCCCTCCTCAACTTTCTTGTATAAATATATGCATGGATGTATGTAACCCTGCTTTTACATTTGAAACATTGTTTAATACCATTATGGACTTGGTCACCAGAACAATCTTGAAAACGAGAGAAATCTCAATGTATACTTCCTGTTAAACTATTTTCTAAATAAATAAGTAAACATTACTGTGAGTTTTACTGCCTTGGCTCTCTTTGATACACTCACACATTACTGTACCATAGCGTTTCATAGCAATAAAACTTAGTTATGTGAACTGTCCCACTGATACTACCCCACCCAACGTCAGGGGATGACGTTGGGTGGTATGAATGTGCAGTGTGTGTGCATAGTCTAATGCTGCATAACTAAGCTTTATTTCATGTTGAATAACTTTTGAACTATAATTTTTTCCTAAATAGAAAAGGATTTTAGATAAATTTAAATCTAAAAAACATCTGATTCAAATAAAATAAAAAAATCCCAAAATCCTGGTTTTATCCCACCCTGCTTTACAGCAATAACATGCACAGAAATATGCAGTTTGTGAGTATATCACAGACTCCACAGCAATAAAACGTACAATAACATGCAGCTAAAGCACCTTAGAGTGAACTCATAATGTGATGTTGGAATTTGACACTGTGGAAAGTGTTTCTAATGGACGCCCCAATGAAAGTAAAGCTTATATAGACAGAGAGGCAGGGGTGGTTTCCATAGGAAATGGGCATTACTTTTAAAATTACCGTAAATAAAAATTGCCAGTTTATGAAGGGTTGATAATACAGCCACGCCCCAACTCGGGGTGCCAAAAAAAAATCCTGCCCTCGGGTGTCAGTGACCCTAGGCTTTGCCCGGGTAGCAATGTGGCTAAGATTAGAATGCCATGATGGTTCTTATATGTATTTCATCTTACCGTATTTGCTCGATTATAAGATGAAGTTTTTTTCAGAAAATTTATAATCTAGGTCATTTTATAATCTGACCTCAAATTGAGGTCAGACTATAAGACAGGGATCCAGGTCCCCCGCAGAGCTGCAGATGAGTGCAGACTCCCCCTGCTGCAGCCCGGCACGACTGCCGGGACTTCTATGATGAAGCCGGGTCCTTCCGGCTTCATCATAAAAGTCCCGGCGGAAGTGCCGGGCAGCAGCGGAGGATGTCTGCGTGTATCTTGCAGACATCCTCCGCTGCCCCGCTAGCCACCAGGAGAATTGGGCAGCCCGACACTAGCCACCAGGAAGCAAGAAACAGGTAAGGGGGAGGGAGAGGGGGGACAGAATAACAGGGGGGGGGCAGAGAAACGAGGGGGAGGGAGGGAGGGGGGTAGAAAGACAAGTGGAGGGAGGGGGGACAGAATAACAAGGGGGGGGCAGAGAAATGAGGGGGGGCAGAGGAACAGGGGGAGGGAGGGGGAAGAGACAGAGACAAGGAGTGGGAGGGGGGGAAGAGAGAGACAAGGGGAGGGAGGGGAGCACAGAAAGTAACAAGGGGTAGGGGGCAGAGAGAAACAAGGGGAGGGGGCAAGGGAAAGAGAGAGGCAGCATTGGCACATAAAAGGAAATAAAAACAAGAAATGCTTTTTTTTATATCATAATTTTTTATTAAAAAAGCAATTTACATGTGAATATATACAAGTTGAACTTTTTTCCTATAGGGTAGTCTTATATTCAGGCTTTTAGTTTTTTTCCTAAAGGAATATCCAAAGTTTGGGTGGTCGTCTTATAATCGCTTATAATCGAGCAAATACGGTATTTAGATATGGTAGGGAGTTAGCAATATTCTGCTACGTTTTACATAGCATTTTCACGGTCAGAATTTTCTTGCAGTATTAAATTGAAAATATTGCTGTGTAAAAGAAAAAAAATCCTGGAAAGTTGCCTTGGTTTGGCTCAAGGTAAAGCTCGAGGGAATTTCTGCTCAGTACTCCTTTTCAAATCACGAGAATAGTACAAAGCCAGAAGTAGTAGGCTTAATTTGCACAACAAAGGCCTTCTGTTTCCTAGTGAATACAAGATATCAAGAGCTAACACTGACATATTATATTACAGATTCATTAAATTAATGTAATTACTGCAATTTAGCAGACCACTTGATTCTATGATCTGATCTTAAACAGAAAGCCAGCTTAGTGTAGAAAAATATACATCATATCAACATACACAAAAAGGTAGCATGTGCTTAGCTTGTGTCTCTGGGGATTATTTCAGTGCTATAGTACATTACTGCACCACATTTGTATACAGTGATTACAGAACAAATTGCTGATCAGCTCATCCAGTCACTTGTATTCCAATCTATTAAATACACACAAAAATGAGTTTTCCAATGTTATTAAGTAACATAATAAAAATAATGCTATATCAGTATGTGTATATATAATGTCCTTGATCTGAATGGAATGTAATATTTTGGCATTTCGAATGCTTTATTAAATGACATTTACTATCTGATTGTAAGCATTGCTACAGAAATCATTCTTGTTTTTTTAAGTATTTGCCCTTATTCATAGTTATTCAGTTTTCTGTCATTCCTTGACAAGTTTCACCATGAAAAATGTTTTTTTTTTGGCAGCCTGAGCATATTATTCTACGCGCAACCTCTGCTGACACACCTGTCCTGATCAAACAGGTGTCAGCCAAGGTGTTGTCAAGTCAAGTAAATTGGAGTTGTGTAAGTGTCATGAATCAGCAGAAAGCTAAAATAAGAAACAGAAAATAGTATCGTTTTGAGTGTGTTCCAATTTATTTTACTGGGTTCCTTGAATCATTGCTGGAATGTTGATGAGGTAAAATCATCAACGGCTCTACATTGGGTCTGAGTTGGTTTTTTAAGGGGGGGGGGGGCAAATAATTGTTTGCGCCGCACGCTTTTAATGGCTTGGTGCATAGGACCACCGGGTGTCTACCCAGCACTCAGTTTTCAACTCCTTATTCGGAAAAAGCAGTCTAAGGTGGTGTGTGCCATGTTTGTAGGAGGAAACCACAACCGTTTATCTATACACAATCAGAAGTCGATCAAGGAGCACAGTTTTCTCCACTTCCCCCAAGTTTGAGGGGGTGTTATCTGGCCCTTCAGGAAAAGTCCATCATATATCACTGATCATAGTTCCAGATTCAGATATCACTGCTTATATAACACAAAATAACGCTTTGAAAAATATTGCTGGTTTTACCTATGAGATTTCAAATTCAAAACGACGATGGGCTGTATTCAATGAGATGAGTTATTACATAGAACAATTTTTTTTTTAGCTGAACATCTAATATTGTCTGTGGTATTCAATAACCTACGATAAGATAGGGTCATTCTTTAGTGCCTGTTATATATACTGAAACAATCCATATAAAAAAGATGGTAATTTGTAGGCTGCGACAAAACTATGACCTCACTATGTGACAACATATATAAATTTGCTAGTAGAATGGGTAGTAATCAATTTATAATATTGTTTTCACTTGATCTACACCTTTCTTAGAAGTTACTTCAAACTAGATTTATTTTTAATTCTCATTTTTCACACTACAAACAGTATTGAAGGATACACGTTATTAATCTACCTTTAAGTGAACAGTTAACTGTTGAAACTGTTCCCAAAAGCTGATGTGACTATAGAAATAGAAATGTCATAACCTCTAAATTTATGTAGGAGTCAAACATCCTTGTAGAAACAGATAGTAACAAAAGTCATAATTTACGCAGAACACAATTAAGAGGGAAACCTTACCACATGTAATCTTCATCAGATTATATGCATGGCTACAATTTAGTTCAGGTATGTTGGCATTCCAATAAATTGTACAGCTATGCACCTATTATAGAGAGGACTCTTAATCCTCAATATTCCACATGGCATATTTAACACCCCCAAAGAAACAATGATGGTCTTGGCACATCATGAATATAAACAATGTAAAAAAAAAACATATTCAATTCTCCTTTAAAGGGATAAATATGACATAAAATTAAAAAAAAATTTATAGTTGTACACTAAATATGAACGAGAGAAACACATCAAAAATAACAAAAAAATCACAAGCAAGCTCTTGAGCTTAAGAGGTTAATTAAATCACCATACAATTTAATCTTATTTTCACTTTTTATTTCAATTCCTTTTTAGATGATATTGACCACTATGTTTTTTTCACCTACTGATCCATATTATAGGATTTCATCCAAAGGTAATTTTTAGCATGTCAACTTTTTTTAGTTCCATTCCCTACAAAATGCTTTTTCCAAAAACATTTCTGGCCTAGTACTGTACACAAAACCAAAAAGTAAGGGAAAAGCAGATTAACATTGGAATAGTCATTTTAGTTGATAAGGTGAATACTGAATTCTGTGAATTTGAAGGAAATACATAGTGTATATTCAAAGGCTTTGCCGATCTCTTCAATTTACCATAGTACGTGTATTATATTGAAATGTTAATGCCTATTCATGCAAATTCCATGTCTGACTAATAAACAAAAAAAGTACTAATTAATAACAAAAATGTCATATTGTTGACCCATAGCAATAAATCCCATTTAGAAGATAGAAATTGGTCAGTGTGTGGTGCTGGGTTGTGGTATGCAAAGCAATGTTGGTGGGTGCCACAGATGAGAAGTTCACATAAGTCATTAGAGGCAGAAAGCACTACTACATTCACAGTGCCATTTACTCTAAGTGATATTTTAAAATGTCCTAAAGGTTATCTAGTGGACAGGAGAATAACAGGTAGTGTAGGCAGTGACCCCACATATATTGCACAAAAAACTCCATCACCATGGGGTAAAATTGATAAATTTTTATGATGTGCAGGATTTAACGTATTCAATTTAAATCTAGGAGCCAGATGCAAACATTAGGAGGCAGTGCCAAAAGTTGCCATCACAAAGGAAAATACTTGGGTTGTAATCCATAAACATATATAAGTTACATACACCTTATAAATACACACCATTCACTCGTACTAATGCACATACATATGCTGAGATACACACCCTGACATCCATACACACACATGCTCAATCCCAAATACACTCATGCTGACTCACCAATATGCTGACACATAAATACACATTTGCGGGCAAACACATGCACACACAAACAAAAATATACTGAGCTACAATTACAAACATAGACCCATATGCTGATACACACGTATATGCTGACACACATGCTTGTCGCACATGCTGAGACACACTAACACATGCTGTCACTAACACATGCTGACACATACATACATGCATAAATACTCATAAGCTGATACACGCACTAACGCATGCTAGCACAGAGAGATTCTGATAGACACATTCATAAAAAACAGATGCTGATGCCCAGACATGCATGCTACTGCACATTCACACATGCTAACACACTCACTCATACACACACAGATTCTGATATACACACTATGTACTTACTAGACTGGCACTGGGAAGAAGATTTGGAAGCAGAGGGTGCATTACTGCAGTTATTGGTCAGGCAGCTGAAATGTCTCCCTCGACGTAGATCCAGTATTAGGGGTTGGTGGTGGGATCACTGAGCCTCCACTTCTGATGCATAGGCTATAAGGCCCTCCCTTCACTCCTCACAGGCATTTACCTCATGCCAAATGTGTTGGTTGCTCTATGTTGCCAGTCCTACACTTGGATCATTAGATGATATATTTGTCATATATATATATATATATATATATATATATATATATATATATATATATATGACATATGACATTATATGATAGATATAGCATTTAGATAACTGGCAGCAGAATGTGGGACAGTATACATATGGGGTCACTGTTTAAAAAGTCTTCCAGGGGCCAGATTCTAGTCGCCAGGGCGACCTGGCACACAGTATTCGTCAAGCCCTGGCTTAAGTTAATAACATATATCAAATATGTTAACAGCTGTTAATGTTATAGATATTCTACGGTTGATAGAAATAAAAACAGACAAATAGGTCACTTTTAAAAGCATATATATTGATTTCACAAAATTAAGATTTTTGATATACAAACACATAAAGTATAATTAATATTTAAAGACAAAGGGCAAAGAGTTATTCAGTCTTGGGATGAGGTAGACACAACTGCAGGCTGGATTTACCATCACCTGCATCTGTGTCAAAAGATTGACAGTTTTTGATAAATAGGTATTTTACTACCTCATTTTTGAACATAATCTACCATGACGTATCTCCATAATAGCATTCGTTTCCCTTACTCAAGTCCATATGTCAAACTACACATACATATCATGATTCATGCTAGTTAACCCACTTTATTTAGGGTTATGACATGTTTGTTTATGGTCAATTTCTAAGGGCCATACACTATTTCTACATGTGCTTTGGTAACTTATATTCTTCAAGGAGTCTGGTGGAGATGATAACATTTTGAGGAAAATTATTGTGTGGTCTTCTACTTTGTCTATCTGGTTACAAAGGTTTGTGTCGCCAAAATAGTTATTTCATCTGTAGATCAGTCCACGTTCTTGAATATTTGTGTAATGATCTGTAAGAACCAAATATGTTTTGCTGGTGATGATGAAATATTGTGGACGGATTATATAACTCCTTGACCAAGAAATGATGTCCTTATAGTTCCATATTTCACCAGCTTGGTTATTATCCATTTGTCAGCATAGGAGGCTTCCCATAGTGAATATGGGTGTCATTGTAAGTTAATGATGTTTGATCATTTGAATTGTATGTCATGGTAGATCTTATTTATTCGGAGGAAGTTGTTGGGGAGTGGTGGTGGTGCCTGACACTGACCAAGAACCTTCTGTGTCTCTCATTTCTTCTTTAAGGATGTCCAATTGTTGTGCTTCTTGGAGACTATTCATGACAGTAGCAGGGCTTTCATTGGTTTGGGGAGCTGAAAAAGAAAGAAATTGTAAAGAAACTGAGCAGGAGTTTCAAAGATACTGCTAAGAACAGAAGGAAATGTAACCAGTCTTTGGTTCTTTTTACACTCAGTATTTAACAATTCACGATGTAAATGTTCCTCACTACTTCAATTTTGACATTTTAGCTTCTTTATGTCTATTAGTTGCCATATCAATGTATATCCTTTAAAGTATTTAACTGGGTGATAAATAATATTATCAGATATATTTACATCCAAATAATGGAATATCCCAGAACAGCACTCATATTCTTAATTTCCAGTGTTTCCAAAACAGATGGGATTATAGTTATAATAACAAGGCATAAAAATAGTATTCAAGAAATGGGACATGTGACATGTAATATATGATGTAAATTTTCCAAAAAATATAATTACAACTTATTCGTAGATTAAGGGTAACATACCAGTTCTCAGTCACCCAACTATGATCTGGATTACTCCTTACTGAATCATTTAGTTAATGATAGTCAAAATGCAATATGGGTTGGTTGTTGAGGACTGGATGTGTCCATTTTGTGATGTAAATGATTTGGTATTATGTTCTTACCTGGTAATAATTAGGTACTTACATCCCTAGTGTCCATTCCACTTACTGCATCTTTTGCTGCAGATGGTGAAAATATATCACGTAGCATCTTTTCTCAACTGTATCTAATAATAGTGGTTACCATACTACCACCAGTTGTGTAAGCATGCATTGATTCTTCCTTGCTTTTCCTTTTGAAGATATGCTTGCTAATATCCATCAAAAGAGACAATGGCATCAGCCTCAACCTTCCAACAATATCTCTTATGGTCAGGGACTTGTATGAAGTAATCAGAAATAAAGCTTTAGACAACTTCTGATAGTTCTAGTATTGTAGGAGCAAATACACTATTCTTCATGTTTGTTCATTTTAACTCACATGATTTTTGTTTGCCAGTATTGTTGGCTTGTTTTTTGTTTTTAAACATTTATTGTTGCATGAAATAGAAGTTATATATTCCATTGTTATATGTATCCTGAAGTCTAATCCTTTATTGCATGGAATCCAATATTTTAACTTGCCTCCTAAAACTAAATTACCTATTATTTCTATTAATAGCCAAATTCTAGCAAACCCAGGCGCTTCATAGGTTGTTACTTTTGTGCATTTGTCATTGTGACATTTAATGGTTAGAGATGGATTAAAGTTGAGGTAAGAAGCATTTGTGATTCAGGATGAGCTGCACACATGGGACCTTCTATACTCAACATTATCAATAGACTTAATTAGTACTGAACAGGTTCTACAACATTACATGCAACACTGTGTCATATTTATATACTCCAAAAAGATATAGAACCAAGATATGGGACAATATACCCTAAGAGATCTATTCATGCGGCCCCAAAATAAGGCAATTTCCCCCAAAATGTGGGCCATAAATTCAGTGCATTTCGGCTCAGTTGAACTTGGCATAAGAAAGCATAATAGTCCCCCTATTTATATGGCACCAAACTGATCCGAGTTCCGAAATTATTGTCTGAAGTACGGGGTGGCCGAAAATTCGGGTAAATTTTTAGCCATTAGCTGAATTTCTTTATGCACATGATAATCAAGGGTACATTATGGAAGAGGAACTTTTCTGTCTACCTACAATCATCCTAAAGTGACTTCGCCTTCCATGTAAGTAACTTCATCTTCAGAATTAAGTTTCTATGTTGTGCTAAGAATGTATATGCTGCCAGCATGCAGACCCCCAAATGAATGTAACTACTTGTTGAAATATGCAGTGTAATACCTCTTTAACCTGAAGATCAGTCTTTTGCATCACATTCTTATTTAGAAGCATATACCCCTCACCTTATCTTGATATCTTTTTGAAATCTTAGATTACTGTCTGGGTTATTTAATCATGTTCTATGTGCCCTGCTCTCTTGGATATTGGAGGAAGACCTTGATGATGGAGGCATTGTACAATTTGTTACACATTGTGGGACATCTTCTGAATTTTATTCCTCATATATATATTTTTATATGCCAGAGATATTTACATGGCTAAAGGTACTGAATGTTTCCATGGAGACCAATGCCAGCATTTTATAGATTTTGTTTTCCTTTTCTACTGTGAAACACATTTTTATATATATATATATATATATATATATATATATATATATATATATTAACTTTTACCACTTTTTGCAAATCTTGGTTGCAGATAGACAGTGCCAATTAAACTGTAATTCAAAAGAATCTTCTTTATTTAGTCCACTCCCAAATTGCCAATCAATAAATGTTCCTTTCAGAGCTAAGATTATAAAGAATCACAGCACAAAGTCAAGATCCAAAAGGGTTGTACCAGCAACTTTACAGAAATGTATTGGAATAAAAAAAAAAGTACATATTTTTTTTTACTAAATGCCTCTCTGCTGAATCAGTCAGATGAAGCTGAGCTGACAGACAATAATGTATGTAAACATAGAGAAATAATTTCACTAAAGGCATCCACTTGTGGACCATTTTTGCAGCACCCATTAGAAATGCAAACCTCTCTACTTCTGGCCCTTGGAATGGCAGGGGGCAGAGCTCGGGAGGTCAAGTGTCAAACTGATGGTGCTACTAGGCATGCACAGACACAGTATTCATTCTCCAGTATCAGGAATAAAAATCTGGACTACAGGATTGTTTTCCTGATTCAGGAATTCCCCGTGGCAAGCAGAGCAGTTGGTGGCACGTAAATGCCAATAGAATGTCTCTGATGACTGGTTCTAATGTTGAACTTTGTCCCCACTTTTTTCCAACTATGTTTTTGTTATTTCCATGCATGTACATATTTTTTATACCACACAGTGGTATGAAAAGGTTGTATTAGAAAATCAGGTTTTGTTGGCATCTGAGCATACTACTCAATGCTTTCAAATTACACTTGGCACATAGAATGTATACAAACGTTGCCAAATTAATCAAATTAAAACTTGAATATGGAATATAAATAAATATGCTATACGGAGAAAACCAGATTGAACAACTTGCCACTGCAGCCCCCAGACAGCTCATTTCCAAATTATTTATTTCAAGGGTCAAACAATTAGGGATCTGATTTCAGACTGTATGCCACTAAACAAGTTTAGAAATGCGATTATAAAAACCACCTCACTAGTATAAGAGTATAAGATCTCTGAAAATGCATACCTTCATACATCTAAAATCAATATCTGCTGATGTTATACTTTTATAAGTTGACATCTATGTCTAATGTGAAACACTATAGATGCTCTCCTGGGCTTACTTGTAAAAATAATAATAATAATAATCTCAATGTATTCTTTCTGGTTTATAATTAAAAATAGAAAAAAATGAATGTATTACAAGATAAAATACAATGTGAAGATATATATTTTTTTTAAATGTCTACAGTGCACATTCACTATATTGCACTATTAAAATACATTACCCTTTCACCTCTCCGGAGTCCACCATTACAGAATGAATTGTGCTATATGTGTACTGAACATTAAACTAAACACTATGCAAAAAACACGCATTTCTATCTTAGTTGGAAACTTTATACAACATTTTTAGATTTTCAACTCAGCAATTAATAAAACAGCACAAGGAATAACATTTGTAGGTACCGCAGCATAAATGTAAAAAAGCACCAACTGGGCTTACCCCTTTTCAACTGCCAACATGTTACCTAATGGGGTCTGGTACCCGGCAGCATCTCTGCCACTCAGCTGCAATAAGTTGCTTGTTTGCACACTTTATGCCTAGGAGTATAAACCTATTGGATGTTTGAATGTTTGGATCTTGTTTGATCCTCTTTCCTCTGCTTTGCTGACCACTAACTAACACAAGTATGTTTAAAGATCTCCAGTTCAAATAACTTATTTATCTCATCCATGATCTGGTTTTCCCACATCTGTCTTCACTTGTATATAGCCATACCCCACATTAACATACACAATCAGTCCAAGCATGTGTGTAAAATGAAAATGTACTTAAAGTAAGGCACTCGTTTTTTTCACTTATCTTATACAGTCTACAAATACAACCTACAGTATAAATGTCTTGATAAACACAATGGACCTCACCATAGTCTGTAGTTGGCACACCAATGGAACTGTACAGTTCCCTACTGTAGCATAGTCTCAGTAGAGACGTCAGTAAAGACATCATTGTAGAGAGAGTGTTGCATCATTAATATAGAAACAGAATTGACTGCACTATAACAACATGCTTATGTGTGAGTTTCCTTGAAGCGGTTTATGCCTGTACCAACGTATTAAGCTATTAATGAATGATTTTTGCCTTTCACTTGCAGGTAACTTATCTGTTCAACATAGTTCACTTTTTACTGAAAATGCCAACAAGTTTCCCTCTCGTAAAACTCCCATACTTGTGTACATTTTAGACCAACACTAACCTGTATGGTCTTGCAAATAATCAAATGGAAGTCAGTGGAAGCCCAAACTTACAAAGCCATAGCTAAAAAAGCTGACATATATGTATATTTATAAATGTGCAGATAGAAAGAAGGAAGAATGTATTGATAAACAGAATCTTTGGACAAATATGTAATCTCTGTGAACGTATATATCGCACTTGATTGTTCAGGCGTGTGAACTATTCAACTTATTATAAAACGTGGTGTGTGCAGCTTCAAGGGTATATTTCTTTTGCAGATACTGATAAGTGTGCTGGCAAATTCAACCCATGGCGTGAAACTTCTATTAGTGATAACACACATAAGTGTCTACTCAATAACAAGATAACTGCAGGGAAATGAGATACGAATTTCAAACTTAAGGCCAAAATAGCGGAGTTGGAATTCAGATGCATTAGAGAATTTAGTTGCATTCAGATGCATTAGAGAATTTAGTTGCATTCAGATGCGTTAGAGAATTTAGTTGCGTTCAGATGCATTAGAGAATTTAGTTGCGTTCAGATGCGTTAGAGAATTTAGTTGCGTTCAGATGCGTTAGAGAATTTAGTTGCATTCAGATGCGATAGAGAGTTTAGTTGCATTCAGATGCATTAGAGAATTTAGTTGCATTCAGATGCATTAGAGAATTTAGTTGCATTCAGATGAATTAGAGAATTTAGTTGCATTCAGATGCGTTAGAGAATTTTTCAAACATGGCTACATTCACCTAAGGTTTGAAATTCTGATATCAGTTCCAGCAATCTGCTGCAATTTTCTCTTTATTGAGTTGAACCACTACAGGTCGAGTATCTGAAATCCGCTATCCAGTATGATCCGCTATCCAATATGATCCGTTATCCAAACATTTTTCATGATTTTGCCACAAGTTGCAAATTCCACACACACACCTGTCAGAATGAAAGCGCACAACAGTTTATTCCGTGTCCAGCCCCCTTAAGCTGCACTATAGCCTTTCCATGCATACTCAGATGCCCCCAGGCCTACAAATAGTAATACAATGGTACGTGTGCAGGCCTGACATGCCAATGGCACGTTCCCAACGTTACCTCACATCACAGCTACATCATTTCAAGGATGTATTTGCTCTATACAGTATTTGCATTGATACCACTATACTGCTGAGAGGCTTTAATATATTGTGTTGATAAAAATGATCCATTCTCCAAAATGATCCGTTATCCAAAATAGTTTGGGTCCCAAGTATTTTGCATACGGGATACTCAACCTGTAATATATACGGAATATTACTAGGTACATCATATATAGCTGCGTGTTGTCATTATTGGAGGTTTGAAGGAATCCTTTCCATCGCACATCCCTTACTCTCTAAACAGATTTGTTGTTTAATCTGAAGAGGCTTCAGGCTGACTTGTTTTCTTAGACAATAATAAAATCAGCGGAGTTGCATTATGAAATCAGTTTAAACTGTCAAACAAAGCTCACTTTGAGTGTGTGTTTAATTTTATAGTAAATCATTTGTCAGATGCACGTGTGGATGTGAAGGAAGCTTCATCAGTTTCCCCGAAAATATGTACACACTTCAGCAGAAACAATACCGACCATATTTTCCTGTCTAGACAACGTGAATAAGACAGTCTGTCCAATTTCAAGCAGAATGCAGCACTGCCTGGATGCATGTATTGTGCAACATACATATGCATGTATTCATGAGTCTGCCCATGACTATAGGAAAGATAGAACAGATTATCTAATAATTGGTGCAGCTGTATATTCTCAGGCTATACATCATCATCTGAAAGGTGAGTGGAATTATACCAGAATAATCTTATAATAAGGATGTACGTGGTAACAATGTGTTTGTGTTACACTAAGATTCTTGGCAGTATTACACTAGTAAATAAACATCCTATTAATACATTTTTCTTGCTGTGTTTGATTTTCTGCAATGTAAATATGCCCTTTTTACTCTTCCTGTATCTTCTATCATCTGATCAAGTGTCTGCTGTAAAGTAAATGGATGGTAAAACTGATGATGAATGCAGTTATTGTAATAATTCAGCAGGCATCAAACCAGCTTCATAATAGATGAACGGTAACCCACTCTATAACTAACTTGGGAAATGGCACACACTATTATGCAGAGCCACATATAAGCTCATACCTACTGTTTATATCGCTCTTTTTATGAGAAAATCCATCAAAAGTAGTTTGTCCATAGCAAGCAGGGAGGAAGCCATCTGAGGAAGCCTGATGACAAAATGCATCAGGGCTCCAATGCCGCGTTCTAAGCTTCATCTTCTTGGCACTTTTTAGTTATTTCTCGGTTGTGTATTTTATAACAATACCTGCACATACACTGCCTGGCCCAAAAAAAGTCGCCACCAAAAAAAAAGGTCACACACTCTAATATTTCGTTGGACCGCCTTTAGCTTTGATTACAGCACACATTCACTGTGGCATTGTTTCGAT
Organism: Pelodytes ibericus; assembly: GCA_036172795.1. Classification (NCBI taxonomy): domain Eukaryota; kingdom Metazoa; phylum Chordata; class Amphibia; order Anura; family Pelodytidae; genus Pelodytes; species Pelodytes ibericus. Next base: position 220,025,657 of record CM069857.1, on the reverse strand, counting down.
AAGCTTCTGCAATGTCACAAGATTTATTTCCATCCAGTGTTGCATTAATTTTTCACCAAGATCTTGTAAAGCAAAGCCTTCTCCAGCACATCCCAAAGATTCTCAATAGGGTTACGATCTGGATTCTGTGGTGGCCAATCCATGTGTGAAAATGATGTCTCATGCTCCGTGTACCACTCTTTCACAGTTTGAGCCCGATGAATCCTGGTATTGTCATCTTGGAATATGCTCGTACCATCAGGGAAGAAAAAAATCCACTGATGGAATAACCTGGTCATTCAGTATATTCAGGTAGTCAGCTGACCTCATTCTTTGGGCACATAATGTTGCTGAACCTAGACCTGACCAACTGCAGCAACCCCAGACCTATTTGCTTAGTTAAATCCAGGTGGCAACTTTTTTTGGGGCCAGGCAGTGTATATCCTTGAGTACAATGCACCTGTGCAAGCTCCAAATTCAAAATCTTTACTGGCATCCTTTTTGGCAAATGTGCTATGAACCTATAATGTATTTGGGTTGAAAACAGATTGCTTAGAAATAAATGTAAATCCATTAGAAATAAATGTGGGAGAAAAAAGGAGGGTGTTCTTTGGTAGCCCACCAGAATTATGCCATGCTATCATTATGTTGGAAGCGCTAAGATGCAAATGGAATCCATCAGATAAACAGTTATTAGTAAAAACTTTATTTAGTAGGGTACCATTTAATTATTTTTGAAAATGTTAAGAACTGCTGTTGTTTTAAAGGTCATGCATTTATTAAATAAGCTTGCAATGCTTGTATCTGTTGTTATTTGGTTCTTCTTTTTTCTTTTCTTCACCCTTCTAAAATTCCCTTGGCTTCACGTTTGCTTTCTCATCACTGAGTAATTAGCAACAATAATATTTAACATGCTGCCAATTGTCTCTTTTGTGTTGTTATTTGTGTTCTGTGTTCCGTATGGTTTAGTGCAGCTAAAACAAACACAACTGTATACAAAAGTGAAACGGCATGCTTGATCTTGCCTTCACTAATACATCTGTATTTTATTAAGACAGTTTACTACTGCGTAAATATTGTTGTCTCAGTGCTTTTCAGAGATGCTAAAAAGCAATTTTCAAAACCTAAATAAATATGTGAGAAATGTTCCATCCTGTCTGATGCGAAGATTTTTTTGGAAACAAAGTCTTTTGTCATGTCATTGGTATCTTACTGGGTAACCATGCTTACAGGAATAATATTCATTAAGCAAAGAGGATACAATAAAATATAATTCTGTTCTATTTATCCCTATACATAATCATAGTTAATCTAATGCATTCTGAGCAGGTAATAAGAGAGTACAACAGAAATTGCAATGCAAAACATTCATCTTGTTTAGCTACTGAATTAATTTGCCTCAGAATCAGTGCTGTAGAATATTATGTTCTCAGGGAATTTTAACTATAAGTGAGTAATAGTTTACATTTCCATTTTCACATTGCAGCATCATCTATACACCTTAGAGATGTCAGTCACAGAGATTATTTTTCTAACAGGAAGACATTAGCTTGGTTATTTAGTATGCGGTGTATTTATGTCTGTATGGAATCATCGCTATTTGTTTGTAATGCACCAAATCCAATAATATTATTCAGTATTTGGTTTGAATGTTAAAAAAAAAATCTATTTGATCAAGACCTTCTTTTAGGAGTTTTGGGACCCACTGGAAAAAATAAATTGTTTTGCTAGCTGATAGTCTAGGGTCAGGAATAGAAAACATGTTACTCTACTGGTTCCGAAAACAGAAAGTCTGTCATCCACACCTGCCAGATTGCATACTCATTCTCTAATATCATTAGATATATCCAATAGTATCGGACAGGGCACTTTCAGCATATATGGTAACATAAATAGGGTTAGCTCAAGGGATTCTGAAAAGGACATATGCAGGCAGAGGAATAGAAAAGGGGGTAAATGGGGTTGATGTGCATAAGGAGGCACAGATTTTGATATGACTAAATGGTCATATGATCCAAGAAGGTGGTATAAACAAGAGGTCAAATTACCATGTTTTGGTTAGCCACTGCATAGTTCTATATAAAATGTTAATGACTTCTAAAAAATGTAACATATGTATTTATATATATATATATATATATATATATATATATATATATATATATATATATATATATATATATATATAATTGGTTCTTATGTGAGCAAAAAAATGTATATGGGGTTTGATGTAGCATGTGCAGCCTAATATGGCCAAGGGAAGTTTATTAGGATTGTAGAGAAAAGGCTATCAGTGAAGGATAATGAGATCATATGAAGGATAATAAGTACAATGGAGCCACTACAGGCTCAGTAAGAACAAGGGAAACATGTGAGGAATGGTAAGAACAAAAGGAAAGTGTTATGGCTTGTACAGACAATGGGCCATGGTGGCCCTTGACAATGGAAAATATGAGGCGTTCAGATAATGGGGAATGTTAGCCCTTGACATTAGGAAGTTTGTAGCTTGGTCAAACAAGGGAGACATGTTGGGTTCTAACAAAGAACAATTGGATAAGAAAAGGTTTAACATAAAAGGAGCATTAAGAGAATGACATGTGGGAGCAGGAAGAAGGCCAAGAGAAGGAATAAGCAGTATATTGTATCCATACAGGGCCTCATGTTGTTTATGTTTGCTCACCCATATAAAAAACAACATACAAAATAAATACTTATATTACCTTCAGCAATAATCAGTCACACTGGAATCACAAATAAATATGGAAAGCCTTTATGTAAACGTATAGAGAAATTGTGGTCATTTATGTTCAGTTTCAAATACATTGAATGTATACAAGATTTTACAATCTGTAATGTTTCTTTTTTTGCCCAGAATGAGGAGTTTTCAACTTATTAATTTCTATCCATGCATTTCAAGACAGCGTAGAGACTGCCCTTTCTGAACATTTTTCGCTGGAAGGCTGACATAAAAAATATTCCATACGACTATAGTCGACTGTACAGAGAAACAAAATAAAAAGGATTTGAAAAAATATCTATTTAGCTGCTGCTTTGACAGGTAGAAGCACAAAGCTTCTGTTGTGGACAAAAAAAAAATACTTTTGACAAAAGATAGCTTTTTGTCGCGTGTCTTCCTTTGATGTGTTATAACTGCCGCCATGAATGCCTTGACTTTTAAACTTCAGCACAAGGGAAAGGTTTTTTTTTTGTTATTGTAAGATTGTTTGTGAATGTAATTATTTTATTATACATTTCACACGTAGATGCTTGATTGCTATAATTGAACTCACTTTAAGGTGGACAATAAACTCTTCTGAGTTATAAAATACTGTGAGTACTTTGCAGGTTTTGATAATGAACTATTGAATGAATATACCAGGCCATGTTAACAAAATGTTCTCTTTGTAAGGTAACAGTTTCACATAGCTTAAGCACTTAAACTGGATGTATCAGCGATAAAAAAATATATTATAAATAATGATTAGTATTTCTATTTAGAGTACAAATCACAGAGAACTGGCAGACACACGTATAGGATTTGGGGCCTCTTTTTTTTTAAATCAGCTTTAATTTTTATGGAGGGAGCAGTTAATTTAAGTAGGGCCCTCTCCACACTTTGTTGCTATATGTTTAATATTTTGTCGCAAATTGTGTTTACCCATTGTGCAGTTCTACAGAAAATGATAATGGTTTTTAAGTAATATTGGATGACATTAAAAAGTATTTGGGGACAGTGAGAACTAGATGGAATTGTCTAGAGGTTAATTAATGGGTGTTCTAGTGGGATAAATAGTAAGCTTAAAGAGGTGAGTTTTGACTTGGAGAGAACAGAGGAGGAGGGGAGGAGAGAAAAGAGAAGGAGGGGAGGAGAGAACAGAGGAAGAGGGGGAGAGAACAGAGGAGGGGGAAGAGAACAGAGGAGGGGGGAAGAGAACAGAGGAGGGGGGAAAGAACAGAGGAGGGGGATGAGAGTGGAGAGAAATGATATGGGGGATGAGGGGGGAGAGAACAGATATGGGAGATTAGGGGGGACAGATATGGTTGATGGGGGGGAGAGAACAGATATGGGGGATGAGGGTGGAAGAGAAATGATATGGGGGTGGAGGGGGATAGCGAGAGAACAGATATGGGGGAAGAGGGGAAGAGCGAGAGAACAGATATGGGGAGGAGAGGGAGGGATAGAGAACAGATATGGGGGTGGAGGGGAGAGAGAACAGATATGGAGAGGAGGGGGAGAGAGAGAACAGATATAGGAAGGAGGGGGAGAGGGAACAGATATGGGATGGAGGGGAGAGAGAACAGATATGGGGAGGAGAAGGAGAGAGAGAACAGATATGGTGGAGGAGGGAGAGAGAGAACAGATATGGGGAGGAGGGGACAGAGAACAGATATCGGGGAGGAGGGGTGAGAGAACAGAAATGGGGAGGAGGGGAGTGAGATAACAGATATAGGAAGGAGGGGGAGAGGGAACAGATATGGGGAGGAGGGGGAGAGAGAAAACAGATATGGGGAAGGAAGGGGAGAGAGAGAACAGATATGGGGGAGATGGAGAAAGAGACAGACATGGCAAGGAAGAGGAAAGGGACAAACATGGGAAGGGAGAGACACATAAATGGGTGGAGAGGAAAGAGACAGGCATGCGGAGGGAGAGGAGACAGACAGACAGACAGACATGAGGGCAGGGGGGCCACCATGGGGGAGGCCAGCACAGGGTGCCGGAACACTTAAGGCCGGCCCTGGTGACGAGGTTGATGGACAGCGTTAGTCCAGTTGACTAACATTGCAGTCACGTAGGGTAGTATCAGTTAATGAGGTAGACAACGTTGGGAGTGGCTGAGGAATGGAGGACATTAAAGACATTATGGAGGCTTAAAGATAGAATTTCAATTAATGTCATGGAAATTATTTCTAATGAAGCTATTGCCTTTCTACTGATGTATGTAAAGTATTAGTATCCAGTTAGTATGCTGCATAATGCTACGATTTCTGTGCTGCCAAAATAAATAAAAGTTGCCCGCATCTTGTGTGTGTGTGAGCCACACATGATTTCAACATTCAGCAATTTTATTCTATATACATATCTTCTATGGTGATTTTCTTATTATTAGCAGTATAGAAACCCTGCCTCAGGCATGTTTATCACCAACTGATATGTAGACACCTGGTATTTCTTTATATCATAGCTGATTTTGTACAACCTTATTCTTTATAACAAATGCAGCAATCAGTAAGAGAGAGGCGCCTCATTTCTCTATACATAATACATTTCATGAATAGGTTTAAGTTAGTTAGGATCAAAATCTACTGTTAAAAATAACTTAAAGGACAGCTGTCGAAAAAATATTACATTATGTTTAATGGAAAAATTGCATTGAGCGTAGGCATTTTAAATAGAAATACTTTAGTCCAAGTATTCAAATAACATACCTTAGTAAGCCATTTTCCGTGTATCAGGGGGCTGACCTGTTTAGAATGTGGGGTCCGATAGGCCGGCTCTCCCTACACCTGACCCAAGATTGAGTATTTTGTTCAAAGAGTACTCAGTAAGGTACTTCGTGTCTATTCTTTCATTAAGGCATTAAAATATTTACACTTGACACAATCTTTAAATTAAACATAACTTATTTTTTTGCTGACAGTTCTTGTTTAGAAAACTAAATGTTATAACATATAGCCCATCATTATTGTTAATTTGGCATAAAGATGTTTAAAACAGCATATAGGCAGATGAAAACTAATTTCATACATATACAAGGTAAGGCTGTAAAATTACACTAAAAAGGTAATATGTCATTTCTTTAGTATTAGCATGGTCCAATTCTAAAAAGCAGATTAAAACTTTTTGTTTCCATCTGCTCACACAAGAAAATGTTTTCATTTTTATAAAAAAGTCACACAAGGACTAATATTGATTGAGAGGAGAGAGACTCCCTAGGCGGTATAATAAAAGTCTAAATTTATTACTTATCTAATAAAAACATTAAGTGAAAAACACTGTGGCGATCACAATACGCCTGATGCATTTCTCAAGGATAGTCAGTGCTTCATAAGAGTCATATCACCAAACAGCACAAAGTAATGATTTAGATAACTACTTTTTAAAAAGACAGTGCTACCTAATCTGAAAACCTATACAGAAAAAAACTAGGGAAAAAGTAAAACCTATGCATTTATATTGTATTCAGCCAATAGATTCCATGACTAATTTGAAAGCATCTGAAAACAAAACACGCCCATTATGTTGGTCATTATTTAGAATGTTCAAATGTGGGTAAAAGTTCTAAATGTTGGCTTAACAACAGGAATATTGGTATGGCTTGTGCAGTGATTGTTCTACTTTTTCATCTTTGTCCCCACAATCAGTCTTTATAAATAACCTCCAGCATGTGACCTAATGTTACTATATTGCATTTCGCAATTACAATATATTGATTAATGATGGACAACTCTTTTAAACAGTTTCTAGAGATGTGAAAATATATTTAAGGTGATGTGTTTATTGACGAGGGAGCACAACTCAAAATGTTATTGTTTTTATTCAAACACCATGTCTCCCTGTTGTTTATTTATGACGTGTCCATTAAAAATATATCCTATAGACTTTGTGAAAGCTGGTGAAGTGACTATTGGTCTGTTTATCAGCCATGTAATCTGGGAGGGAAAAAAGTATTTGTGAATGAGATTGTTAAAGAGGATGACAACGTGGATACAAAAGTGAACACTAATGTCAACAGTCTGGAAGAATGAATTAGTAAGAAGCAGTTAGACAGTAAGAAGAGCAAGGGGAGTAAGTCTTTAAAGTAGATAGACAAGATGTTGACATAAGAGAAGAGGAAGCACAGAACATGCTTAAACCATCTGCGCTGGATGGCACTTTGGTGCTTATTGATTAGGGTCTGTACAGACCCTGTGGGTCCCTGCTGAAGTTCGGGCACGCAGGGCTTCAATCAAATGTAGCCGATGCTCACCTTGAGCGTCGCTACATTTCACATGTCAGATTGAGGCCACTCAAAGTGGCCTTATCTGACACTGGGGATTCCGCTGCAAGTCCCTGCAGTGGGATCCACAAACATCTCATTGAGCGATGAGCTGTTATAGTCAGGAAGTTCTATGCCATCCTGCATGCTTTTAGGCACTAAAAAGTAGGACGGTATAGAACTTCTTACAAGTGGAAAGGAGTTACGATTCATAGATAAGTTGTTTATTACAACACATTGAACAGTAGAAAGGTATTTGGTGTATCTTTATTATGGCAGTTTTTAATCCCTTTTTAAAGATATGCTTTGTCACCTTGGAAAACTCCCCCTTTGTGTGCGACTTAGAAAAGTAGTTATGAGTAAAAACAAGGAAAATATCACGTTTTACAAATGCCTCTGTTCATTCTTTGAGGTGTTGGTGGTGCAACAAGTTTCACAAACTTGGAAAAATATGTTTGCAGCATTTGTGCTGTTTTAATAAAAGTATGATTTAAAAACTTGGCCCCCTGGTTGGCCTGGGGTACTAAACTTGGAGAGCTTTGTATTTGAGCCAAGTAAACATGCAGTTGCTTTGTTCTGTCTTTTTTAGCCAAAAGTACATGAGTAAGAGATTTCTTACAAGTATTAATAAATCATAAGCACATCCCAGGAGGGTCCGTTTCGCTCATACAACCTAAATCTATTGTGAATTGCAAGACTTACAGATAGAAAAGTGTGAAGCCATCCCAAACTGATATGAATTACATTTCCTTGAATCGTTTGGAAAATTATCTGCACAGCTAAAGATGCTTCGCTTTGCCTTTTGAAATCCAATCAGATTCAATTTCCCTAATGAGCCCTGCAGATCTTTCCGTGTGCAACTATTCCAATTGATAGAAATTAAAAAGCTTATATGAGTAAATCAGGAAAATCCTCCTTCTAACCTGGCAATCGCTCTGATTCATACAAGACTGAAGATTAAAAAAGATATATTAATCCAATACTTCTTAATTATATAAAGGTATTTTCGATAAAGTACTTTTCCTTTGTTAGATATATTCAAAGTGAAATTAATATTAACATCCCTGGTAACTTGTGTTATATGTATAGCATTTAGCTTGCTTTCTACTCCAGATAACAAGTAAACAAATGGAGCATTAATTAAGCTGTACTGGCATGGTAGTAGGACAGAAGTAACAAACATTTATCTTCTATGTTAACTAACAAAGTATTAGAAATGGTTTTTAATATAACTACTCATTCCTGCTACCATGCGCTAATTAAATATTGAGTATGTTCAGGTCAGATTCATATAATAGTATATTTTGTATTGTTGCAAAATGAAGTAATGTAGTTTGTTGTGCACTTTACATGCATTTGACAGCAATCAACATATGTTCTTCATCTTTCATAGGTAACCTTGGGTGAGAAGTAGACAAAAAGTCATTGGGACTATAACAAACATGAACACAACAAGTGACAAATAAAGCAAGATATTGGAAAAAGAGTTGGCACTGGATTAAAAGTGATTGGACCATGGTAGAAATCAAAAGAGTTACTTCTGGTCTCCAACCCTGTTTGTCTCCTACAGACCCTAAGAAAATGGTACATCTCTAAACTGAATGGGAAAACCATTGTTATTTTTTAATTATCCACAAATAATTGGGAATAACTGTTTCGTACAGATTATTCTGTGCATACAAGGCCTGAGATTTTTTTAGTATAAAAATCTTATACTGGATTTCAATTTGATCCCAATAACTTTAACACTGTCGGTATAATATTAATAACGTGGTGTATTAGTAGTAATATAGTGGTACTGGATGGTCTCTTTAATAGTGTCTACACCACTGATCAGATAAAAGAAATAAGAAATATTTGCCAAAATCATTATAATATGGAAATAAGCAAGGAAAAAAAATATTTCGTATATATCATATATGTATACTGTGATTGGGACAGTGTAGATTTATAATTCCCTAGTGATCTCCCCATGCAGGGTGCAGGAACATTTCATTTTCCCTTCTGACTGTCTCTTCAGCTGTTGCACCTACATGGAATGAGGAGCTATCAGACAGTTAAAGGCCATTATTATAATAAATGTGACAGTATATTGTTATAGCCTCTTATTTACTCAATGCTGAATTCAAGGTTGTTTCTTTATCAACTTAGAAATGCTGCATGACTGAGACCGGCTTGGCTATTTCTGAGTTACACTGCACTGTTCACTGCTTTTATTATCTCTAAAATTGACCACTGCACTTTACTGTTGGCATGTTTTTTTTCTCACTACCAAAGGTGTTATTATTGAAAAATACTGTTGTCCAATGTCTCACGTTAAATCAAGCAATCACATTACTCCTGTACTTAAGTCTCTTCAATGGCTGCCTCTTAAATCTCATATTGATTTTTTTTTATCTTTTGACCTGTAAAGCTTAGCATGGCCCTTGTCCATCTTAAATTAATTTTCTGTAGTCCCTGGTCACTCTTTAAAATCTGAAAGAGGTAGTTTATGCCCATATATATATATATATATATATATATATATATATATATATATATAAACATACACACACACGTATATGAATACATATATCTATCTATCCACATATACTATATCTATATAGATAGATAGATAGATAGATAGATAGATAGATAGATAGATAGATAGATAGATAGATAGATAGATAGATATGTTAATCCAAATAAAGTGCACTAAGCCCTCAAGATGCTTTACTGCACTTTATTTGAATATATCGACTGATTTTTTTACTGCAAGTCATGTGAGTGTGTGGTCATTTCATGTGTTTCTTTGGATTGAGATATATACCGTATTTGCTCGAATATAAGACAAGGTTTTTTTCAGAGCAAATGCTCTGAAAAAGACCCCTCCTCTTACATTCTAGGTTGTCTTATAATCTGACCTCAAATCGAGGTCAGACTATAAGACTCGGATCCAGGTCCCCCGCAGAGCTGCAGGGGACCTGGATCTCCCTCTCAAGCAGCCAGGGGATGTCTGCACGATACACGCAGACACCTCCCCTGCTTCCCGGCACGACCGCCGGGACTTCTATGATGAAGCTGGCTATCGTGCAGACATCCTCCGGCTGCCCCTGCTAGCCACCAGGGACATTCGGGCAGCAGGGGGATGTCTGCACGATAGTGCAGACATCCTCCATGCTGCCTGACACTTATGTCTATTATGACGGACTGGCTGTCCATCATAATAGACGGAAGTGTCGGGCAGCATGGAGGATGTCTGTACGTATCATGCAGTCATCCCCCTGCTGCCCCCACTAGCCACCAGGGAGAGACGAGGTAACAAGGGGAGGGGGTAACAGACAGAGACAAGGGGAGGGGGGAAGATGCAGAGACAAGGGGAGGGAGGGGGAAAGAGACACCGACAAGGGGGGAAAGAGACAGAGACAAGGGGAGGGAGGGGGAAGAGACAGAGACAAGGGGAGGAATACAAAGAGAGACACAAAGGAAGGGGGAGAGAGACACACACACAAAGGGAGGGAGAGAGACACACACACAAAGGGAGGGAGAGAGAGAGAGAAAGGGAGGGTGGGGGAGAGAGATAATGCTGGGGGGAGAGACAGACAACACTAAGGGGGGGGGAGAGACACAACGGTGGGGGAGGGGAAAGAGAGAGGCAGCATTGGCACATAAAAGGAAATAAAAACAAGAAATGCATAATTTTTATTAAAAAGCACTTTGCATGTGAATATATACAAGTTGAACTTTTTTCTATAGGGTAGTCTTATATTCAGGCTTTTAATTGTTTTCCTAAAGGAATATCCAAAGTTTGGGGGTCGTCTTATAATCAGGGTTGTCTTATAATCGAGCAAATACGATATATATATATATATATATATATATATATATATATATATATATATATATATATATATATATTTGAAGTGATTTTTTCTACCTGATTAAACTCTCAATACCTGTGTAACTGTTATTTTATTATTATTATATTTCTAATTAAATTATTTTTGCCCTAAATAGGCTCTGACTAAAATATTGGATTCCACCAAAAATAATGGACACCACAAAAACTGCATCCTCCCAGTGGCTTCATTTTGTTTGTGGACAGAAAGCCAAATAACTGGACTGTCACAAAATTAGACACGTAGAAACCTTACTTATATGCCACCTACATGGACATGAACTGCAAGGATTCAGAGCCATCTATACTAGTGCAATATTTTCAACAAGTTTGCTTGCAAACAATTTGCTGCATGTAATATAAATCTTAACTATAAAACCAAAAATGTACAATGTTGAACTCTAGAATCGTGAAATTTGCACAGCTTATTCCTGCTGGAAATTCTAGGTTAGCGCAACTATTTTCAGCTCTCTACATTGCTCTGAGTTCATTACATTTGAGGTGAACCATATGAACATTGGGGACGGGCAACAGGAGATTATGACATGACTGGTGATGGATGTAGAACAACGCAACTTCACAGCACTTGCAATATTTTTAAGTGAATTGGCCTGTATTTCGGAAAGATTCAGGGTATATTGAGGTCATATCAGAAGCGAAATTTTGAGCTACATAATATGTGACCCTGATAAGCTTGCAATTCAGCCATCATGGCCAAATACATGACAGATGCTTTCAAAACCATAGAATGCATAGCATGTCGCTGTCATGAACCAACCAATCAGAAGATGAAAGATCACAAGCACATAAAGTGGACAAAACTCAAAAGTGGACAAAAGTTGCGAAACATGCAGAACAACCATTACGAACTGCTACAAGACAGAGCAATGAAGCTATTGAGAACATAGAGGTGCAACTTTCTTAACAATGATTGCGAACTTCTACAAAATGGAACAACAAGATTGCTGAAGAGACGATCGAGCTCCAAACGTCCGATCGCCTATGAGCTTTTAACTTTCATGCAAGCATAATTTTTTTAGCATTCTAATATAAGGAATTATGAAATGGATATTTATAATATTCTAAATCCTGGGCAAAGCCAGGTAGTAAAGCTAGTATTCAATACCTGTATTAAGAATTGTTCTGACTAAGCTGTCAACAGCTGACAATGGTCACCTTATTATCACCAGATATTATTTTAAGCACAGTCCTTATCTTATCTTTGGCCTTTCTGTGTGTAACATATATTTATGTATCTCTGCAGAAATATAACATTCTTAATGGCCTTCCTCTGCTTTCAGTCAATATACAATATGCAGTCCGTGGAAGAGTGATTTGGTGTAAAACTTTTTAAAAGGTAAAATGGATAGGATGAATGATGCAACTGCATCCATATTTTCACTATTAAATAAAAATGCACAAATTCCCCATATAGAACACTTCTGCAGAGAAAAAATGGTGGCCGTCATATTTTTTCAATTAAAAATACACTATTTTTAATTTAATACATATTTTTATAAATATGTGATGTCATGTAATTGGAAAAATATGACAACAGTTGTGCTTTAAATGATAAATTAAAATGACAAAATAATGCAACATTATATGACCCATGATTACTAATCAATGTAGCTTTATTAGTGGCCATCTCAGCAGACCCATATGACACACATGGACATAACTGTCCTAGTTTCCCAAGTTGCCCTTGTTGATGAGCGAATAACACAAATGCATAGACAAACTAAAATAGGCACTACATATGATTAAGGTAGATGCCAATAGAATGTTGGCAGAGCCAAGTTCAGCAAAGTATCCCTACTGATAGTTTACCAGTATAGGTAAGTATCACTTCAACAACAAAAAAGTAGCCCAACTGAGGTAGAATTAGATAATGTACTACTTAACTAGAGAATAATAGCAAGTATTTAGCAGTGTTCAACATTGGTCTACTGGTTTAGGAATGACATTATAACCTAGTGCAGGCAATAGTTCATATCTTTTCAAAAGAATGGGGAATAAAATTGCAATATATTGATAAAGGGCCATGTATTCATTGTGTACAAATGAATGGTTCTTTAATTCCGCTTTTCTGGAACACAATTCATTAAAGCCATTTTATTCACGGCCATTGTGTTTTGTTGTATGCATTGTGCTAAATAATACTATCAAGCAATGTAATTAATCTTCTAACTACTGAATACAATGCGCACAATAATTAAAAATAAAATAGTCACAGAATCTTCTTATCCAGTCAAGCTATTTAAGAACTCTCCCAACACCAATTCATTTTTTTCCCATAAGCTCTGACATAGTATCTACAATACAGCGTAATTAGAAGTCAATTGCAGAAACCCTATTAGGAAGTTCTTTCTTCAGATTCTTGTATCAGTCTTAAGCAGGATGTATACTTAGCCTTTTTTAACACTGGCTTGATTTTAGTTTGCATTTTTATTACTAATGGCAAGAGATTAACCTTTACAGGGTCACTGAACTCTTTTTTTTTTTTACTTGTTCTTCTACCATAGAAGCACAAGTGAAAAGTTAGTTGTCCCTAGTGTGAGGATAAACTGCCATGTACATTTAATAGTACACATGACAGTCTGGTCAGCAACTGGCTCCCCTCTTCTGATCCCAAGCAAAAAACAGCTTTAGAGAGACCTCGACACTCTGCAGACCCTGATCAGACGAGAGGGCTGAGCTGCTACTTTGATTGGTTGACACAATCAGCACAGGCCAGCCTCCAGACCTGTTGTGTTTTAGTCATGAAACATAGAAACATAGAAACATAGAATGTGTCGGCGGATAAGAACCATTCGGTCCATCTAGTCTGCCCAATTTTTTTTTTTGGAGTACTTTTATTAGTCCCCCGTTCTCGGTCTTATAGCTAGGATAGCCTTGTGTCTATCCCACGCATGCTTAAAATCCTTGACTGTGTTTACCTCTACCACTTCTGCTGGCAGGCTATTCCATACATCCACTACCCTCTCAGTAAAGTAATACTTCCTGATATTACTTTTAAATCGTTGCCCCTCTAATTTAAGACTATGTCCTCTAGTTGTGGTAGTTTTTCTTCTTTTAAATATACTCTCTTCCTTTACTGTGTTGATTCCCTTTATGTATTTAAATGTTTCTATCATATCCCCCCTGTTACGTCTTTCCTCCAAGCTATACATGTTAAGATGCTTTAACCTTTCCTGGTAAGTTTTATCCTTCAACCCATGAACCAGTTTAGTAGCCCTTCTCTGAACTCTCTCCAAAGTATCAATATCCTTCTGGAGATACGGTCTCCAGTACTGCGTACAATACTCCAAGTGAGGTCTCACCAGTGCTCTGTACAATGGCATGAGCACTTCCCTCTTCCTACTGCTAATACCTCTCCCTATGCAACCAAGCATTCTGCTAGCATTTCCTGCTGCTCTATTACATTGCCTACCTACCTTCAAGTCCTCTGAAATTATTACTCCTAAATCCCTTTCCTCAGATGTTGAGGTTAGGACTGTACCAAATAGTCTATATTCTGCTTTTGGGTTTTTACGCCCAAGGTGCATAATCTTGCACTTGTCCACATTAAATGCCAGTTGCCACTGCTCTGACCATTTTTCTAGTTTATCCAAATCATTTGCCATTTGGCTTATCCCTCCATGAATATCAACCCTGCTGCAGCCAGCAAAGAGTAAACCCACGTGTGTCTATTAAGATGCACACCGGGTTTACATAGGAGATGGGGGACATGTTTTTAACCCTTGCATGCTTCAAGAAAGCAAGGTCTAAAATAAAGTTAAGTTGTCCTTTAATACAATTTATTTCCAAAAACCTCCCACCATTTTTTCCCCTGACAATCCAAATTACCTCCTGCTTTTGAGTTTTTGACTCATTTTAAACGTGTTATTTCTATTTTCTCAATCTATGGCAAAGATTATAATATTAAACAAAATAAGGCCTTCTTGAGGCCATTTGTAATTTCACCTAGGTAACCAAGGTACAAGGTTTAGTGTTGGTGATATCTGTTGATTATATTAAGCAGCATATGTTTCCTTTTGAAGTACCCATACAGTGTGTGCAGTTTATGATAATGAGAACAAGAAGAGGAATAAATGACTTCATGGTCTGTCTGAAATTTCCATGTAAATTGCATTGTGTTAACCACAGTAGCTTTAGAAGCAATTCAAGTGGGTTTTTTCAAGCTTAAGCTGAACAATAAAAAGATGTTCCAGTCGGCATTATAATTTTCAATAGTTTGTATTTTTTTTTTCAACTCTACATCTATATATTTATATATCAAGACAACTTAATAATAAACATGCAAGAAGCATTTTTTTTTTTACTTCAACGTGTCATGAAGAAAAAAAAACGTGATTTTATTCATCTAATTAAATGTTAAAGTCAGAACCGTCCTTGATTTTTTATTTATTTATTTTTTTGAGATGTGAATTCCATAAATACACATTTGACTTTTGTATGCATGTTAACAGTCAACATTCTTAATGCATATGCAATGAGACCTTCTGAATACACTTACATTATTTTCTGGTTTGTAAAATTATGAAAGGTAGCAGTATTGCATTAAAATTCAGAGAGATGACAGCATATTTTCTGTAATGAAAATGGCAGTGTATTACAAACTCTCAAAGGCACAGAGGATATACACTTGTGTTGTTTGTGGATTACTGTGTACATTTAGGGCTATAAACCATTGTTTATAAGGCTTTCAGTTTTATTTCTACATGGCCACGACTTTGAATATATTGATTTTGTGACTGAAAAGGTTATTGCCCAAGGAAAATAGCCATGACTTAAAAGCACTAATTCTGGCTTATGGTATTTTATGTTTAATATTTAACTATACAAACAATTACATTTTCTGGAAATGAGGTAATTACAAAAATAATAATAATTTACTGTTCATCATAAAATGAACCGTCTGAATCTAACAAACCGATGTGTTCGTTTTTAAGGATGGACTAAACATTAAAATGAGACAGAAGGCAACTGCCTTTTGAAGAGTGCTCTGATTGTGTACTAAAGTTATTCACCATTAGACTTACCAAAAGCAAAATTTAGGGGTGCCATTTTATGGAAAAGAGCTCCATGGCAGCAGAGAGCGCCAATTGAGTCTCTGGTATTTTTGTGTTGGTGGATCACTGTCTTCTCACACAACAGTTGCACAAAAGGTGAGTGTCTTTTTTTCAGTTCGTGGTGGCATGTCACACTCTAACACACCAATGAATGTTGTCTGTCCACAGAGCTGCAGCTCAGTGACATGGCAACCTGAAAGCTGAATTCATGTTTCACAAAAATTGCAATCACTTTTCAAAAATGCTCCTTAGGAGCACCTTTCAAAAGCTGATTTAATCTAACAGAAGCTTCTGTCTGAACATGCGGTTGCTTAGTACCCCTTTAAATAGGTTAATAATTGCAGGATTGTTACCAGTTAGGCAAAAGTGATTAATTAGGGGGTATTTGTCTACTTCTTAATTCTGTCGCATACCTTCTTGTGTTTTGCAACTACTACATAATTGTTTACTAAGGCTACCTATATTTTTATTACGTTACTTCCAAAGCTGTCAGGATTTATTCCAATCATCCTCATATTACCCAATTCACCACAAATAAAATATAGTATGTATCTGTGCAAAATGCATTTTTATAAAAATAGTAATTTCAATAATCATCCAAAAGTGAAGTTGGCTTTCCTAAAATGTAATAAAATAGGCACAATGTACTACTTGGTGCTAAAAATAATATACATTGATCAGTCCAGCTCACAGTACGCTGATCAATACCTTACTCAATTGCAGAATACATAACAAGTTAGATAACCACTGTTAGCAGAGCTGGCCCCAAATAGTGCACTTACTATCAACATCTAAACATAAAGCTGTAAGATTTCCACTTTCTTGAGAGACACATGTAGTAATTAAATGCTGCACTGCAGAACGTATAAATTTATATATGTTCAGAGAGAAGTCTGTTAACCAAACAAGACTTAACTGTACCCACATATAGTAATCAATATGCATAGAAGGGTGTGAATGTCTAAGAAAAAAAACTAGCTGACCCTAGCTCTGCTCCGTCTGTAGAAACAAAAACTGTAGATGTATAGTTATTATTTGGGACACTTTTGAATATTGTATTTTTGAAACAAATGGGCAGGTGATTTTCAAATCAGAGGCACAACTATGATACAGATATTAGTCAACATGGACATTCACTAGGGTTGCCACCTTTTCTTCAGAAAAATACCGGCCATAGACTTCACATTGGCCTGATGCCAATTTTTTACCAGCCTGCCGGTAAAATACCGACCAGGTGGCAAACCTAACAGTCACAGATGTTTCAAAGAGTAATATTCCTTTATTATTTCACTTTGATAAAGGGGCATTACTCCCCCAAATGTCTGACTGTCTGACCATTTTGACTAACAAATTAGTGATATAGTGACTCAGCACTAGTCTTTCAGGGCTTGAATATTATTAATTTTGTTGGATGGAATGTTTCACTGAGTTGGGAACAGCCATCCTTTGTCCTTTCTAGTAATGTATGACCCAGCATCATTTCTCTCTGGATCATATAGACATTACACAATCTTACATCACCGTACCTAATGACATCTGTCTCTGTTAGTTGATGATGTCTTGAAACTGGACACTACAAACGATTGTTTCAAAGTGATTGCTCTATATCTAGTACTGTGCTCCATATCTATTGCACTTTTGCCTGAATAAGATTCAATTGTTTCTTACAAAATAGAAAGATGTAAAAGTTAATTGGTTGTGAGTTCTATTTATTTATTTGTATTCCATTTTGCAGTATACTGATAAAATTAATTTTGTGCTCTACATAAACAACTAGTGAGCATATTTTTAGGAAATAAATATGTAGAAAGTTGTCTTATGTTTTTACTGTAACTGGGTCAACAATAAAGGGAACATTTCAAATCTCAAATGCACTGATGGAGAATCAATTGGGATATGATGCTAATGAATGGGGAAGAGTTTATACTCAGTAATGATGAACTCTTGCTGTCCATAGGATACAAAGTGCTTATCAACTGTTCACTGGGCCACAGACCTATTCTCTTTCAGTTGCTTTAGAAGGTTTTGCAGACAACAAACTAATCAATTTTCTCTGTGTTGCAATATTATTTCAAGCATTTTTCTACAGGGAAAATAATAGTTTAATTACACTGTGGAAATAGAATACAGTCCGAATAGAGAATATTATTGTTTCAAAGACATTTGCATCTCTGTTTGAGCGTATTATTTAGTATTATGGAACATTTCCAAAAATAACAGAGATAGACAGAGAACATGCTCATTAACCGTTTTATGTACAATTATGATAGCAGAGACAGATAGATAAACTCTTGTCAGGAGTTAGCACTATACAGCACTATTTGCATTAGTGCAACAATTTGGCAATATTTCTGTGTGCATCGATTCTATACATAACTTCCGAGGTTATAAACAATGAATAAACCAAAAAAAAGTAAAAGAAAAGAGAAATAATCACAGTAAACCCTATCTAGTTGCTGTAATGCTGCCAAAGGAAAATGTATCTCAACACTTTATTTAATGTCCATTGCTGCAGTGTGAACACCTGTATTCTAAAGGAGAATTCCAGTCATTATACTTATATATAGGTTCTCACTCATTGAATTAATTGTGTAACAGAAATGACAACCAATCTAGTAAAATTATGATTTGCCTTCAAAATATATTATCATCATCTATGGCTTTGTGTGAAATAGGAATATACTAGCACCAGGCCAAATTCCCTTTATTCTTAAAGAAATTGAAACTTTGAAAAAAAAATTCCCTCTGATACTTAATCATGTTGGGTATATGCATTGACCTATTTTACAGTGTGTTACATTGTTCTTGTCTTGTACTGCTCTGAGAAAAAATATGAGCGAAAGAAGGTTTAACAATGATGATAACGATGATAATAAAAAGCAATGTAAACATATCAGAAGAATAGAACAGTAATTGTAGATTTCTACTGGTGTTTATTATTATTTCTTCAACTGCATGAACAGATTTAACAGAAGTATTAATATTTTACTGTGATTTATTTGAAGCGAGATATATGGGAAATGTGCACATTTTACATAATTTTATCCAACAGAGGAGGCTGCTTTCTAATGCTTCTTACTCCTAAAACTAGGACAAAGAAATTACCTCAGAAAAAAAACAAGTTGCTAAACACAAATAGAAAGACACCTGGAATTATACAAAGAAGGATGAACTGGGATAAATGTGGTAAGAATGTCGAGTTACATGTAAACCTGTCATTCACCTATTCAGTGAAGCAGATTTGTCTCCATATTCTCTAAAAACTGAATAGTTTTAACCCCTTCCTGCATTTGAAAAGTCAAGTTGTAAAAACAAATAGAAAGATACCTGGAATTATACAAAGAAGGACGAACTAGGATCAGGGCCGGCCTTAGGGGTGTGCGACCTGTGCGAGTGCACAGGGCGCAACACCCCAAGGGGCACCCGCCCGGGCCGCTAGAAGAAAAAAAAAAAAGCTGGTAGAGGCACTGGCTGGGGGAGATCAAAAGATCCCCCCTCACCAGCCCTCAGCTCGGCAAGTATCTGTTGGGTACGGGGAGGGGGCGGAGCTAACCGACTGAGAGGTGTAGCTCCGCCCCCTCCCTGCGAAGCAGAGAAGCTTCTGCTTCAGGGGAAGCTGCAGGCAGCAAGAGATAGTGCTGCTCGGCTCTCCATGCTTTCACTAAGCATGGGGAGCCGAGCAGCACTTTGTCTTGCTGCCAGTGAAGGAGACACTGCTCTGCTTCACAGGGTGGGGGCAGAGCTACACCTCTCAGTCAGTTAAGGGGGGAGAGAGAGAACAGGGGGTGAGAGAGGGACAGAACAGGGGGTGAGAGACAGAACAGGATGAGGGGGGGAGAGAGACAGAACAGGGGGAGGGGCGGAGAGAGACAGAACAGGGGGAGGGGGAGAGAGACAGAACAGGGAGAGAGAGAGACAGAACAGGGGGAGGGGGGAGAGAGACAGAACAGGGGGAGGGGGGAGAGAGAGAGACAGAACAGGGGGAGAGAGAGAGAGAGACAGAACAGGGGGAGAGAGAGAGAGAGACAGAACAGGTGGAGGGGCGATAGAGAGACAGAACAAGCGCGGGAGGAGAGAGACAGAACAGGTGGGGGGGCGCCATGGGGGAAGCCCGCACAGGGCGCCGGGACAGTAAAGACCGGCCATGACTAGGATGAATGTGGTAAAAATGACAAGTAAACCTGTCCTTCACCTATTCAGTGAAGCAAATTTGTCTTACTATTCTCTAAAAGCTGGATATTGTGAACCCCTTCCCGAATTTGGATGCATGTTTATGACCGAATTATAATGATATTTGCGCACCATGTGTCTGTATATTTACGTTCACTCTGTCTGAGCAGCACACACACTCACACCCACCGGCTGCTGAAATAAGACTTTGCCTTAAAATGAGGCAGTGTTCAGGGAGCATGCTCAGAGCTCTTCCGGGGCATATGATTCTGTGAGAATCTAAAGACTTTATCACAGACTACATGCACCTTTGACAAAATAGGTTAAATAACATGTATTTTTTGGAACACTGCATTACAGTTACCTGCAATGGGTGGGATGTTTAGGAAGAAGGAACTCTGATTGGAGCGCTAACTTGACAAATAACCAAAAACTGAAAAGCTAGTCAGATGACACTTCTAATAATCACATAATCATGCACTCTTGCATATTTACGTTTCTGTTTCAGTGGTTAAACATTCCCTGAAAGAAGTCACAGATATGTTCCAGAAGGTTCTGTACTTATAACTACATTCTCCCCTCTTATGGTGCGTTAGATGATTTCTCATCATACATGTCAGTGGAAGACAATGACTATTTTCTTCAAGCACTGGTGTGTAGCTGCACACTTAGCAAAGCCCATATAAGGTTTGGCCAAGAGTGGGAAAGTATGCCGGGCCCCTGCACATATACAGATCCCATGAGCTAACCCCTGTAGTCCTGAATTTAAAGCAAAAAATGTGCTTTTAGTTTACATTGATTGTACATGTGGTAGAAAGGATGTCTTGAACCTAAGCCATCTAGCATCTAGTAATTGTTACGCTGTCGGAAAAATAACCTTGCCAGTCTGGGCTGAAATAAGACCATGCTATATGAACTTCCCTCAATAGTTTAGAGAGCTTATTGCATCTTTTACTGTTTCACCTTTACACACAGACACTGCAGAAAAACTCATCCCAGCCACATCAGAGTGAAAATGCCAGAGATAGATATACATTAAAAGAAAAGAGACAGTGATGTGTATACTTGCAAGTCTGGTGTTTTTAACATTTAGATGATTGCTCAGCAATACTGGCTCAATATGTATGCATCTATAATTATGTTGTTTTTGGTTTTCATTATAATGAGGTCTACACAATGAAATAAAGGGCTGAAAGTGGGGATGAAAGTATTAGCCTTGCATGTAAATATCAAGTCATTAATGTAAAGGGACTCTGTCAGGCATAACAACATCGCAATAAAATATACTTCCAATTTGATCTACATTTTCTAGCTGAAAGCTACCTCTATCATACAACATTAAAGGGACTGTCTAGTGCCCAAAATGCATCTTACAAATATTAATGCATATTAATGTGCTTTCAGAGTACTTTAAAATGCATGTATTACATTTTGCATTGCTTAAAATATAAAATACTTACAGCTAGAAGAAATTGTGAAATTACAGCAGTTTGCAAGAAACAAGGACTGCCCCCACACTAAATTAGTAAAAGTAATTTCCTTTTTATTTTCTGCAGGAACCAATGAGAATGGATGCAATATCCTGTCTCTTTTGTGATGTCATCAGACAATTTGTTGCACTGTTAAGAGATCCTACTGTGTACAAGAGCAAGGTAACTCATGGGCCACTCAGTAGACTCAATTTGAGGAGGACAGGAAGTGACTATATGAAACAAATATTTATATCCTCAGTGTCTAGAGAATCAGTAGTAATCACTGGGGAGGGCTTGAGTCTAATATTAAAAATATTATTTATCCAGAATGCCTGCATCGAATCACACTGGGATAAAAGCCTGTGCATTATACAAGCAGTGATCTTCATCCTGCACCAACGTGAATTTGGGAACTAGACTGTCCCTTTAAGATATGACATTTATGCAGAAAATGCACATTTTATACAATTTAGTTACCTAAAACTGCTAAGAAAATGTCTTATCAAGTTTGCTAGGTTTGTAGTGACTGACAATGTGACCTGAAATATTCTATTCCAACTGTGGTTATCACTATAGTCTACATAACAATCAACTGATTTTCACCATCTCTTGTAGTATTAGTTGCAAATATTGTTATCGTTGAGATTAGAGAACTAACTTGATCATCGCCTTTGCTAATACTCTCCATATTGTTCATTGTGTTACAGTAAGTATTACATCTATTCATTATGGTAGGCCCTCTTAAACATTGGGAAGCAGTTTCTACTAAAGTTTTTTTTTAAATTACATGCTACAGTACATACCAATTTAGCCACTCAGCTGCAGCTGCCATGTTTTCTTAAAATGTGTATATTATATGGATATAGCATGGTCTTATTTGAATATTAATAAAATATAGGATGACCTTGGATATACACTATGAAAAATATAACCGTTATGTCAATATTCCATTCAAAAATATTGTGTTAATTTGTATTATGCACTAGTTTAGTTTGCTTACAAATACTTGTCAATGATTAAGCTCAGCAGCCATTCTGGTCAATGTGACTGGTAGTATGCAGAAGAATAAGCTTCAAAACATCCAAATAGTTGCTTTGATCTAGGCAATTAAACTAATCCCTATCCCTAAATTAAATTGTAAATGGCACAGCCAACAATCTTTGAACAAAGCAGCCTACACATGTAACAGGGAATGCAAAAACACAACTTAATTCTCGCAAATACATGTTTTAAAAAAAGCTAATTTATTAAGTAGAGTTAATACTATGCAAACAACACAGGATTAATTGAAACATAATGTGAAGTAATCATTTTGTTGTTGTGGCCTTATTTCCATTCTTAAACTATTAATATTAAATTGTTAGTTAAATATTTTGGCTTTTCCTTTCAACAATATGTTTTGTTTAGCATGTTGAGCAACACTGAAATAGTGGGAAAATTTTTTTTATTAATGTATATTTTTGTCTAATGAAGTAGTGATTCCTGTAATCACATGTTAATGGAATGTTAACCTTTAAAGCATTCTAGATAAACAGATCTTGAATTGGTTCCTCTATACTCAGGTAATTTTCTAGTGATGCATTAACGCCTATCATAAGAAGTGAGACTGCTTTCTCCCTATATTTTCTATTTTCGTCCTATAAGACATTTCTTGATCCCTAGTCAAAGGTGTGATTTGTTGAAGGTGACTCACAATTACATGGATAGATTTCCTATAGAGGTCCAATAAACAAAACAATATATTATATTACACACACACACATACATTCTAACTAAGTGAACTCATCTCTCCAATATACATGAATTCACTGCCCTGATATTGGGATATGGAAAATGCCCCAAAAATCCCACATTCACAAGATTTAAGAATAAAATATATGCTGTCGATTTAATGCAGTGTTCAGTATTTACATATACATCTATGTTTCGGTACGCAAAGAAGGAAGCACATTTTTTATGTATAGTGTCACCCAAAGGATTTCCACTCACATTTATATACCATGGTCTGATTTGGATTATTTATGTGAATAATAAGGTTCCTCCACCTTCCCTCAGCAGGGTCATCATCCAAGGATACATACTGTGTAATAAATATATGTATTATGGCCCCTCAATCATAACCACTTACTTTTAAGGTAGAATAAGTGCGCTTCAAGACCTCACATGGAGACTTTCTTGGACTGCATCTTGATGGCAACTTACAAGCATCAAATATCATAGTAGGCTTCCAGTGTTGCTTGTACTTGTATTTCATCGACATTCTTCCTATGAACTAGTGATTCTTTGCACGTCAAGTGCATAATCAAGAACATTAAAAGAAGTTACACGGTGCTATAAAAGTACGGGGGGAGTTCTAAGTCACCAAAAACATACATTATGTAAAAAGTTCAAAACACATGTTACCTTAATTTATGCATTTGCTTGCAATTTTGCCAACAGGTCATTTTAAATCATTTTTCATTATCTACCTTCATAATAAAAAGCAATATTTAGTTTGGCAGTCTTTTTAACAATTTAAAATTTGAAAATGTAATAAATCATAACTAAAATTGTTAAAAACCTATTTTATTCCTACAAATTAAATAAAAATCATAATCAATATCCGAGATAGGAGGCATTTAAGATCCAACTAAATATATGCAGTATAAACTATTTGGCTTGAAAATATACTTTAATATTTACAGAGTCCAAATTCTATTAATAAAAGTGTTTATTCGTGCTAGACTTGTTGTTTTTTTTAAAGATGAATGATTGATCTGTTTTTTCAGACACATTTTTTTATGTTTCCCATTAAAATATTTTTTTTATATCTGTTTATCCCACTAAGGAAACTTTAATAAAGTATTAAAAAGAAACACGTTTAGCTGCAGATGGCAAGGACAGATTAGTTATGAAATCTAGATGCTTGGATGCGACCCAGAATATAAAAAGTGATTACATCATGAAATAAAGGATTTCATTAACTAAAAAGGCAATTATTTGATATGGCAGAGCTCAAAATGCAATCATAAATGCATAATGAGCATAAAGAAGACTGCTTAAAGTATAAATGTGACCGAACAAAGTTTCCGTTCCAGTTATAGCATTTCTTTGATTCGTAAATACCTGACACTGTGTTTTTTCAACAATGTCTAGGCTACACCAAACTAATTGTTTCAACCCCTCATTGCATTAACAATCAAACACCTATTGCACTACCATTTATTACAGAGAGCAGAGTGAGCACCAATAATACTGCCATTAGTTCTGGAAAGAAGAAGGAAAGCCTATTCTTCTACCATTAGTTCAACAAAGAAGACAGAACTCCAGTAATGCTGCCATTTGTTTTTGAAGAAGTTAGAAGACCTATTCCACAACCATTAGTTTTGGGCAGAAGGCTTGTAATAGTGCACTGATTCTGACTGAGTCTGCCCATTTTCCTAAATACTTTTATTAGTCCCCAGAAAGGTACATGCTAATTTGTACATACTTTAATATTGAACATGTCCTAAAAGGTAAACACCACTTAAATAAATGCAACTTAATTGGCCAATTCACAAAGTTCACTATCACCACCACTACACTAGAGACAAAAGAAGAGATGTATAAAAGTGGTGCACCAGAAATAGCCCCTAATAGTGGCTCTGCCAGTTGTGGATGTCCACGTTGCTCAGACACTATTCGTGCTGGCACAACCCAATTTTAAAATACTCTGCCACCATAAAGGCATTAAGAGTGTGTCATGATGTATGGTTAAGCTACCCATAACAGCACAGTGATTGCACTATTTGTTTTATACTTTTCCAATACTTTGATTTTTTTATACATCTCCCCAGTTTGCAATGGAAAAAGAATATCATTAGTGCAGTTTATAATTATGAAGGATATAGTAACAATGGGACTGAAAGTGTTTTAGCACCACAGTAATAATAAGAAGCCAACAAGGTCCCATTTGCATTTATTCCACAGGAATAAATTTATATCTCATTATGATGTTACTGTTAGTTATTTACTTTAATCAATGTAAAAAAAAAAAAAAATGATGGTTTAAATGAACGTTTTGTTTAATCAAATGAAAACAATATTATGACAGTTCTGCTAACATGCTATTATAAGTCATTTCAACATCGAACAATGCTCATCTGATCCATATATCAGCATCATTTGCAGCTGGTATATGTATGCATCATTTTAGGCATCTTAAAATATGTCATCCTGAGCCACTTGGGACATGTTTTCTTCTTTATATAATGGTTGGATTCAAACTGCATCATTAAGTAAACAACTTATGTATATCTAAACACACACACGTATATTTGTATATAATTATATATATTATTGTCTGAATGAATGAAAAATGAATGCGGCCCGCGCACACATACATTTCTATTGAAGTGGCCCTTTGCAGAATAAACTTGGACACCCCTGGCCTATACAATATAGTAAAAAAAAAAATCATCCTTTGAGATGCTTATGTACCTCCAGCTAAATGGGTGAATTCAGACACATCCAGAGTTCACGGAGAGAGCAACACTGTTGTTTTACTTAATCTCTCATTATCTGATGAATCCTTCCTAGTCATAAAAAATGTTCAGTAAAAGTTCAATACACTAGCAATCATAAATTATAGAAAGAGCTTGTTACTCATCATAAAGTAACCTTTCATATAAGAAAAATAAACTTTCCTCCTTTGCTCCATATCTTTGATAATAATTATTATATGCTAATATGATTAGTGGAAAACAGTGTATGCAACTATTTCTTCTTCTTCTGTATATATAATTAATAATAATAATATTATCATTGATCTATGCCTAGAGGGAGACAGGTTGTTGAGAGGGGAGATGTGTCCAACCCATCCTGGATGACTATTATGTAAAGCATTATCTGCCTCATGACCATTACATGCCTCCTTACATTTCAAATGGCCAAAGAGGCACACTTTTGTTTATGGCGAAGGTGTGGCTTTAGGCGGGGAATTTTTATGGTCAATTGAGAGTTATTGATTTAATTTAGTAAGCTATTTAGAAGCAGAATAATGTATTTTATTTATAAATACTAATATATAAACACACTTACTGCAGTTTACAATTTACATACATTGTATGATGAGTTAAATTGCTTTGGAGCTCTGTGATACACTCACATATACATATATATATATATATATATATATATATATATATATATATATATATATATATATATAATTCAGCG
The DNA here is from genome assembly GCA_036172795.1 of Pelodytes ibericus. Lineage (NCBI taxonomy): Eukaryota > Metazoa > Chordata > Amphibia > Anura > Pelodytidae > Pelodytes > Pelodytes ibericus. The sequence goes on along the minus strand of CM069857.1, from coordinate 219,998,911 downwards.
CTCCTAGAAAAAAGGCACAACCGAGGATAAAAGAGGGACAGAGGAATTTGGGGGAAAATATGAATGTTCCCTCCTAAAACAAGGGTTGGCACACAACAGGGGCAGAATGGAAAGCTTTCATTGAAAAAAAATATGTAGCTTTTTAGATGCAATTTGGCCACAAATGTAAAATAATTTTTAAACAGGATCAGTATTTTTATCAGGCTTAAACACCCAAATGAAAGTGTGTAGTCTGCACCTTGCACCTTGCATTGCAATTAATGATGGAGTAAGAGCACCATTTTGTTATGGGAAGTATCATTTATAAGTATATGTTTGACAGTAGAGCTTAAGACTGACAGAAGATAAACTACACAAAAATACAGGACAATTGATAACTGATGGCTTGAAATAAGAAAGCGTCAGAGAAGACGAAAGGGGAAAATGGTCAATTAAGTTAAAATGGGAAGAAGGAACTGGCAGAATCAGAAAACACTTTTTGTAGATACTAATAACATGAACACAAGGTATCTGCCATTATGGCCATTATGCCATTATGCCATTAGCACAAATCCATGAAGAACAATTTCAGAATCTTCTTAATAAACAGAGAATCACTGGGAATTAAGAATATCGTAACCGAATTGTAACATTTCTCCAATGCAGCTGAATGGAAGATTTTTTCCAACTCAGCTGCTTTGGCTATAAGTTTGAAATTCCCATCAATTCTCTCTTTATTGAACAGACCATAGAATTACACACACAACAGGCCACAGGAACAATCCATTTCAGGGCCAGTGTCAGGCAGGTAAGGCTGCCTAGGCAACTGATTTAAGGCAGCACAGCAGGGGGCGCCAGTGGAGAGAACACCAGGTAAAAAAAAAAAAAAAGCTTGCCAGTAGAGGCTCTGGCTCACCAGCCATATACACAGCCACTCTGGAGGACCATGGGAGGGGGTGGGGACGGACCTTCACCTCTCACTGAAATTGGGGAGATGGGGGGAGAGAACAGAAATTGGGGCAGGAAGGGGAAGAGAACAGAAATTGGTGGACAAGGGGGGAGAGAACAGAAATTGGGGGAGGAAGGGGGAGAGAACAGAAATTGGTGGACAAGGGGGGAGAGAACAGAAATTGGGGGGTGAGGAGGGAGAGCAGAGGGAGGGCATAAAAATGATATGGGGTGAGAGGGGAGAAAACAGAGGAGGGGGAGAAAACAGAGATGGAGAGGAGCGGGAGAGAGCAGAGATGGGGTAGGAGGGGAAGAGAACAGAGATGGGGTAGAGAACAGAGGAGGATGGGTGAGAACAGAGGAGGATGGGTGAGAACAGAGGAGGATGGGTGAGAACAGAGATGGGTGAGGAGAGGGGAGAAGACATATGACATATGGGGAGGGAAAGAGATAAGGGGAAGGAGAGAAAAGACATATGGGACATCACCTGTGTAGAAAAAAAATCCTTTCACCGGCCCTGTATGTTATATCCATAATTATGAACAGAATGTACATGTCAAAAGAATGCTTCTAAATATAACAACAGTTATAAAAAATTTATATGTTCCTAATACAGTACACAATTATACATCGACCGATCTCTTATAATCGACCGATCTCTTACATTATATTGATTTATTCTCTACCATGTTTACCAAATGTATTGATATTTTAGTAAAAATATACATTTTGCATTATGGTTCTTATACCTGCCCTTAGGCTAATACTTGTAGTTTTCAGTGGAAGGCTTAAACACTGCTCCCTGTCAAAACTGTTTCAAAATAGGCTTCTAACATGATTTAGATTCAATAACTGAAGGTATGTGGCCATCAATATTAATCTGTCTCCTGTGACAATAAATGTTTCAAATTCTGAAGTAATATAGACAAAAAAAGATAAACAAGAAAATTATCACCTGCTAAAATAGATATGATTGACAGCTAGAAAGCAATTATACTTGATCCAATACATGTAAAGGTTTATCATTCAATACACACTATAAAAACTTAAACAAATGCCTTACTTTGAAAAAACTACTTGAATAATAACAAACATCTTACTTTTATAAAGCCAAGACACAATCAATACACACAGTTAATATTAAACCTACACAAGACTAGATATTTGTTTGTATAAACAAGTTTTTAAAGCATTATGTTGCCTAAATTAACTAAAGACATCTTGTCAGAAACATTATTTAAGGAAAAACTCCTTAAAACGTTTAATTTTTACATTAACATTTATTTATATAGAACCAGTAATTTACGTAGTGCTAGGTACAAAGCATAGCTAACACACTTACTACTATTGTGTCTAGCATTCATATTGAAGGGCATACTCCGTTAGCTCCAATCTGGACCACAATGGGTTCTAGCCAAATTGCAGAATTTATAGTGATAGGAAGTGCTAAAGACTGGAAAAATATAATTTGTTTACACCAAGGAAACAGCTCTTCAGAGGGTATATGATAGCAATGTACAAATATAAAGGGTCAATGCAAACTAATCTCCTTTTTACTATCAGCACTCTGCAAAGGACACAGAATCTTCTATTCTGACCTAAGGAAGGAAGGTTTACTTCCAGCAATTTTTTAATTTTGTAAAGTCAAAACCTGACTTATGAGGTTGTGCTATCATGTTATGCATGATCAATGCATAAATAGAGGTCTGGATTTTTTTGTTATTAAAGCCAAGATTCATACAGCTGGAATAACTGAGCATTATTACAATTAGTAGCTTACAGATCTAGTAAGTAGTGGATTGCCATTTAGGGGTCAAGGACTACTTTTTTTTCCCTCTTTGAAGCAAAATTGGACACACAAAATGAATTATGGGATATTTGCCTTCTTCTTTCGGATCAAAAGCAACAGGGTTGTGTGAAAAATGGAACTTGAGTATTTTTTTTCATATCTCGCTATGATGTTATAGTGGTTTCAAGACTATATCTTCTATAAAGTAATAAGACAAAAGCAAAAAAATAGTAATAATAAAACAAAAAACAACTTCTATACTGAAAATGGAAATATAGAAATGCATATACAAAATGCAATTTAGATGTGTGAAAAATGTGTGAAAATAAAAATACAATACTGAGAATACCTGAGATCTAGACTTTAGAGATGACTATGTCAGAGTTGACTTTAGGCAAAAGGGCTTTTTTTTAACAAAATTTTGTTTTCTTTGCTTCTTTTGATGAGTTAAAGTTCTTTAATTCAGCTTAAGATAAACATGTGTTAAGATGGGGAAAAAGCTTGGGGAATTTGTAGATATGGAAAATTGTCAGGAAATGTACAAAGTTATATCTTTACATTTCTTATATTTGAACAACTATGAGATCAATTCTTCTGAATGAGAGATATTCGATTCCTTCTTGCCTAGATAAAATCAAGATTTTTTTTTTTCCCTGCATGCTTTAAAAGAGTTTGACTGTTGGGATCTCTGTTGAAGGTTTGGCAGTCTTGTAATGTATTATTAATTGAATCATTATATCTTACATTATGCACTTGATAATAGAATTTATAGCAGAGTCAGGCACATCAATAAATTGCAAGCTCTTCTCTGCACTTTTGGAAACAATGAGATCTCCCTATTCAGGACCTCAAGCCCAGGGTCCTCATTTTCATTCTTTGATGTGTGGGACCCTACTCTCAATCCATTACAGTCAGGGTGATAGTGTTAACCCAATAACAGTTCACATTCATCATGCCTCCCACTTGTATCCCTTTGCACGGGACAGTCCAGATTTATCGAGGCTGTCCTGCTGAGCTCTGCCTCTGTCCTTCTTTGACACTCAACCTCCCAAGCTCTGCCCCCTAGTGTCCTAATTTGCCAGGGACAGAAGTTTTGAGTTATGCATGCATGAATATATATGGGTCGGCACAGCTGCAGTAATTTGTTATGATTTTAAAGAGAGGCAGCATGAAAATGGTAAGTTTGACTATGTGAAAAATCTCTAAATCCCCAGTCTATAGGGATGTTTAACAATTAGCAATACTTAGTAACATCAGTAATGATAGCCATAGCCACAAGAGGGGACACATGCACAACTATGTTTATGGATGCCCGTTTATTTTTGTGCTTAGAGAGCTAATTAGTCAAGGAAACATGACCAACCATTTTGTATATGATCATGGGAAAAATACTACCTACTTTTTTTGTAAAACTCTTGAACATATTGGTATTAGCCCAACACTGTAACCCCCATTTGTAAATATTAGTTCCACAATTGTAAACTAGAGACACAGTGTGGACAAACTCGAAGATGTTAGTTTAAGCTAAGGTGGAAAAAGCCTGATGAGCATTTCTCTAAAGTTTCATCAGGGAAGATTCATCCATATGTGCAAGCGACACTTGACCTCCCAAACTCTGACCCTGGTCTCCCGATTTGCCAGGGGCAGATGTTGGGAGGTATGCATGCCTATGTCACACACATGCCTACTAAAGTCACTAAAGCATGCAAGGAGAACATGTTACATATTCCATATATTTTTGCACTTTGCACTATTCTATCTATTAGGTGCTAGCCTTTATGTCTTAAATAGTATGCTCTAGAACAGTGATGCTTGGCACTTGGCATTGCAGATGTTTGGGATACATATCCTGTGATGCTCAGTTAGTCAAAGGGCTGACCCAGCATTATGGGATATGTAGATGCCACACATCTACAGTGCCAAGGTTAGCTATTACTGCTTACTGTTCTAACATAGCCAGATTGTAATCCAGCATTTGATGTATCAGTCGTAGTGATTTTTAAGCAAATAAGAATTACTAAATTGTAAATATCATGGCGTAACAAATATGTACTCTTTCGCTAACTTTGCTCCAAAAAATCACAGCATGTTTTAATGGTCACTTATTGTGGTAAACATACTTAAATTGTAACACAAAAAATCCTGACAACAAAATGTGTACTATTTTGAAATAATAACAGTTCTATTAATGTAGCTGATTACTCTCCAAGGATATTTCCCAATCGTCAATCAGAAATAATAAATGGAAATATAATAATTTATTCTAATGCAATAATCTCACAGATGTTTCTGATTTATTATTCCATGATCCGATTAGATGTCACTCTTTTGTTGCTTGCATTTTGTATCAGTGCAATCTGGGACATCCTCAAAGCCTTTTTCCCAGTGCATTCATGTTATTATATATTGTGTCTAGCCACTAAAAACTGTCTTCTGAACCTGTATACATTTACTTAAATGCATTGTACTGATAAGATGCCTTGACATAACTGGCAGATATACTGTTGAACCAATGAAACCACAGCATAGTTTTTATTAGTCCAGTGCCTGTTTTTATGAATGTATTTGTTAATTGTTTTCAACATATTCTGTGACTAGAGCGCAAGCAGAACATGAAATGAAAGATAAGACCCAGTATCAGAAGGAAATCATTAAAAAGATTGTTGGCACTTCCAGATTGTATAAAAAAGAACTTCTGAAGATTCCTATGACATATGCTGTTGAAAGTCTTAATTTCTAGAAATCAATAACATACTTTGCTTCTGCGGCAGTGACACATTTTACATATTCTGATCAACTGCCACTAATGACAGGATTTTGGCTGATCCTGCCAACAGTATAAGTTCTGTATTTACACATCCCTTACACAAGGACGTTTTCTGTTTTGAAATCCTTTAATGAGCTGCTTACACATTGCAAATAAAGTAGAGATCAAAACATGGACTTGTTCATGTGTTATTGGTATTGATTGATAAAAACACAGCAGGCTAAATATACATATTTTTTTAAGCTAAGAAATTGAGAATTATACTTTAGGTGAAACTGTATACTACAATCGATTTATTCTAAATGACACTAGATTCCTTTGTAATGACACATTTATTGTTTTTGTTTTTTGGCTCCTATACGAGAAATGGAAGCCAATTATGTCTGGGTGATACAAAAATATTTAATTATTAACCATGGTATTGGTCATCCCTGGGCCATTTTATTATATACTATGTGTAGGATCAGGGGTATTGGGCATCCCCAGGTTCAGGTTCTTGAGATAATGGACCAGGCGTTGGGCATCCCCTGGTACAACCTTATAGTCATGATAACCCATGGGACTTAACATAAAATCCCCCAGCAAGCTTTGCATTAACCAGGCCTAGCTAGAGTAAGAAAAAATAGTAAATGATATATTCACATAGTAAATGATCACAGAAATGAGAGAACACCACAAGCTTCCTCAAAGTGACCAAAAAGGTATATGCATCCTAGATTTCAATTTCAACTTTCTATTTTTGGTAAGATGCAATCAGACTAAAACTTATGTAATGAAAAAAGGTTTAGATTTCACACATGCCTCACATGGCAGCAATAGTAATTGCAGGGAATAGAACCATAAGGCTCTTTATGACTTCAGGATCCTGCAACCCAGGGGTCATGTCAGTGGTGAAACAACACAATGGTAGACCTTAATACAGAAATACTTACCCATCCACAACCTTTTCCTGTTTCACGATGATACAACTTTTGGCACATGTACCAATGTGAATTACATTCCCTGTGATGTTTAGATTGCAATGGCTGATCCTTGCTATGCCATTAAATTTCACTCAGCCAACAAACGTAACCCATACTAGACAAATACATGATAGCCGCCCATACTGCTTGCTTTGGTTCCCCCATGTCAAATGTGTACCTGCTTTAGGACCCTTACTATTGGTAGGCCCCTAGATTCAGGAAGTTCAACCAATAGAACAAGTGAACACTTGTTTGATGGCCTATGATTGGCATGAAGACAAGTGGAAGAAATAGTAGGGAATTAGATCAAATGCTGGATAGACACCGAATATTTATAGCCAAGATGTTTTTATCCCAAGAGATAGGCCAAAATGAGTAAGATAGTGCAAACTTATCACTTTTTGACATAGATGACTTCAGTGTGCAATGTCAATAAATACATTTATTTTAATCCTGATAATGTGCATTTTTATAAACTGTATCTCAGTTTAATTTTTTTCAATAAATGTTGCATTATCTGTGGTTCAAAAGACATATATTGATCAGTACACATGCTGAGTGCTAACTGATATACATGGAGCAGCCAAGCGTATCATCTGTTTTAATGATGCACATTGAGCTGAATCACTTAATGATACTACCAGCAGCCAAATCATCATTAATAAGCCATGTTACAGCTAACCCAGTAAGTAAGATGTGGGTTTGCACTCTGCATTAGTTGACAATAAATTATATATGTATTAAATATTTATATGGTTATATTCTAGTTGAATGATCTATACTTATTCAAGTTTCCCAGTTTTTTGTTTTTCGATCATCAAGAAAATATTTATAGTTTTAATTTTGAAATTGTATTATATTAAAATGAAATAAATATATATATATATATATATATATATATATATATATACACACACACACATATTTAATGTTTTAATTTTATTTGTTTGGTTATTAATATAAAAGAGTCGTCTATATTGTGATACTTGTGTCACATTATTGTGTTTAAATTTAACTATGAAAAGTAATACACAGACTCAGCAAGCCAGAAAAGTGCACCTCTTCACCTTTCAAGTAATACCTAGATTCAGTAGAGTGTTGAAAAAACATAAGAGGTTTATTGAAAATAAGTAAAAAAACAACACCGGAGAGGAAAAGTTTCACGCGTTTCACTGTGAGGCCTAATAAGAACGCCACTTATGCTGCACGTCATCCGGATCTCTCAGGTTATCTACCTTTTTCCATCTAGCAATGTGACCAACCACACAGTAACCTTTATCCCCATATTTCATAAACTCAGCTCATGTGTCATGTGTATATCAAGCCACACAGTCATATCATATCATAAGCATGAAATACCACAGACACATTTATATTTTTCTTATTTTATGCAATTGCTTGCAATTCTGCTAACACAATTATTATTCTCTACATTCACAGCGTAAGTAGTGTTTAGGTTGACAGACCCCATTTTCTAGCCCAGTTGAAAAGACAGGTAAACTGGCAAATTTTTACAACCAGCTATTAATGTGTGATTTTCTTCTTCACTTGCTAGCGGAGTTTCATGAATGGCTGCCTTGATATTGTTATATGAATGAGAATGATGCGCATTCATGGTACTTTTCTTTTCTGCCCTCCCATCTTTGATAACTTCATCACTGTTCAGTAATTAAAGAACTTCATTCATAAACAGGGTTGCCACCTGGTATTTTACTGGCAGGCTGGTAAAAAATTGTCTTGATCCCAATGTTAATTGTAGGGAGGTAGTAGCATGACCGGATTTTTTTGTAAAAAGGGTGGCAGCCCTACTGATAAACACAAATGAAGAACACATTACTATATAACATATTAAAACAGGATTTGAAAACGTATCACATTTTATATAATCATGAAGTTTACTTTATTTTTCTGCTTCAAATTCTTTATGGTGAGTTAAAAATCTGTCACATATTAATCTCTTTTTCAAAACACTTGCATAAAAAAATAAATGCTATGATTCTTTTTTGTATTTACATTTTTTTATTTAGCTGTCAAAAAATACACAGCATTTCACATGCGTTCGAATCATAAAACAAAGACAAATTTAACAACCTATAGATTTGCGAAATAAAAATAAACACTTTTTTCAATATAAAGTATCAGAAAAAAAAAAGGAAAGATGGTTAAAGAAAAAAGTGTAATAAAAGAGGGAAGTAAAAGAAGGGAAAGAAAAGGTAGAAGTGGGGTAGTCCGCCTTCAGCACAGATGTCCTTCAAAAAGTGGAACAATGGGTCACATCTTATGACCAGAATAACATGTCCTGTCCAAAAAATTAGGCAGGGATGAAAAGGCCCCGGGGCAGAGAGAAAGAAGCTCAATGAAAAATATACAATAGCGGCATATCATTAGAGCATATTTATGTGTACTCTTCTGTCATTTTATCCAGGGGTTACCCAGAAATATGGAGAAAAGAAGGGCAATAAAAGTGTTGGAATTGCAGCATTATGGGCCTGAGGATCTATGGAACACATTTTCAGAAATAAAAATGTATAGAAACATAAGCAGTAACATCAGTTCAATGGACTCTCGCTTTCTAGAGCAATGATGCTTGTCCATTAATGTCTTTATATGCATGACGAGGCTACCACAACATAGATGGATGTCCTTGCAGCATGTTGTAATGTCTCCTGTGGGATAGTGGTAGTAACTTCCTTTGTGTCTGTAAAAGTGGGATTAACTAACTGCGAAACAAAATCAGAGATTATGAGGTGGTGATGTAATTGAATCATTACGGAGGTAACAGCTGCAGCCTTTTGTACCACAAGTGAGATTCAAGGATACATTTCTGTAGTTGACGTATGAATACGGAAGTTGTCCAGTGGATACATGAAATATGGTGTTCACTCATGTGGAATAAAAGGTCCAGCGAGCTGACTGTTGTAAAGGCTGGACTAACCTGTTCGGTAGATAGATCCTGTGATAGGTTTTAAGGAGCATTATTTTTTGATAATACATGATAAGTACCTAATCATAGTGCGGATTCCTCAGTGAAGCTGGAAACCTAGCGGGAGGAGACTAATCAGGTACAGGGAGCCATAAACCATTTAATAACTTTAGGAGATCCATAGAATGTTAGAAAGTGTGATGTACAATTTTGCTCTTAAAGCAAAATGAATGTTCCATTTCTAAATTATGTCAGCTGTTAAAGCCAGTGTAAAAGGTTTCAGTGGATATATCAGTAAAAAGAGTTATCTCACTCCCAAGTATTTTAATAGGAGCCATGTTGCGGTAAGTTTTCTTTGTAGGTTCAGTAGTACAAGTAACACAGAACATCCCGAGGATGATGTCTGAGGATTCTCATACAGAGATTTCTGAGTCTTCTTACATGATAACGTCCAAAATACCTTGGAGTTTGGGCTGCAGTTCATCTGCAGCAACATCCTCTGCTGGACCTCTTCAGTGTCACTCACCTTTCTGGTAGACTTCAGCTTAGACCCCACTCCAAACATAAGTGTCTTTTCACATGCCCTGGCGCTCAAACATTGTTTCACTCTTCCATGGAGTCTGCCTTTTAATTTGGTTTCTCGTTATACCTCCCCTTGGCCAAACACAGACTTTTATCTCCATTATAAGCTGCCCAGGTGCAGTTGGTCTTTGCCTGTTCTATCACTTTAGATTTCTCGATGCCGACTTTTTCTTGTTTTGTGACTTTGACAATATTCCTGATACCCAGACCCAGGCTTAGTTTATTGACTGCCTTACTATTTTGCCCTGACTACATTGCTCATCATACCTGATTGTGTTGCTCATCATCCTTATTGGTACTACTATAAAGTCCAGGCGGTCACATAAACCCAAAGGCTTAACCAGTGGGGAGTTGTTACTGTTATTAGTGAAGATCTTTTTTTTTTTTTTTGGATGTTTCATACAATTGTATTGATTATTTTATCGTTATACAGTATTTTTTTATTTAATACAATCTGTGTACAATGAGAAATTAAACAAAATGACATGACATGTCGATCTTCGGAAACAATCATGTAGATATCTAACATGATTTACTACTTAAGATCTAGCAAATGATTAGTGAAGATCTATATTAATATTTAATTTAAACTTCTCATTGAGTATCAGTCTCTGGACCTCCGAAGTTATACCTCCATCTCAAATTGTTGTATTCTTCCAATTGCTTTTGTAGCATGTAAACTTGGAACTCTTGTAGCTTTGGTTCTTGTTCTCTGTTCTCTGCTGTCTGGGAGTGTTTGCCATCTTGTTTTGCTTGCCCATAGTGTCCTGAGATGAGCTGTTAATGCTGAGGTAGGGTGATTTGATGTCGCCCCTTATGTAGCTGGCTAGTCACCAAAGCAATGCTTCTTTAAGTCACCAAGGTATTATAATAAATTGATAACACTATCTGACATAAGTTAGAGAGAGACCTGAGCGAATTTCACATTATTACAAATGTTAAAGTCTGGAAGTTCAAGGTGAATTGATGTAGAATTTGTAGAACTCTGAAACCACTTGAACTGAAATTACATTGCTATATATAATTCCACTATGCTTGGTTACAGAAGATTTTAAGGTTACTGATAAATTTGTTTTAAAACATATTTTAAATTCCTGAAAAGGTTCTCAACATTTAGCTGCTAGGTTGTCTGAAAGGAGTGGAAATAAGGGGCCAGGAAAATCCCTTAGTGTTAACGACTGATTCAGCCACCATTTATTTCCCTATAACACAAGGGGGCAACAGTGCCTGTGCTCCTTCATGTTTTTGAGGTTCACTTTCAGTTTACTTATCAACTCAGTTTCAGTCAATAGTCACATCTTGGCTCATTCAGGCATTAAATGAATGCAGTGGAGGAAGCCATTCCTAGTTCTAGAGACGAGGACCGCACTGGACCAACCAGTTGGCCATTGAGAGAGAGTATTAACATTTAATAATCCTTGAAAATATTTCATTTTGGTGTAGCACCCTCTACTATGAATTAACTCCTAACTAGCTCCGGTATCATTAAGCAATTAATTTAGAAATCGAAACATAAAATGTGTCGGCAGATAATAACTATTTGGCCCATCTTGTCTTCACAATTTTCTAAATGCGTGTATTAGCCCCTGGCCCCTATCTTATATCTAGGATAGCCTTATATCGCATGCATGCTTTAAATCCTTGACTGTGTTTACCTCTACCACTTTCACTGGAAGGCTATCCCATATATCCACTAACCTCTCAGTAAAGTAATACTTCATGATATTACTTTTAAATCTTTGCCCTTCTAATTAAATACTATGTTCTCTTGCTGTGGTAGTTTTTCTTCTTTTAAATATATTCTCCTTTACTGTGTTGATTACCTTTATGTATTTAAATGTTTCTATCATATCCTCTGTGATATGTCTTTCCTCCAAGCTATTCATGTTAACAGGGCTGGCCTTTGGGGTGATGCGACTGCACAGGGCTCAACACACCAGGGGGAGCCCTCCCGTCACTTTAAAAAAATAAAAATAAAGTTTGCTGATGTGATCAGAAGATCTCCCCTCACCAGCCCTCTGCATGGCTCGAGTTGAAGATCCGGGGAGGGGGTAGACCTCACCGGGAGAGAAGTGAAGGTCCGCCCCCACCCTGTGAAGCAAAGCGGCGTCTGCTTCACAGGGAAGCCTGCTGCTCTTTTACATTTTCTACCTACCTTCACATCCTAATGCCTAGAATAGATCTCACATATACGTACATAATTCAAAAATCCAGTATTTCTCATTAGTAAGCTCACACCAAGTATGTTAGCACATTTCTTACTTGACTTATACGCAGCTAACAACTTTGACATTCAATAGAAAGACTAAGCGCATAGGAATTATGATATAAAATGAATATGAATAGTGATGTAACCACTGGAACAGCCTCTATAGCCACTTTGTATTCTGCATACAAACTTTGTAGAAAACCTTATACAATGGTTTATTTATGGTTCCAGAATTATTTTAATATTACCACTGCTTAATGAATGTTAGTCATCAAAATGTAAACCATGGTCAATTGCAAGAGTCTTAAAAAAAACATTCGAAGATTTAGGTTTTTGTTGAAGTCCCCCCAACTGTTTTGAAAAATGAGTTTTGCATACGTTATGTACAGCAATATAAAATTAATATTAGTAGTGGCAATATATTTGTAGACACAATGTACACAAACAAATTAGCAGGGTGACATTTATGGATGCAAAGCCTATTTTCTAATGGAATATACCAGCTAATTGCATTGTTCTGAGCTGTATAGTTGTTAAAAAGAAGCTGTGATACCAGAGCTACACACTGGGGTTGCTCGTCATACATCATGTTATAAGTTAGCAGATTGCTTCTGCAGCGTAAAAATAATTCTGTAAAAATAAAATGTCCTCATAGAAGAATTCTTTATTTCACAAAGTTGTTCTGGTCACTCACTAGATAAACATATGTACAGTTTGCTACCTAATTTAAACAATGGATCAAAATCAGTGACAAAATAATGTAAACTATCTGTATGTGTGCTTATATTTACATAAACAGACAGATAAATAGACTTTGAGCAGTCCTGTGTTGTATAGGGGCCAATGCTCTTTTCCAAGCCCTTAACCCCTTAATAATTTTTGCCCTGGGCCAGTAACTGATAGGGGGTCATTTCAGCAGCCCCTAGCCCTGCCATTTTTTTCAGGGGAAGAGTGAGGTATGAGGTGCCATCGTGGCTCCCCCAGATTGTTTTTAATATATGGTTAACCCTTTCATTGCTGTAGGGAGCTCCTTAGCAAATCATTAGAATGAATGACATCATATATGTTCTATTGAACTATAGAGATCACAATGTGTTATTGGGTAAGGTCACTGATGATTGATGAAGTTCACCTGCTTATTAGATTAAAGCTATTGTCACACCTCAGCAAATATTAACCATTATTATGTATCTCTATGTATCTCAGGAGTCCAAGGAATCCTGGTAGACCTCTCGCTGGCTTTTACTGGCTAATATATGACTATGCATTTCTAGTCACTGAAGATTTAGATTCATCAAAATTAACTTTAAAACATATAATAAAGACTAATATTATTTTGTCCCAAAGGTATACAAATAGGCTAACGATCATTAACACTGTAAAACTGGAAACATAAAATATGTCAGTGGATAGTTGATCCATCTATTCTGTCCATATTTCTACCTACTGTAACATTCTGATACATTGTTTGGTTCTTTACCTAATCTTAGGTCCAGTATAGCCTCATTGTTAAACTTCTTTACTGTATTAAATAGGCAATTACAGCTACAGTGTCCAAAAATATTATTGAATAGATTGCATAATGTCACGTAAATAAAAGAAACAGATCTGTGTTTACATTTTCCTTATCTCCTAAAAGTTGAATTGATCTTTCCAAGCTCCCCTTCTTGTGTTACAACACAGCACACATTGCTACTGTAACTACACTTATAACCAATACAAACACTTGAAATAGCAGAGTTTAATTTAGAGAGGCCAATTTCACAGGAATATGTAATGGACACTACAGCTGGAATTCTATTCCATGTATCACAGTAACCTTCTTTTAAACCCTTTAACCTCTAATTTAAGACTAATGTCCCATATAACAAAGAATTGCACTAAATAAACTAGGTTGGTGCTATATATCTTTATATGTTCATTAAGATTTCTATTTGCGGAATGGGGTAACAGATTACACTTACGACCCTGCCCCTGGAAATTCAAACTGCAGGAGCAGGGCAGGGAGAAGCAGTAGACTGTTTAGAGTGGGTTAACTATACAGCAGAGCACAAAAAAAACACCTGGCAGGCAGGGGAGTGGAGCAAAAAAAGCTTTTAAGTATTTTGATACACCCCTTGCTGTCAGAGTGGTTTGGTCTGCTCTTTTTCCTCTCCCTCTACCTGCTGCTATTTTACCTGTATAGAGTCACTGCATAGGCAGAGATACAGAGAAACAAGTAGTTTATTTCAAACATGGAATGCCAAGTTTGCTATTATCGGTTTGTCATTATGGATTGATACTGCTGCTGCACATCTTATGATTCCATCCATTTGGTTGACTAACCATCATGAGAAATATAATAGTAGCACCTGCAGTGCCAAAGGCTAGCCACCACTGCTGTATAAATACCAACTGTCCTATTTTGGATCCAAAACTGTGTCCCTTTTTATTATAGGGATTTATAGTTATAGACTAGAATTGGTATGGCCTATTCTACACTTTTTTGTTAATATACATTCAGCAATTACTCTCTGAACACCAAAGGGATTGTAGACCGTTGTGGCTAAATCTTTACCACACTAGCTATTGTAAAGTAAAGTTCTCATGTTGCATAGGTACATGGTCTGTTAGCTACTATTAATACAGTCATATCATTTTTCCTTTTAATGGGTGACAACCATTTGCTTCCAATCCTCTCCTGAGCCAACAAAGTAGAGAATGAGATTTTGGGATGGGAAAGGGGAACTTTTGGGATGAAATTTTGCCTCCACCTGGAAAAAAATCCCGTGGACTCCCATGCATTTGAGCTACTTAAGCACATTATCATTACTTTAGTACAACAACTTTAAAAGACACTTTTTGCCAACCAATGAACTACAGAAAGTAGACACTTCTGCTCATTTATGTAACTGGCTGACAGAACTCTCCACGTATGTTGTAATGAGATCTCACTGTTTAAAAAAACAAAAAACAATTTGTATTTATCTAGTACTGTCTTTTTCTTTAAGTTTACACTGAATCCCTAGTTACTTTCATTACACTTTACTGTTATTATTATTTTAAAACCTGCTGTTTAAACATATACATAAAACCAACACATTAACCACATTTACATTAGATGTTTACGCAATTTAAGTTGAGATTGAATGAAATGTATTAGCACTAGCGTCCTTTGTCTGTATATCTTTTACAAAGTTTAAACTGCTCCACACAAACAGGATGTGCAAGGAAAAGCTGCAGATTTGTGAATCTAGATGATACATGCATTGGACATAAATGTATTCAGGAATTTTACTGGACAATTAAATGAGCAAATGGTTTGGGAACATCTGGAGTTCTACTCCAAGTAGTTTCCCTAGATAATCATTCCAATGTTACTGCGCCTATAATGCTGAATTGGAGCCTCATTAATACAAAATGGCTACAAAATCGTGTTAATTTTCAATAGCATGCTGGAAAAATACCCACTGTGTTTACAGTAGAAAATAAACTTGCTCAGCATCAAGAGCATTAATGTGGTTTTTTATATATTTTTATTTATTTTTATGTATTAGTATTAGAAATATTGAACAATAACATGTTTTAGGCTAACCTTTATTTCCAAAGCAGTCTTCTTATGAAATTCTGTCTTTCTAATACAACTGAGGGCATACAATTAACTCATGTTAATTGCTAGTTTGCATCAAGTGTAGTCATTTTAAATGCTTTAATGACAGAATACAAATAAAGTCCCTTATTCAGCAACCTGTGCTCCATACAGCTCTATTAGGGGGCTGACATGTTTCAAATCTTGAGTAAGATCTTTCTCATCTTGGGTTAGATGACCAAAGATCTGACAGATCTGAACCAAGATTCAAAACAACCTGTCAGCATAGTAATTGAGTTATCTGAAGCAAAGAGAGGACAGTAAGGTACTGTATTTGTATTCTGTCATTAACTTTTGTTTAACCCCTTAGTGACTGGACTATTTTGTACCTTTGTAACAATCACTGTTTTAACTTTTCTGTGGTGTTTGTGTTTAGCTGTAATTTTCTACTTTCTTATTTAATGTACTTACATGTATTATATACTGTTTTTATTACCATAAAAAGGGCTTTCGCTAGATACCATTATTTTTATCATTTCATCCAAAAAATCTGCAGGTATGTCCATTGTTACTAAGTGACGTGTTTTCCGTGACAAACCTAGTACATCCATTGTTGTGGAAGGGTTAAAATGTATGCAATTTGTGGAAGGGTTAAAATGTATGAAATTTGTATGAAATTTTTCAATTAAGCATAACTTGATATTTTGTCCACAATTGTTCTTTAATTTTTTCTTGTCCTTGTCTTTTTAGTTAAAACATGTGTTTGTGCCAATGTACATTTTTCATTAGTAGTTGTAATAAATGTTATAATAATTCATGGTGGTTTTTCCCACGACTAATCCCTGACATTGGTATGCTGCGTGTCAAAAAACATCAAAATAAAATTACACCTTCTGTCTAGTTGGTCACCTAGTAAATAATATATTTGAATAAAATAATATATATTTTTACTGTCAACAATATTACTTGCCAGAAAATGTTACCAATTTTGAAACATGTGAGGCCATAAAAGCACACTTATTACTGTTACATTTTCTGTGTCCTAGCATTATAAAAGCACTTTCCATGTTACAACTATCAAAGTTCAATAAGCCAAAGATCATGATGCCAGCACATATACAGCAAAAGGTAACTTTGTCTGGAATTGGCCTTCTGAGATCTGTTGCTCACCAAAACCATTAACCTGAATTGATTCAGGTGAACCAGGTCATGGGTTTTTTCCTATTTATTACTTCAACAAACTGTTACATCTATAAAACGATTTGGATTAAACCAAATTAGAAAAAAGCCTACTTTCAGGCTGAGCTATTAATCTAAAACAACCTAAATAAAAGTCTAGACATTTGACTGGAGCTGAACAGCCTGTTCCACTTCTGCTTGAGACTTTCTACTCCAACAAACTTAAAGGGGCTGTTCCACCTACAATTTAAAAAAATATATATTTTTGGAAAAGTGTTGCATCATGCAGTTATTCCTCAACACTTCGCCTATGCTAAAAATTGCACATATGGTATAACATTATTGCATTTTCTACAGCGACATTCCTGCATGTCTCTGTTATAAACATGGTTCATAGTTATGCTAGTTTGTGGTCTTATACACAGATATCACTTAATAGCAATATATATATATATATATATATATATATATATATATATATATATATATATCAAATAACATTGAAGGTGACAGGTGAGACTGATGGTCTAAACAACAGTGTTTCCAGGTAAAAGACAGTCTGGCCACCTGACAGAACATGTGTTACCATGGAAAAGCTCTACCAACAAGAAACTCCATCTAAAGAGATACACAGGAAAGAGATTTCAGAACTCTAATGGTGATTGAAGAATGGACATCACCTAACTAGAAGTTGCTAAGCCAGTTCTTCCATCTATACAAAGTATCAACTTTCCTTTATTTTACTTTTAATTCACATTCTTTTACTTGAATAGAGTTAACTTCTCTTGTTTCTATTAATAGATTGAGCATATTAGCATTGTTTGTGTATAACATATATTAGATATTGTTACAGAGTTATCATTAAACATTGTTATACTTATTTAAGTGTGTGTTGATATTCTGTTGTTTGGTTATTGAATATAATGCTTTAATAATACCTTTTGGTTTAGTATGTGTATGGCTACACTCACCATTATACACATGTTGATAAGGTAATGAGTAACTGTGGGACTTTAAAGTGTTAAACCTGTACCAACTGATACCATATATGGTTTTAAATTTAGATATTGGCCATTTAAATATCTTAACTTTCCAATACAGTTTATCAAAGCACTTCTTCTTGTGTTACATTACTGCACACAACACTGGCAGAAACCATGTCTTTCATGCCAAGCACTCGAAAACAGCTGAGTTCAACAGACAGAATCCACAGTAATGGCTAATGACAACACTTACTCAGAGAGGAGTATGAAAACACCTGCCTCCTGTCTATATATTGTTTTAATTGTAAAAGTACAAGGGAAATGTAATTTGTTTTAAAGTAAAAAATAAGCGTGTTTCACGCTCTATTAAAACATAAAACATACAGAAAATAAGGTTGAATGACACCTTTAAAAAACAACTAGCAAAGTAAAACACAGTCAGACATCCAGCACCTTTAACTATAACTACTGTAGCCACACTAGATATAATGGTAGGGCTATGACCATGATACTTACAACAAAATTAAGTGACCATCACAAATGAGAAATCTTTTTACACAATATACATACATACGCAAAACATGTATTCACAAATGTAAAAGTGGAAAAAAGCAATTGTAGCAAGCAATCATACTCTTTACTGGAAAAAGATGTCACTTTTTTTATCATATGTAAAATATGTTCAAAAAAACTATGTGAGTAATATAACAATATTTCTGTCCAAAATCTTATCAAATTGTACTGAATCATAAAAAGGAAAGCCCCGTTCAAAACTGTTTCAGCATAAATATATCCATGGCAACAACCTTTCGAATTACCATGGAAATAGAACAATTTCTCTTGTAAGACTTTTATTACATACATAAAGCAAACATTTGGCATAGGCTGTTAGTAATAGTAAAATATATACATTGATTTTTGACAAATGCTTAAAGCTATTCATTTCCTAATTCTTAGGCCACCGTAGGTCATGTGGTTTCATTTTGCATCTCTGTGAGTGTTTTTATGAAATCCAGAAATAAATTAAGCAAACAGTATATGGAATATGTAAAAATTCAGAGAATCCATCTGTCCACATTGTCAGAAACATAAGTAATTGTTCTTTACACACAACAACCTGTTAAGTTAAATTTTTTTCATTATATATAATTTGACTTTGAGTAATTTTAAAATCACAACTATGCTTAGGAAGTATTGAAAGTGTATCCAGAAAACCTATAGGCCAGGAAGGCGCCAGATCTGCTGGGGGATGCTCTGCCAGACTGACAGCTGCTGAGGAGATTCATTCTTCAGCTATCCAGTCTCACAAAGCTAACAGGTCTCCTGATGCAGAAAAGTCTGTGGCACAGCGCACAGACATCCTCTGATGCTGCCCCTACCAGTCACCTGGAAAACTGGCAATAGCAAACTGGTAACAGTGGTGGCATTGGAAAGCTGTTTGGGGACAGATATCACACTGGAACCCTGTTTGGTGACAGGGATGGCATTATCAAGCTGTTTGGGGACATTTGTGTCAATGACAAGCTGTTTGGGGACTGAGATGGAACTGACAAGCTGTTTGGAGATAGAGATGGCAAACAGGGGGGTACCAAACATAGGTTCTGCTGCGAGTGTCAGGGACAGCACACAAAGGGACTGAAGCAACGGCCAGCAAAATTATGTTTTGCCTAAGGTGGCAAAACTCCTTGCACCAGCCCTGCATCCAGATCTTTATTTGCTCTACAGGGTCAGCAAAACCTCAAAAAGTAATATAAAATATTAATGTGTAAGAGAAAAATGGATTTATATATAAACTAAAAAGTGGGGTCTAGTAAGCTGACATATGAATTGCAAAAAATCTAGCGCAACTGAATGGAAAAGTACACAAGTTAGAGAATTTTTCCAATTGAGTTAATAATGCTTGATTTTTGCAGTTCACAGTTTTCCTTTTTTTAGTAAATTGAATAGTGAATAGACAATTGTCTGAACATGAACACACAATGTAATGGTGGCCTAATTTTTCATACCCATGCTCAAAAAAATAAGAGGAATGAAACAAAATAGAATAGAAAGGTGAAGCATTTTAAAGAAAGATAAATGTGGGGGAATGGAAGAAATTGTTGTTGTTTTTATTTCCCATTTTAAATATGGTATGCTTAACTTACTTTCTCTTGGAAAATGTTCAGAATGATTTTAAACATTATGACCTTCCACTACTGAATTTTATTTTATAAAATTGTGTTTGTGTCGGTCTTTTAAGAGTGTTTTGACAAAGGACCTTAAGCAACAGGATTTTCCATTTGACTATAGGATAAATCCTATATATAAATATACATTTTGCTAGCCAAAGCTCTTGACCGTCTGCCAGAAGCTGTTAAATGTATGTTAAATGTGTCCTACTAATTTAAAATTACTATGGCATGAAATGTGAGTGAGTGAATTTTGTGTCATAGGAAATCTGTGTGGGAAGAAAAGCTGTATTAAAAATTCTATGCATCTTATATGAAAAAATAAGACATTTAACATATACACACGCACACACAAACACATATATTATTTTATATATATAAATATATATATATATATATATATATATGTATATATATATATATATATATATATATATGTGTGTGTGTGTGTGTATGTGTGCATGTGTGTGTTGTATACTCATCTTTTGTAAAACAGGTTATCATGGAAAATCACTGATGCTTGACCAGTATTGTGGTTGATGACATCACATAATTGATTGCTTAGTTCTCTGTTAGCTTCTTTAGTCACACACATGCATTCAGTCTTTTCTGGGCTTTTTCCAAACTAATTTTGCATTTACATTATGAAAGACACTTACGCTAATGCGATTAATCAAAACACTATACTTAATTAAGCAAATAATGTGAAATTAGCAAAGGTTTACTCTCACAGAAATCAAGGCATTTCTAAAGGTTATTGAGAAATAGATAATAAAAAACTATTCTTTTTTTTTTACCCGCTTAGTAAGCTCTTTTAATATTTATAGTAGAAGAGGAAGCTATTCAGTAGTCATAACATTAATTTTTCCATCGATTTCCTTTTCTGCAAAACCCTATTTATTAGTAGCAAAAATGCATAAAAAATTGGTACTTATTTATTAACAGGAGCTCTATTGGCATATCATTGTATAATTTGATTAAAATGAAAAAAGGCACGTTTTACCATTTAAGACTGATTAAACCAGTAAACTGACGACACTGATACTTTCCTATAGAGATAGAAACTACAAATGAGTAATTATCTATCAACACCCAGATAGTGAGTGTGTGACCCGTGCAATCGACAGAGGTGCTGGCTGGGGAGATCAAAAGACAAGCCCTTTTTGTGCTAGTGGAGAGGAGGACAGGCAACCAATGTTTGTGTGCTGGCCAAGAATACAGATATCTTCCAAAGTTGTCTCGTCCTCCCCGTACATCAGAGCGTCAGGGGTCACGTGACCTCCTGACACTCAGACTACTCAGAGGTGTGTGAGAAGTGAGAGCCAGGCAGAGGCGTCACTAGGGTTGGTGTCACCCGGTGGGGTGGTAACTCATGGTGTCACCCCCTGGATTTCCTCCAATACAATGCCAAACAGATTTCTTAGTAATGCCAGTCAGATGGCCCATTAAATATGCCACATACAGGAGCCCCACAAATTATGTCAAACACAGGAGCCCATTAACTATGCCACACACAGGAGCCCCATAACTATGACACACACAAGAGCCCCATAAATGATGCCACACCAGAGCCCCACAAATGATGCCACACCAGATCCCCATAAATGATGCAACACCAGAGCCCCATTATTTATGCCACACACACAGGCGCCTCTTAATTATGCCACACACAAGCGCCCCATAATTATGCCACTCAAAAGAGCCCCTTAATTATGCCACACATGGAGACCAATAAATATGCCACACATGGGACCGCCATTAATTATGCTGCACACAGGAGTCCCACGAGGTGGCAGTTGTACAATTCTAAAACAATACATATCTATACACACAGACATCTCTCTCTCTCTCTCTCTCTCTCTCTCTCTCTCTCTATAACTAGTTGCATTTATATTTATTTGAATTTTAATATTATATTCAACTATTTTCATAAGTAATAAAAATGTTATTGAAAAATTGCATTCCTTGTTTTTATTCCCTTCTTCTGCACCCACATTGCACCTAAAGGACTTAACACAGCACTATACAGTACCCACAGAACTTGCCATGCAACTGTATTGCACCCACAGCACTTGGCTTGCACTCATATTGCACCTACACGATTTGGCATGCCACAATGTCACTTTGCCCCACAGAACTAGCCAGTGTCACTTCCCTCATAGTACATGTTATTTTGCCCCAAAGACCATGCCACAGCATCATTTTGCCAATTAAAATGAACCTGTTTTTCCATTAATATGCCAGTGGTTGCCCATAAATATGGCACAGCCAATTTGCCCAATAATATGCCAGTATTATTTTCTCATTCATAAACCACAATTTGCCCAATAATATGCCAGTATTATTTTGCCATTAATAAGGCAGCCAATTTGCCTAATAATATGCCAGTATTATTTTGCCATTAAATATGCCATTCTTTTGCCATTAAATATGCCAGAATTTTGCCATTCAATATGCCAGAATTTTGCCATTCAATATGCCAGAATTTTGCCATTCAATATGCCAGATCTTTTCCATTCAATATTGCAGCATTTAACCCCTCAATATGCCAGAATTATGCCATTCAATATTGCAGGATTTAACCCCTCAATGTGCCAGGAGTTAACCCATCAATATGCCAGGATTTAACCCCTCAATATGCCAGGATTTTCCCCTCAATATGCCAGGATTTAGCCCCTCAATATGCCAGGATTTAGCCCCTCAATATGCCAGGATTTAACCCTTCAATGTGCCATAATTTTGTAATTCAATATTGCAGCATTTAACCCCTCAATATGCCAGACTTTTGCCATTCAATATTGCAGGATTTAACCCCTCAATGTGCCACGATTTAACCTCTCAATATGCCAGGATTTAACCCCTCAATATGCCATGATTTTTCCCCTCAATATGCCAGGATTTTTCTACTCAATATGCCAGGATTTAACCTCTCAATATGCCAGGATTTAGCCATTTAATATGCCAGGATTTTTCTCCTTAATATGTCAGGATTTAACCACTCAAATGCAAGGATTTAACCCCTCAATATGCCAGGATTTTGCTCGTTTCATAGCACCCTCCTCCCCCCTTCCCCAGAACTTACCTTATTGCTACTCTGTGTCCCCGGCAGTCATCCCTCCTGCACTGAGGAGGGAAACACACACGTAACGTCACATCCGGTCATATTGATTATTTATTTTTTATTTTTTTCCCAGCAGCCGAATCCAGTGGGATCTGGGCACTGGGGTAAGTCCTGGGTTTCATCTGGAGTAAGTCCTGGGTGTCATCTGGGCACTGTGGTAAGGCCTGAGTGTAAATTTAGATGCTGGGGCAAGGCCTGAATACAAATCTAGGTACTTAGGTAAGTCCAGTCAGTACAATTGTGCTGCTAAGGTAAGTCATGTGAGTACAAATATGGGTACTAGGTCAAGTTCTGAGAGCAAATATGGGTTCTAGAGTAAGTCCTTGTGCAAATCTGCTTTGTGGGGTAACGCAATACCAAATGTGTGTATTTACTGCTCAATGGCATGATATACCAAGTTTATTATTTTACTGATCATTGGTATGATATATCAAGTTTATGCATTTTCTGCTCATTGGCATGCTAATCCAAGTGTATCATTTTACTGCTCATTGGCATGCTAATTTAAGTGTATCATTTTACTGCTCATTGTGCAAATCTGCTTTGTGGGGTAACGCAATACCAAATGTGTGTATTTACTATTCATTGGCATGACATACCAAGTTTATGCTATTATTGCTATTTGGCATGCTATACCAAGTTTATGTATTTACTGCTCATAGGCATCCTATATAAAGTTTATGTAGTTGCTGCTCATTAGAACCATATACATAGTTGATGTTTGCATTTCATTTATGCATTTACGGTTTGTTAGCATCATAGACATCCTTTACATATTTGTATTGGTATAAAGCCTTTGATATAAAGTTACTGCATATTGTCATCGTATAAATCCTTTGTTTATATATTACTCATGGCTTATATTATATATACCTATTGCTCATTGGCATCATCATACAAATCATATTTATATATATATGCAATAAATTCATGTACACTTATTCCCTGCTTGCAAACTTTCATATCCGTGCTTTCATCATCATATCATGTGCTTTCATATCTGTCTTATGTATAAATAATATACTCTTCAAATTTGCTTTAAAAGGCATTGTGTTCCCTTTCGTGAAAATGAATATATATATATATATATATATATATATATATCTGTTTTATGCTATGAGGCTGGTATAAAGATGCAGTGCTATGGGGCGGGTATACAATTATTTCCAGGGTTGATTTGTATTCCTTGGACTGTTCAAGGACCAGGTTTTCTGCTACACTGTCCAAACAATAAACTTCATTCATATTTTGAATGTTTTTGGAAATGGTTCTTAAAGGATATTTTAATAAATATTTGGAACCAGAGAAATCCCAGTAGTAGTCACAAGATTAATATCAGAGAAAGATGTCTACAAAGACTAGCACATTACTGGTACATACTTCGGAAATGAAATATATGAAGTATGCTGACTTATTGACACTTGGGCGTTTATTCACTAAAAGGTGAGTTTCAGGTGAATTGAGGTGAGATGAACATTTCATCTTACACTTTTAGCTATACATTGTGCCAGTACAAACCTGATGAGTTTCCCCCGCTAAGCAAACTCACCGTGGTTGCACCCTTGCACATTATATGGCTAAATTGGTGATATTAAATGTTCATCTCATCTCAGCTCACCTTTTAGTGAATATCCCCAACAGAGTCTAAAATTATCCACATACCTGTAATGCACATACCTGTAACCGTAACATAAAATGCACGTGAATATTGGTGTAGCTTCTTGAGAGCTGGATATTATTTTTATGGGGTTTTTTGCAAAACAAAGTTGATTTATGCTAATTATTATACACCAAAATATTGTAAATTCCATTGATCATAATAATAATGAGTCTCTATTGTGTAGTTCAGCTCATTGGTCAGTGGAGATCCATACTGGAATGTTTTATATCTTTCTTTTTTTTTTTTTTAATACATGCCCGAGGGCTGAAGATCTTGAAGTAAAACATTGTAACTCAGAAAGAGAAGAGTTTTAATATAAAATGGAAGCATCCCACTGTTATGTGGGTATGCAGCACTGGTTTTAGTCTGGCATATTTGCATGTTGATCTCAAAGCTTGTTAACAGGATAACATTAACAGTATATTTGAAATATACTGATATCCACAAAATACAGTTTTAGTTTGAAATTGTTTGTTTAATTTATAAATTTGATATGAGATGTTTAAATGTCTGTGTCGAGAATTAATATTTCTGAAATCTATGCTTTTCACATTTAAATATAATGTCAATTTCTTTACTTTGTGATTGTAAATCACTATATTAACTATTTTGTATCTTCTTAGATCAATGGAATAAATAAAAACACATGCATTTTTCTCCATCTATCTTAAAAAGTACATGCCATTTTATACCCAAATGAGGGCCATTGTAATTTCCACTTTTGCTTCTATCACAGAAGCGGAAGTGGAAAAGAAAAAAAAAATAGTGACTCGTTAATATTTGTATTTATTATTTATGAATAGTAAATGAAAAAAACTTGTAGGGAACTCTACATTATGCCATACCACTAAGAACCAACAAGTGTGAATTTGGAAGTATTTCGTTACTTAGTATTTGTAGTAAATGTTTAAAAAAATGTATATGGTAAATATTCAGATTTCCAAAATTAAATTATAAACTCTGGTGGGTTGTGCAGTCAGAAATAGTGTTAAATAATGCTTGTTGACATGTTAACCTATGTAATTAATTATAACAGCTTGTGACTTTTCTATTTCAGAATATCTACTGGCTGATAGAACATTTAGAAAATATTCCCCATTATCCTTGATGTATTATTATTTTTGAACATCCTGATATTAGCCTTGTGCTAATGAGACTGCTAAATGCATTATTTCCATATAATTACCTTAGTGATTTATGTGTTAATGTTTAGAAAACAATTGCTATCTATGTTTTGCTGTAGGTGCAGTTACATTGCTTGTCCTAATTTAACAGAGTTTAGAATATCTAGGTCATTGTCTGCCCAACTAGTCTGCCCTGTTCAGGCGTTATTACGTAATAGCAAAAATGCCTCATAGTTGATACCTGAATTTAAAATGAGAAAGACTCTGTAGTATACTATACAATATGCCAAACACAAACAGCCAAGGATTTATATATTACTCAATGGATTTCAAATAGGAATTCCCATCAAACTTGAACCATTAGAGGTCCCTTAGAATTTAACATATTAGAGAGTTGGACTTATTAAAATATACAAACTGATAAATTGTACATTTTACGAGGGGGGTCAAGATTTTTGTGGACCCTAAGTGATAAACTGAAACCTCCTCTCTTCCCTCTAGGCCCCTTATGCAAGTGGGGCCCCTACTGCTTAAATGGTAGCACCACCACTGCACATTTGTTTTAGAGAGGGGCAAAAAGGTCTAAATGCATAGACTGGGGGATTAAAAGTATCTGTGTCTATGGCTATAGTATCTATGGCTGATCAAAGATCTTTTCCAAAGTGTTCTGCCATCAAAACAATAACATATTAAAACACTCATTACCATTACCAGTACGCCAGTACACAAAAAAAGTTTAAAAAAAGAAGCAATAATAATGCACTATAAAGCTATAATGTAGTAACAATATAGAATTTCGAGGGGATTATTGGAGGACGCATTTGTCAAGGATACTTTGGAGTTTATTTATAAAACTCAACTCTGGGGCAGAATTCTAAAAGTGGAACAAATTACCATGGAAACCAATATAAATTTCCTGATGTTTAGACAACTTTTAGAACCATCTTCCAGAAATGACTTTTAACCCCTTACACGTGTAAGAAATGGGGAACTCTGTACACTCAAAAAACAGAATCTCGAACTCTCTAACATAATACATCCTGAAGTTGTCCTGGATTGGACTGATGATGAGTCTTATGATTTGACTGTCGACAAGTGTGTTAAATGGAGGTTACATGATGGATCCTAATGAGATTAATTAACAATGCATGTTGTCATGAATATTTAGAAACTAGTAATTATATCTTAACTTTTTGTTACAGTGAAAGATCCAGTTTTACATTATGCTCCTAGTTCTATTTAGGTTGCTGTGTTACCGTTTTTGTATTTTTTTTAACAATTTAAATTTTTTTGCCTAAAATTTTACAGAAAATACATATATCATTAACATTTTTTTATTGTTTTTCTCACCCAGAAGACACTTTTTGTGAAACTGATCAGATTTTTATCAGCCAACATATATATAGCAACAATGTAAAGATTTATTTACAAGAGGAAAAAATGGAAGAGTAGAAAATGCCATAACATTGAACACACCTTAATGACTTCAGGAATATAGAAGTCAAAAGAATAGAATAGTCAATATACCACCTTCTTAGAAATAGAAAACGACATCACACTTCTAAAGGTTGTTTATAAGGGTAAGACTATATAAAAATGATAAATACTTTTACATTGCTTTGGAAAGGTTGAATGCATTTCTTTTTTGATTTTTAATCCAATGACTTGAGAGCTGTGCTGTCATAAGACAACACATTTGTAAAGAGAAAAAAAAGCATGCTATTTAATATCAGACAAACACAAGCTGTTGTTATTTAGTGCTTATGTTTTGTTTGTGTTTAAAACACCTTGTAGCCAAGGTGTGTTTGCTACCTTAATTCCCAAACCTTGAATATTAATGATGATATATTTGTACTTAATTTACTTAGTGGCTGCATATAACTGCATTTAAGAACCAAAACATGGATAATTATTTTGATATTTTTGTTCTCCTAGCGCTTAATTGTAAAGAAAGTTGGAAAATGTTATTATTAATTCCCAAATTACAGACAAAAGAAAAAAAAAATAATACTTAGTAAAAAGCATTAGTAAAAGTCACCTAAAACAAGTATGTCCTTTCTGCAACATTTTGATTGCTTTGCAAAGTAAGCAGAGCTTCTCACTTAGAATCAGGTGTCAGCATGTGCTGATGCTGTCAGCATGCTGCCTGCAGCCAATTATCAACAGCGGTTGCTATATGGGTTACCAGGAAGGCACTTTCTTTTACTAATCCTGAAAGGTGAGGCCTTTGTTTGAAGGTGAAACTAAGAGAGGGGAGTTAGTGTAATGCATCCAAAACAATTAAGGTAACAGTAAGTTCATTTTAAACTGTAAAAGAAAATAAACGTATTTGTAATGTTCAGTGTCATTTTAAGACACAGGTATATTATAATATGTTATTTAATGGTTGCCTGACATAATTTCTAACAAGTAGCTGGATAATTGGAAGGGTAAGAGCATCACTGCTATGCAATACAAATACATGCAACACCTAGGGTTAACATTATATATTTAACACAAGAGAAAAATGCAAACTATATAAATAACGCATTTGGCTTAAGTGAACAGCTGAAGCAGATAACACAACTTTTCATACTGTAAAAAGCCAATAAATAAATAAAAACAATGAACTGGCAGGGTGTTCTGAAGCACCTTTTAACCAAGCTCTACTTTAACAGCCTTTCTACAAAAATATAGAGTATCTAATGTTTTCAGGCTTCTAAAACTATTTGATCTCAAAGAAAATAGAACTCAAAGTGGAGTAAAAAAGTAGTAGACAAATATGCAGCTGCATCTTTCATAAGCACATTATATATATATATATATATATATATATATATATACAAAGTCCAAATATAAAAATAGAGGATGCACTCACAGGTCTTTGGATATCACCGTTTAATATCGAAGATATTGAAAAACGACGTTTCAGGCTCACAAGCCTTTTGTCAAGTGACAAAAGCCTTGTGAGCCTGAAACGTCGTTTTTCAACATCTTCGATATTAAACGGTGATATCCAAAGACCTGTGAGTGCATCCTCTATTTTTATATTTGGACTTTGTATATTTTTGATGTGAGGTGCACCCAGGCACTTGCTAATGAATGACGATTGTTGCGCAGAGTGCTAGTACTTTGGACTGTATATATATATATATATATATATATATATATATATATATATATATATATATATAAAATTAGCTAATTATTAAAACATTGGCACTTGTTGTCCTCTTGGGGAAAAAGAAAGCACTCATATTTTCTTCTCCCATAAGAAACACCAAAAATGAACATAGGGAGTCGGCTTTACTATGATATTTTTGCTACTCTTTAATTATGTATTATTCATGCTACAAAAGTATCAGGTTCCAATGTTTAATTGATAATATAAATATTTACTGAATATAAGTTTTCTGTCATCTTATCATGCTGTTACAATGAACCGTATTTTTTTAAAGAAAGTTGTTGAACATCATCATAGTATTTTTTACTTCTCTTTAGTTGTAAAGTACATTCAAAACTTGGTTGGCTCAGCCCAAGATGTTTGAAGTAACTGCATGCCAAGGGGTGCTCTGCCAAGAAACAAACCAGTTAAACAAAGAAGTCCAACGGCACTCCAGACAAAGTAATAAAACAAATAGCAAATATATTTTTATTAGGATCTTGATCATCTTAAAATAGTAACCATGAAAAAATGATAACAAAAAACAGCATCAAAAACTGAACAAAAAGTGTGTTGACAGGCTTACACCAAACCTGTTTTGCACAGAGTTAGCTATAAGCCTGTCAACATGACTACATAGCTCATTTGTGTTAAATTTTGAATGGTGTGTTTTTTCTTATGATTTTTTTCATGTTTACTATTTTAAGATAATCAAAGTCAAAATAAAAATATTTTTGCTATTTTTTTTTAAATTACTATGTCTGGAGTGTCGTTGGACTTCATTTTTTTAACTGGTAAAATACATTAAAACATTGAACAGAATCTGTATTCCCGAGGAATCTATTCAGAAAAAATAGGATAATGGTGAAATGACAACTGAAATGCAAACTGATTTTTTAACATCCCTTTCAGGTAATTCCAGAAAATCACACGGTAATTAGTGTACTATATTTTAGCTTAATGCTACTCTATAGAAAACATTGACTAATCTGAGAATACAATTTCTTATCCTTTTATTTAATCAAAAATACTATTATCTTACATGTTGTTAAGTATTAGCTATTTTACAAAACCCTATGTAACATTTAATAATCAATGCTGAATCATTCAGCTTTCAAGCATTGACCAGATTTTTAAAAGTTTATAAATTTGTTATTACAGCACATACTTTGTGTGGTTATTACATACTATGAACCTTCAGATAGACGCTAGTCTCATTACATATACTGGATGACATTGAACAATTGTGCATTTGTATGTAAAATATGACAATAGTCTAGTATCTATTGTGTTCTGTTACAAGTATTAAAAGCATATTCTCTACTTATATGTAAGAAGATTAGTCACCATGTGTTATAATAACAATACTTTTTTTCCCCGTCGATAGTGTCATGACACTAAGACCTACACTAATTTAATAAGCTGCAGTTAAATAAATATAGTGAGTAACAATCCGGAGATGATATATTACATCTCTTTCATAGCTAGATAGAAACAATTCTAAAGGAGTAAATGTCCATATTTTTAAATGGGCCTTGATCAGTAGATTAATAGATCATTATTGCCTATGGATCTAATGTGGCCTTCATCCCACATGAAAAACTCCCTGGGCTGCATAGTGTCGATGACCACATAGCTTGGCAATGCAATTGACATGAAGGGGTAGCATGATTGACCTGGTAAATACACCATTTATATTGTAATAACATATTTTAATTAGAAATAAAATGATTTTTTTCTAACAAATATGCAATTATGGCATATCAAAACAAGTACCGTGTTAACTACAAAATATATTTTAATATTTGTTTTTATTTTATTATAATATATATATTATTGTATATATAACATGAATATATTACTATTTTATTTGTTTTGTTTTTTTAATATTTATTGATTTCATATTTTTTTCTTTTAGTGTAATTCATTGTATTTTATTTTAATTTGTCTTAATGTATTTAATTTTTATTTAATTTTACAAGGCTCAGACATTTTCGCAATAGCTATAGATCTCCCATTGACTTCTATGAAGAGGATACAGGCTTTCATATTGGTCTGCCGGAGTTCAGAAATAGCTGAAATCCTATCATATAAATCTATAGGCAGGATAGAGGCTACCATTAGGTCCCCCGGAGTTCAGCTGAGGAGATGTCATACCGATGACGTCTCAGTGGCCCAAATTTAAAGGGTTATTCAGATCGCCTAAGTGAGCAAAGTAGGCTTAATAAGGTACTTATTGTACTTATAATGCCTACACTTGAAGCAATCTTTCAATTAACATAACTTATCTTTTGCAGACAGTTGTCCTTTAATTGTGTCTGCCCCTCCTGCCATTAAAAAGTTGGTTAACACTGGCCAGAATGAAAGATGTAAATTAATACAAATACAACTTCAACATTTATATATCCTTTGGCCATTCAAATCACTATTGTTATTGCTTTGTCGTTAAGTGCAGATGTTATTTAAAATTGTGTAGTATTACCTTTTAGCAAAAGTCTATTTTTATTCATTTTCTTTTACTGCATCATTTATTTACCTGGGTCTTCTCAAAAATAATGGAACAGTGGTTCACTCTTTCTTGACCACATCCATGATAAGTTAAAATGAAGGACATTTGTTCTATTAATATATAGCTGTGCTTTTTACGTTAACTAATCAATGTTGCAATAATGATTATATTCTAAATTATATAATGAACTCATTGAAAATCATGGATTCTATGAATACAGGATTCCAATCCACAATGTCATTTTCCATTTTAACTATAGCATCAATTTCAAAACTCTCTTCAAAATACCAAAATATAACCATTTTTAAAGGAAATTCTTCTAATGCAAAAGGAAAAATGACCTTGGTTACTGAAGCGTTGCCTGGGAGGGTGCATAGGATGGAAATAATGCATACAGAGCTTTTATAAAAATCTTTTTCTGGAATACAAATTGAGAACACTGGAATATGTGGATAAAAACAGTGGAACAATAAGTAAATAAATGGCTTATGAACTTAATCATGTTGCATGCAAATATAATTTTTATGCATTTTCTGTGACTCTGACTTAGTTTCTAAAGGCACAATTAACCAGCCTACCTCCTGTTGATCCTCAGACAGTGCTTCCCCACATGACACTACTTCCATATTCTGTTTCCATTACACTGGCAAAAAAAAAATCTGAATAGTCCTCTCTTGATTGTAGTATCAGACTTCAGTGGATGTTTGAAAGGTTCATTTCAACTGACAATACTGAATTAAAGTCCATATTAAGAATGCAGTGAGAAATGTACGAGATCAAAGACAGATCTGTTGTAGTAACAGCAGGCAAGTTGAAAAACCTCTACTGCCTAAATGTTTTCTAGGTTTTATTATTAAAACTTAATGTATTTAATCTTGTTAATTTGTGAGGGGGTTGATGTGTACAATAAGACAGGCTTGCATGTTACTGTAAATGAAATTCACTATATATTATTAATGTATTTATATCACATTAGGTATTATTGTGATCCTTTTGTTATTCCTAATATAACAATACAAATAATTATACTAATTTTTAAATTCTAGTCTAATTGTATTGAGGAATGTTATATTGTTAATGTTTAGTCAAATGTTTGCTATAAACTGAAAGTTAAGTGTTTGTGCTTCAGAATAAGAAAAGTTTGTTATTAATATTATTTGCAAAGAACAAGTAACCCATTTCAAAGTTAATGTATTTATGTTTTTTACATGATTTAATAGTGCAATGTGTGCTCAAGTTAAAGAGAAAGAGACAAGGAGGGACCAGTGGCAAAGTTCCATAATAGAGCAACGGTCTGGTATGATAAGTTTGGCACAGTAGGATAAGTAGAACCCTAAAGTCCAATAATAAAATAAGCAGACTTTTCTGACCAGTTATAATTGTTAACACCTACTTCTGCTTAATTCATTGCTGTCCCTGAGACCAGAATCTGATTTTTTTTGTATTTTCTTGGATCAATAAACGTATACATTTTTATATATTCTGTGCTTTACGTGCTATTTGTCAGTGGGAGCATCCTACTCTACTTGGATTTCTTGTTTACAGCACCAACACATTCTGTAGTGCTCAGTTTGGTAATGAAAGGTCTATGCTGTGAATACTAATGATATTTTTATCATCTTCTCTGCTAAGGTAATATATTTTTTTTGCTATTTAAATTCCATTGTGGTGTTATTAAATTGTTAACTGGAGTTTGTAATGGTTACCAAAGTCATTGGATAAAACATATGTAAAGAACCAAAGATAGAGCCAATTAAGGTCTTTGGATGATACTGACAGCAACATTTTAGATTATCCAGTGTTGATGATGTAAGCTCAATCAGCAGACTCCAAAAACTTGTTTAGCATTGCAAACACAAGTATTTGATTTAAAAAGTAATGCAGAAAGCATTCAAATTGCTATCTCCTGTCTCCAAGATTAGAGGTTCTTCACTTTTGGTAATGCTACCAATTTATCATTAATATTAAATGTATGTATTTTGCTTCTATAAATAGTGAATTTTATTTGCAATATAGCTTCTTATGTTTGCTTTTAAAATATATAAAAAATTAAACTCTATGTTGATATATGATAAAGTATTTAACCAGGAACATTATGTTAAAATAGTCTCTTCTTTTCAAAGTATTTTCTCAAGTGTTACTGTTGCTCAACATTCACGGATGGCAACATTGCTGACTACCCTGCTGAGAATGGAACCTGCAACCTTGATGATTAAACAGTTGGTGGATTGGCCCTCTAAGCCATCTCACAGGAGATTTAAATAATATAACTGCAGAAAAATTGGAAAAGTAAACACATTGCTAAAATACAAAAGGATCTGGTTTACTATTTTTTAATAACTTGTTCTAAAATCATAGCATTTTCCATTAATGATTTGATCTATTTCACATTTTAGAATAAAAAGGCTGTCAAATCCATGAAATGCTAACAAAGCAAAAATAAAAGCAAAACACTTCCCAAATGAATCAAAGAAAAATGTGCCATTTAAAATTAATTTGTGTTTGCATAAAAAAAATCTGTATTTTATAGCTGCACTATACATGTTTACTTAAAACATTTAAATTCCAAGCTATGTTTGATTATTTCATAAAAATAAAATTATATATGCTTTTGAAATGTTTACTCTGGATTTAAAAAGTGTGCATTTACTTTTTTAGACATAAAAAATGCATGTGACTTTAGTCTTCTTATTTATTTTGATGAATATTCAATACATTCTTCCTATTTGTTTACTGCATGAATCTATCATATATAGAAGGCCCTCCTGATCAGACAACACATTCCCTATTCTGTAGTGTCTAGCCTCCCATCCAGTCATCTGGTGAAGTAATGAGCAACTATGTTTTTTTGTTTGTTTGTTTAGTTTTTCTTCACTTCTACCTAGCAGCTATTAAGTTTCTGCAAGAACAGAAAACACTGAAAAATGTGCAAGTCTGGAAAGTACTGAAAGGCAAGCAGAGAAACAATATATCACATAGGATTAATGAGAAACACTGCATGTCAAAACTATATTCTAATATCAAGGCTGCCATATTGCTACTTTAATAAGAGTCCCATTTAAAAAAAAAAAAAAAACATACAGCATGGAATCATTAGCTAACATAGAGGCCTACAGTAGGCTTCTTCCAAACATTATAAATACAATATAGAAATGCTTCCAAATGTAAAATTTTTGTTATTTTAAGGTGTTTTTCTATACAAACAAAATATATTAGCTATTTTTAGGATGCTTAAATGACAGCAGCTGAGCATTTATTTATTTTAACTTTTGGACTTTCAACTGGTAAATGTAAATATAATTTCATTTTTGGGAAACAAATGTGTTATCATTGTAATAATTTACATTAATGAGCATATTGGGCTATTCAGTCCAATATTGTTTAGTATAATGGTGTTGGGAAATACTTTAGTTGTATTGTCATGTGGCTAAACTGATTCATTTCCCCCTCTCTTATCTAGAATTTCCCCCTGTAACTCAATAAAGATCTCTTATCACAAAAAATGCCTCAACCCAGAAAGTTGTCAGTTAAGGAGCACTTCATCAAATGTATTTGCATACATGCACCAAATCAAAAACTGTTGTGTCTAATAGCTTGCTCCCAAGATTTTGGTTCTGAAAGAACACAAATACTGTTATCTGTGGTTCAAAATTAAATGTAGTTACTATTTTCTATAGTCTTTCTATATCCACAATGTGTTCTAGTAGGCGAGGGACATTTCAACAATGCATGGCATTCACTGCTTATCTGGTCAGGTGAAAAACTATGTACGGAAGCTGTGCAAAATTTAAATTATGTTTGGTACCCATCCTCCATACTACTTCAATTAGCAGCTTACCCAACAAAGACAATTATGGGGGAAAAAATTGTCTATTTGCTAGAGATACAATCTGAATCCAAATGTCACAGTTAATATCTCGCTATAATTTAATACAAGAGTATTTTTAAGGAAAGTAGCAATTTGACCACATCTGATGCAGTGTAGGAGGATATTATACATTCTGAGCTTAAACTAAAAAACCTGTAGGGCATCTTGACAGGCCTACTTCCTAACAAGCACCATCCTCAAATGTAAATGGTACCACAAACACTTGCATGTTTTGTTCACTGGCATATTGGAAAAGAACAAAGCCATTTTATATGTAGTAGTATGCAGTTGAGTTTGTCCATTTATGCAAAACTGTATTTAAAATAAAAGCATATACTTTGAATGGTGTATGTGTTTTTTAAAGGTAATAGGACTCTCTAGGGATAATACATTTATAACATCTTAATGCTAACTGTGCATTTTCCGTTCTGAATATATTACAGTCTGCTGCCAGGAAAGACAGTCGGGCTGTTTTTGTCTTTTGTATAAAATCCACCACAAGCTCCAGGAATGCTGTCATTCGAAAGAAATTAAATCTACGCTTCAATGGCCAGTCACTACCTCCTTTGAGAAACGTGTTGTTGAGTTATGTAAAATATTGGAGTGCATCATCACCATAATTTCAAGGACAGATAAAGTGTTAAGACATCTTTGACAAACAAAAAAAATTATAATAAAAGTCCCCTAAGGATGCGTTTGTCAATGAAAAATAAAAAAAAATAAAAAAATATGAAAACATGTCCTTGAATTGCTGAATACTAATCTTTAAACACATCACTTGTAATGTATTTGTTTTGTTTTCAGGAATGATGCAGACATGTGTTTGTGTCTTCATTGCTGAATCTGGAAGTACATACTAAGGTGTACTGGGTATACAGCAATAACATTTATGTTACAAGCACTATCTTATAGTATTGGTAATAACATTTTCTTTATCAGTAAGATTTCTACAACAAAATAATTGACTTAACAGATTCTAAAGCTGTGAACTACTGCTTAACAAACAAATGCCATTCGTGAATGTATTTAATAGACATTAAACAGGACTCAGAAAAGTCTGAAACTTTGCTAATATCTCCTTTAATCCTAAATTAATTCCAACTATACAACCTAAATATATGGCAATACAATATATTATAAAGTTAGAAGGATGTGTAACGTAGTCTACCTTTTAAATTAATCTTATATGGGTAGGCAGAAAGGCTATTTAAATAATGATTCAATACCTAATGCATGTAATAGTGTGTGAACAATAAACAAATGGGTCATGGTGGTCAAATATATTATTAGAGCACAGTGCTTTAGAAAATTCTAGACTGCATATGTAGGGTAAGCATAGTTACATTTCTAAAATGTGTAATGTATCGTTATTTGTTGCCTGTAGTACCTAAATTAGTACTAAAAACTAGTGCTTATTAAGCCTGTACAGCATTGTGCGCCACACACCTAGCACGATACCACGCTGTATTTTCGGGGTTTGTGTGCTCTAAACAGACTGCACACAAACGCCGAAAATATACAAAATAGAGCCGAAAGACCGACAGCAGCATGAATTCACTAACTCGGTTGTCGATTTGACCAGCATTAAAAGTACACAAAGTTATTAAAGTAAGTGACTCGGATGCCAAATGTATGCTGCCATCGGCCTCTCGACTCCATTTCATGTGTGTGTGTGCTCACCATTCGGCGCACACCTATCATTCATGGCCTGCCGTATGGGAGAGTAACAGTTTGTTTCTACCAAAGATGAGAAAAGGAAATTGATGGATCTATTATCCTCCTAAAAAATTAAATATTGAGTATTTACTGCTACACAGAACTGGAAATCGAGGGTTAAGAATAACAGCAAGGAATATAAAACCCTCAATGGTCACTGCAATCGACAACTACTGTGAATTGAGTACTGTACAATTATGGGGACCCTAATTTGGTACCCTGGCTAGAGTACTTGTGCGTATTATGTGCGCATATTTTTGTAAACAAAGAGTATAGTGGTCCCTTGAGTGTCATTGTGGACAAATGTAACTCTTTGAGTGCCAGATGAAGTGCAAATCACTGTTTATACTTTTGGCAGCCAAAAGCTAAGGGATGTTGAGGGGTATTGGACCGTGCTCCTCTGCAGTATTTTCAGAATCAAAATTTTCTTATTCATTTTGACACTAACAATTCACCAGATGTTTTTCTGTGTAAATTAACATGCCTTTGCTACTTACTAATTACAAATTCCACTAGCAAAACTAATTAACCCTTTGAATGTCAGAGGGAGAGCAGATGTCTGCAATGTGTTATTTACTGGTAATCATATACATATAGTGTATATCCACATAATAGTAAATTCAACACAAAGTCTCCATATGGTATAAAACATTTTGTCAAACTTTATTGTTAATTTTACATTTACATTTAGCAAAGTTATCTACACTTTATATAATTGAAGGAAAATAAGTTAGAAATCAATCCACATAGTTTAAAGCAAAATACAAATACAGATTTAAAAAGTAACAATATATACATGAATGAGTGCAATAAGCATTCAGATACATTAGATACATTAATTGAAAACGTAATGATCATACAGGTTTAAAAATAAAATTATATATATGAATGCTAAATGGAAACAAAGTAGGTTGGCACACATTAACCCTGTGTGTTCCAGAGGTGTAAGAATTATTTTTCATGAATAATTCTTGCACACACTCTAGGCACGGGCAAGGTTAAAAATACATAATATTTCAGCCCCTATCCCATTACAATGGCCCATTATATTGGTGACAATTTTCATTTGTATTTCAGGGTTAGTTTAGAAATACAAG
This sequence comes from Pelodytes ibericus, assembly GCA_036172795.1. Taxonomy (NCBI): domain Eukaryota; kingdom Metazoa; phylum Chordata; class Amphibia; order Anura; family Pelodytidae; genus Pelodytes; species Pelodytes ibericus. The sequence continues at coordinate 219,960,617 of CM069857.1, read as the reverse complement.
CATACAGAGTGATAGTGTCCATATCAATTCAACTGCTAATCACATGCATGAAAGACAAAAAAACATGGAAAGGCCCATTTGATTGAACATAATAAAACGATAAAAACATTGTGAAATGCCATTTCAATTTCTGAATCAGGATATTTTCATGAATTGTATACTGTTTAGGAAACATTAAACAATCTTGACTTCCTTTCTTGAAACAAGCAACTGCCAAGAACCTTACCCAACACATATTTTTTTTGGTTTTCTGGGTCACTTATACCTATAGTTTTTGTAATGCATTACCAATGACACAATGGATTTATATTCAATTGTCAAACATACAATTTAGTAATGTCATTTCTTGTAAGTTTCATTTATCAGAATCTATTTACCCATTGAACCCCTATGGGCCAATAACATCTCATGTTGGTAACATACTCTTGTCCTTAAAAACTCTACACATGTATGAAATGGCAGGCATATTTAGCAGGAATATAAGATCCTGCTGTCTCTAAATCAGTAGAACATTACATGTCAGAGAAGAGTATTTTGGGACTAAGAGGGTCTTTTAGGACCAGATAAACATTCAATATGACGTTAACCTTTGTGAGAGTGGGTTGAGGAAGCAGAGTAAATAATGTAGTAGAAACATTAGCCTTTTGAGTGACATACAAGCAAGTGATGATTTTATTCTATACTTTTTTTTGTATGTTATATTGTATTTCTGAACAATGGACAATAAATTGGTTAAACCATTTTTTCCCTCATATAAATACAATTTGTTACATAACAATTTCATTATTCATAATATTTCCAGTTATTTACTATTATGAATGTTATGTTTTAAAAATGCCATTTTTGATTTGTACATAAAATAATTTAAAAAAATACACATATTAAGCAGAACAATGATACATTCTGTGCTTATTTGTCATTCTGACATAAACCAATAAAAGCATTATGAATTACATATGTGCTCAAAAAATAAATAGGCCCTTGCTAGCTTGTCACCTGAATAAAAGTTAACTTTAAATCAGTAGATCACAAATAAAATCATGTATGTTGTGCTAACATTTGTTGTAACAAAGCAGCATGCTTTTAAATTGTTTTAAAAAAAAAAATTAATTGCAAAAATTTACTGGTGTATATTTTGTTCTGGAAAAAAAGCATATCCCAGCATGCAGCATGCCCTTCATTGCTAATTGACTGCTCTTTTCAACCTTTTTTGTAACTTGTGCAAATGATAGGTGGTGTTTAAATGAGTGGCCGCGTAGAGGGTAGGTTACAATATAATCTATTATTAAAATAATAGGAAAACTGCTACACTCCTTGAATTAAATATTAGCATAACATACAAACAGCTGCTTGAACATGGTTCACACTGAAGGTAAGCTTTAAAAAAGAAAAAGATAAAGACAAACAAACAAAAAAGGAAAACAACAACAAAATATTAAAGAGAGGATTAAACATCACATATATTAATGTTGATGCCAGTTTTGTTCCAGTGCTAGTTTGCGAATGAAATGCTTATTCCTTACAAAATATTTCATTATATGAAACCACAATTAATCTCCCCCCACAATTCCTTCTCTGATTTTTCTACTTCCTTTTCCTTCTTACTGCTTATCTGTACTGTGCAGTATTGCAAGGTCCAAGTAACATCATTTTGCTGCATAGAAAGCTGTGCACTGCAGTGTGCATTTTTCAGTAGTAAACAAAGGGCTATTGTGTATTCCTAATCTCACAACAGTGACAAAAACCTTTTAGTATAAGTGGTCACGTCTGCAGACACATAGCCACTTCTACTACAAAAATATACATGAATCGCATTAAAAGTAGCATCAAGCAGAATCCAAAGGACATATAATGGATATAATGGCACATTTGTCACTATGCTAATTCCAATTTGCATAATTCTTATAAATGTGATGATCTCTCTTTAACACAATCGGTCATTACTGCAAACCTACTGGACACTGTAGACACTGTAATATGCATGACTCTTGGCATATGATCAACCTCCTATAGAGTTATAATGCTTTATGGACCTTACCCTCATAGGGTCTGAGAATTACCTACCTTCCATTGCATAAATCTAACATTGGTCCTAAGTGCATTTTTTTTAATGATCATTGTTATTAGATATGCTTCAAAACACATAAGAATGGTAATCATGCAGTCTCTATATACATAAAAAAATGTACACATTAAATAGTACTCTGCTACTATTTATATATCAAGCTAGAATTTGATAACCCGTACATCAAGGTTATTGGTTTATACAGTGAAACTTGAACAAAACAAAATGAGTTTCAAAATATTTAAAATGACAAATATTCTAAATGCACTGTCAAGAAAAAAAAAAAGATTTATAACATTCAAAATGCAGCTCAGGGAAAAGAAAAATCTTAAAAAATAATAAAAAAAATTCCAGTGAAAGCATTAAACGAGAACAATTGCACTTTAAAAATGACATTTTGTCCTACACAGTGGAACGTACTGTTGCATATAATTTTTTTTTTTTTCTTAACTCATTCTGGGCTAAAGAATATTGCAGTGCATTATAAAATAAATCATTCTGAACTTTATCACAGCTGAATGCTAAAAATGTCTCATTGATTCATGGATATATAAAGCTTATCAAAACCCTACTGCAGCGGACAATGACAATTATGCTACATTGTATTGGTTGCCATTTTTTTCGTATCCTATGTAAAATAATTTTATTGTTTTTTTTTTTTCTTTCTCTCAATTAAATTAAGAGGATTTAAAATAACAATGCTTCATTTTTCATTACAAGGCAAGTAAAGGTCAAGTTGTTTTGTTTTCCTAGGTGTAAAATCTAATGATTGAAATAATAAAGTAAGCTCATTTCAGGCAATTTTTCCCAAACTCCTTCTATCACGAGGGTAAGCATATTTTGTAGTTGCTGGGGAATATTCGGTGGCAGCTCAAGATATGAGACCATAGAAAATGCACACTTAATCAACTTTGTCGTGCTCATAAATCTAGAATTCCAGCTTGCCTGGTTGCTATGTGTAGTGTCTTTCAGATCTGGCCATCAGTCAGATGAAAATGTCATCAGAACTATTAACATTTAGTTTATGTTAGGAATGCATATGCAAATAGACTATAAAGCAAGCTTCATTACGTCAGCGCACTTGCTGTTCGCAACAGGAAAAAAGAGATAGCCAATATTTGTATTCAGTGATTAATATACAATTGAGAGTCTAGGGAATGCAATGAATAGGTTGTCTAGCATGTAAACCGGAATAACTGCTAGTAGCATTTTCTAATCTCGCTATAGGTTGACCTTTCTGTCAGCCTATTCTCCATAGTGTCTTTGCTCTTTTTTTTTTTTTGGAGTGTCAAAATTCCATTACAAATATCCTATTAGCAATCCTCAGCATGGGGTTAAGAGAAATCTTAGCAGTTTAAACATACGAAGCAGATTACTGCTTTACTTATCAGGTCTGCAGAGAAAAAAAAAACTGTAATGACATTAAAAATATATATTTTACAGTTCACTGGCAATTCCTTGCATTATAATGGTGATCTTGTGGAGAATCTTTTAACCATTGCACATCTTGATGTCTCTTTCCATCCATCAATCAAATGTGACTGCCTCACATTATGGTACTAGTACTGCCTTAAAAATATAAGAATTTTTTGGAAAAAATATATGTTGTATATATGCTGACTTTTCCCCCACTGCATAGTGGTTTCAATTTTAAGCACGTCTTGTCATTTTCAGTTTCCTCTGGCATAGCTGAAACAGCCAAACCTGGTGCTTGATATAAACAATATTATTTGATTGAGTTGACATTTTACATCTCATGTAATCTCCATAACACACTGAAATGGTCCTTGACAGAATGTGTCTGTTGCTTTTTTTAATACAATCTTGTGCAGCACAAACACAGCTGAATGTAAACAGAACATCATTGCAAGTCTAAAATAACACTCACTCAGTGTGGCTGCTTTCATTAGTGAATTATTGTTTATATTTTCAGAATTATCTTAAGTCTCAATGTTTGGGTCAGTAACATAGGGTACGCCTAGTTTCCTCCTCCAAGTAATGTAAAAAGTCATCTTTAAGAGTTGTTGGCCCCTATCCCATCTTTTTTAAAGATTAACACAAACATAGAATCAGTTTTAACCAGGTAGAAATCCTTTTCTGCCCGATTAAAACTGAATTTTTCTCATATTACCATTAAACATGACATTTCCTTAGGGATGCCATTTTACAGCACAATATCTGTGGCAACTAAGAATTAGAGAATGGGTACAGTAATAGTCTTTTTTGCATTATTGGTATGCACATGTCACTCACACACAATCAAGGCTTGGTTACAAGACTAATAAGCATGTAGGGTCAACATATAGTTCTGTACACAAAACCTTGACAGTGGGCATGATGTACTCAAGTGGAATGGGACTGGTATTCGCGGCCGCTTCATCACCGCACTTACAGTGTTTGATAGTTAGGTGCTGTCAGGCTCATCGTTGAGGCACTGTAGGCAACCTTCATGTAACAATGTAATTTAATTTAAAAATATTTACTTGCAATATTACCATGAAAAATATTAAAATCACATTAGTTGTCTGAAGGGACTAAGTTAGTGATGAGTGATTAATGGCCTCTATAAATTAAGGATCAACTACCTGAACCATTATACATGATATAAAGAAGTGCTCGTGGTTTTTGTTGTTGCTGTTCTGCTGTATTTGCCAAATTTGTTACAGATTATATGTTAATATGAGGAATTATCTGAATAATATATATGTATGCATGTGATTTTTAATTTTGCGGCTTTATGTGCCAGGAGCTGACTATGCCACCAACTCATCTTGCTTCTGACACTGCATGCTTTAATCACTTTGCCTAAGTCCTTTTATCGACAATCTCCAAAATGCATGAGACATTGTCATCAATTCGAGAGATACATGGAGAATCCCATCTTCTGTTAGATAATACATTTATGTGTACTTATTAAAGAATCATTTAGTTAATGTGTTTAAATAGTTTACCATATGGCATAAATAAAACTAAATAAAATACATTAAGAGACAGTAAAATATTTTGTTTTCTCAACTTGAGTCCTTATTGATAATCTAATCATTTGTCTAAGCAGTAATTAGAGATGCGTGACGTGAATGGCCTCAGAAAACCAGACCTTACTGAAGCTCTTAAATACTAAATTCGACTAATCTGGAGATAACTGACCCTGACAGCTTAAGCCACAATGTGAATTCCCCTTGATTTTCACACATTTGTTTTTAAAGACATGTATGTACAGAGATCACTTGAAGTTGCCAATATGCCTAGCATTTCACATCACATAAAAATTCATCCAAACATTTTACCCTAAGGTTCATTGTTGTCAAACTCCATTAATCCCTTTAATCCTCCTTTCACATTCTATTGAACGTTTATATGATAATCCCAAACTGTTCCACTAGCAACAAACAAATTGGGAAAAAAAGAAAACTTGGCTCCTTGAATGGTAGAATATGAATACTGAATGTTACTTTTGTTCGGTATTGTTCTAGATAAAGGTGGTCACTCAACAATCTCACCAATGTCACACCAAAGAATTTCTAGCCTTCAGAATACAAATATAGTTAGGCACCAGTGTTGTTGATGGTGGACACTTACTGGATTTTGGGTCAGACAATTTAACTATGTTATTTGGACCTTCACAGATCTTGGCATGGACACTTGCCTATCTAAAAAAATTAATCAGTGGTGTCTATTCGTTATACAGCAAACTGTGTTGCACTGATAAAATAATGAATCAGACATCAAAAGATAAGCTGGAAACATCAGAAAGTTGTAAAATATTTCCAAATCATTATATTTGGTCTGATGTTTGCAATTCCCTTGTCAGTTTACAACAGTTCACTTTTAAGCTGTCTGTAGACAGTAGAAGATCTACTGTAATGTTTTGTTATTTTTTTTCTCAAACAAATCAATCTGTTTCATCAAGTGTATTAATTCTTTGCGCTCATCTTGTTATCAGCCCCTGCTTCGTATGTGAGCATTGGCCAACTGTGTTATGTAGGAAGTATCATTTCCTGCATTCAACTGTAGTTGAACTAAATGTGCTGTGAATATAATTAAATCTTCACTGTTTAATCTCTTGTAGTTAAAGAAATCCTAATGCTCTGTCAGGATCAGTCTTTATAGGATTTGTCAGGAAGCCTTGACATTTAACAGATGTCTTAAATCTTTCTATAATTTTGTGATTATTACTAATATTATTAGTTAAGCACATGGTTACATGGAATTAATACATTAAGAGCAAATTAGTTATTGTATTCATAGCTACATTTTCTTCTAATATTTTCAACAGTGTTAAAAAGATATTAGACTGGTGAGAGTCATTGTAGGTATATCGGTTACATAATGGTAAGTAATGATACAAGTATGAATCACGGTATCAGGAAGTAATTTTATATTGGATTAAACCTCATGCTCATAACAGAGCTTTCATAATTTAATTATATTTAATTGATTACCAAATATATATATATATATATATATATATATATATATAAAATCGTGGTAGAAACACAGCTTTCCAGGAAGTTAGGCTGTCCAGCTGTCCATCCCAATAACTGTGACAGCCAGTCGCAACGATGGGCAGTTACAAATGACAGGATAGTGATGCTTATCACTGGTCTGTCAATCATGCCCCAAACCAAATGTAAAATCGGGCAGGGGTGTTCCAGCATGTCTATGGATTGAGGAAGGCCTGGAATCCCCCAAAAATGGAGCTGCAGTTGCATAGAGGATTTGACCAGCCAAGGTTCTTGTCATAATCCACAGCCATTCAACCCCTTATTTATGTTGGTGGATGCAGTGGGTTGATCCAGGTTGACTTAAGTATTAGGCAGACCTGGATCAACCATTATTCAACCATTATTTTTGAAATGTATACATGTGATCAATATAAAAATCATATGCAATAAATGACTGTTCAAAAAAAGTCACAGGAATTTAATAACGGATTTGCCAAACCTAGGGGCATGTCACAATGCACAACCATTCATCCCTAAATTCATGGGGTGGATGGAGTGGGTTGATCCTGTTGCCTCAAGAGTTACGCATTCAACAAATTATTTGTTGAATTTATTCATGTGATTAATGTGAAAATATAATGCAAGCAATAAAACATTTTTTTAAAATGTATTTTCATATCCTTTATTACCCTTACATACTTCATGAAGTGAGTGTCAGAGTTTAAGTGATTTTTGCAGTAATAGTGACTGCAAAAACAGTATTTTTTTTAACAGAGTAGTCTTAGAAAAAAACAAACTTTTTTTAAAGAGGGGTTATCTTATTATCAGGGCCATCTTATAATAGATTAATAGAGCAAATGCGGTACTTTATTTATTTGTGTGATGTGGGAGTGTGTCCATCTGCCTGAGGTGTTTACTTTACACTATACCTCTATAGTAATATTATTCTAAACATGATTGGGTTATGTATTGTGTCTTCGCATGGTTTTTGTATACTTTAAGAGCTTTTTCAGGAACGTGAAATAACTCCTGATTTCATTTGTTTTACATTATTTGGTTGTACATCTCAAATGTTTTGCATTTTTTTAAATTGAATTAGTGCAGAGTCCCTTCTGCTAGTGTGAGAAAGCAGCAGACAAGGAAGACTAGGGAACATTGCCTTAAGATTGCTCACTGGTCATCAAGCAAGAATCCTATCATCTTCATCCAACCATTGAATTTGTGAAACAAGTGAATTTCTCCCCTGCTAAAAGAATATAATACTAACAAGTATTTCTATATACTCATTTAACTACATATTTAAAGTTAAAATTGTATATAAAAAGAGATTTAGCAATGTTTAACTGTTGACTTTATAAGTTAAGCCATGTTTAATTGATACACATCTTCTATTGACTTTGTTTACTTTGCCCAGACACTTACATATAAAAACATGAAACGCATGAAGCATAAGGTATGGTTACATCTGTATTTTGAATGTTTTACTCATGTTTTTAACTTTTTACAATCATTTAGTGTTTAATGTTTTATTTTGTTCTATTGTCTTTTTATATTTGATTAATCTTAAGGAAAAGCACATGATAAATAGGTTTCAATAAAACAATAACAAAGAGTTTTGCATATTTTGAACTTGAAAGTGTCTTTTAACTACTTAAAAATCTAGGTCAAAACAAAATTATATACGAGATGATCTTATCAAATGACATGTAAAGTGAAACAGATCCTTCTGTCTCCTGTAAAGATTTCTCCTTCTGCTGCTGATCTTCCCTACTGTTTAAACATATTGCTTGTCTACCTTTAAGTCATTCTGAGTAATGACTTATAAGTCCCATTCCATCAATAAGCATCATGGTCCCATTAATCCTACACACTTCCTTTACATTTTTCTGACCCTAATGTGGTATCTGACACTTTTGGCATTCAACTGCAGGTAAAACTGGTTTTCAAGTTTCTCTAATCTTCTAAAATCATTAATCAGTAACTTTACCCTCAGGAATCTCACCTGCTTCATATCCAGATGTCACATGGAAAATACTGAATGTTTGTTCTTTAACTGATAGATAGCTGTTAATGACAGTAGAACTTAGTACAGGTCCCTGATGGATAGCACAATTCACTTGCTCTTCCTACCTTTTCCCAACTACCATGACATTATAGCATTCATTATACCATTCAATAGATTATTCAATAGATATAAAATCAGAATGTTCATTGTTACATGGTGATCTTTTTATGTTTGATATGTTGAATATGTAAAATATGTCTATTACAATGACACAGTAATAAACACCACAAAGGCTACAGGCTACTTTCTAAACAAATTAGTTTACATACTTAACCAAGCATGTGAAATGAATACATAGTTTAATACTACTTCAGCCTTATGTAAGGACTCTACATAAGTATTAGCCTTCAATGGATTGAGTACCACATGAATAAAGAGATCCAATCTAGTATAGTGTATTGTATAACCTATAATTAAATAACATTGATATAACACCATTGTATACCAATTTTTATTACCACATGTATCTACATCTAGATTAAAATTGCATAGGGCCCTAGACAGAATATCTGATTACTTTCTCAAATACACACTTACCCTAGTCAGTTTGATGTCCAAGATACCAACGGCCCTAGACAGAATTTATATCCTCTTATGCATGCATACATGCATTATCTATTCTACACATATATTCAGTTATAGAAGTTACCATAGCCAATGCATCTATTAATACAATGCAATGCTCTAATTTTATTTCACAATGCTAATTTCAAAAGCAACATAAAAACATCAGGGAATAGCAAATACTAACCCCAGTGTTTACAAAATTTAGGTTAACAAACTGAATTTAGGTTAACAGTGTAATACATGTTAAATACATTACAAGGACCCCTTAAGTTATAATAATAATAATAATAATAATAATATATTGTGTATTAGCAGCAGGAAGACTTCACCTGAGCATATGATACCCATATCCATTTTGCCAAAATATCGACAAAACTACATTTACTAGGTTCTGAAAAACTGATTATATCATTGTAGTTTTAATAAATGCTAAAGTTCAATAAGATGTGATTGAAGATGCATATTTAACAAGGAATGCTAATCCATCAGACGGTTTACGGTGCCAGAAAATACCCTGTGGCTCATTATGCGAATGGGAGCATTTACTAAAATCATGCCAGGAAGCATTTTATCTGTCAGTACAATAGATAACTGTGCATATCAAGTCAGCCAAATCAGTAGCGGCAAAAGAAAAAAAAAAAAACATGAAATAAAAATATGTAATAAATAAAAGTTAAGTGTCATTAGTTTGGAAAAAAAAGATCAGCAGGTGGTATAATCTTTTCTGCCTCTTTAATTATATTTCTAACTCTTCCATCCGAAACTCAAGCTGCAAATCTTTCACATCCAATTGACATGCCAATTATTTTCCTTTTGGAAATAATGTGATTTTGTGTTTTTTTTTGTTTTTTTTTATTTTATTTAATTTGTATGTCCTTGCTTGCATTTTAATTCTGAATCAAAAAATGAGTATACCACCATCAAAATCTAAAATAAGTAAAAATAAAAATGATATATGTATACGGTTTGATGGTCAATCCCATATTTAGGGTGTTATGTAGATCACAAAAGCATCAAACTAAATCCAAAACATTGAAATGTAATCCTGTGATAATATAGATAGATGGTACTTAACATAAACATGGAATCTGTAATCACTTTTTTCCCACTTGATAAATTAAAAATATATATTTTTATACAACCTATTTGTGGTTACCAAGTGACCAATTACAATGCTGAACTGTTGACTAATTAGCTGTGCAAGTATCTATGCTAAGTGACATGCTGAACAATAGTCTTTAATTAGAGCAATAAACCCTTTCTGCATATAATAGGTTTAAACAAACTACAAGCCACAAGGAACCACAGAACTGTGACAAACATGCAAACACAGGCATTTTTCCCACTTGTTTTCTTTTGTTTCTTACATGGCCAAGGTAATTATAATTATTATATAAAGGGACAGTGATGAGGTAATGTTAGGAATTTTTTTAAAATAGTACTTGTTAGGCAGAGTATTTAAAATGTTAGGGACACTGATGTCCAAAAATTAGATATGTTATATGGACGTAATTGGCTTCTCAACACACCAAGAAAAAGCCAGGCTGCACTCAAATGCTCAAAAGTGGTGGTCCACAACAGCCAAAGTTCTAGATGTTGATTATCTCTGCAGGACACTATATTAATCCATGTACTGCTGTGATAACCTGAAACACAGAATCATGTTTGGAACTGCTTTAAAATATAGGGCAGCAAAGTGAAAGTGAAGTCCTATGTCTGTGGGGATTTCAGTTGATACTCGAGAGTCCTACATAGACAAGGTTACAATACTGCTTTATAACTCAAGACTTATCATAAGATAACTTGTTGTAAGAAAAAAAGACAATTCATTATAGTAATGAAAACCAGAAATCTGCATTAAGAGGAGTCAACAAGGACTTTAAAAGCATAGTCATTTACAAAAGGCATATTTCAAATTGTCATCTTCTTAGGTATGCAAAGCCATCTCACACCTCAGAGAACTACCATTAGAAATATGTTTGCTGTGTGCTGATATGACTGCTTACTCTGAAAAAAGGTTAAGGAAAATGTGGAAAATTTAGTCCAAGTGATTTCCGTGCCTGTCATTTTATTCCTTCTCTAATCCCTTATTTCTCCCACATAGCATGGTTTTAAAATATTTTTCAATACTTTTACTTACTTTTATTAATGTCTCATTAGTAGTGTGTCATGAAAACAAGTAAACGTAATTTGTAGGCCCGAATACCTGAATGCCTAACTTAATTATGGGTTATGATATGCAATATTTTGCTGTTTGTTTGTCGGCTATTTAGTAATTGTTTACAAACATGCCCAAAATAAACCAAGAAACATTATTTATTCACTAAAAAAAGCCATTTGTCTTGTTGGCATGTAGGAATGTATATGAATTGTATACGGTCTAGCTCTTCTGAAGTAATGTTGATAATACAAACATATTAAATATGTGAGTAGCTTAAAAATGTGTTTGTCACACACATTGGTATATATCACTTTACAAATGTTTGTATTAAAACCTAATATACAGATAGGATTTTTGTAACCATTTTGAACTTGTTAAGAGAAAGTAAAATTAAGGTGGACTGTAATTGAAAAGACTTTACTTTATTTTATAAACAAATATTAGACAAAACATTTATAAAAAGCATCATAACTGAAATCACAATATAGACAATTATGGGATGTCAAACCTTAAATCTTATATTTAAAGGTCAAATGACAGAAGAGACATGGGAACCACATTCTGCGTTCCAAATATCACATTGAAATCAAGTCTCTGAGGTACATTTGTCAAGGATAGCGTAGGAGACTAACATTGAACCGATTGTACTGAATTTTAATTGCCTTTACTTGAATCTACCATTAGACACACATCGTATTTCATATAACTATTAAATTAAACGATTTTACCTTATTTAGCAGAATGGTTTTATTATTATTTTTACACATAGGCCTCTATTTATGAAAGTGGGAATTGCACGGAACTGAGAAAGGCATTTTTAAAATGTAACCAATTGGCGAGACTGGACATACTATGTATATCCTGTGTCGGTTGCAGACATAACTGATCACTTCCCATGCTCTATGTTTCTATTTAGCTATATTTCTTATCTGTTACTGGATTTAACGGAAATCTCCCCCTGGTACGACTCAGGGCACCATGTTGGAAGGCTTCAGAAGTCAGTGATTTTGCTGGTGTTTCTAGACTTTAGAGACAGTCAGCAACATTACATTATGAAAGCATACGTCAACTTTAGATCTAGAACTTAAGTTAGAGTTGAGTTAGGGTTAGAGTTGAGCTAGGGTGATGGTCAGTGCTAGGGTAAAGATTACGGTCATAAGGTCACTGTAGAAAAAAAATGGTTAGAAATTAATGTTAATTTCAGTTATTGCCTTATAACTTGCAAAAAACAACAGAAACACATGTAAACATTTGATATTTGTAAACTCAGGACACATATTAGAATCTATTTAGCAGGTTGTTTTTAGTGTTTGTAGATGAGTAAAATTATTTTTATGTAAAAATTTCAACAAAGGTGTAAAAAAATTAATCATGTTTTATGGTATCTTAAATCCATTCTTATACAGATAAAAACATATAATATGTGTGGGTACATTAAATGAGAAAGAGGAAAATTACAGCTAAACACAAACACAGCAGAAGTGTTAAAACAGTCTCTGTCACCAAGGATAAGACATGGTAAAGTGGCCTTAAGTGTGTAATTTCCTTCTCAATTCCCTGTGATTTTCTCTGTCTTGAATAAAGCCCTTAACGTTTTGGTTGTGCTAAATACATTTATTAAAATTAGCAATTCATGTTAGCAAACTAAAGCGACTTAATGCACACTGTTCCACTTCTTGTTTTCAGTTATTTATTATAAATACTAGATCAAAAGGAAAACGCAATAAATCATTTGAATCATTTGTTGAAAATCCAAGAGAGACATGAACTGATTGTGGATAATAAGAAAATGAGTCTGACGCGATGATAGTCTTAAAAAATAATTTTTGACACCAGACATGAAAAGGACAATAATCTAAGCTTATTGAAACATACTTGATCATCTTTCTTTGTCACATGGCAAATTATTTCAATTATGTGTTTTTCTGATATGAATTTAAGAATAACAACATTGCTCAATGCCAGCTATGTTCAATTCAAAGTAAGAAGCCAATCAAAACAAATTTGTGGCAGGTCTGAAAATTGTTCATTTCTGGACAGGCCAAGATTTTGTCTTAAAGGACAATAAAAACATGTTTTATTTGTGTTTCTTATATAGAATCACAAGTGAAACTCTTTGCTCCAAGTATGAGGATAAACTGACATGAACTTTTGATTTTGAGTGCATGCCTGTATGCCCCCTGACTGGCAACAACCATGAGGCAGCCTGGTCAGGTCTGCGACTACCTCTCTCTGCTAATGCACACTTATGAATAAGCATTGAGAAATGCAATACATGTAAAGTGTGTCCATTCTTGCACCTTTTATCTGGTCATTATAATAAACCACAATTTTTTGTACTATAAATTGGAGTGCCGTCCTTTTTTCTACACTGTTCATAAATGGAGGGGACCTTATATAAGTCAGCTTGGTTTATCCCCTTTGAAAATGAGGGTCTCTCTCTGCACTAGCAGAAAAAGATCCCCACACAATTTAGACCACGATCAGACAAGCTCGATGAGCCCCCTCACACTGGCTGTCTGTGAGTGTCAGTGTGTGCCAGCAACCACACTGACTTGCCTCAGTTGAGAGTCAGGGCCAAAAAACACCCAGTATCACTACAGATAAACATTGAGTTTACTCCAGCAAATTGGACACTATTTTTTAACTTCCGCTTCCTTGGTGAATACTTTAAAAAAATACCTATGTATATCATGTGGTGATCATTTGATCTTTTTGCAATCTATTGAGCTAATAATAAATATGTTATAATTTATGTTTAATAAATAAGACATTTTGTAACAAACTAATTTTCCTGTCATTCAGACAATTGTAAAACTTCCTTTCCTATTCCTGCAGAATGGAATGCTGGGAACTAAACTGAGGTGCTCAATTTCTGGATTCACAGTTCCTGGTTGGCAACTGGCAGAAGTTTTCTTTTTGTGGAAAAGCTGCGTTTTATAAATTGAGATGCAATGTCAAGATAGCTGTGCTGAAAAAGAGTCATATCTTTAAATGACAATTGTAACTAAATGTATTCTAGCTGGGTAGATTAATATTATATTCATCTTTTGGGAATATTGTCAGGTGATAGAGTAACTTTAAGTACTAAGTGAGTGTTAGTGACCTTATCAAGACAAGATGAGCCCTTTTAATGTGATAAGTAACAACCTTAATAATGCAATAAGTAACAAAGATGGTTGAAGAGTCACATAAGAGATCAGCATTATCAACGTTCATGGAATTCATAAAAATATAGAAAATTAGATTATTAGACCAATATGCCTGTTAGAAGAGGCATGCCTTGTGTAATAGCTCAGTTTATAGAAACTAATACCTTACAATGCTTTCATTGCATATGCAATGCATATAAATCTATTATTATAGCCAAATATCATTTAAAATTGAAGAAAATCAAATGACACTTTGTGATAGCCAAAACTGCAAACTAATGTATAGAAATATTATATTCTCTGAAATTTTCTTACACTCTATCAATAATGGATACAGATATGAAGAATTATGTGAGTGGACATGAACAGTCCCTGCTGTGCATAATCCCATTATGAGCGATCCTGAATCGCACTGTTCGGTGTTACGGTGTCCGTGCCACGAACCCGAACCCGGACATTTCACTGTATGTCTGTGTTGGAGTTCGAGGTTCGGGTATAAACCGAAAGTCTATAAACCAAATGTCTTTCGGTTTATAGACTTTCGGTTTATGGAATACATGTAATGCTATTGACCTATTCAATTGACCTATTCTTATGAATGTGGACTCTATATCGGTTTATAGAATAGCAATAGCATTACATGTATTACATCTGAGAGTCAAATTGAACCGTCCAATACTGTGCTTACAGCGCACTTTGAACAATTCTAAAAGTTTTGGGTGCTAAATAGTACATTTGCGTCTTGCGGTGCACTTCATATCTGAGAGTCAAATAGAAAAGTCCAATACTGGCTTACAGCGCACTTTGAAAAATTCTAATAGTTTTGGGTGCTAAATAGTACATTTTAGACGTGCATTCGTTTTCGGACGAATGCATTTTCGTCCGAAAATAGCATTTTCGTCCATTCGTCCGAAAAACGAAGAACGAAAATGCTAAGCTAACGAAAGCCGAATTAACGAATGGTTAATAAACGAAAATCATTCGTTCATTCGTCCATTCGTAGTACTATTGCATTCTATAAGCCGAAATAGAGTCGGTTTATAGAATACAATAGCATTTCACTACACAGAGACAAAGTCTCCATTCATAAATTTGTGAATGGAGACTCTGTCTCCGTGTAGTGAAATGCCGACAGCCTATAAACCGAACGTTCGGTTTATAGGCTGTCGGCTTATGGAATACATGTAATCCTATTGCTATTCTATAAACCGAACAGAACAAATAGAATAGCATAATTCATAATTTTATGAATGGAGACTCTGTCTCCGTGTAGTGAAATACCAACAGCCTATAAACCGAACGTTCGGTTTATAGGCTGTCGGCTTATGGAATACATGTATTCCTATTGCTATTCTATTTGTTCTGTTCGGTTTATAGAATAGCAATAGGATTACATGTATTCCATAAGCCGAAAGTCTATAAACCGAACGTTCGGTTTATAGACTTTCGGCTTATAGAAAACATGTAGTACTATTGCCTTTCTATGAACCGAACGAGAGCCCCATTCATAAGAATTTCTTATGAATGGGGCTCTCGTTCGGTTTATAGAAAGCCAATAGTATTACATGTATTCTATAAAACAAACAAATAAAAATTAACGAAACGAAAATAATGAACGAATGCAGTAATGAACGAAATTCGTTTTAGACTAAATAAATAACATTTTCGTCCGAATGGACGAAAACGAAACGAAAATTTTAGTTTTGCACATTTCTAGTACATTTGCATCATGCGGTGCACTTCATAACTGAGAGTCAAATAGAACAGTCCAATACTGTGCTTACAGCGCACTTTGAAAAATTCTGGCTACCTCTTCCTCCTCCAGCGCCGCTTCCACCTACAGCGCCACAGTCACTGCCTCCTCAGCCTATGGGTCACTTAGTATAAACTGAAAGAGAATACCCTGCACTCCAACCCTCTCTCAAATGGATAATTCTGTTGATCCTCCTGGCAGCCATGCTTTAGATTTAGATTTATGTTCTTCCAAAGCGAAAATCAAAGATTCCATCTAGTGCTATTTTATGGCTCAGCTGTATTTTTAATTTGTATGTATTTTATGTTATTTTAAGTTATTTCCCTATTCACAATTGCTTGCAGGGCACTTGTTCTACTCTTACCCACATTTTACTTCCTTTTGCAGCCCTCTAGCCCTTTCCATTACTTTTTTAGGGGCATTTTAGTGGCCAAAGGTCTGTTTCCCCATTGACCTCAATGGGGTTCGGTGTCAAGTTCGGGTCAAGTTTGAGCACGGACCCGGACTTTTTTCCGAAGTTCAGTCGAACTTCTCGAACCCGAACATCCAGGTGTCCGCTTAACTCTACTCACAATGCTTTATGGGTATCAACCGGTGAAGGAGAAGCATTCAGGTACACTTACATTGAGTCTCCTTTCAGGAAAAAGATTGAAATATATAGACTAAAACTTACATAGGAGTACATAGTATGAATGATGTTGTGGTTATGACTTATCATTTGCTAAATAACTTCCTCATTATATCATTTGGTAACTTAAACTCAACATATAATCAATATATAATATAATATCAATATTAACAGTATGATGGATAAACAGTATAGTAAACTGTTTCTAAAGTATACGGCCATAAACAAAATGGTAAATGTATTAAAATGTTCTATGGTGCACTTTAAAAACAATGCAGAATGGTTAGATTGTTTAAAGTAACAAAGAAGGGGTTTTCCAAATTACTAACCTTAGTAAGAAGACAGCTTGTAAGTCCAAAATTGAGCACCCAATACAAATATGGATCCCTGTAAACTGAGTCAGTGTAAAGCAAGGAATAGAGATTTTATTTGTTACCTTGTGCAAACAATCTCATCCAAAAGTCCCTTAATCATCTCTGAAAACAACCATACCATGGACTCATTTCTGATTTGCACTTTGAACATTTCAGTTTTAATTATAAAGATCAGCAAGCTTAAAGGCCATGCTACCAATTTAGAAGAAAGCCTTGTACATAGAACTACCAACAAATGAACATCGAATCAATGTGAGACACTATAACCATTTCTTTGCTTCTGTAGCTCTTGTTTTTCAAATAAGACTTGTTTTCGGATTTCTAGTAGCTTAGAAAGAATTTGTGTGTTAAACTTGTTCTAATTTCGATACTATTTTATCTTACTGGAAGCAAGATATATGTATGGTGGAGTTTTAGCAGTACAATACAAATAAAACATAAATGACATCACCAATGCACTTCTAACTGAATGGTACTTAGCATTTTTTGAATCAATCAAACAATCATGTATTCCATAATTCTTGGAATAGATGACACATTCGATTACAAAACTCAGATATTTTGAGAGAAAAAAAAAAAAACAGCTATTTGCTTGTTTTTGGAATAATAAAAATAATAGTTTACATAAAAATGGAATTTAAAATGCAGGTAATTTTAGCATGTTATATTCTATAACACAATATCTGCATAGTCAGAGGTGACAAGTTAAATCAAGTAGATTCCATTTGGATGTCAAAGTTTGAAAGATATTGTCAGTCACTCGGTATGCAAACATATGTATTTTAAAATAATAGCAAATTTTATAATTTGCAGTATGTATAGTGGAGGCAAACTATTGTACACAATACTGTCTGGACACAGTACCTTAAAAAGTCATGCAAACCAGACATTATTCAAAATGGATGCACGTTATCAGGCAAAATATCTATATATATATATATTAAACAGAGAGATAGAAAGATAATGCTTCCATGATAAAGTCATGGAAGTCATTATATATATATATATATATATATATAATATATCTCTATATATAAACACACACACACACACACACACATACACATATGTGTATATATATGTATACACATATATGACCTCCATGACTTTTTCATGGAAGCCTTATCTTTCTATCTCTCTGTTCAGTAATATATACACATATATATATATATATATATATATATATATATATATATATATATATGTATATATAAAACTTAATCTCAAAATTAAATTCAACCTCAAAAGATGATCTCCGCGTGCTATACATAGACCCAAATATATAGATCATTTACAATATATTTCTACATTCACAGTATAAGCAATGTTTAGTTGATACAATGCCTTTAAGTTAGAGTAATTCTCATAAATATTATTGAAGGAAATAAAAAAATGCTTCTGAGTAACATAGTATAATATATTGTATATAAAAACAAATAAAAGAATCATCTAAATATAATGTGCTGCTGTAGGCAATGCAAATTTCTGGACTGGAATATAGAATTGTATATGATAAGGTAGGAAATGGGAAATTGAATGACCCTGTTGTAATTTATTTTGTATAATGATGAATAGATGATATAAATATTTTAGCGAAAGAGACTGTAAGTTGTTTTTTTGACCAAGTCAAAACTGTAGTGTATCATTAATCCTGAAATATTTATTTTGTATGTTATCTACACACTTGACCTCCACCACTCAGTAATACACATTGGAATAATTCTTCTACATGTGAGATTTATAGATTTGACCTTTGTTCAATTGTGTATTCTAAGCAGAAGCAGTTTTGTCTAGTGTGAATGTGAGGACACACTATTACATTATACTAGAGAACATTCTTTTTTTTGACTGTAAGAAAGAGGGTTTTTTTTCCATTTATAATAAATTTTGTAAACATACATAAGCATGCTGTGTTCAGTTACACTGCATACATGTAATACTTAGCAAAGATATTTAGGTGTTCACTCCGTTACACTGACAAATATAGCATTTTATGGTAAATGTGAATAAAAGTCCATATGGCTGATGAAAACAGAACTTGTGTGACTGCCTCATGTGTTTTACATTCAACTAAGACTATGAAAAAGCTCCTTGAGTGGGAAACACTAGAGCAACCCGGGGTCCTGTATGGATCAACCATTTTTAATTTTTTTTTTTTTTTTATCACATTTACAATCAAAGTTATATAATAATGTTTAGATCATATTGAATGAAAAAGAAGCATGTTTCAATTAGGATTCCAAAGGTAAAATATATCACAGGTGAAAGTAGGATGAGCAAAACCAGTAGTTCCACTAAAACAAAATGTATATATTATAACACAAAAAGTAGTAATAATACAGGTGTCCACTGAGAACCAGCAACTAACCAAAAAACGACAGACAGCTTCAATACAAAAATAGAGTGATATTAGCACACAATTCATTTACACTTGTATGTGCAAAAAATGAAATGAAATATGCCCTTATGGTGACCACAGAAATAAGTACAAAATTATATAGAAAAAAAAACAATAATAACATGCATCAATTGTGCAAAAACATATGACTCTGTAGAGATAAACTCACATAAAGTGTATCACAGTGCATATTACTTCATATTACTTTACAACCTCTCAGATACTTAGAGTTCAAGTTTATGACAGACTGAAACACCAAGTTGTCTGTGGGCCTTAAGTTTTGACATATCAAAACTCTGGAGAGCTCAAACCTTTTCACTTAGTCACCACTAGTAATAGCAATATGCAACATTAGTAATAGTAACATACGAAGATGGAGACTCTTTCAAGAAGTGAGGTACTAATCAGATGTGGTACTCTGAGCACTTGTCATGTTCTTTCTCTTACCACAATACTAAGTGTAACAAAGATGAGGGCTGATCCTAGGCCAAGTGGCAACCAAAGCGAGAAGAGTTTCTGTCACCCTGCCTCCATAATGCCCACATATTTTAAACAGTGCCATGTTAGTGCTGAAAACATAATATAAAATTAATTGACTGTCAGCAGCTGTGCCCCTATTACCAAGGCTGCCTAGCCTAGATCCAAAGACTGGTCTTTGTAAACAGTGTGACAATACACTTTGTTCAACAGATAACACTTTATTTGCACAATTTTTTATTGTAAGAACCAGTGATTGCCCAGGTCTTCAAAATGACTGTTCTGTCCTAGAATTCTATACTCAGTATGTGCTGACATTTGACCCCGATATGTTGCCTCCAACATCCAGACTGATTCGGGACAAACTGGGGACACATCGGGAACCGGAATTTGAGCTACTCAGTATGCCCAAAATTTTCCTCTGAATCTGTCTGCACTCTGGATGTATAGAATTGGTCCTCCCAATAGACTTCAATAGGGAAGACTTTTGTTTAATTCGGGGCCATTTCAGGAGCACCTCGGCTATTATAGAAATAACCAAAGTCCTCCCATATAAATCAATGGGAGGACTTCGGCAATAACCTGAATATCCAAAGTCCTCTCAAAATGACCCCAAAATAAAAAAAGTCAAAACTTGTAAAGAAACAAAATTAATAAATATAAAAAATAAAAAAAATCACACATTAAATATATTAAATAAAATAAACATAAAATGAAATAAAAGATTTTTTAGCAAAATTTGAAAAAGTTATGACCCAAATTCAAAGATATTTTATAGTTGCATTTTGAAAATCTGTGAAAGTGCCTGACCCAAATCCAATTCAGGAATAACTGGAGTAGATGGATTAGAACGTTATTTTATTTTAATGACAATAATGTTCTATTGAGCTGCTCACAGTAAATAAATACAACATATAATTTTTGTATATAAGCACCAAATTGTAAGGACAGTATAGCATGTGTTTGATATGAAAGTAAATTTGCCAAACTCTTGTCTTTTCATCTAATTTAACAAAATTACTTCTCATCTGTTTTATGGCTCTACAAATGGACATTTTGTTGATAATTCCTAAATAAATATTAAAAGAACATATATCAACTTCAGATTTTTAAAAGGGTGTACACGTTCTAACTGTGGAAGATTTTAGATGCCTAAGAACACCAGGGGAATGCCTCAGTCTGAGGCTTAAAAATTATGCAGATATTATTGGAAGTACAAGGGCCTTAGGCTTTGCTGGCAATCAAGATACAGTTGATTATTGATTATATGCTGCCAATAGGTGGATATGACTGACATATTATCCTAGAGGATAATCAGTCTCACCTTTTTGGATAGATTACGCCCTGTGGTGTGCAATGATTTTCAGAATTACCAGTGTTGTGACAACATTCATTGATTATCTGCCAGAAAAGCATATAGCACATCATTAAGGAATGATTATCCACCTTCAGAGATTGATTATTAGTTGCTTCTGGTGGATACTCAATGAATGTAGGCAGGACAACTACCAAAGGATTATCACAGAGTAGTCAGTCCCCCACTATAGTTGTCCAACTATACACACTTTTCTTTTACACAATGGAAAGATTTCCATTGATATCAGAATAATGTTTGCCCAACACATTTATCATATTTTAAAATGCCACTAAACATGTATGTATGCATCTATAACAGACGCACAAGTGTACAGTATATTAGCCCTGTTATAAAGGTACAATAAAGCATATCTT
Organism: Pelodytes ibericus; assembly: GCA_036172795.1. Taxonomy (NCBI): domain Eukaryota; kingdom Metazoa; phylum Chordata; class Amphibia; order Anura; family Pelodytidae; genus Pelodytes; species Pelodytes ibericus. The sequence goes on along the minus strand of CM069857.1, from coordinate 219,938,801 downwards.
TTTCAGGGAGCAAGCCATTTTATACTCTGTCTAGCAGCCTCCATGCCAGTATGGGTTCCAATGCTTTCCAGCTTTGTCTAACGTAGGGAGCCACAAACCATGCAGAAACTGGTGTTGGGGTGGAGGGAGGGACAGAATAGTATATGACTTTTTATCTCTTGTCACTCATTTATGAAGCTAGTGCTACTAAAATGTCCTATTGGTTGTGTCTGCATTGCCAACCTCAATGAATAGAAATAGGACAAAAATACTTTATAAGTTTGGCATTTCTGTTTTAACCCCTTCATGACCAGACTGTTTTTGGAATGTTGTGCGTTAGTGACCGAGGCTGTTTTAACACTTCTGAGGTGTTTGTGTTTAGCTTTAATTTTCTTCTTTGTCAGTTGCTGTCGACACACATATTATATATTGTTTTTTTTCAGGACAAGAAGGGCTTTCTTTTCATGACATTATTTTGTTCATATAATTTATTGTATTGTGTAAAAAATAGTAAAATATGGTTAAAATTAAAAAAAATAAACACTTTTCCTGACTTTTCTTTGTAAATTCTTTTACTAAGCTTCAAAAGCTAATGAAAAAAACATGCTAAATAGATTCAACTATAGGTCCTGAGTTTAGAAATACCCAATGTTTTTATGTTTTTTTTTGCATGTTTTAGGTTAATAAATACAAGTAGCATTTAGCTGTTTCAAAACCATTTTTTTTTTTTAATTAGCGTTAGTGACACTGTAACACCGATATCTGATATGAATCGCTGAATAACCCCCCACATGTACACATTTTTTATAAAGTAGACATCCCAGGGCATTCAACTTGGGTTAATTTGACACTTTTCACTCTGTCATTTTACCCCCAATCTTTGACAAGTTTTGGCGTAGTAATTTTGTGTGTGTTTTATTTCCACACACTTTGAAACTTAGGAATGAATTTAAAGGGGCTGTTCTATTTTATTCCCAAACAAAACCCCAATATATGTTCAGAAACTTCCCCTGAGTATAGCGGGACCCCACATGTATAGGTTTGCTAGGTTTATGTGGCAGGTACAGGGCAAAATTTAGGATATGGTTATTGCAGCTTTAAAACGTGTATTTATTATGTAATACTTGTGACTACATTTCACATCATGCTCATCCAGCCAAAAGCTACCGTAGCAGAATAGTAAATGTAGTCTATAGTAGGAAGCACCGATTTTTGCTATCCTTGCTATCCTGCGGCTGCATGGATCAAATATCCAGCTGCTGCGGGCCCCTATCTACTGCTGGGGGCCAATGCAAAGCACTGGCCCCACAAGCAGTCTTTTTTTTATTTAATAAAATATCCCTAGAGGACCACAGACAGACATAACATGTCATTGGTCCTCTACGGAATAACTTCTTATTTTTATACAATTTATTATTATTATTTTTAATTTTTTTATTTATTTAATTTTTAATTTTTATACATTTTTTTATTTTTATTTAACTCTAACCTTAACCCTATGGTTAGGGTTAGTACAAACCCTAATTCTAACTCTAGGATTAGGGTTTTGATGAACTCTAACCCTAACCCAAGAGTTAAGATTAGCACAATAGGAAAAACGTTTTAAAAAAAAAAAAATCCTTTGGGGTGGCTGGTTGTTACTGGGGGGGACCAGGGGGAGACTTGACACACTATATTTAGTCTCTCCCTGCACCACGATCACCGTGGAGCAGGGAGAGACTATAGCTATCAAAGCAGGCACCTGCTTTGACAGCTATTAACATCCGGGCGCTGTGATTGGCTGTCACAGTGCCCGGATGTTTCCGGGGGGTCCTCAACCGACATGGCTGAAGTGTCTCGGTATCGAGACACTCAGCCATGTCGTTGTTAGTGCGATCGCGGTATGCCAGCGTGCATACCGCGATCAGACCCGCATGACGGTCCTGGACCGTCATCGGTCACGAAGGGAGATTTCCCTATGACGGTCCAGGACCGTTATCGGTCGCGAAGGGGTTATAGCCTTTTCTTTTAAGAATTTCTAGTTAAATAAGGAAGGAATATTAATGTTGAAAAGCAGAACTTTTATAGTCATCCTTGTTCTCGGAATATAATAAAATAGGAACATAGTCAAGGACAATTTTCAAACTTTCACATCTATGGATTGCTTACTGCTTCCATTTTAAAGTGACAGACACTTGATGGATGAGAAAGAATGGTTAGAAATAGATAACCTTTGATAACAAATGAAAATCCATATTTTATGCTTGAGAATTAATTTATATGTGCTAATTCACATCTCACTTATCAAAATTCCTTTTCACAGCTGAACCCTCACCACTGCCATCACCTAGAAAGATGTGCATTATTTTGATACGTATTTTTGAATCCTTGTGAAGACAATAATAAAAGTGTGAAAATAATTATTTGCTCTCAGATTGTTCAAATCCATTTAAATGTTTGTAGTCACCTTAGGCCAAAACCATATACATCTAATATAAATAAACATTAACATTAAAAGGTTTGGCGCCACTTAGAAATGTCCTTGTTTTTGAAAGAAAAGCAGATTTTGTCCATTAAAATAACATCAAATTAATCAAAAATACAGTGTAACGGATGATTTTTAATGGCATATCTACATAGGAATACACAGGTCTGATATCGGTAATCATAACTGCTGTGTCCCAATCTCACATTGTGTTAGCTAATCCAAGTTTAGCATTTTTAAAAAAAAGTCAACGTCTTGACTGTATTTTCTATTCATTTTGAATCTTAATTGATACGTTTTCATGGAAAACAAGGACATTTCGAAGTGGCCCCAAACTTTTGAACAGTAGTATATTCAACCACAAGAATACATAATATGCACACACATATATCTATATATATATATATATATATCTATATATATATATATATATATATATATATATATATATATATATATATGTATATATATATATATAGCTTGACAAAGGGCACCAGTGGGGCATGAAAAGTCGCACTAACCTTGTTTGGGAAGTTTTGAATAAAGCAGTACCTATTGATGTTGTAAAGACCCATGATTGTGATCTTTTTTCTAATTAACTGTATTTGTGTTTATATATATATATATATATATATATAATGTGTGTGTACACACACACTATTATATATATACACATATATACATATACACACACAGATATAAATACACTTTCTTAAAATGCATATACATATATGTATGTTTCTTTATATATATACACAAATATATATTATATGTGTGTGTGTGTGTATATGTATGCATATATATATGTGTGTATTTATTTGTGTTTGTATATGTGTTTTACAAATAGCACAGAATCAAGATAGTACATTGAATATATTAATATTATATCATGGGTCAAGTCCTTACTTTTTAAAATATATTTGAATTATTAATAAATGTTTGGTGTGTCTCAAGACGTAGACCATGATTGCACAATAAAGCAAAAAAAAACACTTTGCATGTGAAAGAAAGATTAAAAAATGGATACCAAAATATATTTCATACAGGGAACAGTTCATATGAAAAAAAGAAAATTACCAGGGGGAAAGATTGCTCCCTTAATTATAGGTCTCTGCAAGGTGTAATAACAGTCATTTTAAATCCTATATTGTAGGTAAAATTAGAAATGGATAATTATCCATACTACATCGCTGTTTTCTTATTGAGAAGCAGTTGTACAGTTAGAAGCAATTGTACATGGCTTGTCAAAAAGCATTCTATTTTAAGGATATTGCTGTATAACAGTCATAGTGAACAGATAAGCAAGGCAGGGATTGTGCACATTGACATTCTGGCGAAAAAAGCAGCACACCACACCATTAAATATTAAATGCAGAATTCTGTGGTGTATATCACAAGTGAACTTGAACATTATTTCACTGCAAGCATTTTGCACATTTGTTTGTTGTGCTGTACTACACCTAGTCCAAATAGTCCTCCTATATTACATTAATATATAAAATTGTTTTCTCCAATACAACATAACAATATTGATGGAGTTTGCTAATGTATTTAGTTTAAAAGATAATGAGACCACAATTGTAAATGTAGCTTAATGTTTTTCAATAAGTATATGTTTAGAGTCATGTTGCTTGCTGAAAAAAGTCATATAAGGGACCAAGAAATACACATATGCAAACCAGTTTAAAATGCTGAATGGGTGTCATTTAGGGAATTCAGTTTTTTATGCTATTATACTAGAAAGTTGCTTTCATTACGTGTAGATGAAAAACATAATATATTTTCCAAATGGAACCTTATCACTTTAAATGCCCAAACACTGGACAAGTATAATTATTTCAGGATATCACATTTTGTCTAACTTATATAGCCTTATGGTCAGAATTAGTTTACAGTCATGTGATGTAAGGAAAGGGTGTTGCATTGAATGCTTTGTTGCCATAGTAGCATCATACATCATACAGTGTCTAAATTTGTTTTTCAACACTCAATAATTAACTTAATTAAATTTTCTTGGGGAGGGGGGGGGGGGGTAGTTTAAATTTTATTTGATTAAAGAGACACTCACACCAAAAAATGAAAAGGCTTTTGTTTTTATGTGAATTCATTTTATGAAATATTTTAATAAACAAGTGTGACTGGGCGCTGCCATTATGTGAAATATAATGTTTTTGGTTGCCACCTCCCAGAGACTTTACAGCACTAGTATCTCACTTTGGGGCTGGGGACATGGAGTCTATAAGTCAGAATTCTGATCATAGACTTGCATTGAATGGAAGGGTAATGTAACTGTTACATCACAAGAGGGCGGAGTTATAATCCTGTTTGATCAGGTCAATCTCCTCTCTTTGTGTTGTACATAGCCACCTAGTCTTGCCCATTATGATTCACAGGAGCCAGTAAGAGAGCAGGGGTGTATTCTCAAAATTGATGCTGGAGACAAACCTCATTTTAACCTAATTATATGCAATCAATTCAAACATAGAAGAAAAAAACGGTGGCATATGTATTTTATATGTGTTTGTTTTAAATACACAGGTAATCTAGTTACATCTTATGTAGGTGGTAGTGTCCCTTTAATATAGTCCCCAGACCCTCCTACTTTCATTTATGACCCCTTGGCTCTGTTGTGTCACCAACACATATGAACCAGGGCGCTGAATGTGGCATGCAAATTGCATTTCTGACACAGCCTGCGCAATTGTGACTTTAAAACGAAAGTAGACTCAATGTGAACTACATTTCCCATGATTCTGCGGTGGAAGAAATTGCAATCACGCACAGTTTGGCAGTCAGATATCTTCCGAATTGAATTGTCAACACAACATTGTCGAATGTTACATTCATAGAGTTCGTAGCAGGGGCTCGGGACTTACTTTTTACTATGAAATAAAGTAAAAAGTAAGTCCCCCACCACAAAAAAAATAAGGCCAAGTTTATTTGTCATTTAATATGTTTGAGCATTGTGTTAACATTCTGTCATTGTATTAACATGAACACTCTTTTAAGGTATTCAAATTGTTGAGGATACTCTTAATTACCATCTCAATCACTGTAATATACAAAGCACTTGTACAAAATATTTAGTATCAGGTCCTTCCCAAGATGTTTGAGTGACATCATGAAACCTCCTACTTGACCTATGAGTTTCATGATGTCACTCAAACATTGTGAATGAGCCTATCAGATGGTGGATTCTAATACGGCTGAGGTACACAATTTCCATCTATTTTGGGGATTGAATTTGTTCTATTCCACACACATTTTTAGACAATAAGAGTCATTCTGCACTATCATGCAGATAGTAATAAGGTAACTGGGAAGGTAATTTCATTTTCCACAGTACTTTTGACCTGATCAGTATTGGATGATTTCTTCCCATAAGTGAATTGCATATGCATAAATGCAAAAAGGGTATTAAGTCCATACTCAGCCACTGCTATTTTATCATCTGAGCTCCACTGAGAGTTTAAAACATACACAGGAGATTCCAAACTATCAGTGCAGTAGGACTCCATTTTTATAACTAAATGCAGTATTCAACATTATATTTATTTTTAATTAATTAACTGCATTTAGGACCTTCAAGTGCTACTTTTGTTTTTTTTAAAGCTTATGCGCAAAGTGGAACATCTTTTTTGAACAAAGCTGCAACAAACAGGAGTAGCCCCTCAATGACAGCACTTTTGGTTCTTTTTATATCGCAGGGTTTCTTAGCTTTGTTCTTGCCTACAAGCATCCCTGGAGAGGTGGAATTGTGTTTGACATTTTCTTGCCTAAAGGGATTGTGTAACATGTTTAAGACATTTATAACAGTTATTATGTATGCCTTTATTCATTTCCTCTAGTTTTATATCCTCATTAATTTATTACATTTATTAACCTTTTATTTCCACATTCATTTTATGTTCCCCATGGTCTAAACTGTGTTTGTATTATGGATGTAGAGATTTAAATGAGCTATACCTTAGCAAAGAGAAAACTTGTTCAAAATAATGTCTGTGGTGTCTCTGGTTTAAGACATTAATGTATGGCTTGATATGCAAATTACACATATGCCATTGCAGTAGTTCATTTGCATATCAAGTCATAAGGTGATGTCATAAACCAGACAAAATACATAAGATTTTTCTTACTGTATGCATTTTCTTAAAATTTTTAACATCGACTGTTTTTTTTCTTTTTGTTCCCTATATTCACAGAAGAAACAATGTGTAGGTGATAGAGTTGCTTTAAATTCCCTTCTTCAACAATTCACATGAGGATAGAGTGTTGGATTATTAAACACTAGACACATTTTGAAATTGAACTGTGCGGTCTCCACTTTTCTATGAAGCAAAGTTACCTGGGGTCTCCATTCCCTTTAGCTCTGTGCTTTTTATGGTACAGTAGCAGTGGATTCCTGATTCTGCTACACGCTCTGTTAACATTGCTTTTTTTCTGAGGTTAATCTGCATCTTGCCTCTGAATCTACCCTCACACTGTGTGATATATGTAGCATCACAAGAGAGGTACCAGATGTGCACTCAGCACAGAGTAATCTGTAAATGTACCTACTTTGATGCCTTTGTTAGAAAAGCAAAAGAGGAGCAGATCAGGGGGCACCAAGGAAAAGTTACAACCAAGCAGAATGTCTAATAGGTATCCATTCAGAATTCAAATATGACAGGTTTAGAGCAAGCTTGAGAAGGAAGATACATGTTTGCAAAAAAATGGTACTTGAATACAATATATTTACAGGTACAATTACATAATTCTGATGCAGCATGTGTCAGTTTTGTTTCATTTAGTCACTTCCTCTGCTTGCTATGCTGGTAGAATAGGAATCAGTGTGTGTAACACACTCATTAGAGAAACCGAAAATGCCATTCATTTGAATGAAATTATTCCTATTGGTTTCTGCAGCAAAAAAAAAAAAGGACATTGACTTTTACTCAGCTAGTGTGGGCAGTCCTTGGTTTCTTTAAATTCATCTAATTGTAAGGGTTTTTTTTATATGCAAAATGTAAGCTCTGCATGGTAAAGTATATTTGGTAGATGTATTTTGGGCACCAGGCAGTCCCTTTAAGTTTGAAATCCCCTCTTTCATGAATAGAGCCCTTAGTAAATCAACAATTGTCTCCACTAATTACACTGGTAATCAGCCACCAAATGTGAATAAACTATGAAAGCAGGTCACTTGATTTCTGTCAAATTATTGAGTAAAACAGAATCTATCCCTGATTAATCAATATTCTACTGAACTTCTTTAGTTAGATATACTGAATTTAATGGGGTGATGGTGAGAAAACACAAATCGGTGGGAGCAACCTAAAAATGGCCACAGCCAGTGCAAAGGGGAATAACCCTGACTTAAAGGAAGGTGGAATCACTTTAAAACAGTCATTTGTAGCGGAGATGGGTCAGCACTAAACACCAGCCCTGGCTCTGATACAGCTCCCTGGCGAAATATAGCAGGTTCCCAGGAATGTTTATGTAATTGTTCCCAATACTGTGGGTTGCCCAGCCATGCAGCTCTATACAGTTTTAAAGAAAATGGTAGATAAAGATATTATATTAGTGTACATACTCACTGCAGGTTTGGATATTTTGACATATAAATGCATCATCTGTTTGAAGAGTTTTTTGATTAATATAATAATTATCAGCATTCTAGAAACATAAAGAAACAAAGAGCAACAGATGCTGTTCAATTATGACTATATTTGTGAAAATATAATAATTTCCAAATACTTTTCTTCTAAAACAACAGCAACCTCAGTTTCTGTTTATATTGGCCATGCAATTATTCTAATATTAATAGTATGAGCCAAAGGTTTAGTAACCTTAATGTGATTACTGAGTAAGTTTAAATGTATTACACTTATTATCCTTACTGTTATTATTATTATCGCTTAGACAGCAGCAGGGAGAGGGAGGAACAGAACAAACACAACAATGTCCGTACAACTGATGCAGAAGGTCTATGGGAATATGTCATACCTCCCAACTTCTGCCCCAGGCGAATTGGGCCGAGCATAGCAGCCAGGACCTCAAATCTGGGACTGTCCTGTGTAAAACAGGACAGTTGGGAGGCATGGTATGTGGGTGAATGTGCACAGGTAAGTCTTTAGGTTTGATTATACAAAGATACGGTACTGCAATATGAGCACTGGATATTGTTTAAGGAATATATCGTTGTGTGATGGGAAATAGTAGAGATGGTTAAATATTGCTATTTTATTACCAGTGTAATACCAATTAAAATTGAAATGATATGACACAAAAGTATTACAAGAATGCATTACTGCCAGGCCATTAAAGGTGAAAATTACAAAGCTGTATTTTTTCCATGAGACACTATTTAGAAACGTAAAATGTGGCTTGTACCAATTAAATGTCTTCCTTGCAAATTGCAGTAAATGGAATCTTTATTATTTTTTTACAACAAAAATACATATCTTCACAGGGTAGAGATGTTCCCAAACTGTATTTCCAATGTTAATACAGGATGTAGAAAATACTTAACATATAAAGCCATCAAAATATGAAAACATATTGATCAATTGAATGTTTTAAAGATTTCCATGATGTCTTGTGGTTATGACATCATCTTATGGCACCAGATAAACATGGACGACTTCCATGGAAAAAGTAATTTTGCATACAATGCAAAAAATAGTCATCCCATAAAGGGTAAACAAGCATTTATTTACTGTATTATTATTTTTTCTCTGCATTTTCGGCATTTGCTTGCAACTTCACTATCACAATCTACATCTTGTTTTTTTAGGCCGTAAAACAACATTATAAATTATCATAATTTCAGTGGCTGTGACATTTTCTGAGTTTTTCCTATTGGGAGGAACACAGTTCAGGAACAGAACTTGAGGAAAACCTAGCACATCCAAATGTTCAAAATAATTTATTTAAGCTCTATAAATGGCATTAACTCCTGCACAGTCCAAGATTGCCAAGGACCATTGCAAGACTAATTGGCCAGCAAGTTATACCAATGTATACTAGATTGTATTGGAGTAAATTCACCCCAAATTAATATTTTTTGAAAAAGAATGCTCATATTTCTAGTATAATAAAGCAAGCCAACGGGTAAAGCAATAAAACCCCTCCCTCCTACGCAACAGAACGAATGGAACATGCAGTATATTATTTCATCACTGTTGCCTTGACTTCATATTTATATAAGTTACATTATATTTCTAATGTTATTTGTAGATGTTATTCATTACTTATTACCATACAACAAAGAGCATATTTAAATGAATGCTTGATAAGATCATTTATGACATTACCAGCAAGCCAGTAAAAAATAAATAGATTTAGTCCAATGTTAAGTCTATGGCGACAATGGCAAGGCCAGTATTTTTTTTAAGAAAAGGTGGCTACTCTAGTTATGGATAAATACTAATTATAGGGCAATAAGGCAAGCACCATTATGGTGAAATGGAAGGAGAATCAGCAATTATGGGGCAATCTAATATTATTATATTAGTAGTCTTCTCACTACCTACTTGTCTACCCTGAGCATTCAGTTAAAGAACATTTTTTATATAAAAAAAAGAACTCCTCCACACTAAAGTGTCAGAATTTAGAAAAAAAGGCACAGTCTTGGTTTGTTTATGTATAATAAAAATTGGGCCTTTTTTATTCGTCGCAACACTTTAGTGTGCGGAACTAGAACTAATCAGCGACCGAGTCTTAATACTTGGGCACACAGTGTGGAAGTTTGGGGCCGGCACACAGGACACAGATTCATTAAGGTATATGTGGCCATAGTGCCAAGTTCATGCTAGCTCAGAGATGATAACTGCAGTCTTCCTGATGTTTGAGAATTATAATGCCTCACTTAGCCTATGAGTCTTAGCTGATAAAGTATTGTGGGAAATATAGGCCATGATCATGTAGAGGGCCACTGTTCAACACCTCTGTGCTAGGAAGAAGGCATGCAACCCATTTAAGGACATGCTTAAAGTATCACAGTGCCTCTTTAAATAACTTGCACACAAAAAAATAGTTAACTGAAATTTGCATATCTTAATATAGTGAAAATGTTTTTGCATCTGGAATCTAAGTACATTTTAAGTGTGGTAATTTCTGCCAATGTATGCTGTTACTAATGCTATCCCAGCATGACGTCTTCTCATTTAGGCTATGCTTCTTAACTACATGGTACTTTCATATATTCAGCATGAAGAGTTTTGACATTTGCAATGTTAATATTGAAATCAACTGTTTAAAAATCTTGTATTTTTGTAGTTTAAACAGTTCATTAAAATAATTCTGTGTTAAACTAAAAGGTTATTACTAAGATCAATGTTTACACTTCTATCCACTTTAGGAAAAGGTTTACTTATTTCCAGCTTTTGCATATTATCCTAAAAGTGTGTTTAACATTATTTTAAGTTTGTTCAATAGGGATATTTAATTACCCAACATATTTTCTGACATTTGCCTAAACAACTTGTAGTAATTGTTAATTTACTTTTATGTTTTAAACAGAAATAAGAATTGAAATACAATTAACTGATTTTTTTTTTTTTGCAATTAGCATAATTTCTCTAATAATGCTTTGTACATTTTGTGTTACAAACTAAACCTCAGAAATGTGAAATCAGAATAGGTCTTTAAAATGGATATGATCCTGCATCACATAAAGTACTTTGTGGACAAAGTCAACTTGCGTAGGAAAAAATAATAAAAAAAAAACAAAGATAAAATAATCCAAACTCACTTATCTTCCATCTGGCCATAACATTGAACTGATTATATTGGAAATTGAAAAACCTCAGATACGATAAAACACAGATATTTACTGAATTATTGTGGTTCAGAAACTGTATATCAAAATGACAATGAAAAGTGATCTTGAAGGAAAAGGAAAACCCGCAAGATAGAATCAAGTAAGCATTTTAGCATCTTCCAAGGAAAAATAAACTATATGTACTTCACCTTCTCTCTCCCTCTCCCTAGATAGATAGCTAAAGACCATATATAAAATATGTTTAGTTTTATATTAAAAAAATGTATATACTACTATCTTTTAAATATGTACACATGTATAATAATATACATATATATATATATATATATATATATATATATATATATATATATATATATATATTTATAAATAAATGTCTGTAGAAAATCAAGAAGATTGATAATATATAACGTTATATATTATCAATCAAATTATATATAGAAACATAGAATGTGTCGGCAGATAAGAACCTTTTGGCCCATCTAGTCTGCCTTTAGTACATATGACCAATATATCTAGACAAAGAGAGAGGGGAGAAAGAGAGAAGATGCTAAAATGCTTTCTTGATACTAGCTTGAGGGTTTTCCTTACACACAAAAAAATAAATATACACATACATACATACATATACACATACATACTGTGCCTATATTATAGGCTGTATATGCAGATAAGTAAATGTGTATGTAGGAACAAGTATCTAAACAGAGTTCCTTAAAAAAAAAGAAATATGACCTAAATTTTACTCTTCATACACTTGACGAATGCACACTCCAGGGCTTTTTGGACTGAAATTGATTTCAGTGATCCCATTTCTGAAGCGCTGAACCGAGGGTGGAGCTAGCAGTGACCGCATTGCACAGTATACTCCTAAGTGGGTTAATGTCCATTCCGTTTTGGCCCCATTGCTATAAAGGCCTAGATGCCCAGCATGCAGGTAGTCATTCTAGTTCTAAAGAAAATGTTTTTTTATTTTTTATTTAAAGTGAAACAGAATTAGGTTTTGTATCATTTTAGCAAACAACATGATACTTCTGCATGCACACAAGTTTTACTGACTGCCGTAAAGGAAAACGATAGGCAAGTTCTCTAGTGTTCATTACATAGAAATTATGAACAGAATCTACTTTACTTCTCTCTTAAAATGCGGTTTAATACCTCATTAACCCCAAACCACTAATAAAATGAAACATTTTGCATCTGGTTTGGCATTAGTCATTCCTGTGTATAGTCTATATACTTGTCATTTTATTAAATTCTTATTTATTCTATGTTGGTTTTTAAAAATGAACACATACTTTATTTGCCTGTTTAAGCCTAGTATGAAACAATAATATACCATTTTGTAAATCTTTTTGTGCATGTCATCTTTATCTGTGTGGATAATATAGTTTACCACAGACCAAAGCATGCTATTTCTGTGACATACCCATTAGCTTTGCTTTTAAGTGTAAATCTCAGCCGTGCCCTTATTAATATTTATATAAGCATGTGTTTACCAAACATCTAGCGTAATGTTATCTATATCATTGGTGCTTTCAGGCTTTATATTAAAATGCCTTTTGACCATAAATTATGTATTATTTTCAAAGCATAAATATATATATTCAGAAATAGAACGTCTATGATTTATTACACAGTGTAATTGTATTGAAAAATGTACATGTTTGAGATATGTATAAACGTCTTGGTATGATAGAAATAGTGTAATTTCAACCTAGGCAATGTGTACACAAATAGCCACAGTAGTTACAAACTAAAACAAACTGGTAATTGGCAAGAGAAGTTTTGTTTATATAATATTATTGTCATAGACTGACAGTCTAAATAAGAGATGTATATACGATGTACACAAAAAGATGTGATTTTTATAAAGATTTTGTTTAGGAAATTTGGCCCTTTTTTCACGTACAGTATATATTCAGACATATTAATGCATTCTATAGAACCATGGTAACACTAATGCATTTATTTATTTTGTCTTATTTATCCATCTCCCCTAATGTTTATAAATGTCACTGTCTTTCCAGTCAAGAAGCTATTATTTTGTATTACTGTTATTAAAGCTTAATTTTATCAGCACGGCTCATCCATGTTATACATCTCTATACTAGCAAGTGTGGTGTGGACCGCAAAAAAAGTTGGACCATTCATGTCTAGGCAAATCCATTTCTCAATTATCTTATTGAACCATGTCTCATTTTCAAACTGGTAAACATATTAACCATAAAAAAAGATTTCATCAACTTGTCTGCCGTACATAAAATGTACCCGGCATGATAAAAGACTTGGGGAGTTTAGTCATGAAAGAGGTAATTGCATGGGGAAAGAGAAGGGAATTGAAAAAATAAGGCCAAAGTAGCAGAGTTGGAAAAACGCTCATTCAGTTATATTTGTTTATTTTGGTCTTACTTTTGCAATACTCTTCTCAATTCCCTGCAATTCTTTATTCTTAGTTTTCATCAATGCCCGGTGCTAGTCAAGTTGCTAACACATGTATGGATAAACTGATATTGTAATTTGCAGAGCCCATGCTGATAACATAGGAATACAAATTACAGTTATAGCTGTATGGTCTGCAAATGTCTGCTCCCACAATGCTCACTGTTTACTCGCACAATGGTTTTACCGTATGCTTTCTGTGATAGTCGGAGAAATGTTGAGGGAGTGTGTGTGCATTCACCACCATGACTACAACCAGGAATCAGATTTTCACAGGTTATATTGTGCTACCTAATGTAATGTATTCTGTTCACTATCATTTTATGGATGTGGATAACAGCTTTACTTTAAAAAGGGACTAAACTCTATAGCAACTTGTGTTGTTTTTAAACTGATTAAAGAGACTCTGTCAACCTAAACATTGCTTATTGAGTGAATGTAGAGAATTCAAATTAATGAAAAATGATATGTACATTGTGTTAACAAAATTAAACACAAATGTATAAAATAAGAGAAAAATATGGTTCAAATGTGTCAGTGGGGTCTCCTGCTTATGACACTACCACTGGTGCATGGGTTGCAGCTGCGACCGGGCCAGTCACTCCAGGGGCCCGGCCGCCCTGCACACAAAAAAAATAATGTGCGGGAAAATGGTTTAGCTGTCCAGGGCCCATTCATTCTTGGGGCCCAAAGCAGCTGCCCTGTGGGCCCCCGCTGCCCTTGTAAATGTCACTATCGGGTAGCAGCCGCGAGATCTGCATCCATCGGAGTGGACCCGGATTTTCGTCACAGCCACCGGAAATGGCGTGCGTGCAGGAAACTTTGCGGAGGAGACGGGGGCGACGAGAAGCATACAGGTAAGTACGGGGGGGGGGGGGGGGGGGACACTGGCAAATGGGCACATAACAGGCAAATGGGCAAATAACACGCAAATGGGCAAAATAATACTGGAAAATGGGCACATAACTGGCAAATAACAGGCATATAACAGGCAAATTGGAAAAATAATACTTGCAAATGGGCACATAACGGGCAAATGGGCACATAACTGGCAAATAACAGGCATATGGGCAAAATAATACTGGCAAATAACAGGCAAATAACAGGCAAATAACAGGCAAATAATTGGCAAATGGACAAAATAATACTGGCAAATGGGCACATAACTGACAAATGGGCAAATAATTGGCAAATGGACAAAATAATACTGGCAAATGGGCAAAATAGTACTGGCAAATGGGCAAATAACTTGCAAATGGGCAAACTAACACTGGCAAATGGGCAAAATAACACAGGCAAATGGGCAAATAGGCAAAATATGACCATAGATGCTATAGATAATATGCTATATTATGCTATAGATAATACAAAGCACTATTTTTCTAATTTTTTTCACATATATTCATACATTCCTGTCTGAGACCTGTTCCCAAAAAGAAAACTCTTCAATTTCAAGAAACACGTCTGCATAGAAGTATTTTTGTATTGTTATATATATATTTTGTTTTTATTTCTATACACTTATTCATTTTTGCACCAGGGCCCTGTAGTTTCTAGTTACGCCTCTGGACACTACCTTAGAGTCTGATGTGCAAATTACTAATTTTCCATAAAAAAATGTGTTCATTTTCATATGACACCACAGGCGATGCAGGAGATCCCACAGACACTATTTTTAAAACATAAAAATCATTATATCATTATTATATAATCATGTCATATCATTAATCTTATTTAATAATGTGCAGACAATTTTTCATCTTTTTGTATTCTCTACATTCACAGTCAATGTTTAGGTTGACAGAGTTTCTTTAAAACAATTTGAATGGCTTTCCAGTGACTGTCTTAAACACCATTATGTTCTGGGCCCATTTAAAGACCTGTTCATTAACAGAACAGTACAAAGGACAAGAAGAGGCCGCCCGATATGACTTGAAGAAAATAGGTTTAATCCAAGGGATTTTATGGTAAGTGCAATAAAAGGTATGGACTTTACTGCCTGAAGAGGTGGTGCTAGCAAATACATTAGTTGCATTCAATAAGGGATTGGGTACTTTTGTATGAACCAGAACATAAAGGGCATTGTATGTTAGTATAGGCATTCATATTAATTTAGTGCTTGTTGATCCAAGGAGAAATCTGGATAGGAGTCAAAGAAGGAATTTTTCCTTATTGAAAATAGAATTCAAATTTCGGAATTAAGAGGGTTTTTTTGCATTCTTTTGGATCAACAACAGTAAACAAGGACAGGAGATAGAGATAAGCGGGGCAAGGGATAGAGATTAGCGGGCCAGGAGATAGTTATCTATTTATTTTCTTTATACCAATGGACAAAGAAAAATGGTCATATGACCGGCTCTCCTTTTTCCCATTGAGTGCTGCTCTATCAAATGGTAGCTACTTAGTCTTTGGAAAATTGGTGCACCATTCCAATGTCAGTTTTACTGAGGCGGAAGTGGTCTTCTCATTAAAAAAAAGGGGTTAGTCTTTCTTTAAATATCTGCCTGTATTTAATAAGGCTTATGAATATTTTATTCAGCACTTTTATCATTTCTGAGCTCATCTTTCTTCTTGAACCAGTAGACAGTCTCAACTCTTGTACAGATATTCTGAGATGACGACCACCAGAGAATAAATGCTGCTTTGATACAGTCAGCCTTTTATTAATTTAGTTTATTAATCCTTAAACTGCCAGAGGGCGTGAGAGGCATTCAAAAGTACGGCTTTGCTGGTCCCTCAAGCCCAAAAGGGATTAATGTTATATCATGAGATATGAGTGTCATTTAAAATTGCCTTCACTATGGTATTAGTAAATTGTATTTTGCCATCTGTTTAATTATCAAGGAAGCCTGGCTTTCTTCACATTTTTAGAACATATATTTGTTTTTTATTATTAACTTGCCACTATATATCCATAATTAGGGTCTTCAATTTTTCTTTCTACTATAAAAATCAAAACCAATTACCAGAATTAATTAAATTCCCATGAGCATTCCAGACAAGTAAACACAAGAAAATGTACCATAAATAGGTCTGTAGAAATATTTCAATATACGGACATGCACATATATTTAATATTTGGGATTTATTCACTAAACAGAGAATACTGAAGAAGCAAATCTTAGGCTTTAATATTCTAAAAAATTATTTTGCCCTTTTCTTTTCAAATCGATTGTCAGTTCAGCACTATTCACTGTTTAGTGAACAGGTCCAATATATGTGAGATGCGTTAATGTTTAGGTGTTATAGGGTGTGTTCATTTATTTGGAAACAAAATATTGGCCACTCACACAGATTGACATTAAATAATAGAATATTGTGTATTTCATGTTATCTGAAACAGTCTACAACTCTTTGACATGTGCACTACATGCAAATAAAGGGCTATAAAGAAGAATAAAACTGTTTATTTAATATATATACATACGTATACATATATAAATATGTACTATGCTAACTTAAATAATAAAATGACGCATTTTAAGTAAAGAAAAAACTATTCCTGTAACAAGGTCCTTTTAATATGATATCAACATTCTTTAGCACAATAGCCTTTTTACAATTACCTGTTATGGCATGAGAAAGAGATGTTAGCCCTATAAGCACCAAAGTGCAGGATCTTTTACTATTTACCACAAATGTGAGTTTGAAAATGGTTTCCATTTTACATATGACTCAATTACTAGGTTGGCAGAACTGGCTAAATCTAGTCCTTCATTAGTAAAGGCAACCAAGCATATGCAAATGATTAGCGTTGTCTACTCCCTGAAGCCTTGGAACGGCAGGAAAGCCATGCTTTGTCAAAAATTCTAAGCTGACATCACTGTGACATCATCAAGCAGGTGCCACCACATTTATGCAGATTGCATAATTTAATGAGTATTTAATTGTGTAAATATTCTTCTCAACTACTATTTAACCCCTTTCAGTGTTCATTATGTATGCATAGGATTGCCACCCAGCGGGTATTAAAAATTTGCATTAGGCCAATGTTTAGTATTTGAAGTCAATAGCATGGCAGGTATTTTTCTGAAGGAAAGGTGGGAAATCTTTTGTATGCATTTGTATGCATTTTGAAGGGTCAAACAAAGTGTGGAACAATTTGGCAGGGGACGATTTACATTAAAGAGAAAAGATACTTGAGTGCTATCTAAAAGTAATTACAAAATGTATATAGATCATCATGTTAAATATGCACACATGGTATGAAGTCATTCCAATACTCAGACTTATCATGATACATATTTAATGAAGGACATTTAATATTAACGGACATGTTATATATATTACATAATTGTTAAATGTCAATAAATAGCAATACATATATGTTTAAATATTACATTAGTACAAATGTTTATGTTTAATGTTAATGTTTATTAGATTGTGCTAAACAATCAAGAATTACCTATAAAAACCCTCAACAAACTGTTCTCTGCACGTTATATGTAAATAATATCAAGAAAATATGTCTTGACTCAAGGGACATGTATATGGTTCATCAGTTTTCATAATACACCTCTCAAATAAACAAATTCAGCATGGGAAAGCAAATCCATGCTTTGCATTTCTCCGGTATTATGTAGTTTATGTGGCAGCAATCTGCCTCAATCATTTTAAATGTGATACAAGTTGCTGACAAGCATCACTTGTTAAAGAAACAAGGAGAGCGAAGTATTTTCACATCCAATTCACATAATACTGAAAAATGTTAAAGCCAAGATCCTTGATGGATGAACAGCAGAGGAAAGCTGCCATCGCTAAAAATGCCTATAGATTTCTTATACAGTTAATACACAGATTAAACCATGGTATGTGAAAGGTGAACTAAAATCTCTACTAGACACAAGTACACTCCTACGGAACTCAAAGCATTAATAAGGGAGGTGTTTTACCTTAACCCTACAATGCCATTTCCCAGAGGCAACAGCTGCTTAATGTCATTTTGCAATCTATTTTGTTTATCAGTCATTTCAAATGGCTGGTTATAGCTATTTTGAGGATATTTGCCAAAACTTCCACAAGATTTGTAATGTTCCTAGTGTGTTTTTGTAACTAACGTAATGTATCTCAGCTGCACAATGGCATTTGGCAAACATTCAAGACTTTTAAAATAAACCTGATGAAATCTTGAATTGCAAGCCATATCTTACTGAAAACATGAGAGATTACAGTGCATTTCAGGAGTTCACATACACTTGTTTAACCGGTGATTTTTTTTTTCTTTTTTGGAGTGTAGTTGTTAAGAAATAAATATATCTAAAGATTTTTTACTTGGCCTGAACTTCCCTCCTCAGATATTTATAAATATAAACTGAAAGGCCAGAATATGTTTCGGCAGTCACACAGACAGAAATGTAATCCCTAAATCTAGATTGCCATCTTGACCCGAGAAACAAAAGTAAAAATGATGAAATATTATAGGTTTTTTTTAAAGCTGAAAATGCAGCTGCACTGGGTACAGTCTAGTGTGTAACTAACACAATAAATCTGGATATACCTATGCTTCCTGAACCTTTGCATTGTTTAGAGCTAGGGTAAGGAGAATAAATCATTGTGGGAATTACAGCTGGCACGTTTATCAGACCATTCCTTCAGTATTACAATGGGGTGAAAGAACATCACATGTATGGGTAATGCAAATAGTAACTAAAAGTATGGGTGCACTGTAATTTCTAGGTTTCATTACAGATACAAGAACAATATAAGCAATACAACTTGTTATTATCTTTAGTGTGCTGTTTACTTAAATGGAATTTACCAGCTAAATATTGTTTATGCAGTGAATATAGAGAATTAAAAAAAAAACATTGAAAATGATTTATATTTCATGTTACCAGAATTGTGCACAAATATAAAAATTAAGAGAAATGTGTTAAATGTGTCAGCGGTATCTCCTGTTTACCTTTAACCTTTCCTAGCAGAGCCTGAATGACCTTGATATTCCAGAAAGTTCATATCATTGTCAAGACAATTTCTTTGGAATGTGTGCATAGAACAAAATAAGATTTTAATTCATACCAAGGTCTAATATAAATGCTTCTCTCCTGTCTGTGTCATAAAAACTAAGGTTTGCACATTAGACCTCTGTAATGAACACTGCTGCTAAAGAGATTGCTTGAGAACATGTTTATGGATGCCTCTGATGCAATGGCATGCACTGTTATATGTACAGATGTACTGACCTGCTCTCTGCCTTATTCACAGAGCTCATGGTCTGTGCACATAAATGAGGAAGAAGTGGGGTGATATGAGATCTGTGCAGCATTATTAGTGGGTCTACTCAATAAAAAAAGAGAAATACAGGGAATGGCAGGAAATTGTGAATTGTGAAAATGCAGCTGAATTGGAGAATGTTTCTAATGCAGTAATTTTGGCTCTAACCGATTTGCGGTTGTAAGACGTTCTTTGTCATCCTAAATCACAGGTGCTGATTTAGGATGGCAATTGGACTGCATAGAACGTCCTGCAGCAGGATCCCATCTATCAAATAATGCTACTTTGAGTGGCCGCACTCTGACATGGAAAATGTAGCTAATGCTTAAATTGAGTGCTGACTACAATTTAATTAAATGCAACGTGCCCAAACTTCTGGGTTTAGGCATGCCTCCGCGATGCAACACATGATGTTGCAAAGTCTTGGCCTTAATTTAAATTTTTTCTATGCCTATGTGTGTTCTATGCCTATGTGTGTTCTATGCGTATATGTGTTCTATGCCTATATGTGTTCTATGCCTATGTGTGTACGATGCTTTTGTGTGTACTATGCCTATGTGTGTACTATGCCTATGTGTGTTCTATGCCTATGTGTGTTCTATGCCTATGTGTGTCCTATGCCTATGTGTGTTCTATGCCTATGTTCAAAGAGTTAAATCTTAGCATATGCTGTATAATGGTGCATTGATTAGCACACACATTTACTAATTTGGATTTAATTATCTACTGGATGCTGAAGACTACTGTCTTATGGAGCCCATACTTTTGTTAACATAGTGAAGCGCTTCAACAAATGTAGGTAGAAAGCAGTATGATATAAAAAACACAATACTGAAATCCATTTTGTAACAAATATATACCTTCAAAGCATTATTAGACACAATGGGGGTTATGTATATAAGCTTCTGCACAACCTAAATGTACTTATATATACTTTGGCACACACGAAAATTGCGCCAGTTTTTGATGCCAGTTATTAATGCCACCCAATATGTATAAAAAAGGGGCACGCTGAGATAGAAACAGATGTTGGTAGTGTGTATTGGCTGTGCTGGCCGCGAACGCCTGGGTTGATTCAGCGCCCAGTGCACTGGTTGAACCCATATATAAAGGATCAGGCACTTTTTAGAGCAAGTAATTTTATACTTAACCCCCAGTGCCCCTGCCTCTCTGAATATGTTGCTGTAACTATGATACAGTTCAGTACAAAATGACATCTGCCATAGGTTTTTTTTAGACTTCAGATACAAGCATACAATTTGATAATATTTAATTTAAAACTACAATGAACTCTATTCACTAAACAGTGAACTGCAACAGTCAGTCATAAATAGAGAAGTTGAACTAATAGGAGCTAACTTGTTTCATCCCTCATCGGTTTCCCACAATGCATTGCTTAGCGATTAGACCTCAATGTGTTAACATTGCTTTGAGAGCATAACAGCTCTTTTTGTGACTCACAAATTCAAAGTTCATGTTCTTTCTTGATATGGCAGTTGAATCTGCCAAGCACAGTTCTTCTGATTTCTGCTATGTAAACATAAACCAGAACTTCTGTGAAGAATTAATTCACAGACATTGTAAAGTTTTAACTGTGAAGGATTTATTTTTATTCTAACTTAGTAATATAGTTTCAGAAAATGTAAAATGTTATCCATAGAACATAATATTGGTTGTTGTGCACAACCGCAAGTATGTCACCTGATCTTAGGTGCAAATCTCAAGTGGCAGAAACACCTACAAGTAAGATTCATTTTCGGCCATGGTACTTCCTGCTCGCTAGAATCTCTTCAACTACTTTGCTGCCGATTAGATTTAGATCTAATGACGTTCTATTTTATGAAATACAAAATTTAGCATCTTAAGGGTAGTATGCCCCTGTTATTTCTTTAAAATTGGAAAGTAGCAAAGCTAAACACCCCAGGCCATATATATCAAGGCAAAACTGGAAGAAATATGGGCCTATGAGCAACAGCAACAATATATTGGTTGCTATAGTGATTGCTTCAAGTGTAGCACTTTTCCTTAACTTTCCTCCTTTTGAGCCTTGATAAATATAGCTATCTGTTTTTACTGCGTGGAACACTATGTTGTGATACATATGGAAGAATATTTTTGCCCAGCAAGTACCGTACTTTCACAAATAAGATACTTAAAACACTTCCTATCCATTAAATGATTAAAAAATTAAAAATGAGTTTTGTATGTTTAGTAATAGTTTTGCCAACATGTTTTCATCAGCAATAATAATAAACATGATTGCACAGTTCTTTAGTACTGAGAATATTTGGAAATATGCAAATAACATAACTCATGCTGTATTATACTACATTAGAGGAATGTAAACGACATCTAGCAATCTATGCTCTACTAGTCAGCCTTAAACTCAAGTCAAGGCATCTACTGTAAAACTTGTAAAACATTGTTACTGGGAAATCTTGATTTTAAAAACAGTTTTGAAATGCAAATATTATCTCTGGCAATTCACTATTTAGTGAATGCACCGTATATTCTCTGTTTGAGTATAGATAGATAGATAGATAGATAGATAGATAGATAGATAGATAGATAGATAGATAGAGATATATTTGTTCAACTTGGCTACTTTGGCCTTAATTTTGAAATTCCCTTCTCAATTACGTGCAATTCGTTTTCATAACTACAGCCTATAAATCTGTGTATATATGATATAAGCTACATATATATATATATATATATATATATATATATATATATATATGTGTGTGTGTGTGTGTGTGTGTGTGTGTGTGTGTGTGTGTGTGTCAATAGATTTTCCTTTTACAGGGGACCTTAATGAAAACATTAAAATATGTCCCCCTGCCAAGCACAACTGATTTTAATGCAGTTGTGTAGTATAATATGCATTATCATTAACAAGCTTATTCCTTGTAGGGGCTATGTGGTCATCCTACCAGCCCAACAGAAACCTTACTAAGATGATAATCATCAATAACTGGAATTTAAGAAAGCCAATTTCCACTTTTTCAAATCATTCTGTAAGTGGCAAGAAACAAATAACAATTACTGATAGTAATATATAAATGGATATATTCCAGATCACATGTACCTATTAGACTCCTAACCACCGAGAATGAATGTGCTAAAACATGTTAATGCCAGCCTGACTCATTATATTAATGTATACAATAAATACCTGCTTCACTTGCTTAACCAAGCTGTGTGAACCTGTAAGAGGGTTACAATAGCATATTTGACATTTAAAACACTGTTTAATCTTAAAATGCTTGTGTAGCTAAAATGTATGCCATTATAAATAGTCAGAAAAAGTAATCAGCAAAATTGCAATATCCCTTTTGTTCTTATTATATAAACTAAGCAGAACATATTTTACATATACCCGGGTGCTGCTCCAGCCAGATACACAAAAGTCCAATAGAATAGAGACACTTGTGATTTTATTCAAGTCAAGTTATCGAAGTTATTAAATGTATTTAAAGTGCACAGAATCCTATGTGATTGCCTCTTTTCTTTTGGACTTTTGAGTTTATTTATTATATATATATATTTGTGTGTATCATCATCTGCACTCCACAAACCAAATAACAGAAAGCTTTTACCTAGGTACTATCAGCTTAGTATGCAACCGGTCCAGAAAGTAAGCACTCATGGGATTTGGGGAAAAAGCTCAGCATAGTTTATTCACAAGAATAAACAACGAAGAGCTTTTTCACCAACTCCCTTGAGTTCTTACTTTCTGGACTGTTATATATACACACACTGCAAGTTCTCTTCGATCTTTTGTTCTTTTATGTAATTAAAGAAAATGTTATATTATAATGTTAAATATTTTATACATATATAATACTGAAAAGCATAGTCTTTTATCATGTATATATAAATACTGTCTATATGTACACACACACACACACACACACACACACACACACACACACACACACACACATATATACTGATCAGCCATAACATTATGACCACTGACAGGTGGCAAGCTGGCAGAGACAGTTCGATGCTTTGGGCAATATTCTGTTGGGAAACCTTGCATCCTCATATTTATGTGGATGTTACTTTAACATGTACCACCTACCTAAGCATTGTTGCAGACCATGAATACCCTTTCATGGAAACCATATTCTCTGATGGCATTGGCCTCTTTAAGCAGTATAATGCATCCTGCCACAATGCAAAAATGGTTCAGGAATGGTTTGAGGAACACAATGAGTTCAAGGTGTTGACTTGGCCTCCAAATTCCCCACATCTCAATCCAATACAATTCAGCATCTGTGAGATGTGCTGGACAAACAAGTCCGATCTATGGAGGCCCCAATTTACAACTTACAGGACTTAGAAGGTCTGCTGCTAACATCTTGGTCCAGATACCACAGCACAACTTCAGAGATCTCGTGGAGTCAATGCCTTGATGGATCAGGGACGTTTTGGCATTAAAAGAGGACTTATACAATATTAGGCAGCTGGTCATAATTTTATGGCTGATCAGTGTATATAGCTATATACACACCCACACATTCTGGAGCTCTCAATACATGGTAATAGTGTCTCATTTTATTTGAATTTATCATAGTTCTGCATTTATGTTTTGTGGTTATTTGTATTTAGTTTTCTTCTTTGTTAATGATCTGAGTGCAAGAGAAATGCTCTCCTCTCATGAATGGGGTTAAACATATGAACTATAGTCTGACACTGCATATCTACTATCAGGTTGGAGTTCTATACCTCTATGTAACAAATGATGCTGTATTCTTATACATAGTGTTTTTTACGCAACTCACGGTTTGTCAAAAGTTCTAAGAAAGATGGCAAGCAGGTGCATCTAATCGGTTACAGAACAAAGCCCTTTTATACACAACATAACATATATAAATGTAATGAACCACACCAGAACACTCTGTAGCTCTATGTAGATTGGTCATTTATAATTGATGAGCAAGAAAGGAATGGAAAACTGCTTGCTATCTCGCTAGTTTTAAAATACATTAATGAAAAAGAGTATCTTCAAATGCAGATCTGCAATTACACAACCTGTTTCTACCTTTATAGAAATATCTATCATAAAATAGCCAAACGCTAATTGTATTGCAGACATTGATAAAATATTATATATATTATTTTATCAGAGGGGACTGGTTTCACCTAGTTCTATATGTATTATTTATATGTGTATATATAGTACTGAATAGGTGAAAATTGCAGTATACATCCATAAAATAGTCAGAAATATATATATATATATATATATATATATATATATATATATATATATATATATATATATATACACATACATACATACACACACACACACATTAGGGTTGCCACCTTTTCTACAAAAAATACTGGCCATGCTACTTCCTCCATAGACATTAACATTGGCCTCAAGCCAATTTTTTACTCGCCTGCTGGTAAAATACCGGCCAGGTGGCAACTCTAACACACACGTAACACATATATTTACATGTTCAGGTTCATTTACTGTATAAAGTCTTGTACACAACATTGTGGACTGGGTTTATGTATAATGCCTTTTTTATACAGCCATACACTTCTGCATGCAGCAAATTAATGCCAGAGATTTTCCAACACTTTCCAGACCTGATATTTTATTTTAGTCACCTAGAAAGTGCTGGACCAGCACAAATAGCGTAACTCCATACAACAGTCATAAGATGGCATTATAAATTCTAGCACCATTATTTTATATACAACCCCGGTGCTGTACATAGGTGTGTGAGTATATATGTATATATATATATATATATATATATATATATATATATATATATATTTTTTACACACACGCACACACTGTTGGGGGTTGTGGAAAATATTTTGTCCAATATACTGCTTTCTGAATAAACTCTGTATATACAGCAGTAGATTGGGCAGATTAGATGGACTGAATGGTTCTTATCTGCCTAACATCATTCTATGTTTCTTTGTTTCTAAGTAAATTGTGGTGATCTGACAACTGAGTGATTTTGGCTTGATATTTGTATCTCTTGTCAATTCACTACAGCTCTCTGTTCTGTGAATATTGTACATACAATGTGGCACTTGAAATATCAGGTTTTCATTTTCTTCACACGTGGCTCAGAGCACATTAGATTAAAGCATATGAGATTTTATTATTACATTTGTTATGTTTGTGTACCTTAATAATATGGACGAAATGGTGAAATATTTAATATATAGCATTGGGACTAGTGATTTTTAAATTTATGAAAAAATATATTTATTTGTGTGAGCTTTTTTTTTTCTTTCTTTCTTTCTTTTGGTGTGCTATGTTTATTTTTATAACTGGTTTTAGGAAAACAATGTAGGATAGAAATAAACCCCTTCATTTGGAGTTAGAACCACAATATATTTTCTGACCATGTTGGGCCTTTTTTTTTTTTTATCAAATGGTTTAAAATTAAACTACAGAATGCAATCTATGGCAAGCATCACACAGTACTTCTGCCTTCCTATCCTGTTTAGTGATCACAGGCAGGATATGCACAAATAGAATGAAAAAAAAAAGGACATTGAAACAAAAGACGTATTGAGATACTGCTTCTTCCTGATTGTAAAATAGGACATCAGTGTTTATAGATTTGGCAACCGACATCAGGATAATATTTGCATATCTTTCAGTTATTTTATTTTTCCTCTCTTTTTTAGCACACTAGTTTGGGATCAGTCTTGATGCATCTGAAATATAGCCTTGTTTCCTACTTTCAGAAATACATTAAATATTCAAAGCCACACACACTGGCAATACAACTTGCTGTTTTGTACAGCCATCTACCATCACAAAGACTGGAGACATACAGGAAACAAAACTGAACAGGCCAAGCTCGGTTCGTGATGACACTTGGGATGAGCACCACACACAAATGTTACAACACTGTGTGCGTCATGTTTGTATGGCCCAAGCCCACTGATTAAAAAAATGAATGCTTAGAGTAAACGATTTCATAGGTGTCACAAATAAATGGGTCACTGTTTTCATATCTTTAACATCTGTTGTTTATACCCAAGAATATTCACCAGGGGCAAGAAAATTAATTCCCCAATTGCTGTCAACTGACTTAGGCAACGGTAATAAATAGCTTACTGTAAAGCCTCTAGCTACAATAAAATGGTTGTCAATAAAACATGCCTGATATGGTAATGCTGTGCTGGGAAAATAGCTCCTTTGGAAATGAATTACTTCTATGGCAACCAACAGATCTATTTAAACATAAAGAATGAAAAGATTTCCAAGTGCTGCCTCATGTAGCTTAAAGAAGTTCATCTCTCATATTTAGCCTATGACAGACAGCTGGAGACATTAATATTTTAGGTCACTATTGTAGTGTAATAAGAAGGAGTTGGTGTTGTTGTTTTTTTTTGTTTTTTTAGCATAGTATACTTTAAGGAAAGCGACAATGCATTTCCTGTGTGAGTATATATATATATATATGAATCCCCCTTATACCATTAAGTTATTGGCTTGTTTCATTAATTTCTTGGGGGGTGGGGGTATCGATCCTTGGGATTGCAATTAAAAAACTAAAATTATATTTTTATAGTACATCAGGGTACAATTGTAATATGTTTTACAAATAATGGCAAAAGCACACTGTAAGTCGATCAGCTGTGAATCACTTTGTGTTTTCATCAACTTTAGTTTTATATGTCACACAACTATCCACAAGACCCCATACCACAAGTGCCAAGATTTGGGGGGGGGGGGGGGGGATCAAATGGAAGAAGTGAAAGTTGGTGCAGTAAATTCCAGCCATTCTGGAACTGCATTACAAACTCAAGGACTGGTCGCTCTAGTGCAACTGTCATTAAATAAAAGGTTTCTTTGGCTGTAGTGCCAGCCTGATCTATTCCTCCCCCATCTCTAATATACTGCAGGCTTGGCAAGAGTCCAGCCTAAACCTCATAGAACCTTAGTGCCATCTACAGGCCATTCCAATAGTCTAATTTGGAGGCAACAGACAAGTCTCAATGAAATAAATTAGACAGCTCTGCATTTAAATCTTTATTAGCAGGGACTTATTGGGCTGAAAGCTAATGCTGGATTTTGTTAAAATATGAGTTTCTCTGCTCACTAATCCCTCTTTAGATGGCAAATTTCACAGCTAAAATGAGCTTTGACAGATTGCTTTTGCTTTACTGAGATGAAGAAATATTTACAATGGGCTGATTTTGTTCTGCATAATTTTTTTCTATAATTATTTGAATAAATCCATTTGCATTACAAATACAGGAAAAACACAGCACATACTCTAGGATTCAAATTTTTCTACACAATTTATTTCATAGAATATTTGTAGCAAACTTTTGTTGACACATTTAAATCTGGAGGCAATTCATATCTATTACCCTGTATATTTGTACATTTAGCCAATTTGTTGCTGTTTTCTATAGACTAAATACCCCACTATTTGTAAAATGAAGACACAAGCAATTTTGTAAAATAAAGTGACTATATATAAATATTCCATGAAATGGTACCCAGATATGTATCATTAAAAATAATTGTTAGTGGAAACTTGTTTTTTTTTTCCCCTTTCTGTTTTTGGATTCATTTATATAACAAAAACAAAACAGAAAATAAAACAGATTTATTTTACCTATTGTGCAGCTAGTAAAGCTAGCAAAGGCACAGGACTTGAAAAATACACATTAAGCATCTGTTCAACTACAAGCACGTGTTTATCAACATGCTTTCAACTTTATTGGTAAATGTGGTTCAGATAAAATTATATATACTGTTTTCTTTTCAGATGTGGATTGCACCCAGTCATGCATTTATTTTGTCACAATAATGTCATTATTAAAAAGTGAAATACAGTAACATACTTTTCTGAAAGAGTAAAAAGAAAAAAGTTAACCCCTTTTCAAATTTGTGTTTTAAACGATTATGTCTATCCATCTTTCTATAGATGAGGTTAACATATTTATCTATGTCCATATATCAGTCTATCTATCTAGAATGGTAGACAGATAGACAGATAAACAAGGTTTTGTGCCAGAGTGCTATGCAATATATTGTTTGATAATGCATTGCATGGAACTTTGGCATTCAGAAAGTTTAAACCAACTTTCAGATGATTGCAGTCTTGATAATTTGTATTATTATTGCACTGCAAAGTTGAAAGTTGAGATTCACTTATACTTAATACAATATAATTAAGAGTCTAAAATTAATAACTTGTCAATAGACTCCTTAAAAAAAAAAAAGAGTGAAAGGGGTTGATTTTTTTTATTTTTCCCCTCTACATAATATGAGAAAGCCAAAGATGACCTTATGAAGACATACTGGCACTTTAATACTGGTTGATTGGGCACTTGTATGCAGTACTTATAGACCAGTAAAAGTGCTCGTTTACCTGTCTGGTGTGTAAGGGACCTTTAGTCTTGAAGCCTCCTTGGGAGCTGCACTCTGAGGCACTGAAGTGATCTGAACTAGTGGAAGAGCGTTTGGAGAGGGTGTCACAACCCCCAACAAAGGTGTTGTCCAAAGGGAGTTCTTGAATAACATGATGCTTTTTTACTGACACTGGGGTGTCTGCTTTAAGGTGAAAAGCAGACTGTGGAGATCCAGACTTGTAATGCTTAGCTAGGTCAGGGCTGTTAGGCTTGAAAGTGGTGGGGGGAGCTGTGCCCCAGTCAAAGCGTCCCATCCCTTGTTCCTCCAGCTCAGCTGGAAGACTTATTGTCCCGTTGATAGGTTCATGAACTGTGTCATCTGGTTTGGTCTCCTCAATGGTAACAAAGTTCAGCAGAGAACTCTTGGGTGACTTCCTTTTCTTCCTCTTCTTTTTCTTGTTCTGCTTGTTTTCCTGATTGGGTGACATCCACTCTGCCCCTTGTTTGCTCCTCTGGGCAGCTTTAAACCGTGATGCATGTCGACATCGGACCAGCACGGTGACAAATATAACAACTATCACAACCATTGCACCTGCCACGATGGCGATCATGATAGTGAGATAATCCTCGTTTTGATAGGGTTGACTGCTGTCCCCAATGTTTCTATCTAGAGGTGTTTCCATAGTCCTTCGTATCAAATCGTATATGTAGGAAGCATTTCCAGCAGTCTCATTCACATACAAGAAGACTAGTACCAGTGTATGCAGAGGTTTAGGATAGCCCAGGTCACTTATGTTGACCACTAAACGGTGAAGGCCCACATCTGTTGCAGATGGTTTCTCCTCAAGGGTTATGTTGCCTGTTACTGGATCTATCCTAAACAACCCCTTAACATTTCCACTAACTATGGTGTATTTAAGTTCAGCATTCATCCCAGTGTCAATATCCACAGCAAAGACCTCAGCTATCACAGATCCAGGAATCGCTGAAAGAGGCACCAGTTTAAATGATGTGTTAGATGGAGGTGAGATAACTACTGGGCTATTATCATTAGCATCCATAATATTAATAGTTACTTTCGCTGTGGAAGAACGTGGACTTTGCCCCCCATCTACTGCTTTGACATCAAATGTATAGGAACTTTGTTGCTCTCTGTCAAAAGACACATTGGACTTAATCAGGCCTGAATATGGATCCAGAACAAAGTTCTCATTGTCATTGAGTATGGAAAGAGTTACAGCTTTGTTCTCACCAGCATCTGAGTCTGTAGCTGTGATAACTCCCACCGTGCTGTACTTCGGTAAGTTCTCAGACACAAAAAACTGAAAGTGGTTATGGGTGAATTTGGGACTATTGTCATTCTCATCAAGAACAGTCACTATCACAGCTGCTTGGCTCTGCAGTGGGGGGGAACCATTGTCTCTAGCAGTGACAGTGAAGATGAAACGTTCTTGCTCTTCTCTGTCAAACACTCTTGAAGCTGTCAGCACCCCAGTTTTTCTGTCCAGATCAAAGAAGGAGGCATTAGGTCCAAGTTGATAAACGATGTCTGCATTCTTCCCACTGTCCTCATCTGTGGCACTAATAGTAGTTAAGTATAAACCTCTCCTGTTATTTTCAGAAACAGATAGCTCAATTACTGGCTGGGTAAAGATAGGAGGATTGTCATTTTCATCTTCCAATTCTACCCTTACTAAAGCTGTCTGGTTGAGGCTGGGCTTCCCAGTATCAGCTGCGACTATTTTAAAAGTGAATTCTTTGGTTCCTTCATAGTCCAACAAGGAAGAAGTCTCCAGTAAGTACTGGTTGTCATAAACTGCTTTTAAGTGGAAAGGTACTTCTCTTTCAATAAAGCAAATGACCTTGCTGTTCACATCTGTGTCTTTATCGGAAACGGTAATGAGGGCAATCTTTGTGTTGGTAGGGTCTTTTTCTGATAAGTACACTGTGCCATTGATGGGACTTATGATGTACCTGAGATCAATATTTGGAGGGTTATCATTAACATCGGTCACATTGATTGTTACAGTTGCCCTTGCTGGAGTGGAGCTGCCATCTGTAGCCAGAACAGTTAACTTGTGAACTGCTGTTTCCTCCCTGTCCAATGCTCTCTGAACAGTGATTAATCCAGTAGTGTTATTTAAAGCAAAAAGTCTTTTGGTAGCAGATGTCACTTGGGCACCATAAATATACTTGATTTCAGCATTGCTGCCTATGTCAGCATCTGTTGCATGCAGCTGGACTACTGATGTCCCTGTGAGGGCATTCTCTGGAATATGGACCTCAACCTGACTCTCCTTAAAAACAGGCTTGTTATCATTCACATCACTTACTGTAACTTGTAGAATTGCAGTGCTGGATTTCTGGGGACTTCCTCCATCCTCTACTTTGATTTTCATCACATAAGTATCTTTCTGTTCTCTATCCAGATTCTGTTGCACAATAAGTTGGGGCCACTTCTCCCCTTCTGGTGTTTCAACAATGTCCAATCCAAAGACGCTTTGCCCATTGAGAAGTTCATAGTGTTGGACCCCATTGAAACCTGTGTCAGGGTCCACAGCTGATGGGATTGGGAAGCGGCTATTAATCAGAGTATTTTCAGGAATTGAGATATTGATCACGGTTGATGGGAACATAGGAGCATTATCATTGGTATCCTTGACAATTATCTTGATCTTGATAAGTCTAAAAAAGTCATTGGGGAGGATAACAACTTCAAGTTCAAAGAAACATTCATTTTCTTCAGCATAAGATGATCCAGCACAGAGCTTTTCTCGATCAATCCTGGTGGAGGTTGTAAATATTTCCCCAGTGGTACTAGACACCTTGACCAAAGGAGAGTCACCTGCTTTAGAAACAAGTCTGTACACAAGGCTGGTACTAGTCCCAGTGGCAGCATTGATATGAGAGATATTCAGATCCTTTGGTATATTTCCTATAGGGACATTCTCAGGCAGTTCCTCTCGTATAGTGTAAATGAGTTCTTGGGCAATTGCAGAATCCAGCCTTAAGCAGGCAATAAGAGCAGCCAACAGGTAAAAATCCCTTAGGTCCATGATAATGTGCTTCCTTTGTTTTCTTGGATTTTAGGATTTAAAGGTTGTCACTGAGGAATGGTGTCGATTTGCAAGAGGAGGCGTGCATTGACTGCAAGATGCCTTACATGTCATTTCTAATTGGAGCCAGCAGCTGTCAACACAATCACACAAACAAACAGATTTGTTTCATTCAGTAAAATATAGGTCTGTATATACATTCACATGCAAAAAAAGCAAACAAAACTAAATTACAACACTAGTTATGCCAACGTGCTTCTCTCTCTCTCTCTCAAGGTGGTAATTCACATCTGCAAATAACGGGGACCGATTCATCAATATTAGCACGATGCATGCATGAAGAACACAATCCACTACTTTCCCTTCCTTAAGCAAATATGTAATTCTCACACGTTTATGTCTCTCTCCCCCTCTAATCACTGAGCTGCTGGATGTGTAATTCACATCATGCATCTCGCTGTATAACTGTTGCCAATAAAAATCCTAAGTCCTTACCAGTATTCCTTGTAACTGCACTGTCAGCTGCCAAATACAATTTGTGCTTCATTGCTTCTACTCTGGAGTCATTTTCCTTATCAGAGCCCATTCCTTCTGTCTCTCATACTATTTCGCTATGATCTGAAGTGCTACAGAGAGGCTATAACAAAGCTACTGCAGTAAGAACCTAACATACTTCCAAGCATTGCTAGCTACAAGACACAATACCTGGACTATATTTCATGCTTGCATTTAAAAAAAGATTTTGACATATTCTATATGGATCCTTTTACTTACTACTAATAAATGTCTTACAACTTACAAGCCAGTGGGTTTTCCAGTCCAGATGCCAAAGGTAGCCACAATAAAAAATGGTATAACAGTTCTATATGTTCCCTCTGGTCAGGATAGAAAAAAAAGGTGCAGTCTACTACTAAAGATTAGCCCTCAGGATGTAATTATCAGCTAATACTCATAAATACTGTAGGTTAATAATGCAGTTAAAATACAGTGATTCAGCGGCGATGCTCTGCTAACTGCAGATTACATAGGTGCAAGCACTCCAGGCAGATACTTTGCTTGAACTGGGTAGTTTCTAACCACTAATCTCATCTGCATTAGGCTGTACAGAGAGGCTGATGCCTGTGATTAGTTCCAGCAGGGTAACATGGGCAGGTAGAGAAGCAGGCTGTGCTTTATAAGTGGGCTCTCAGGCAACCGTTTACGTATTTGCAAGATAGCAAAAAATACAGGATTGTGAAAAGCACAAAATGAAAGGTTTCAACCATGCTCAACTTCATACTTTCCATATGTCCCCTGCCTGAATAGATGCAGTGAATCTAGAAAAGCATCCAGTAGTTGGAGGCAGCAATACAATCAGTACCAGTTTGTGAATCATACACCAAGAGGCTGCCTTAGAATGTGTTGCTCCTGGATGGTGATTTAGCAACTCCAAGGAAACACACATTGCTCAGTTTCCTGGTAAATCATGCTCTCCGCAGGGTCCGTCCACCAGCTAGGATGTGATCCACGGTAGTGAAATGTGAAAAGGGTACCATATCCAGATTTACGAATCAAGCCAGTTATATTTTCCATTAAGCAAAAGGTTACATTTCCATCAGTCACAATACCAGTGTTAAAAAAAAAAAATTAAAAAAAAAATAAAATAAAAATACAAGTCTGCAACTTGCTATGGCAGATGTCAGCGTGAAATATCGCTTTTCGTGATGCTAGTGTCAGCTGCCAGATATCCCCAAACGAATGGCTTTGAGATTGTAAGATGTTCCTTCTTCTTTCCTCTTTATACTATCCCTCTCATAGACGCACACTGTATATATCCCTCCCTCTTTCCCTTTCCCACTGAACTGGATTTCTTGATATAACTCTCAATAAACCCAAAAGGGAGGGTTTGAGATTTGCGTAGAGCCGCCCAGAGCCGTGGGATTGGTTATCTGCTGGTATGTGGCTGGGATGACTGACCGAGGAACCTTTGTCATAAGCTCACACCTGCGTCACTCAGCTCTGGCTGGGGTTAGGGGCGGAGCTCGTGACGGCCAGTGCAGAATGGTACAGAGGCTGCAGGCTTGGTGAGGTCGGTCTTGCAGACAAGCGACAGGCATCAGGAAAGAAGGTGTCTCCCGGCCACACACACAAACACACACACCTACACACAACAAGCCTTACTAACTGAACGCAACACCCATGCTAGTATTGGCTAACCTTTGGAACTCCCTAAGTGTATTGGACTGACTTTCTCGTTATGCCCAGCCAGCCAAGCGCCTGGCTGAGCACAGTGGAAAATGTATTTTTACTACGGATGGTGGGCTTTCTATCATGCCCAACCACATAAATGGAATATGTAGCTAACGAAAGCTCAGGTGCCAAAGGTTAGCCATCACTGATCTATGCGGATTTTTTTTTCTCTCTCCCCCTTTGATCGTTCCATTTATTACACATGTGCCTGTCCTTGTAACGATGTATCAAGCAGCATACAGAACATAGAGGAGAATGATGCAGAATTCCTAATCCCCCTGACTGCCCACCCACCTCCCCTTGCTTTATCCGCCCCCACCAACAAGACCCTTGGGCCAGTAATCAATCCGTGAGGTTGGAAAGGGCTGCGAAGGGCAATGAAATCCATTAAAGGGCCAGCGTGCCCTGGGCAAGAAATGATTTCCCGTGAATGCGCTGCCTATTCAGAATGGTGGCTTTTCTTTACAGACCGCGCCAGACTGAAAACGTTGCTGGTGGAGATGCCTGGGGAGATGCCTGGAGAGGAGAAGCGATTCAGTGGAAACCAAGACTGGATGGATGTGAAGTTTGGGGTCCAGGTCCAGCGACTAATCAGCTGCCCAGCATCAGCAGTCAGGAAGAAGGCAAAAGCCGTGTCCATGGTGCTGAAGTCACTCTCAGGCTATGAATTGCAATGGCAGAGTGATCACCAGCGAATATTTTAACCTTTCAAACCTGTTCCACCCGTCTCTGCCCATACAAAGGTAGTCCCTGCACTTACATGGGTTTAG
This sequence comes from Pelodytes ibericus, assembly GCA_036172795.1. Classification (NCBI taxonomy): domain Eukaryota; kingdom Metazoa; phylum Chordata; class Amphibia; order Anura; family Pelodytidae; genus Pelodytes; species Pelodytes ibericus. The sequence continues at coordinate 219,903,521 of CM069857.1, read as the reverse complement.
TTTTCTTGAAAAGGCAAGTAGTCTGAAATAGCAATAAAGGATTGCGTGGAGCAATGTTGCAAGTTTAAAGATCAAATACCCAACTTAGTATTACAGATAATAATAGCTTAACTACATTACCTGTATAGATCATATACAGTGCACAGAGCAGTGTCAAGTTTTCAAAATGAAGCAGTTGGTCATGGTAAAGTAACATGTGATGTTAGAGTACAACATTACACACTAGGATAAAGTCAGAATGATGTAAGGCTGAGGTTGCCATAATGAAGATTCAGATCAGATATATAATGCATGTTGTAAGTGTACATTGCTGTATGTCCAGTACTGCTCTCCACCCACACTCCCTAAAACAGACAAATGAGTTACTATCACACCTGGTTCCTTTACACACCAACCATGTCTGCATTTACATCATTATGTTTACAACTAATAAGGAGCATTTCCTTAATTGCACCTAAACTTTAGGGTCGTTTACAGGCACATTCAATGCATCCCTAGTTTGCAGCTACAAATTTCAATTTTCCTTTGTAAAGATCTCTTTCACTCCTGTGTATAGTCAACAAAGAATCTTTACCCACAGCTTGTTCTTTCAGAACAGTAACCACTGTTATATAATCACATGCTGAGTGAGATAATGCTCTCCTCATTGTGTCACCCTATTGAGGCTTATGTCACAAAAGTAGCTGCACTGTTAAATTTAGAACAAATTGGCTTGTTTTCTTAGCTATATTTAAACCGAATAAACGTAGAGGAAATGTAATTGCTAGATCAGTCTATGAAGACCAGGCTAGGAATCTGTTACACAATACTCCACTATCAGAAATTGTAGTAACATGATTCATATAACTTTGTTATATAATTTTTTAGATTTCAGGATTACTGTGTAGTATGCAGTTACAGACTTAGTGATGTGTAAACTTTTGCACCACACCCGCTGTGAGCTATATTTCCCATAATCCTCTCCCAGGGGGCATTATGGGAAAATAATCCACCACAGCTGGAGCGTCAATGGATAATTCATCACTTGACTATGGGCCGTATTTATCAAGACATAAAAGGTGGTATTTCAGGAAAAATGACTAAAATAGTAATAGTAACCATGGAAACCAATGGAACATTAGGTCCAAATGTAGAACTTTAAAAAAAAAAAAAAAGTAGAACCTGTTTTACCTTGATAAAAGTGGCCCTATATGTACTATAATACATGCTAGACTGTATATTTTTTTTTTATTTTTTTTTTAAATATAGGTGAATTGAATTTAGGAATTTAAAAAAAAAAATCTACTTGAACCAAAACAATCCTTGCAGTGGTAAATGTTAGCAGACTTCTATGTCACATCATAAAATGTGTTATCATCTCTTGGGGGAAGAATATCTTTGAAAAGCAGCCATGCTGCCTGATGTCATTCTAATAGTTATTTGCTCTCTGTAAATTGATGTTTTTTCCCCAACCAGTTGTCTTTTAGTAACAGTGTCTCCTCTTTGCAACATAACTCATTATCACTTTATATTAGTGGTATTTTATTAACCAAATGAGTGCTGAAGGGAAGCGTTGTTCACTTAACTATGCTCCTATTTGACCCAAATGTTCCTATGGTTTACCAGAATAACTTTTCCCTTTGTTTTTATATTTTTGTGTTCTGTTATGAAAATTATATTGATCTTCTGAGATTGTTATTCTTAGTGCCAAATCACATTGGTGTCTATTCACTGAGATGTGAACTGTCAAGTGAACAGCAAAAATCAGTCATTAATAGAGAATAGAACATTTCCTCAACGTTCCTATCCTTTGAATTCTGCCTTTAATGTCTGATTTGTGCAATAATTCACTTGTCAGTTCATCACAGTTCACTTAGTAGTGCACAGGCCTCATCCAATGTTTACATTCTAAATAAAAATAAACAGAAGAGGCGCAAATCAGGGAAAAAAAAGTGAAAAATGTTACAAATAGTCGAAAATTGCTCCTTATTCATGTTTTACCTACTTTTTTTTTCCCAATTGCACTTCTTTAGTACACGACCCCCCTAGTATGAGACAAACAATTATTATCTTGCTTATCTTCCCAACTCAGCTGTTAATCCCTGATTTTTGTAGTACAATTTTATGGTGTATATTTTTTCTTATTACAAGTTGTGTGGGCATCAAGTTGCAGTTGAGTAGAAGTGTCTGGTTGCTCGCTCTCCCAGTAAAAGGGGTACACACACGTGTTGTGTCACAGGCCTTTACACTGAACATCCATGCTGAAAAAGTCTTTAAAGATCTATTAAATTGCTTTAACTGCAGTTCTCTAATGACTGTCATTAGGATGAGCAGGACAGCTTGCACAATGTATGAAAATGGTTAAAACTTATGATACAATTATAAAATGACCCGTGAGCTAGGGTGTCCACATTATTCTGCAACACCAGTCAAAAATGCATACTCCAGGGCTGTACTGAACACAGATCAGTGTACATTTTAATTACAGCCCTGGAGTATACATTTTTCATAAGTTTCTCTGAATGAAATGGCAATGTTGTCACCCTACTGTGAGATCTAAATGCTATTTCAAATAGGTTAATGTTACAAGTAATAATAGCACAATATGATAGCCTTCCACCATTGCCTTACTTTTATTTTAATTTTCTGTGATCAGTGTAACATATATTACACTGATCATCCAATTTAAATACAGCATATAGTTGAATATTGATGGTATATTGTTCTTGCCTGCCTGAGTATCCAAGGGAAGCAATAACCCTATTACCTACCAATTCAGTAATTATACCCCCACTCAGTTTTAGATTGTGTGAACATTTGAGCAATTCTTTGCAATTATTGTTCCAATATGTCTAGTACTTATGTTATCTACCATTTATACATTGTGTTTGCACATTGTGTAGTACTGCAAATTCTTATAGTGCTTTAAGGCTAAAAGAATAAGTGAGGCTTCAGTCTATATGTAACATACCTCCATTCTAACTTAGTGATGGCTCTATACATTCCATTAACTAATAATCATTTGCAGCAAATATGAAAAAAACAAACATGTAAATAATATACTTTCAATCCTTCCTGTGTCACCTTTCAACACCACCCCCTTATCTTCAAACTAACATTATTATTAACTTTGTCCACAAATGGGTTAATTACACATCTGAAGTTAATCAGTGCATGCGAAGAAACAGTTCACATAGGGAATGAGAGAAAGTGTGGACAAGTAGTGTTTTTAAAGCTATAGTTTTTTTTGTATCCGGATTGACATCCTGCTCTGAGTCTGCCTTTTAGGTCTTGTCTACTCATTAAGCAAAACAAACAATGGAAATCAATGATGATTTGGCAAGGCATTGGATAACAAATATTCACTGTTTAAAAAAACAATTATATAGTTCATTTAGAATGTTTTAATTGCTCTCGGTTTATGCTACATAAATGCTATTTTGTTCAGTTTTGCTCTTGCGCTCTTCATAGTGATAAATGTGACTGTTACATCTTCATACAGAACATGTCTCAGCCAATTTGCTACTCTGGAATAGGATATATTCCAAGCCTTGAAAATAACCTGACCTTGGTTATTAAAAGTAATATTTCTCAATATAAAATGTGATGTAAAAAAATAGGATGTGCCACCACACTTGTGTTTGTGAGAGGGTTAAAGTGCCCTACCAGCTGAACACTGCCTTGCAGATTCTGATGATCTCATATTTAAGAAAGCCTCCCATATGTCCCATTACCTCCTTACACATTAACAAAAAAAGGAAATATCCTCCTGCACTGTGGGGGTTGGGGATATACAAGTTCAACATATAGATGTAATGTGCATCTTTCAATCATATTCAGGCACACACCGTGGCATGATCAGTAATTGATTTTGTTGTCAAATTTCTGGATATCACAAGAAACGTCAACAATGCAGTGAAAGGGAGCAATGCAAACTGGTGCCTAGAACTGTCTAGACAGAGACAGATGGGATTACCTTCAACCAATGTCATTCAGCCCTGATGTGTAGAAAAGCCTCTCAGTTCAAGCTGAAGTCAAAATCCCAATCAGGGAGCTAAAGCTTGTAGTTCAATTCAATTCTCCTGGGTGTGTAATGGGAGAAGGTAATACACTGTTTACTCTCCAAACCACCTCTACTGATTTCAGGGCCCTTGTAGGTTTAATTGATCAGGTTAGGATTGGTTTCATACTGAACTAACATAGCCTAGTGTGCAAAGAATTTATATTAGACATCTCCACAGATTTCTATCCTCTGGCAGTCCAGTTGCTTTGGACTACATCTCCCATGATGCTGTATATTCCAAATCAGCTGGATTAGCAAAGGGGGGACTATCCATGCATTACCCTATAAACCAGTTTGATTTTATCACATAAGTACAAAGGGCTAGTCAGAAAAACATCGATAATATATTATCAAGAAAATTTGATTTGCCTAACCTTAGCAAGACTATACCATCTGTGGACATGGATATTTTTTCCTATTTTTTTTTTATTCCACATTGTACATCCCTAAGCCATGTTTAATTTCCATATGCTATTGTATTGTGCAAAACAGGCATGGTAAGGATTACTTTATTTTACATTTCCTTTTCCTACCATTCTGCACAACCATATCACATAAAATGTTTTATGTAGGTAAGCAGCTGCAGATCAGGGTTCACCGATGTGTACTGTGCATATGATTAAACTGTTCTCTGCTTACACTGAATCAGTCTCAAGTAATATGTATGCATAAGAACGATTTTAGAGGTGAGCTATTGTCTTGAATCATTGCACTCCGGTTGACTGAGGATATTTCATTATAGAACAATTTAAGTAAATGTATGTAACCCATGCCATCCAGTGTCTTATATTAAAAGGAAAAAAAAAAGGAAATCAATTTCTGAGTTTTGATTTTGCTATGCTAATTTATTCTTATATTGGAGTATATTTCTTCTCTCACCTGAAATAATGAAAATTAGCTTTATGATCAGACATAGATTGCTAAATGTGGCAAAAAGGTAGACTTTAAATGAAACACATATCATTTTCCAAGTATAGTTCATTGGAGCAATTAAATTGTAATGGTACAAGGAACAGTAAGAGCCTGTGTCTTTATACTGTCAGTATCAGAGGCTCTCATATAATCGAAAGGTCACTTGTTCTACATTACAATATTAAAATGTATCTATGTGTCATATCCACACCAAGTCAGCTTAAATAGTCTCAATTCAAAGTCATTTAACTCACTGAGCACTGGAGTTTACCGATATTGGCACTCACTGGGTTAAATTTCAGGTGGTGACCGCAGACATTACTCACAGTCTCCTCTACCACTTACTTATGGCTGTCTAATTGTGGTCTGCTGTCAGCCCAGATCACACCAGTTTCTGTAAAAAGGGAAATCTGCTGTGGAACATTATACAAGATTAAGACAGAGTTGGAAAATATCTTTCCAATAGAGAAAACTGCTAAGTGCTAAAGTAAAAACTACCACCACACCCCCTACACGCTATTTGCAGTTACCTAATTACATCTGCTAAGAGCATTTGCTACCTACCATATTTAAAGGTTGGACTTCTTAATTGTCAGTGGACAATGGCCCCTATAGGAAGGTAGAAACATATAACGTTTGCATGCTGCTTTGTAGCATGTGAAAAGCTTATGTATCCATACGGAAATCAATGCAATAATTAAGGACACATATGACTTCTACATATAGCACGGCAGCATGCAAAAGTTATATTTCTAGTAAAAAAAAAAAAGTCCAAAGTGGCAACACTGAACATAATTATTTTTCTCCATTCATCTTAACCATGAAATCATATTTCATAAAACATTATCAACTTGGACTCCTTCAGATCACAAAAGTCTGTTCTCCAGATGTCATGTTATAGTAAATAATTCACATAAAACATATTAAATATTCATGAAGTGATAGAATTATAAACATACTCTTTGTAAAGAGGTTTAACTGCTGTGAAAGTATTGTTATTGTATTATTTACTTATGCCTTTTGCATTTATTGCACACAGCTTTCTAAAAACAAGTCTTATACTCACACACAGGATCATTTAATTGCCTTTGTGTAATTACAGGAAATTCAAAAGCATTGCATATTTTATTTATTTATTTATTTATTTGCATTAGCCAAGCTTGCGTATCCAAATATTCTGGACAGTGCACAATTTTTTTCTTGTTTGACTACACTCTTGCTAGCTAAAGCCAATTACTGCCAAAGACATATGCCTTATTACTATGTATAAGACCCACGAGGGTATAATCGTTAAAGTGTGATAACCATTATCATTTGTTAATACTTTCTAAAATAAATGATTATTAACGACTGATAGTGGCAATCAAAGTTTAATAAATAGGCCCAGAAGAGCGAGTCATTTTATGTGAGTGGCTCTTGAATAATTAGATCGCTCATAAATTAATATGATATAATATCTCTAAATCAGGCAAATCAAAGCAAATAAAGGAAGCAATGAAACAGCAGTTATTTAGTAATCAATATGTAATATTTCATCAAATGCTCTAGAAACATAATTTTATAATCTTATAAGGTGAAGAAATATTATAAAATAAAAGAAGGGGATATCTTGGCACTCACACTTAGCAATCTCAATCCTTTAATTTGAGTATCCAGCACAAAGTGAAAATGTAAAATGCAATATAAATCTGTGAACTTATGACTAAGTGCCGGTAGGCGTGAAACACGTCAAGCTTTGTAAGTTGTTTTTTCTTGTTACGTCACAGATTTATATTCCCCTTTATAACTTATCCATGTTCTGGATACTCAAATAAGAGGCTCGATATTGCTAAGTGTGAGTGTCAAGATCTCCCCTTCTTTTCTTTTGTGAAACATTGTGGACTGTGGCTATAGACACACAGCAAGACCAGCGGGATCACACTCATTTCAATGGGTCTTTGGGGGCATAGAAATGCTGAAATCCCCATGAGGAGCAATAATTATTATGTTTTAGAGGCTGCATGATGGACAATTATTTTATTTTTAAAGGGGCCACAGGCATCATGCCAGGTCGCCAGCAGAAACTTTTTTTTTATGACAAGTGGGAGTTCTCTTGCCCCCGGGGGTATGATTTTTTTGGGGGGTGACACTAAGGGACCGGGGTGGCTATTACACTCCTTAACTTAATTTTAAAAGGGGAAATAAGAAATTCAATCAAAACACTGTTATTCCCTTACCGTAGTACCAGTGCTTTAACACAGGTACTTCTGTGGTCTTCATGTTAGTTGAATCGCACTCTATTTCTTCAAGATTAACATGTGGTGTCAACACTTTAACTTTTGCTGGCCTTAACATGGCCAGAATACAGTCCATTGTACTTATAGATAAGATATATTTATAGATATAGTAAAGAAAGTTCCAAATGAGAATACATCAAATGAAATGCATTTGGCTGTTTTAAAAGTACATCTGTTTAGTAACAATCCTAATTAAAACCAACAAATAAAAAAAACAAAAACAAGAATTATGGTTTAGTAAATGTGTTCAGGCCTAAATCTATGACCTTATTATGTTTAATGTAAAATACATTCAAATACACCAAGTTTAAAGTCTAAAACGGAAAAAATCTTGACGTAGTGTCGTGTGTTTTCTGGATTTCTGCAAGCCAATAACACATTTAAGTGGCCAACAAATAGCACCTGATCTCCACCATGTTTGGATCTTAAGTCATATTGCAATTGTTCTCACCATATGGTTTACAAATGACTAGCACTGATGAATGTTCTAGGTGGTCATTGGAATATTATAAAATGTGGCTTACAATGTGTATTTGGATTATGTAAGATTGAGTGCGGATATGAGCATGAAGCAGACAGTAAAAGCTGGAGAAAAACAATCAGAAAAATAACATTGATTATGTATTCATGTTTCAGAGGGATTGTTCAACCAACGTAAAGGTATTTTAAAGATTTACTATTTGAGGACTCACTTTATAAAGTATGGGTCACTTCATCAGGTATTAAGCCGCTGAGTCTCCTATCTTATCAGTCCTTTGGGTATATGGCAGCTTATTTATGTTTGACTGCTGCATTGAGAATACAATGGGTTGATACCGTTTTCTCTAAATCACTGTTTATTTCCAGCTACATAGTAACCCACATAACCAGGTGGTCTATAATACACTAATTGTTCACTAGACACAGCTACATCCAGGTTTTCCAGACAGTAATGTGGCATAGATATCATCCGGTACAGAAAACAGGACAATTCATAGCTTGAATACAACAATACGAAACATAAATCTCTGACGTCACAAGGTCTCAAGATTTTTCAGCAGGGAGCCATGGGGTCTATTAAAACCCTAATTGGGTCTCTGCACTGGATCCTTAGCTACTGATTTCTACATGATCGGGTGCAAGAACACAACAACTGGATTTAGGTGCTTGTGTCTTCTAGAATACACGTACTATACCTCGTGAAGGGGTTAATGGTCTTGTTTCGTCACTGACTGGTAGTGATTATATTACTGTAATTGGCCATTGCTGTGTGTAGCTCCTTTAACTGTGCCTCTAGTTGTAAGATTTTATGCAGTTAATAGGAAATGTTTAGTATGTGTTAGCTATAGCCATCAACCCACTTTTTTGAGAGCAATTATTTGGTGTTTTAGGTTTTGAGTTAAATGTGACAAGTTCACTATAAAATCACTAGATATATATTGCTTTTCATGCAGGTTTATTAGTTTTTTTAATTAGATGACTTGGTGAATAAAACCAAAAGCTAAGTATAAAAGGCTTTACAAAAAGCAGAGTTCTAAAATATTACAAATATTATTGTTCACTTTGGGGTCTCTTCATAGAGCTCTGATTTTTGCTGGAGTCCTCCCATTAAAGTCTATAGGAGGACTTTGGCTAACATGAAAATAACTAAAGTCATCCAGAACTCCCCCAAAATGACCCTGAAGTAAAAAAAAAAAATCTAATCAATAAATAAGAAAAGTATAACAGAAAATAATAAAAACAACTATGTTAATGTGTGACACATGGTCCTGTGACCACATAGCTGCATAGGAGGGGGGGGGGGGGGGGGGGGGCTGTCCAGCTACAGTTGCAACCCCTGCGACCACTGCTCTTAAAAGTGTATGAACAAAGCTGATATTACATGGTCAAAAGGCCAGTGAAGTCACATATAAAATGATACCCTTTCATATCCACAGTGGAGAATAGCGCATGGCAATCAATGTTGATGGTGAACAAAAACCGGTGATGTGGTGCCAACCTAAAGCCGAAGTCCTCCTATATGTTTTTTATTTATTAAATATGCTATTATGGCATATATTAGAACAAACAATTACCATGCCAATTAATCTTTAAAGAAATCTGTATTTTAATGGATTTCCCAGCTATTAGCCTAAATTCGGTTATTTTAAACAAACTAGTGCAGATTTTTGGGGGTTTCAGTCATTAAATAATACTGGGAGTCCTATGGATTTCTCGTGCAAAGTTCCCTGAATTGAACAGGGATGAAATTTGCTGAAATTGGCCCATGATAGGCCACCCTGAATACGCAAATTGCCGATGTCTCAACAATTCATTTAGTGATCCCAGTCTGGCCCACTTTCTGTTATAGACACATTGTTATCTGGCCTAATTTCAACCTCCTTATGTCATAGACACATTGTGATTCTCATATAGAGAGCAAATCTGCAGCTAAGCTCTAAAAGTGTAGCATTTAGCAGATATATTCAATTGGTTTCCATACTGATTGATCCACCTTTGAACTTTTGTCAGAAGTTGGTTTTTACATGATCACCTCTGTTTTCACTGGTGTGGACTATAATAAAAATGGCTTCACTCCATAAATTAATATGGAGTACTAAACAAAGCACTTATGACTAGGCCTTGCGTTCATGATGTACTGACACTCATAGGCTGGTATTGATATAAATGTACATGCTTCAAGGGACACTACCTCTTACAAAAGATGTAACTAGATTACCTGTGCATTTAAAACAAACACATATATAAGACATATGACACTGTTTTTTGTTGTTGTTTCAATTAATTGCATATAAAAGTAAAGATAAAGGTAGATCATGGATAAAATTCTCAAGATGGCTGCTGGAGACAGACACCTCATCTGTCCCCAGCATCCATTTTGAGAATTTTACCCATGAGGCAACATTCTATAAAATCTTCCAGCAAGTCTCACTTTACAACTGTGGCCAGAGTCTCCATGATGATGTCATAAGATACACCCCTGCTCTCTTACTGGCTCCTGTGTATCATAGTGGGTAGGACTAGGGGGCTGTGTACAACCCTTTTGTCTGCCTTCCAACACAAAGAGATGAGACTGACCTGATCAAACAGGATCATAACTCTGCACCGTTGTGATGTAATAGTAACATTACCCTCCCATTCAATGCAAGTCTATGATCAGAATTCTCACTTATAGACTGCATTCTGTGTCCCCAGCCCCAAAGTGAGATACTAGTTCTGTAAAGTCACTGGGGGGTATATAACAAGAACAAAAGAAGAGTTTTCATTGGTGTCTCTGATATCCTTCCTTTAGTAGTCTTCCCACAACAATGTCATGATATTTTGTAACTGGCGGAAGTACCAAACAGAATGTTTTTTGCAAATATAAATATCATGTTTTACTTTTCCTTTGATTGATGATTCTACATAGGCAGAACTAATTTCCTTGTAAATGTACATTCCACTCACTTTCATTACTATCTTACCCTCCAAACAACATTTGCCTATAATTTAAAGGATCACTCTGAGTTGAAAAAAGCATGTTAAATAATGCATTTATTATTTATTATTTTTTTATTAGTTTTTGCAAAACTTGTCTTTTGCAGTCTCACCTAGAGGGATATGCTTCTCCTTTCCAAAATGAGCATATACTACATTTCCTGTGATTCGAAGGCTTCCATAAAATTAGACTCAAATTATTCCCCATTGCAAATATATGTGCTGTTAACAAAACTAGAATGCAGAGGAGGGCTGTGGGACAGGAGAGCAATTACCCCTGTGGACTGCTCTCTAATCTCTCTCAATGGGCTAGGGATGCACAAATTTTAAATGCCCCAGTCGGAAATATTTTCAGTCATTCTATCTAATTGTCTTGTCTGCCTGTCAATATCTGTATCTAATCTGTCAGCAAATCTTGCAAATCTGGAAATCACCATGACCAATGAGAAGTGCTTCCCCAAAAATTTCAGTATGATATTGCTGACCATTCATAGTTCATACAGATTATACAGCTGCTCAGAAACTGTACAGGTTAGGTAATGGATAGATATGACATTTATTGGATGTTCAAATATGCAAAAGCTTGGCAAGAAATACATCGTTTATGTTATGCAGACAAACCTAAAACACCCCAAAAATGTGTTGTTGGTCATACAGTATCTTAAGATCTTTTAATTTCATAATACCACATTTTTCAGCTATTAACATTCAGTAATTAGTGTCAAATGGGTTGCAGAATGCTTGTGCGGTCAATCATTGTGTTTTAATGCAGATGTTTAATATGTACGTATTAAAGCTAAAATACATGTTCGGTGGGTATTACTGTATGCTGTCACTTTAACATAACTCTGCGGTGACAATTACAAATGAAGCCATGACTGGTGAAGGGTAATGTTTGAACCTTGCATCATCATACACAGACAGATCGATCAACTAACCAAATCAATTCTGGTGTTTTAGAATGGAAAGATAGACTGAAGGATAGATAGCATCAAAGTTAGATAAATAGACAAATTAAATAAATATCTAAAAGAGATCTACTGCCGTGCACATCTCGTTCCTCGATCTAACCCCATGTGAATTGCAATCACAAGCACTATTTTTCTCTTTATATAGTGTTGTTGTGTGTGTTTAATTCACTCCTCTCCTTTTGGTCTCTTCCAAGATGTTATAACTTTAATACATTACATATAAAGGCATAGTAAATAAATAGTAAGTTGTGTTGGGTTTGGGAAGATTTGTGCAGGAAAAAGTGAAGATGAAAATCTACCTCCACTTCTTTTCAATGCTCCGTTCATCCTCATTGATGCTATGGAGCCACAGGAATCCCAACCTGCAATCAACAGCCAAGATCAAAGATGAAATCACAAATATTGTTTCCCAAAAAAGACATCTCTAGTATAAATAAGACTTCACCCAGAAGCAGTACCTTTTGTTTTATCCAGGGTGAGCCCTGCTCTGATTGGCTGTGTGCATGCTGACAACCAGGAACTGCTGTGTCTAGCAAGTGAGACACAGCAGATAGTAAACCTGGATGTATCTGTTAAGATACATGTCGGGTTTACTTAAAAGTCCCGGGACATTTTTTGTCATATCAAGGAAGCAAGGGTTAAACAAATTGCAGTGTTCCTTTAAGCACAGTAACATTTCTCAACATGCAATTCATTCCAGGTTTGAATTTTATTTTATTTAAATTGTTTTGTGCCATTTAACTCCTTTTCATTTTCTGTATTCAATGTAAACATATAAAGTGAATAATTATCAAAATGCATATATAAACGATTAAAGACATCTATAAAAGTATAACATCTATGTATCGAATATAAATCACTTCAACAATACAAGGCTTTTTTCTTTTTACTCAAAAAAGCTTATTTCAGGGTATGACGAGGCAATGATATTTTTTGGCATTGTTCCCGGTGGTAAATGCACCTGTACAGCTAAAAGGCATTTCCATTACCATATGTATAGTATTTTCCATATGGTTATCTTATATAATATGTTTAAAATTCTGGAATTATCTAGGAAAATTGAAAACAAAACCTAAAAAATGCCTCTCCTCAGAAAGATAAAAACATAGATGACAGGACTAGTTGGTCTGTTGTAGACTAACTGGTCATGACATCTATGTTTTTGACTTTTTATAGTCAACATTCCATCTACTGGATGCACAAATGTAATTATCTTTGAAATATATTTTTATTTTATTTTAAATTTTTCGGTTCCCTTTGTATAGTTTCCCAAGAACCATGTCAACACAATGATCTTTATTCTCTATACGACCATTTTTAACAAGTTATAGACACCATTCAGCCCTAACATTATGGCCACTGACAAGTGACAAGTCTGCACAGGCAGTATGATGCTTTGGGCAATGTTATGCTGGGAAACCTTGGGTCCTGCTTATCATGTGCATGTTATTGTGACATGTAAAACCTACCTAAGCATTGCTGACCATGTACAACCTTTCATGGAAACAGTATTCCCTGATGGCATTGGCCTCTTTAAGCAGGATAATGCGCCCTGCAACAAATCAAAAATGGTTCAGGAATGGGTTGAGGAACAAAACAACGAGTTGAAGGTGTTAATTTCGCCTCAAAATTCCCCAGATCTCAATACAATCAAGCATCTGTGGGTTGTGCTGGACAAACAAGTCTGATCCATGGAGGCCCCACCTCGCAACTTACAGGACTTAAAGGATCTGCTGATAACGTCTTGGTGCCAGATATCACAACACACCTTCAAAGGGTCTAGTTGAGTCTATGCCTTGATGGGTCAGTTTTGGGGATCTACACAATATTAGGCAGTTGGTCATAATGTTATGGATGAGCCGTGTATCTATTGCTAATAGTTTCACCTTATTATCAACATGCACATTTCTAACCATAACCTTAAATAAACACTCCTGTGACACATATTTTGTTCTAGTTATGAGTTCTAACTGACAGGAACTGATATACAGACACATAGAAGTATTAGATAGTCAACAAGTGGGCTTTGTATATACTCATAAAAAGCATGTGCTTGTAACTGTATTAATAGCATACAATGAGGTAAGCTGCTGGGTCATGCTTCACCTTGATTACTGCTGTCAAACATTTTAGAAACATGACTGAGAAGAAAAGTTCTGCATACAACCACCTTAAAGGGACACTACCACTTTCATAAGCTGTAACTAGATTACCTGTGCATTTAAAACAAACACATATATACGACATGTGCCACTGTTTTTTTTTTTCTTTTCTATGTTTGAATTAATTGCAAATAAAAGTAAAAATAAAATTAGTTTGGAGTTTTAGCACTAACTCTCTCAAAACTCATAACTCTCTGTCAAAAATGGGTCGAAAATGCAACCCAAATGGCCCCCAGGTCCTCTACCAGATATGGGGGCCATGTCCAGTGGCCTTTCCATCCAATAATTTAAAAGGTGCAGGGAGGCTCAATTATAAATATGGATAGCAAGTGCAACTGGCCATGACCCCCCACTATCATTAATGGGGCTTGAAGCCTGTTTATTAGCTCCCAGACTCCTATTATTAATATTTTTGCTGGGAGCTCCCAGCCATTCCTAAAATGAGTGGGCCAGGAACTTGCCTAGGTTCCCTGGCCCATTAAAAATAATATACCCCACATTGATGGTGGAGTTATAATTAACCCGCCCATGCACTGTTAATACATATTTCGGGGGCTTGCCCAGGTTCCCTGGAATATGTATCAATAATAACCTTCCAATAAAAAATAGAAGGCATTTTTACTGCTTTTCACATTTGCATTTGAAATGGGAGATCGATATCGACTTTGGCAAGATAGGGTGAGAAGGAGGTTGAGTTTCCTTTAGTGAATAGTGCAAGGATGTTGACTTGGGAGGTTGAATTTTAAAGTGAAAGTCAACCTCCTCGCACTATACCTACACTCTAGTGAATATACCCCAATGTGTATCTTAAAGCTTTCTTACCTGCTTAGAAATGGACTACCATTCACCGTATTTTGGCATGTACATTTTTAAATCTTGCACTGTGGATGGACGGTACTTATCAGGGTCTGTCAGTTAAAAAGGGATTAATGTTGTTTTCACCTAGTACATATAATTAATATGTGGCCAGTAAAAGTTGAAGAAAAGACTGTGAAAGAGAAGGTGAAAGTATCTTCCTGAGATCTTATTTTTAGGTGCTTGTGAATGATTCCCTTTGATATAAATGAAATGTACTTTGAAGTTGTAACCACTTAATATCATGCAGACCATATCATATCATATTCAAGAACAATGTACTGAACTGCAACCTAGTACTGACATATCTATCCACAGTATGATGACGAGCATGAGGCCTGTACAGCTACACACAAAATAATAAAAGTGAACTGGAAAAAAAGTGTCCAAAGTGTCAATAGCTGGAAAGATAGACAAGCTTTAGAATTGTTCATACTCTATCCACCATTAATGTATAATTTTTGCACGTTACTTGCAGTTCACTTGTCAGATCAGTTTTCAATAAAATATAAATTAAAAAAAGAAATTATACACATATATAGAATATTATATAATGCATACATATGTATGTATTACACAAACATAAACACATTATTATTACATTGCATGACTATGTATAGATATATCGTTTTAAGTTGTGCAATTTATTAACATCGTTGAAAAATGTATGAAAGGACAGGTAACATGAGGAAATGTAGAAACAAAGGAAACGAGGTAGTGGTCTTTGTTCTAATTCTGACAGATTTTAAGCATACTTTGCCTGCACAGGAATGTGAACAGTGTTTTCGTTACTGAATGAGTTAAGGAAGAATAAAAAAGAAAAAACATTTTTACTGAGAAGGAGAAAAGGTCAAGAACATCATTTTATTTTCTTTAAAATCCTCTCTCATATCTACAGTCAATTTTTTGCGTTTTAGCCAAGCCTGATTGAAGCTATTGCTCATCTCTAGTGTTTGGTGAAAATGGGAAATGCAGCAAACATCACCATCTAGAGGCCATTTTGTCAAATTACTGCAAAATGACAAAACATTTTTTTGTGTACATTAATTGTACTTACCACAGTCACATATACTGACATTGTTTCTAGACATCAATAAAGTCACAATATTCTGTGCCCCCCTGCAGACTAAACACAGTGTGTTATGCTAACAATTATTAATATGCATTGTTTGAATGGCATTATTTTTTTTGATAGATTCCTGGACATCACCAGTTACCGTTTTTGTCAAACAACATTTTTTGGGATTGTTTATTTTCATGTCGGTTTATTCACTAAGCAGTGTATTGTATATGAATTGACAACAAGTTTCAGAAATTAGGAGAATGAACCATATTGGAAACGTACTATTTTTGCTTAAAGGCCCATTCAGAATTAAACTAAAGCTGACACTATTAAAATAAATACACATTTATAATTTCCCATAGTTTAAAATTTTTTTTTACTGCATCTCTAGAAAAGGATCATACCAAGCACCTCTAATAGCATATGGCTCCATAGGAAATGCATGGAGATGTCCGATGTACAGTACATCAGGTTTGCACATATGTGCATGCTATATCATGGTCAACCATGCCCAGGGCGATTATTTTTAATAATGAAATTGCTGAGCATGCAAAGTTGTATACTGTATGGTCAAAAAAAAAAAAAGGATACTTAAAAGCCAATTTCATGCTTCACAAATCCAGGTAAGAAATTGAGCTTGGTATAGACTTATAAACTGAAAATGCTATTGTAAATTGATCAGAAATCACAGTTTAACCCCTTAGTGACAAGACATTTTCACCTTGACTTTACCTTGGTGACAATGGCTGTTTTGACATTTCTAGCTTGTTTGTGTTTAGCTGTAATTTTTTTCTTTCTCACATACAGTACCCACACAAATTATATGTTGTTTTTATCGTCATAAGAAGGGCTTTCATTAGATACCATTATGTTCATCATATCTTATAATTTACTACAAAAAAAAATCATAAAATATGATGAAAATTTTTAAAAAACCCACTTTTTCTATATTTGACCTTAAATATAATTTATACAAATAAAATCATTAAAAAAGACCCCGTCTAAATAGTTTCTAAACGTTGTCCCGAGTTCAAAAATATGCATGTTTCCATATTTTTCAGTATTGTTTTGCGAGTTATGGGGCAAAAACCAAAAATACTGTTTTTTTGTTTTTTCCTATATTGAACTTTTGACCCCAACCCGAACCCAAAATTGAACCCTAACACTAAATTTAACCCCAACTCTAATCCTTATTATATCCCTTAATATTTTTTAATTTTAATTTAATTTTAACCCTATCCCTTATGCTAAAAAATATTTAATTTTAACCCCATAGGCTAATATAGCTATATAACCTGTTTTTAATTAATTAAATGTGTATTTTAAATATTTTCCATTGCAATGCTACTTAACTACCACTAGGGGCAGTCAAGTAGCATATTCAGAGTGACGAAAGTGAAGTTACTTTCACTTCCGAAGCTCAGACCGCCAGAGGGCATAGCCATATTGACGGAGCATGCTGCTCTGTCAATATGGCTCCCACGATAGCTCCGTGGGGCCAGTGGTGTATCTTGATTTTGTGCTGCCCTAGGCAGACAAAATCCGGGCACCCCCCTACCCAAGCTGCACACCCACGGTACACACCTAAGACATGCCCCATCATTCAGACTCACATCAAGCTCACACTCCCATCAAACTCAGTCACACACTCCTACTCCCATCACACTCAGTCACACACTCCTACTCCCATCACGCACACTCCGACTCCCATCATACTCAGTCACACACACTGTCTCCCATCACACACACTCTGTCTCCCATCACACTCAGTCACACACACTGTCTCCCATCACACACACTCTGACTCCCATCACACTCAGTCACACACACTGTCTCCCATCACACACACTCTGACTCCCATCAAACTCAGTCACACACACTGTCTCCCATCACACACACTCTGACTCCCATCACACTCAGTCACACACACTGTCTCCCATCACACACACACTGTCTCCCATCACACACACTCTGACTCCCATCACACTCAGTCACACACACTGTCTCCCATCACACACACTCTGACTCCCATCACACTCAGTCACACACACTGTCTCCCATCACACACACTCTGACTCCCATCAAACTCAGTCACACACACTGTCTCCCATCACACACACTCTGACTCCCATCACACTCAGTCACCCACAGTCTCCCATCACACACACTCTGACTCCCATCACACTCAGTCACACACACACACACACACACACACACACACACACACACACACACACAGTCTCCCATTAGCACTTACCTTTCCCTGGTGGCAGGCAGCATGGTCCCTCCATGCTGCCTGTTCGGCTTCCCGGCGATTGTGCCGACAGGTCACGTGACCGGGCGCGCGTATGACGTCAGCGCGCCCGTCACGTGACTGTCGGGACTTCCGTGTCGGCACACTGCACGGGGAGCAGAACAAGCAGCACGGAGGTTTCTCTGTGCTGCCTGTTCGGCTCCCCGTGCAGCCTGGCAAGCAGAGCGTTGATGAGGGGGGATCTTCTGATCCCCTCTCACCTCCGTCTCTGCCTGCTAGCGCGCTCTATTTTTTTTTTTTTTTAAAGGGCCGGATTTTTTTTTTTGTTATTTTTTTTTTTTTTTTTTCAGTGCTGGGGTGCGCTGCCGCCCCCCAAAATTTGCCGCCATAGGCATCCGCCTAGGATGCCTCGAGGTAAATACAGCACTGCGTGGGGCGATCATGGGGGCCCCAGAAAAGAAATTTTGGTGCTGGCTATTGCCTCTACACCGTTCATATTTTATGAAATATTTTACTAAACAAGTGTGACTGGGCGCTGCCATTTTGGGAAACATAGTGTTTTTGGGTGCCACCCACCAAAGACTTTACAGCTCTAATATCTCACTTTGGGCCTGGTAACACAGAATGCAGTCTATAAGTCAAGTAGCATATTCAGAGCGACGGAAGTGAAGTTACTTTCACTTCCGAAGCTCAGACCGGCAGAGGGCTTAGCCATATTGACGGAGCAGCATGCTCCGTCAATATAGCTCCCCACGATCAAAATAGAAATTTCGGTGCACCGAAACCGCTTGATAGAAAAATCAAAATCAAAAAGAAGGATAATAGTACTATTATCCTTCTTTTTGATTTTGATTTTTATATTTATTTCTTTATTATCAATTATTATTTTTTCCTTTGAGAGTGGTATGATATATGACTCTAATATACCTTACGTTTCCTCATTATTATTATCTATCATTATTATTTTTATTCTAATAAGTATTGTCTTTGTGTTTATGTGTGGACCTTTCATTAGGGTGTGATACACCCGTGCCTACGTATATTTATCTATATAGGTGTGCATATTTCTGTCACTTCTGGCATAATTCTACTCTCTATATCTTTGGTGGGCATCCACCTTCGTTTTTAATTAATAACTAAATAAAATTGTTTTTAGTGTTGCTGCTCTTTGTTTAAGATACAAATGAATATGGCATCGATGATTTTGTTTTTTGATGGAAGGGTGAGAATGGGTTGGATTAGTGCTACGGGTTTTCCATTTGATCAAAAGACATTTTTTTTAGCATGCACAGTCTGTGCTACATTGCATTTATTCATTTCTTTGTCCTGACAGTCCTGGATGCTGGCATAAACAAAGACTTACATACAGCTATAAAATATATAAACAGAGAATGCTTATCTCTGATTAACAAAGATGAGCATTGATATTATTGTATTTATTTTTTATTGTGTTACAGAAAATCCCACATGTCTCACAGTTTATAAATTGTCCTACTGATGTATTTTTGAAGCTGTAGGTTGTCTTATTGCATAATTATAGATTTAGTGAACATGAAAAAGGTCTCTCATAATCCATATGAATTCAAGTACATTATTGACCAGTTAATGAAGAATAATCCTGTGTGAGCCTATGGGGTCTATTAGGTAGTTAAGAACTGGGCCAAATTCAGGACTAATAGCCAAATTGGGGAGAGGGGAACTTGGCCTGAAGAATCAATAGTATTCATTAAAAATGACAAATTATATGCAATTTCATAGAAACATAGCAGTCTGGCATGTCCCGCAGTCTGTGGCTCTCCATTATTCATATTCAGCACTTTCAGAGTACAGTGGTGTTGTGGAGGTAGGCTCTGACACAGAGCTTGAGGAACCACCCTCCTCTATGACTATGGTTTGCAAGGAGAAGGTGAGGCCTGGTAGAAAGCAGTTGTTGTTGGGCGATTCTATCATAAGAGGTGTGGAGTTGGACAGTAGTGGCTTAGTGAGATGTCTTCCTGGAGCTACTGCTCGCAGACACAGGAGGCGTATTTCTAATATTGTTAAGCAAGCAAATCAGGAAGGAGAATTGGATGTACTGGTTCATCTAGGGACAAATGATTTGGCTTTCAATGAGGTTTCAGAGGTGAAGGAGGTTTTCCGTGTTCTTGCCAAGGATATAAGGGAGGTTGTGTTCCCACTGTCATTTTCTGAAGTTCTGCTTGTGCATAACATTCAGAATGATAGACGGATGCGTATTAGGGACTTTAACTTGTGGCTTGGGGAATGGTGTCGGGAGCAAGGATTTGGCTTTGTTTCTCATGTTAGTTCTCTTTGGGATAGAAATGAACTGTACAAAAAAGATGGTTTGCATCTTTCTCAAAAGGGAACAAATGTTCTCAGTGAGCAGAGGTTTTGCTAGGCGATTTTTAAACTAAAAGAGGGGGGCGAAATGGTGAGAAAACATCAATCCAATTGCCCCCCAAAACAGGGACAGAAGGTGCCTGCAGTCAGTGTGCTGAAAAATGATAAGCTTAGGGTCATGTCTACAAATGCTGACAGTTTAGGGCATAAGATCCATAACATGTGGCAATATTGGCAACTGAGAATGTAGATGTAGTGGCTGTTACTGAGACATGGTATAATGAAGAACATGATTGGGACATATCAATACCAGGGTACTCTTTATATAGAAAAGACAGAGAAGGCAAGAAAAGGGGAGGGGTGGCCCTGTATGTGAGGGATAGGTTAAAATCTAATGTAATACAAGTTAGTGAGGCGAACATAGAGTCAGTTTGGGTTACGTTAGAATTGGGAAATCATACGGTAACTCGGGTTAGTGCGATTTATAGGCCCCATGGACAAATAGAGGAGTTACATAATCTACTAGTTGAGGAAATAGCTAAAATGACAATGAAGGGGGAAGTGATCATCATGGGTGACTTTAATCTTCCTGATGTGAACTGGAAATCCAAAATAGCTTCTTGCACCAGGAGTACACATATCCTAAATTCCCTACTGGGATTATCTCTAAAGCAAGTAATTGAGGAGCCAACTCGAAAGCAGGTTATATTAGATTTCGTGTTCACAAATGGAGATTTTTTATCAGATATTACGGTAGGTGAAAGTTTAGGATCTAGTGATCACCAGTCAGTGTTGTTTAATATAAGAACAGTGACGCAGTTTTAGATTTTAGAAAAACCGACTTTTCTAAAATTAGATTATGTGTAAAGGAGTCATTATCAGACTGGAGCAATTTAAATATAGTCCAGGGGAAATAAGATTATCTAAAAGTTGTACTACTGAAGGCAACAGAAAATTGCATTAGTAAGAGCAAACAATTTAAGAAACCACTGTGGTACTTTGCAGAGTTGGCCAAAATAGTAAAAAAAAAAAGCTAGTACTTAGTAATTATAAAAAATCCTAGAGTGAGGAAAAAAAAGATCTATAAGAGTAGACAGAAAGAGGCAAAGCATGGTCAGAGCTATAAGAGCTTCCAAAGCACAAGTAGAAGAGAAAATAGCCCAGTCAGTGAAAAAGGGGATAAAACATTTTTTGTATACATAAATGAGAAAAGGAAAGGAAAACAAGGATTAGATAGATTAAAAACAAAAGAAGGATGTTTTTTTTTTTTTGCTTTTTTTTATTTTTTTTGCACTCAGAATCGAGAACACGTAAATAATCAAGTGAACAATAACCGTGAAGTTGTGTATTTTCAACTCATCCTTGTGCATTTTCACTTTGCTTAGTCTCCTTGACATGAAGATTATCATAATTCGATTTCTTACATTACAAATTAACAAAATAGTGATAATCTTCACTCTCGTATAAAAATACATAAAAGGACATTCAAATCTACAAAACATTTAACAAGACATACAACTAAAACATTTGCTTCCATGGAGATCGAGGAGAGAAAAAACGGGGGACACAAAAGCCATCTAGCCGCTGTTCACCTTTTATTTTACCATATTTCATGTAGATCAGGTTAAAAAATGTAGAGTAAAAGCCTTCTCCCATTCCTTAGTACCTGGTAGATTTAAGTGCAAGAGAAGTATCTCCGGCTTATTTAACAGCGGAATATTAGTCATATATAGAAGCTTCCCCAACATTTCCTGCCACATCGATTTAAGGGGTTGGCATGCCCACCATGTATGTAGCATGTCCCCTCTATCTTTATTACATCTCCAGCATGTATCCGGTGCCCCCCGCCCCATCACCGCCAGGCGGGATGGCACCAGATACATCCTGTTTAGAATTTTATAATGTGATTCCACCAAATTTAGACATCTCACTGATTTGTATGTCAAGAGAAGGGATTTTATCAGATCTTCCTTTGGTATAATAATACCTATATCACGTTCCCACTTAGAAAAAGCCGAGAAGTCACAATCTGCATTATCCAGATCTAGCATATCTTTTGTTCTTTTTAATAGGTTTTTCTGGTTGTTATCTTTTAGGATTTTCCTAAAAAGATTCACTTTATCTGATTTGGTCTTGTGCAGGTGTTTTGACAAATAACCCTTCATCCTTAGGTAATTAAAAGTTTCGCCTTTTAATTCTGGAAATCTATCCTGCAGTTCCTGGAAGGGAATAATTCCCGTATTCCCCCAAATTTCTCCCAGGGATTTCAAACCACATTCATGCCAGGCTTTCAGATTTATATAATCTATATTACTTTCCAGCAATGTCAGTGGGAGCTCGTGAATTACATAGTTGTCAAACACAAGTCTTTTCCTGTGTCTTCTCCACACGTGTAGAATATTGTCTAAAACTATCCCTCTACCTTTGGTTTGATCTTTTTCTTTACTCTTTTCCCCAGTGTACCAGAAAAGTTTGACCAGCTCTGATTCTCCGCCCAAAACTGCTTCGATATTATACCAAGCCTCGTTACTAGATATATTTAACTGGGAGGTAACTGCATGGGCTAAAAGGCTTGAGTCATGGTATTGTATTATGTCTGGCATTCCCATTCCTCCCTGTGAGATCTTTCTTTTTAAACAGTTTAATTTTAGTCTTGGTTTTTTGTTTTGCCACACAAAGTTCCTAAGAGCCCGTTGTATCATAGTGAGCCAACTGACTGGGGTTTCTATTGGGAGCATCCTGAAAAGGTAGAGCCATTTTGGTAGGATATAGGTCTTGACCACATTTATTCGGCCCCACCAGGAAAAACATAAGTGCTTCCAGTCGCTTAGTTGTTTGGTAGTAGACTTTAGCAAAGGGAGGAAATTATTCTCCATTATTTTTATTGGATCTGCCCAGATACTTATGCCCAGGTATTTCAAATTATCCGCCCAGACAAATCTGAATTTAGTTTTTAATTTGTTCTCTAATTCTACCGATATGTTATTTGGCAGGGCAATGGTTTTATCATGATTTAATTTGTACCCAGATACCATTGAGTATCTATCTATTTCATTCACTAAGCCTACCAAGGATTTAACAGGGTTCTCCATAGTCACTATAGTATCATCCGCATAAAGGTTCATTTTTAACTCCTCACTTCCTATCTTTAGCCCTGATATCTCTCGGTTCTGTCTTATGGCTGCTGCCATTGGTTCCATCGTGATAAGGTATAAAAGTGGGGATAAAGGGCAGCCTTGTCTGGTTCCGTTATGTAAGTTAAACCACTCAGTGGAAAAACCGCCTCCCAGTACTCTTGCGGATGGAGAAGTATATAATGCCAGGATAGAGTTTAATATTCTTCCCTCGAAGCCAAAGATCTCTAGTGAAGTTCTCATAAAACCCCACCTGACCCTGTCGAAAGCCTTTTCGGCGTCTAACGACAGGGTCAGGAGGGGGATATCCCTTGCTCTAGAGTAGTCCAGTGTGTCGATTAATCGTCTAACGTTATCCGCAGAGGATCTTCCCGGTACGAAACCTGTCTGGTCCCGATGGATTATTGATGGTAACAATTTTTTTATTCCTTTCTGCTAATAGTGCTGAATACAGTTTAATATCTGTATTCAGAAGGGAAATGGGTCGGTAGCTGGTTACCAGCTCCAAATCCTTTCCCTCTTTTGGTATGGTGATGATGTTTGCTCTCAATAATTCTTCTGGTATAGGATCGTTATTGGGTAAAGAATTGAACATCTCAGTTAGGTTCACCAATATATCTTTTTTGAACACTTTAAAGAACAGGTTATTAAATCCATCGGGACCAGGGGTCTTGTTAAGCTTCAATTTATCTATACAGTAATTTACCTCCTCGGATACAAATGGACTATTAAGAGTTTTTAATTGATCTAAATTTATCTTAGGCAGCATTAAATTCTTAAAGTAAGAGTCAATTAGTTCCTGATTTGGTGTGTCAGGGAGATTGTATAGGGCCTAATAAAAGGTTTGGAAAGCCTCAGCTATCTTTTCTGGTATCATTACTACTCCTTCTTTCGTTTTTATTGAAGAGATCTGTTTTTTCCGTTGTAATACCATGTTGTCTTAAATCTCTCTAAAGTTTTATTTGCTTTTTCTATTAACTGCTCCTTGATCTTATCTTCTATTACTTTTATTTGGTTCGATATAGACAGAGATGGGTCAGCTTTATTTTGGTTAATAAGGCCTTCTAAGGTTATATAGAGGTTGGCTAGTTTCGGGAGGGATCTTCTTCTTTCCTGGATTTCTAATTTGATCAGATGTCCTCTCATGACTGCCTTAAAGGCGCACCATGTCATTGGGGGGCTTACTTCATTATGACCGTTTTCGTTGAAAAAATTAGCAATTGCTTGTTTTAAATGTTGTATATTTTGCTTCTTTCGAATTAAAGCACTATCAAGTTTCCATTCAGGTCTAACTCTTACTTTTTCCGTTTCCAAAGCCAACCATACAACACTATGAGCCGACCAGGGAATGTTTTTTATAGCAATTTTCTTGACATTTTGAGTTACAACTCTATCTTTAAAAAACATATCTAACCTGGAATATGTCAGGTGCGTTCTCGAATAACAGGAAAAGTCCACCTCCCCTGGATGGAAGATCCTCCATAAATCCAGGAGAGGAAAGAGTTTAACAGTCTCTCTAAGCTTTTTTGCATTATTTATGAGATTTTTGTCTTTGCCTCCGCCCCTACCAGACCTACGATCTAGATGTTCGTCCATAACACAATTAAAATCTCCCATTACCAGTACTATTCCTTGTTTTACTCTGTCTATTTTAACAAACAATTTTTGGATATATGAAGCAGGGGAGTGATTTGGAGCATATACATTTACTAATGTATAAACTTTGTCTCTAATTTTGCATATTATGAGGATATATCTAGCGTTCTAAATATATAATTACCGGATCAATAATTTTGGAAAAAAAAATGCAACTCCTCTCTTTTTCTTATCAGGGAGAGAAGCACTTAATATCATTGGGTAGTCCCTAGATTTTATTCTCAATTCATCTCCCTGCTTCCAATGGGTTTCTTGTATCACACGTATATGAGCCCTCTCTTTTTTCAGGAAGTCAAGTACAACCATTCTCTTCTGAGGCGTGTTAATCCCATGCGCGTTAACTGTAAGCACTTTTAAACCACTCATATGAAGGCCGCTTTCTGGCACCCATTCCCCGACCTCCCTCGATCTCCATGGACAACTACGTACATGACACAACAAGACACCAACAAATATACAATCCCGCATTGGTCCTTCTCAGGATCCAACTGCACAAACCCCTTCCCACCCACCCGTGAGTCTGAGCGTTCTTTTGAGGAAACGCCCAGGACAACAATTGAATCCATAACTATTAATGGATAGAGTGTTGGTCTCTGGATTCACACACCCTTCCAGCAGGCTGAGAGAAGAAAAAAGGAGAGAAAGAGAAGAGAAGGGGAAAAAGAAAGGGAAAGAGAAAGGGAAAGGAGAGTAAGCACGAGCAAAAAGAGGACGAGGGGACGAAGGGACAAAAACCTATTTTATATTTAGTGAATCTATGAATCTAGCGAGTTCTATCTAGTGCTCCTTGTTTTCTGTGAAAATGTTCCCATCTGTGTGTATAAATATTTTACTTCAATTCACTTTGTTTATTTAGCACTCCTATCTAATATTTACCTATAATTATTAAGTGGAGTTAAATTCTTTTGTGTTAATTCCTTTTCTGTTCATGTGATTCTATGCTTTAGAGGTAATCTTTATTCTATTTGTTTTAAGTATAATTAATTAGCCTAGACCCTCTCGCATCTCTCCCATTATTAAAATGTCTTTGTTTCCTTTTCCTTCTCCCTCCTTCTCCTTTATATTTGTGTGTCTCCGTGTTTAAATAAATGTTGTGAGCTTAATCTTCTATAAAAACTATTACTTCTATATAAAGTGCATTTTCAGTAGTGGTAAATTATTGGATTAGATCATTCTTTGTCTTTCGATATAATCCTAATTCGTTTCCCCTCTCTCTTAATTAATTTACAATACCTCCTCCACTCCAACCCCCCTAAAATTTAGTAATGTAATTTAGTAGGTTTTAAAATGTCCCACCTCCCCCCCCCTCCTCCCCCCGTATTATTTATTTATTCATCATTCACTCCCCAGTCAAATTATGATTTTTTATCCATTGGGCTAAGACCTGCGGTGAGGAAAATATCTCTCTTTTACCCTCGTATAGGGTCATTACTTTAGTAGGGAAACCCCATGAGTATTTTATCCCCCTGCTTCTAAGTATCTGGGTTTCTTGCGCAAAAGCCTTCCGTGATTTCCTAGTAAAGATTGATAGGTCGGGGAAGACTTTTATATTTCCATATGTTGTCCCCTTTAAAGATTTGCCCATCATGGCAGTCATTAGTGATCGTTTAAATTTAAAAGTCTGAAAGCATATAACAATGTCTCTAGGTATGTGTTCCGGTATCTTCTCCGGTCTGCGAACTCTGTGGCATCTTTCCATCATGTTGTTATCTTTTGTTATGTGAAGGTCTAAAAACTGAAAGAAATCTTCCATGAATTTCTCAAGATCTTTGTTTGTTATTTCCTCTGGTATTCCTCAGACTCTGATGTTGTTCCTCCTGCTTCTATCTTCTTGGTCTGCCAATTTTGACTCTAGATTATCCATTCTCTTCTGTATTTCCTCAATGTTCTCTGTCTGATTCTTGATCTGGTTCTCCATCTTTTTTATCTGAGTTTCCAGCTGTTCAAACTTTTTCCCCATGTTGGTAATTTCTTGTTTTATCTCTTGAGAATTGGAGAGTATTTCTTTCTTTATTTCCTCTGCTTGTTGTACGAAGCATTTTTTAATAAACTCAGCCGAGATGCTTGGTAAGGATGCGGGCTGATCCCCCTGGCCCTCTGTATCTGATATCCGATCTCCTGTGTCGGAAAGTGACGTTTCTTCATTAGCTGATATTTTTGCTTCTCCTCTGTTTGTTTGTGGGGAAAAAAAACCTGACAGCCTTTTTTCTGGCTTTTTATCCATTTTCTTTTTAGTAGTTTGTTTAGGCTCAGCCGATTTTTTTGATGCCATTCTATATTCGGTATTTATCTCTAAGCAAATTCAGGAGGACTTTCCTTTGAAAGATTCCTGGGGGGGGGGTTGGGAAAGTCAGCAAATTAAGCAGCTTCTTTCGGGACCTGCTTTCAATGCTACAAGGTTTGTCAGCTTATTTCTTATTTTAGAACTTTTATAGTTCCGTATATCCAATAAGATATTAGAGAATCCCTTGTATATTAGTATTCCCAGAGTGGGTAGTTAATACTAACTCTGAAGTTTCCAACTTCCTTTCCCGGATTTAACAGCTCAAATTTAGCAGCCTGTATCAATCCCCATATGAAAAACCGACTTTTCTAAAATTAGATTATGTGTAAAGGAGTCATTATCAGACTGGAGCAATTTAAATATAGTCCAGGGGAAATAAGATTATCTAAAAGTTGTACTACTGAAGGCAACAGAAAATTGCATTAGTAAGAGCAAACAATTTAAGAAACCACTGTGGTACTTTGCAGAGGTGGCCAAAATAGTAAAAAAAAAAAGCTAGTATTTAGTAATTATAAAAAATCTCAGAGTGAGGAAAAAAAAGATCTATAAGAGTAGACAGAAAGAGGCAAAGCATGGTCAGAGCTATAAGAGCTTCCAAAGCACAAGTAGAAGAGAAAATAGCCCAGTCAGTGAAAAAGGGGATAAAACATTTTTTAGATACATAAATGAGAAAAGGAAAGGAAAACAAGGATTAGATAGATTAAAAACAAAAGAAGGATGTTATGTAGAAGAGGATAAAGGCCTAGCAGACTGCCTTAATGAATATTTTTTGTTCAGTTTTTTCAAATGAAAATTAGGGTAATGGACCTTATTTAGGGAAAAAGATAATGAGTCTTTTGATGCATGTAAGTTTACAGAGGAAGAGGTTTTACTTCAGCTGTCTAAAGTAAAGACAAATAAGTTGATGGGCTCTGATGGGATACACCCAAAGTTATTAAAAGAACTTAGTGGTGTACTAGCAAAACGTTAACATATTTATTTAACCAATCATTGTTAATCGGAGAAAATAGTCCCAGAAGATTGGAAATTAGCAAATGTTGTGCCCATTCACAAGAAAGGTAAAAGGGAGGAAGCGGGCAACTATAGACCAGTAAGTCTTATTTCAGAAGAAAGTGGGGAAAATAATGAAAACCTTGTTAAAGAATAGGATTGTTGAACATCTAAAATCACAGATAAAACATGTTTTTACTTCAGGAAGATCATGCCAAACTAATCTTTTAGCTTTTTTTGATTGGGTGACTAAGATAAAAGATTAGGGTGGTGCAGTAGACATTGCTTACCTACATTTCCGTAAGGCTTTTGACACTGTCACAATAAACTGCAATCTTTAAGTTTGGATTTCAATATTGTTGAATGGATTAGACAATGGCTGAGTGACAGGAAACAGAGGGTTGTAGTCAATGGAGTATATTCGATGCAAGGTCTTGTTACTAGTGGGGTACCTCAGGGATCTGTACTTGAACCCATTCTCTTTAATATTTTTATTAGTGATACTGCAGAAGGCAAAGTATGTCTTTTTGCTGATGATACAAAGATTTGCAGCAAGGTTGATTTTCATGGAGGGATAAGCCAAATGGGAAATGATTTAGCTAAACTAGAAAAATGGTCAGAGCTTTGGCAATTGACATTTAATGTGGACAAACGTAAGATTATGCACCTTGGGCATAAAAACCCAAAAGCAGAAAATAGAATATTTGGTACAGTCCTAAACTCAACATCTGAGGAAAGGCATTTAGGAGTAATAATTTTAGAGGACTTAAAGGTAGGTAGGCAATGTAATAGAGCAGCAGGAAATGCTTTGTTGGATAGGGAGAGGTATTAGCAGTAGAAAGAGGGAAGTGCTCATGCCATTGTACAGAGCACTGGTGAGACCTCACTTATAGTATTGTACGCAGTACTGGAGACCATATCTCCAGAAGGATATTGATACTTTGGAGAGAGTTCAGAGAAGGGCTACTAAACTGGTTCATGGGTTGAAGGATAAAACTTACCAGGAAAGGTTAAAGCATCATAACATGTATAGCTTGGAGGAAGTACGTAACAGAGGGGATATTATAGAAACATTTAAATACATAAGAAAATCTACCACAAATAGAGGATATGGTCTTAAATTAGAGGGGTAATGATAAAAAGTAATATCAGGAAGTATTACTTTACTGAGAGGGTAGTGGATGTATGGAATAGCCTTCCAGCAGGATTGGTAGAGGTAAACACAGTCAATGATTTTAAACATGCGTGGTATAGGCACAAAGCTATCCTAGATATAAGATAGGGAACTGGGGACTAATAAAAGTATTTAGAAATTCGGGCAGACTAGATGGACCGAATGGTTCTTATCTGCAGACACATTCTATGTTTCTATGTCTCTATAGAAACATAGAATGTGTCGACAGATAAGAACCACTATCTAGTCTGCCCAATTTTCAAACATTTCTAAACATTTAAATTCTCCAAACATCATTTGGAGAATTGAACATTTTAATTCTGCCAAAATGTACAGATTTTCTTAAGTGTTTCATTGATATGGAAATTGCTAAATATATGCTATGATAACATATCATTTATAAAAAAAAAATGACTGTAATTTAAAAAAAAAAGATGCTATTTGGGCATAAATGGAGCAATTACCACATCAATAAACCTGTCATATAATATATCTGGGGGCTGACCAAATTCCCCTATCCCCCCTTAAAATAAATTAATGTCCCCAGGGTCTGGGGCCTGCTCAAATGCCCCCAGACCTGATAAAAATATTCAAAATAATAGTATTCCATACTCCCTACGTTCCCCCCCACCAGGGCTATTTTTCAAAATTATTTGACAAAATTCTCCCCAAATTATTTTCTATCATCCCCATAGAAGTTCCATGATACAGGTACTATTTTAGTTCACGGCATATTTTAGCTCCCGATGTTCCCCGAATCAGTCCAGTCTTCGGAGTCATTCATTTGTGGTTTAGTCCAATGTATATTGATTAGACATTATTATAATATCCCCAAAACACCACAAGGAGTATCAAAGTAATATTCAACAAAATTAAAAATAGTCTCTTTGCCTTAATTGCAGGCTCTCACACACAGACATTTGGTTCCCTAGCTTCAACAGAAAATTGGCCGACATGTCTTCCCATCCACACGGTAACTGACTTAGGCTTGTGACAGAAATCCTCTTGATTTGGCTGTTCATTCCATTTTCACTTAATAATTCAACATCTGAATGCAATCTGCATAAAATGTATGACTTCCAATACTTATATATGTACTTTATATTATATTCTGCTTCACTGTTCGTCCACTTGGCATACTCTGTTTTATTAAAAAGCACTGTAGCATCTGCTGGCGCTCTATAAAAATAACAAGAAAAAAGGATCAACTTTTGACACACATACAATAATGGCACACTTGTTATTCAATTAAATGAAATAAAGATAAAGATTGGGGTTACATGTTAAGAATTTGTAATATTTATGCTTTCATTTCTACAAGCTACATTCTACACATAACTCACTTTTTCAGTCGATGTAACTTTGTAATACTGCGAATATACACCAATGCAATACAATTTGCACATTTGATTGGAGGTGGCTTTTTTAATTCATATGTCATATTGTTCAAATATTCAGGATATAGAAATTATTTAAGAGAACTATGGTTCAATGAACAATATGAAGCCATAACACAATACATGTACATTAGCTTAATTAACCAGGAGAGAGCTGTGTTATAAATACACTTTCCGATACATGGTTTTTCAGTAATTAAATGTTCTTAGAACATGCTAGTTTTTAATGACTGGGCACTTATTTGTGCAATGGCTTTTGTATAGCCATGATACTAAAGAGCAAATGTTGGTAGTAGTCAGCAGAAGCTAATACATTGCTGCCTTGGTTAGGACTATGACACTTGATCAGAGTTAAGGGAATTAATAATCCATTAATCCATTGCACATGCACCCTTTAGCCTCATTACCATTTGTTTTTAATTCCTGATTAGACACATGCTGTATAATCACTTGTGTCTGTAAGTCACACATTAACAAAATCCCTGGTATCTTAGCATGAGTTTATAATCTATATGTTCATTTCTACCTAGTTTCAATTCAAATTTTTTTGTGTTCAATGCTTACCCTAATGTAGTTAGGGTTATTGGATTTGTGTAAATTTTATATTAAGATTTGCAGTGCCAACTAACTTACTTTCAGTATATTGTAAACCTTTTTAATATATGTAAGCATTTATACTCAATACATTAGTTACATTTCAAATAACAGTTAGTCAAATGGTTTGTAACATTGCCACATTTAAATAGTACAGCATACAATATTTAACATACCTATATCACATCTATATGGTCTATTCAAAAAACAATGGTGGTAGGGTTTGAGCATTATGACGTAGATCGTGTGACGTGGCACTCCGAGAGCTGAAAGGCACAAAAACAACAAGGCTTGCGTTTGGTGTATGGCATCTATCCAAATCGTAGGATCCTCAATGGTCTAAAAGAACAGAGATGACTAATGAGGGGACTAAAGGTTGGATAGTGAGGTGATTGGATAGATATAGATCAGGAGGTCCCGGCTGCAAAAAGGAAGATAGAGAAGTAAAAGGAAGGAAACAGAAGGTGTATGAGTCTCATTGGAAGGCTGGATTCTTGGTTTTTGAAGCCGGAATAACAGTAACAAGTGCTGGTGTAAAAATTCAGATAACAGTCCGAACATACTGCTGCTGAGCTGGAAGATAATCTCAACCAGCCCTAAAGCCAGAGCAAGACATTCAAACATCGATAATGATAAGCAGATGGTTTCATATAATTTTATGAACACCTAAACCATTTAGAGATTACCATAATATAGAAACATAGAAACATAAAATGTGTCGGCAGATAAGAAACATTCGGTCCATCTAGTCTGCTTTTTTTTTAGTCCCCTGTTCCCGGTCTTATAGCTAGGATAGCCTTGTGTCTATCCCACGCATGCTTAAAATCCTTGACTGTGTTTACCTCTACCACTTCTGC
Source organism: Pelodytes ibericus (assembly GCA_036172795.1). Taxonomy (NCBI): domain Eukaryota; kingdom Metazoa; phylum Chordata; class Amphibia; order Anura; family Pelodytidae; genus Pelodytes; species Pelodytes ibericus. The sequence continues at coordinate 219,871,104 of CM069857.1, read as the reverse complement.
TGGAAGGCTATTCCATACATCCACTACCTTCTCAGTAAAGTAATACTTCCTGATATTACTTTTAAATCGTTGCCCCTCTAATTTAAGACTATGTCCTCTAGTTGTGGTAGTTTTTCTTCTTTTAAATATACTCTCTTCCTTTACTGTGTTGATTCCCTTTATGTATTTAAATGTTTCTATCATATCCCCCCTGTTATGTCTTTCCTCCAAGCTATACATGTTAAGTTGCTTTAACCTTTGCTGGTAAGTTTTATCCTTCAACCCATGAACCAGTTTAGTAGCCCTTCTCTGAACTCTCTCCAAAGTATCAATATCCTTCTGGAGATACGGTCTCCAGTACTGCGTACAATACTCCAAGTGAGGTCTCACCAGTGCTCTGTACAATGGGATGAGCACTTCCCTCTTCCTACTGCTAATACCTCTCCCTATGCAACCAAGCATTCTGCTAGCATTTCCTGCTGCTCTATTGCATTGCCTACCTACCTTTAAGTCTTCTGAAATTATTACTCCTAAATCCCTTTCCTCAGATGTTGAGGTTAGGACTGTACCAAATAGTCTATATTCTGCTTTTGGGTTTTTACGCCCAAGGTGCATAATCTTGCACTTGTCCACATTAAATGTCAGTTGCCACTGCTCTGACCATTTTTCTAGTTTAGCTAAATCATTTGCCATTTGGCTTATCCCTCCATGAATATCAACCCTGCTGCAAATCTTTGTATCATCAGCAAAAAGACATACTTTGCCAACAAGACCTTCTGCAATATCGCTAATAAAAATATTAAAGAGAATGCGTCCAAGTACAGATCCCTGAGGTACCCCACTAGTAACAAGACCTTGCATCAAATATACCCCATTGACTACAACCCTCTTTTGCCTGTCACTCAGCCATTGTCTAATCCATTCAACAATATTGAAATCCAAACTCAAAGATTTCAGTTTATTGATAAGCCTTCTATGTGCGACAGTGTCAAAAGCCTTACTGAAATCTAGGTAAGCAATGTCTACTGCACCACCCATACATATTATTTTAGTCACCCAATCAAAAAAATCAATAAGATTAGTTTGGCATGATCTCCCTGAAGTAAACCATTGCTGTCTCTGATCTTGAAATCAAAGCGACTTTAGATGTTCAACAATCCTATTCTTTAACAAAGTTTCCATTATTTTCCCCACTACTGAAGTAAGATTTACTGGTCTATAGTTGCCCGCCTCCTTCCTACTACCTTTCTTGTGAATGGGCACAACATTAGCTAATTTCCAATCTTCTGGAACTACTCCCGTTAACAATGATTGGTTAAATAAATCTGTTAACGGTTTTGCTAGTACACCACTAAGTTATTTTAATAACTTTGGATGTATCCCATCAGGTCCCATCGACTTATTTGTCTTTACTTTAGACAGCTGAAGTAAAACCTCTTCCTCTGTAAACTTACATGCATCAAAAGACTCATTAGTCTTTTTCCCTAAATGAGGTCCCTTACCCTCATTTTCATTTGTAAAAACTGAACAAAAATATTCATTAAGGCAGTCTGCTAAGCCTTTATCCTCTTCTACATAGCATCCTTCTTTTGTTTTTAATCTAACTAATCCTTGTTTTACTTTCCCTATCTTATTTATGTATCTAAAAAATGTTTTATCCCCCTTTTTCACTGACTGGGCTATAGTCTCTTCTGTGTGTGCTTTGGAAGCTCTTATAGCTTGTTTTGCCTCTTTCTGCCTACTCTTATAGATCTTTCTATCTTCCTCACTCTGAGTATTTTATAATTGCTAAATGCTAGCTTTTTATTTTTAACTATTTTGGCCACATCTGCAGAGTACCACAGTGGTTTCTTCAATTTTTTGCTCTTACTGACAAGCCTAATGCAATTTTCTGTTGCCTTCAGTAGTGAAACTTTTAGATAATCCCATTTCTCCTGGACTCCATTTAAATTGCTCCAGTCTGATAATGACTCCTTTACACCTAATCTACTTTTAGAAAAGTCTGTTTTTCTAAAATCTAAAACTTTTGTTTTTGTGTCACTGCGTTACTGTTCTTATATTAAACCACACTGTCTGGTGATCACTAGATCCTAAACTTTCACCTACAGTAATATCTGATAACAAATCTCCATTTGTGAACACTAAATCTAGTATGGCCTGCTCTCGAGTTGGCTCATCCACTACTTGCTTTAGAGATAATCCCAGTAACGAGTTTAGGATTTGCGTACTCCTGGTGCAAGTAGCTATTTTAGATTTCCTGTTCACATCAGGAAGATTAAAGTCACCCATGATGATTACTTCCATCATGTCATTTTAGCTATTTACTCAACTAGTAGATTATCTAACTCCTCTATTTGTCCAGGGGGCCTATAAATCACACCTACCCGACTTACCATATGATTACCAAATTCTAATGTAACCCAAACTGACTCTATGTTCTCCTCACGAACTTGTATTACATTACATTTTAAGCTATCCCTCACATACAGGGCCACCCCTCCCCCTTTTTTACCTTCTCTGTCTTTTCTATATAAAGAGTACCCTGGTATTGATTTGTCCCAGTCATGTTTTTCATTATACCATGTCTCAGTAACAGCCCCTAAATCTACATTCTCAGTTCCCAGTATTGCCACAAGTTCATGGATCTTATTCCCTAAACTGCGAGCATTTGTAGACATGACCCTAAGCTTATCATTTTTCAGCACACTGACTACAGGCACCTTCTGTCCCTGTTTTGGGTGGCAATTGGATTTAATGTTTTATCGCCATTTCCCCCCCCCCCTCTTTTAGTTTAAAAACCTCCTAGCAAAACCTCTGAACTGCTCATTGAGAACATTCGTTCCCTTTTGAGAAAGATGCAAACCATCTTTTTTGTACAGTTCCTTTCTATCCCATATCTTTAATGACTTTATATTTGTGCATGTCGAGCTGGATAAACTAGAAGTCAGTTCTCTATAGGAATATCATTGTAGTGCCAGTAATCCCAGTGGTTGGTTGGGTCAGCTGTACAAGATATGGCATTTCCCTTTATCACAGGAGAAATAACAGGGAAATGGAATACTTAAAGTATTTTTGGATATTATGGAACTTTTGGGTTTTTGCAGAACCACATTGCATAACCTTGTGGAATAACACTTAAAGTAAACTTATATACAGCAGACATTTTATATAAGACAATCTACAACCCCTGATAAATCAGAACACACCAGCCAGCTTTGATTATACACACAGCTAGAATAATCAATTGACTGAATAGTTAACAGCAACTAGGACATGATACCCTATCTTCTATCCTAAAAACAGCTTAAACTGACATTGCCCTCTATTGTTCTGATAAACTTGGAGTAATAAGGCAATTTTACTTAGCAGCCATTTAAATATCTTCTTACATTGTATCCAATCAGAGAGTGATTATTGACTCTGGTCAAGGACACATATACACTGTCAATTAGACAGTATTGGTCCTGCTGGAATTCTAGACCAGTCCCCAGCTACTTAACTAGTGAATTTCTTTAATCGCACTATTGTAAATAAAAAGCATCCAAAACCAGTTGTAAAGAAAGAAAAGAAGCCCACCAAAGGAAAAGAGAGAGACCAATTAGGAAAGAGAGACCCTTGTAAGCGATAAGAGAGGCCATATGAAGAACAGACCCAAATGCTTCAGTTTCCTCTGTATTGAGAGAATGCTCCCTGGACTCTGCTACAGAAATTGAACAGGTTAAATTGAATATTAGAAAATTCTCAATTAGAGTAAATTAAGAAAGAGATATACCATAGCTCGAAGAAAGTTAAGCAAGAAATCATGGATTTAGGCAAAAAATATAAGAAAAAAAATATATAAAAGTTAGAGTTAACAAAATAGAGTTGTTCATATAACTTAAAAAAAACAAGATTTGTAAAAAAAATGTTAAAGATCTCGAAAAACAAAGTTACTGTTCTGGAGGAACAGACACCATGCTGCCTTCTCGAGGGGAGATCTTTCGATCTCCTCAGCCAGTGTCTCTGCTGCCACATGTGTTTTTTATAGCCCTTCACCCCCTGATGGCGGCCCTGGCCTTCACACTTCAAAGGCCAAGGCACTATCCAATAAAATTCCAAGGGACATTATAATGTACCATCAATCTTTTCAATTTAAGTATTGGGTGATAAAATACAACAGAGAACTGCAAAAGCTGCAAAAGCTGAGAAATACACATCTATTCAGCCATTGCCAGACCTACTGTATCACACCAGGCAGATCTGAAAAAAGTTTGCACTGCCATGGAAAATATAAAAAAAGACATCAGCTATAGATGGGGATTCCCAGTATGGTTAATAGTCAAATATGAGAGGTCTAGTTTTGGTTTTGTTTCCCACCCAAAAAGCTCTAGAATGGATAAATAAGAAAAAGTATAGACGGGGATGGAATATAATTGTATATAAAAGATTTTGTTACGGCAGTGAGGTGTAGGTACCGAATCAAATTATAATAATGTGTCACTAATACCAAACTTATATTACCTGTGCATTAAACTGCCTACTACAGGGTATAAAGGAGGCAAAAAAAGAGAACAAAGCGATTTTTCCTCTCCCTCTTCCCCCTCCATTCCCCCACCTTTCCTTATCTAATCATTATCCTATATTTTCCATAATCTCATTTGAGCTTAATCATACCAAACATAGAGAGCATAATTTATATACAATTTTATTCCATACTTGTCTATCCTATGTCTTAATGTTTATTCATTCTAGAGAGTTTTTGAACTAGATCCCACATCTTTAACTATTAAGCATACTGGGAAGCCCCATCTATAACTGATGTATTTTTTTCTTATTTCCATGGCAGGCTATGCAAACTTATTTCTGGCCTCCCTGGTCTGATACGATAAGTCTGGCGATGTCAGAATAGATGTGTATTTCTCAACTTTTTCTGGTTTTACACGATTGTTTTTCATCATCCACAAGGCAATTTAAAAGATTGAAAGCACACTATAATATCCCTGGGCATGGGCATACGCAGAAATTTTTTATGGGGGGGGGGCCTACTTTTACCATCCTGCATGCTGCGCCGCGTCTCTTTTTGATAATGTTATGAAGTGGAGGAGCTTAGTCATTATCAGTGCAGCATGCAAACAGTTGATAAACGGGGATGCCACAGCATCACTTTGCCAATTAAAATAAGCCACTGTCAGGTACCAATTAACATGCCACAGTCACTTTGTCATTCAAATATGTAACAGTCACTTTGCCTATTAAAATATGCCACCGTTTGTCCATTAAATCAGGGCTTGACAAAGTAAACTGACTTTTAGAAGCCAGCTAAAAAAATCTAGGAGCCAGACAACAGCACATACACACAATCACACACAGTCACATGCACACAGATACTTACCCATTAGTATGCCAGTATTATTTTGCCATTAATATGCCAGTGTTATTTTATTAAGCCACAGACAATTTGCCCAATAATATGACAATATTTTTTTGCCATTAATAAGCCACAGACAATTTGCCCAATAATATGCCAGTATGATGTAGCCATTTAAAATGCCAGGTTGTATCACTCTATGCCAGGATTTAGCCATTTAATATGCCAGATTTTGTCATTCAATATGCCAGTATTTAGCCATTTAATATGCCAGGATTTGTCACTCAATATGCCAGGATTTGTCACTCAACATACCAAGATTTAGCCATTTAATTTGCCAGGATTTACCCCTTTAATATGCCAGGATTTGTCACTCAAGATGCCAAGATTATTTCCTGCTAATGACACTTTTATTACTAACGGGTCCTTCTGAATCATTTTGTATTGTAATGCAAAACCTGCTTGCATTGTTGTACTATGCAAAGACAATCTTACTGGGATGCATTTACTGGACAGGTAAGTGATGCCACTAACCGCTAAATCTCTATGATTTGTGTGTATCTCCTCCAACATATCTGTTTGATACTTAGAATATGCAGGTGTTGATTCTGTGTCATCACACCGGATTGTGTGCCAGCAGCATCACCATGGACAGCTCCTGATGGGCCTAGCTGATCTTCTACACTGGAATACTCCACACTCAGGAGGATGCGGTCCACTAGATGCTGTCTATGGATGGATCTACAAGACAGGATACTGTTAATACATGTGTATATTGATTTATTTTCAAATACGTGATTTATATAATTGTAACACACTTTCCTGCTTGTTGCCACGACGCTCCTCGCTTGCCTCCCCCACGTATACTCACCTGGCTGCTTGTAGCTCCTGTCGAGTTCCTGCTATGCCATCATTCCGGAGTCCTGTAGTCACCAAGATGGCCGTGCGGCACCCTATGCGCATGCACAAGCAGCGAAAATGAGAGATCTTATAGATCCTTGCTTAGTTACACCCCTCTGGCTGGCAAATGGTGCCAGATCTGTATTTAAACCACTCAGTTTCTCCTTACCTTTGCTTGTGATAGGTTCTCCGGTGCCTGTTGTTAGCTATCTTGCATTTTCTTATATTCCTGTATCCAGTGTTCCTGACCCGGCTTGTTTGACCATTCCTGATCTTCATTCCACTGACTATTCTGACTTTGGCTTCTAAATCTGTATCTAGTATCTCAGTACCAGTGGCTGTGTGTCCAGTATCCAGTATCTCTGTACCAGTGGCTGTGTGTCCAGTATCCAGTATCTCAGTACAAGTGGTTGTGTGTCCAGTATCTCAGTACCAATGGCTGTGTGTCCGGGATCCAGTATCTGAGTACCAGTGGCTGTGTGTCCAGTATCCAGTTTCTCAGTACCAGTGGTTGTGTGTCCAGTATCTGGTATCTCAGTACAAGTGGTGTTGTGTCCAGTATCCAAGGTTCATCCATTTGTGAACCTACTGTCACATAATCGTACTTCCCTATCAAGTGTTTGAGAGAGGTAGTTGTGCAGTTTACCTTTTCAGCAGTGCCCACTGCTCAACAAAAGGTAACTCAGATTTGGAATGAAGACCTCCTAATACCTCTCAAAGACCTGGTGACCGGTTGTACAAGATGATTTAAAAAGGTCCAGTGTTTTCAGGTCCTGCATTGTGGATCCTAAACTCTGAACGTTACAATAATCATGTAGCAGACAACATCAGTTATTTGAATCAGAAGATCTGCTTTGCATTTCATCCTAACTTTTGTGATCAAAATTTCAATATATCTGTATGCACTGATGGCATGTTTGTATCAATGTCCTTTTTAGATCCACGGAGAGTTTTTGGAGTCATAACCTTGCAGAGCTTCACCCCGTACTCATGCAGATTGGAAATCTGAGTACCTAAAATATAGCAGCAAGACATACATGAGTTACATATGTCATCATGTAGTATCTATGCAAATTATGTAATTTCATATACTTAAATCTATGGCAACAGGACAATCATGAGAAGTCATATCTGAATGTATGCATCCGTGCGAAACAAGCGATTGTTTACAGTTATGTATTTCTGACATTCTGTTAACATGTGGCAATGTCAGTTGTGTTCATCCAGGTAACAAATGTTTGAAATTAACTACAGGTGTGTATGTGTTATGTGTGGATTGTGTGTATGTGTTATCATGTGGCCTATGATTGATCAGGGCATACTGGATAACTAAAAACCTTTCATGGCGAAGATCTGAACACCTCCAATGCTTTGTTTTCTGAACAGTCCGTACCTTTTGTGTTCATCTATTTGAGAGTATGGTATGGTTTATATTAAAGTGTCTGCTTATTATGAATACTTTAGTAGACCAACTGAGGTATCAGCAAAGGTTTATCTTACAAACCATTCCATAAATCAATATCCCACTTTTTGCAGATTACTCTGTGAAATATTGTAAAAACATGATAGAAAGACAATAAAACGTTAAATCAGCAGGCCAAATTAGGACTAGCCTTACAGTTGTGGCATTGTTTGAAACTAATCCTTAATTAAAAATAGCTCAAATAACAAATAGGCTCTCCCTCGTATGTGTTGATGCATATGTGCAGATATCCAGAGAGGGAAAGGTACTGGCTCTCTGCACCAGGATGACAGAGCTCCTTGCTTTCAAATCTTAGTTTAGTTCTAGTAGGAATCTTTAGTTGCTCTGGTGTCTGTCACCATGCAGATATATAAAACATAGCTCTTTTTGCGGGAATGTGCTGCCCCTCTGCTTTCTGCATAGGTGTCATGAGGCAGTTCGCCCCATGTGCACCTGAAGCCTTATCCACAAAATATCCCCTGTAACATGAAAGGAAATCACAGTTCTGCTACTTTGTGAGCATCTTATAGTTTTACCTGCTGCAGAACTACTGAAATCCAGCATTAAAATGAGGTGACCTAGATGGTTTAAATCACTTCAACATTACTTCTACAGTGGTTACCCCTGTGAGGGCCAGAAGGGTGAAACACACACCAATGTGGAAATAAGGGGGATATTGGCTTGCATGTTTGATTAACATTAGCATGCTAGAAGGAAACAGATACATACCTCAATTATAACAGATGTGAAAATAAGTTTCTTTTGTTATCCATATGATCAATGATTCCATTTTCAGTCTAACCCTCCCATCCTCAAATGGTCAACTATATAAATGAGAGACATTAATAAAAACAATTGCTGTGGGGCAGAGAGAGACCAAGGTGGTCAAAGCTAGACACTGGCTTTTATAGCTAAACACATCCAGTCACTGTGATTGGCTGGACTCTGCAGTCTGCTAGACAGCAGTACTAAGAAATATACAGCCTTTTTTCTCCTGATAAAGCAGGGACTCAGTGAAACGCATTGCAAAGCGATTACTTACCACTGCTGGAAATTCATCCTTCAGACTGTTTTCTTTTGTTTGTTGTTTTAGCTCCACTGGGAGCCATCTTTTTTTGTAAGTTTCTCTAATGCTTGCCACCTTTGGTTACAATACTGTACTGCTCTGTGCCACTTAATTTCTCCTTTAAGAGATTAAAGACATATCGAAAGAAGAACATTTGGAGGTCTTTTGTCTTATTTTAATTCAGAATATTATTTGGAAATGTATGAGTGCATAAGACATCCATACAGACACTATTGTTTCCACAGATATAATGTACTATGATCTGTTGTTTTTAATTTTTCAGCAATATCCTTGTATTTTTTATGGACTTTTTGGCTCAAAAAATGTTAAATTCTTGTTCAATTCTCCAAACCTTATTTGATTTCAAATCCTTTAATTTCAGTAAAATCATAGAATTGCAGTGCAATTTATGTCAATACAAAACTTCAGGAACAGGGGAACATCACCATGCTCTAAATTGACAATTTAGATTCAGGTAAAATAGTTGAAAGACAGCCGAAGTGCCCTGCACTGAAAAGCCGAATTTTGTAATTCTTTGTAATAATGAACACTAATAATTACTGGAAGATTCCAATTCTGCATTCACAGTTAAGTTCCTTGTACAACAGAGTTTAAGGTCTCCTACTATCTCTCACACTCCAGACAGATTTTCCAGCTTGTATCTAACTTAAAAATCTAAAATGCCTCAAGTTTATTAGATAATTTAATATTACATATAGTAGAAAACATGCTTTTAATTGCCTTGGTTACAGATGTGAAAATGATTGTTAATTGGAGATTTAGAATAATTTATTTCTATCTACAAGATATGTTCTCTCATTTTCTCTTTGAGACATCTTTTAGTTTTGCCTATATACTGTCTGTGACAACACTGGCATGATATTAGCTGTAACACTAACTTAGTATCACAATTAATGAAATCACCAATTGTAAAGGATTCACCAGTAATGTAAGACTTAAAGTTTTTACACTTAGCAGTATATTGGCAGCATTTGCAATGTTTTCCACATCAATACATCTGCACACCAATCTAATCCGACTATTTTTATTTTTCTAAAAAGCTTTGGAGTAATGGCTTGGATAAACTATATTGCCTATTGTCACACCTCTTCTGGCTACACATCTAATACCTGCCCGCAATATATATTGATAAAAGGGATCAATTTTAAATACCAGGAGATGTCTAAGCTGATTGCTATATGTTGATGGGCTTTTATCAATCAGCAAATCATCATGTTCATATTTATTGGCCATATAATAACCTTGATTGCTTTATTCGGACTTTTATATATTTGGATTTTTTAGATTCGAATATGATCGTGGCAAATGAGAGAAATGTATGTGTATTATACCCGATAAAACACTTTATAAATAATTAAATTACATATCTATAAGCCACATTTTTTCAAAGGAGAATGTTTTTTTTTAAATTTCTGTATAATAATTATAATGCCAAGTCAGCTTGCATAATCATGGACAAATATCTGAAGAAAATATATAGCAAGATAAATTACTTTATAAATCATGTATTTACATTTACCACATATCAAACTAACAAGCAAAAATAATCATTCATATTGTTCCCATACTAGTTTATTCTGCATTTTAGATGTTACAATCTTCCACTGTATAGAGAATGGAAGTTTGGCTAAAATGTGATGTTTCAGCCCTATTGTACAGAATCCTATTAACTATGTATTTATTTATTTCACTGTGCATAGTCCTAGAACAGATGGCACAGAAGCTATTTATCAAGTCAGACACAATAGTTGTAGTAGCAAAACTAGAACAAGCTTTTCACAATATGTGCTTTTGTTGTAAAAGCCTTTGCTTTTTTTTTTTTTTTTAAAGTGTTTTTATGGCATTCAGGTTATGCCAACAACAAATTCTTAACGTACACTGAACTTCCTTTGTATTAGTGCAAAATCAAAAGCAATCAAAAGCAAGCAAACACTTTAAAGATCATGCTAATTATTTTACAAGGTGTGAGTTGGTACCTTGTTAGATGTAGAAACACAGGAAACAAGTAAAGTTGATAACTTTACTGGCTAACTGAGTAGACGTAGAGTGCAAGCTTTCAAGACCATTTAGGTCTCTTCCTCAGGTATGTTATACAAAATAAAAACAGTACATAAAGTGTAGCATTGTCGATTTAATTTGCTGTAGAATTTTAATAGTTCAGAGTGTTTAACTTAAATCTGATGATAACTTTGCAAGTATATATGTAATAGATAAGTTACATATAATATATCATTGCACATAGCTGGACAGTTCAGGTATAACACTAGCATAGGGAAAGTGCTCAGCTCTTGCACTATGAGTCAGCAATAATATCTTCAGTCTCCCTCAATCTCTGGCACTGCATGCAGAAACTGATGTCATACTGTAAGAACTGACTGCCCCAAAGTCTTATATACTCCTAATAGGCTATTCAATAACACAGGCACTGATGCACTACATTATTATGAGACATATAGTGCAGATGAGTAATATAAAGCTTATCTGTGCTACCGTACTGCAGATACATAAACTTTACTTTGCATCTACTAATACCCAATAAAGTAAGGGGCCCAGTGAGTTAAGGGTAAGCAGAATGTGTGATAATATGCATATTTATTTCATAAATATGTTCTGTGGATTTGCATTTCGGTAGCACAGATAAGGCTTACATTGCTCATTGGTACTATGTTCCCCTTAATAATGCAGTGTATCAGAGCCTATGTTATACATACATGTGTGTGAGTATGCATTTAGCAAGAACACTAATTAGAACATTTGTTAGTTTTATACTAATCTAAGTAAAAGTGCTTGCTTGATGTGACCTATGTTTAAAATATCATCACTCCTACCACTTAAATCTTCAAAATACACATTTATCTTTTACAACATTGAACATTTCTTCACAGTAAATGTATATCTGCGTTATCTCAATGGAGCCCGAAAAGATGCTGACATCAAAACTGTCAAGTCCTGAAAACTTTTAGAATAACTTTCTAAATGTCCTGGGAGGGAAAGACAGGAGAATAGGAAGAGCAGCTATATTACTGTGCAGCCAAGCCTTTGGATGCTATTTAAGTTCTGTGCTTAATCTTGTTGTACTAGTTAACTCTGTCACTGTTCTATTTGTCTGATTTACAGCCTAACCTTGTTACTGCCACAGAAGATCTATGTTACTGACTAATTCAGAAATAGTTGCATAAGATCAGTAAAACTGCCATACAATGCTAGTCTTTCTCTGCACCTTGAATGTTATGTAAAGTCGTATTACCACAATACAACGAAACAGCTACACAGGCTTGGTAGCACCTCTGCCCATGGTAGGAAATCACCTCCGTAGCCCCCGATTAATGCTTAGCATCCACCCAGCAAGTCTTTCTGGAACCTTGACTTTGTACCCAAATAGCAGACAGGACCAGACTTATACACACACAAACATGACATCAACTAGGGGAGAGGCACATGGATCTAATTATAATATGATAAACCTCAAACAATAGAAGACCTTATTTAAACAGGTAATTTATATATAGTAAGACATGATCTAATTAACCATGGCACCTTCAGATACAGACTACAAGAGACAATAAAACACAGGACAGTATCTCTAGTGTTGACAGGTGTACTTATCTAATCAATAACATATAATAACATTTTACACACTACTTGGAAAGCTCTGTCTGGGCAGAAAGTCTTGCTGCACTGAATGGGTGCCTCTGTACAAGGCAAAGGCCCTGGGTAGTGACAGACTCTTGGGGCTTTGGGAACAGGGGACAACAAGGGGCCCAATAGAGAGAGTCAATAATAAATCCAGGGGGCAGGTAACAATGAGGAACAAGCAGGGCAGTGATATGTCCTTTGAGAATGTTATAACCCTTTCCAGTGCCAGTGGAGCCTAGTGCATGTAGGCTTCCTTGACACATAGCTCCTTCAGGAGGGGGTGGTTCTTGACCCACAGATGGTCCATAGTCAGAAGGGTGTCCCTTGGCCCCAAGGGCCCTCCAAGTACCCTAGTCACCTCAACATCACTCCAAGACACACACATTCTGCATAATTATTGTTACATGTGTTATTTATTTATTTTTTATTTATCTTCAGAGCATGCAGCTGCATTTTGTGGTTGTGTTTATTCATTCCCAAGAGAATGCCCTCAGACAATTTCCTACCAGACACACAATGGTTTTTCAATGCAGACTTGCAAATCCCGTTCACAGATTACTCCCTGACCAGAATCAAACTAAATAATCTAACAAACAACCAGTTAAATTACCTTCGTCTTTGTCATCCAAGTAATCAAATCTTTGGCAGGATGTGTTGGTAAATAATATTAAACTGTTCTTGTCAACTTTTCACTCTTTTGTACAAATACATCCACAGCTTGGTCTGTCTGAAAACATATCACAATGAGTAATATTATATACATACAATTGTTTGTATGTAAAGTTATTGGAAGCTGTTGAATAATAAACAGTGAGATACAGACAAAACAAGAGCCTTTTTTCTTTTGTTATATGTAGCAAATTGAACATTAGTGTATCTTGTAAAATGACAGGTAAATTATCCTTCAATATATATATTACTTTACACAATTCTCACTTACAGTATGTAAGAAGAAATATCAGGTCTTAAGTAACTTCCATAACATAGATATAGCAATCATTTAAGAAGATAAAGAAATAGGTGCAAGTAAAAGGTTTAAAAGGATAGGTTGAAGGGGGGGAGAAGAGAAGTAGAATAGGGCACATAGGATCTATGCAACCTGTCTCATTTTACACCTTCAATTTTTTATATTCAATTTGTTTCTAGTAGAAAGCTTTCTTAGCTGTCATATTATTGGAACAGCCATTTTAACTATAGGACAAAGCTATCTAGATTGGTAGTCCCGTAAGGAAGAATGAGGGAAGGTGGTTAGTTATGCAGGTTTTGCCTCAAATCCTGTTGAATTCCACTGGGCCAAAAAAAAAAAATAGTCCCTAAATTGTAAATCAAATAACTCTAAAACACAGAATGAAATACATAATTCATCAATTGGTAGTTATAAAACAAACTACAAATCTAATGGTGCTAAATAAGGTGCTAAAGTAAGTTTGATGAAGAAACACTTAAACATTATGGCTTCTTTTTGTGGTTTTTCACATGATGAGTCCATTTAAAAAAAAGGTTGAATAATACTTCAGGGCAATATTCAGACATATAATGCTGAGGTCTGTCTTAACAAGGGTTGTCAAGCAGTGGTTGTCAAGCTTGTAATTGCTTTTTAGAGTACACACAGCATGCCATTAGAACAAATAGACTTTTGACTTGGAGTTATTAGATGTATATTTCATCCAAACAACTTTTGGCATGAAAACAATTATTATTTACAATTTAGCACTGCAATAGCCACTTTTACATTTTACTTATGCAAATTGATTTATAGGTGAGAAAAAAAGACATTTTTGTTTTCAATGCACGATAAATGCTTTTGTTATGTGTCTTTGTAATATACATTAAAGTACTGACACTTATTAAACACCTTATTCTAAAAATATTATTTAATCATTAGCCATTTCATATGATTATAAGATTTTTTCACATATTATATAAATCCTGTCAAAGTGACTTATTCATTACGTTTATATGTTTTAAACTTCGTACAATCATATTTGTGTTAAAATATAGCCAGTGTTATTTTAAAACATCCGATTTCTTATACTTAGTTTCAACAGTTTTACATTTTTAACTTAAGAAACATTCTGGTGCCACCAATTTTTCTATTTTTTTTTCTTGCGCAAACCAAAGTACCCATTTTGAGATTAGCTTGCCATACATAAAAGCAATATGTATAGACTCCATTTGTAAGCCACATTTTTTATGTTTGAGCTACTTAATAACATATTGTTCTAATTATTTTACATGACAATTTTAAAACACAATATGAACATTTTGTGGTTTTAATAAAGATCCTTACTTACTTATTGGATATGTTTGCAACAAAGGATGCTTCTATGACTGCAAAATGGTAAATGTTTTGCTGGTTTTTGGATTGTCACATTTTGCGTATGGATTGTATAATTGAACTTTTTGGATTTGTAACAGCATAAGTTGCACTTTACAGAGGCACCAGGTTCCTTTCATACTTCGGTAGAGAAAGAGCTTCATCTCCTGTCTAGGCGTGAAACTACTTCTAAAGATAACCTTAGTAAACAAGAACGCCTAACACTACATAGTCTTAACTCTAATACCAACTTGGTGACAAAGGGGGAGAATTGGTTGTCCTGGATCAAGGTTATTACAAGCAGGAGTCATTAAGACTATTGAATCATACAGAGTACTTCAAAATAAGCTTTGTTTTGCACCAACTAAAGTCTCTGATGGATGACAGTCTGTCACTGGATGTTCTCAGTCCCAGCATTGTAATTTTTTGGATGGTTGACAACCCTATTACACCTGTTTCCTACAAACTACCCTGAAGTACAAAAATCCTTAATTGACTACCCCACTCCCCAGATGACTTGTAGTTTTAGTTGTGGACGGAGCATCATTTTCAGGAAATTGTTGAAAATTTACTGGGATATCTTCAGGATGCAAACCACCTGTTGAGCATTATGAAAAAAGTTACTTGGCTATCTGAACTTTCATGAAGCACCAAAATATGTAGTGTCACTTTAGAACTATATCATGGGGTATAGAAGTAAAGGCCATTGAATAATTTTGACTATTAGAACAGCCTTTCACTCTTCCTTAATTGATTTCTTACTTAGATCTATAGACCTTTTTGCTGAAAACATAATTTCTTGGTTTTCATTGAAATGTATTAGTAATGGACTGCGATGTGGGCAAGGTTTGTCACATCCTTTGCCAACATATTTTTAAGTTGGTGGGAAGCCTCCCACATCTTAGGATATGACAATAATTTTGGCTCATCCATAGCCTTATACTTTTGGTACATAGATGACTTCATTTATTATGGAAAGTTAGGGAGGAATAAGGTAGTTTTTTTGATTTCTATCTAAATGACAATAATTGAAATTTACTTACAACTATCATACCTCCCGAATGGCTTATTTGAATGGAACCTTAGGTGAGAATGTGATTACCAAATGTGTTGAATCTGTTGAAACTTGCATATAAAGGAAACCAATTTCCAGAAACACATTGTTAAATGCAATTTCAGGAAACATTATGGTTATAACTTGTGGATCCATTAGTTATTGTTTGGAATTGTACAATATTCTCTCTATTAATGAGTTGTTTAAGGTGGTGAACCATCCCCCAAAAAATTCTTATCTTTGAAATCCTCAATTGTCTTTTAAGTCTATCAAACAAACAGTCAAGTTCTTGTTAATGAATCTTAGTATCTGTCAATCCAAATATGAAAAGAGAATCCAAAAAGTAAATACGTAAACAAAATAGAGCCAATTTATTGTTTTAGTTTACCAATTTCGAGATTATTCCATATTTAACATTATGCAACAGGGACTTGTGAAAATTATGAATGAAAATATTACCAATATGACTGTTTCATAGTGATTTTAATAATGTGGCTACAAATGTAATTATGTATTTATTAACTGTACATTTTACATATATTGTATATTTATGTATGTGAACACAGTGATTCATTGTGATATTGACTGAAAGCCAAAAGGTCCCTGATGCCAAACTGATTGAAGGTAGAAGTCATGACCTTTGGAAATGTTCTTGTCCCTGTTAACTAAACAAATTCTTGTTTTATAGATGAAGGCAAGGCTGACAAACAGGAATCTTTATTTTTAATTTACTTAATTAACAAAATAAAAATCTTTATTTTTATTTACTACTGCATCATTTTGATGATTTAAAAATAAAGTACGGCTTACCTGTTCAATCTGATCTCAGTCTGTGAGTATACCTGTCGAAGAATCTTCTCTGTGTACATTTAAATAATGCTTATACCCAACTGATACATTTGTATCCAATATGGCTTAATACAAATGATTATTTCTATGTCTTTGTAAGTTTAATTAAGACAGACTGCCAAACTAACCTGACTGAGAGTTAGCTCTGTAACATGACCTTAGTTGTTTTTTGGCATCTGAGACACCAAATATACTTCTAGCTGGGAGTTGTAGTCCTTTGCAATTACTGGCTATATTCAGTGCAGCGAACTCACCCACAATAAAAGATGGGGGCAGAGAAGAAGCTGATTTTAAGTTTTAGTCCCTTTTTAAGTAAGCATACTCAGCAAAACTTAATACATCCCACTTTCATATTATACCTTGTATAATGCAAACTAACCTACACATGTACAATTGTTATCTTATGCATGTGTATCCTGCTTCTCTGGCTTGTGCTGATCATCAAATAAATCATCTGCACATTTAATTCACCTGCTTCAGCTTGGCCCAGAACCTCCAATTTCTTCATACATTTCTTCATACATTCCCTAACACAGTATTTTCTTAATGTCTGTCTTAATCTCAGGAATATGATAGTGATTGTTTAAGATTAAAGTGTATTCTTTAAGACATATTAAAAGGTCAGTAATATATTGATATACATGACTCTTGACTCAAATAACAAGGACAACTTGAAATAT
The DNA here is from genome assembly GCA_036172795.1 of Pelodytes ibericus. Taxonomy (NCBI): domain Eukaryota; kingdom Metazoa; phylum Chordata; class Amphibia; order Anura; family Pelodytidae; genus Pelodytes; species Pelodytes ibericus. The sequence continues at coordinate 219,853,793 of CM069857.1, read as the reverse complement.
GTAAATAGAAGAAAATGCCTATTCTTGCTAATCTTATAGTTGACACCATAAACATAATGAAAATTATAAATTATGATTTAGCCAAAGCCACATACAAATGGTATTGTGCTATGTCACAGCATTTGCTGCAATTTACATATAGCAGAGAAACTGCTTATTAGTTTGCTTCTCTTAAGTCAATCCGACCTGGCAGAGTCTCCTCAGAATAGTAATCATCAGTTAACATTTACAGAGGAGTTGGTTGAGAGAGCTACCTGCACATGGTTGTCCTAATCAACCCCACCATTCTTAGTGTCTCTACCACTTTGTATGCCTTTTTCCTGTTTTTAGCTGCATGCTTCTTGGCATTCGCCCCACTGTAAAACAGGAAACAATTATGGTTAGAAGCTGAATTAAGCTTTAGCCAATCAAACAAGTTTCCTAAACTCTCGTGAGATTTCATAACGTCCTCGTAATTGGCTTTCCCGAGTGGTTGCTTTTCAGCGCTGCAAAAAGTGTGCAGGGGATGTGAGAGCAGTACCATCCAACTCATATAAGTCAGTGCATTAAGTGTGTCACAAGCTCAAGTAATATACAATTGTGATATGATAACAAGCATGCGTAATATAACAACAACAACAAAGGGGAGGGATTTGTCTATATGTAAATCCTAAATTAAAGCCAAGTATTAAAGCAGGTGTGAAGGATGAAACTGGAACTGATGTGGAGACACTAATCTAATCTGAGATTAGCCTAGACACTAAAAAGAGTTGCACACTACTTGTAGGTGTACGCTACAAGCCACTAAATATTAGCATTGATGGAGAAGATCAACTTTTATTTCAAATTGAAAAGGCTGCAAACATGAATGAAGTTTTTATCATGGGAGATTTGAATTACCCAGATATAGAATGGTGGCACAACTAGTTCCGCAAAGGGCAGCACATTTCTGAACCTGCTTAATAACACATTTGTGGCACAATTAGTAGACACCTCCTACTAGAATGGATGCCTGTCTGGATTTGGTAATAACAAACAACAAGGAGCTTATCTCAAACATCCAAGTAAGATAATACTTGGGGAATAGTGAAAATAATATGGTTTAGTTTGAGATAAATGCAAAAAAGCAAACTGGTAACTGCTCCACCAAAAAACTTAATTTTAGAAGGGACAACTTTGATGGACTAAGGGCATCGATTGAACATGGAGACTGGGAAGGATTGTTTTGTGGACTAAACACAGAACACAAGTGGAATTTCTTTATTTGATACAGTGCCACACAAAAGGTTACTCTACAAATTGAAAGAGATAGGTTAGGGGCAAATTGATGTATTTGGATTGAAAATTGGCTAAAAGATAGAATGCATAGGGTTGTTGTAAATGGAAAATACTCTAATTTAACCAAGGTATTAAGTAGAGTACCTCAGGGGGTCTGTTTTAGGCCCTCTTCTTTTTAACTTGTTTATTAATGATCTCCCAAGTTGTGTTGAGAGCCATGTCTCAGTTGCTGATGACACTAAATTTGGTAAGGTAATACAAACTAATCTTGATGTTTATTCTTTACAGGAAGATTTGGACAGAGTGGAGGACTGGGCATTTAAGTGCATTAACAAAGCAACATATACTTTAAATGGTATTTCCCTGGTAAAAACGACTAAAGAAAATGATTTAGGACCCCATTCCCTCTAGATTGTAAGCTTGCAAGCAGGGTTCTCTACCTCATGTACCAGTCTGTTTCTAGTTTGTCTAACTTAGTATGTAGTTCCCTTCTATTCTCTGTACCTAGGGTTGCCACCTGGCCGGTAATTTACCGGCATAGCCGGTATTTAGGGTCTTGGGGCCGGTATATCTAATATACCGGCAATGCATGGCCCGGTATTTTTCTCCCCCCTTCCCAATTCCCCTTCCCCAATACTTACCTCCGTGCTGCTGTCTCCCGGTGCAGGCCCGTGGCTGTGAGGGGAGCATTGTTCGCTCCCCTCCAGCTGCGCGGATCAATAAAGTTTGTTTGAAAAAAGTTTTTAACAAAATGTATTGATCCGCGTGGCTGGAGGGGAGCGCACAACACTCCCCTCACAGCCATGGACCTGCACCGGGAGAAAGCAGCAAGGAGGTAAGTACTGGGGAAGGGGGGAGGAGGGTGGCTATATCCTGGCATATTGAGGGGCAATAAACTGGGATATTAAATGGCAATATCCTGGCATATTAGGGGCAATAAACTGGCATATTAAATGGCAATATCCTGGCATATTGAGGGGCAATAAACTGGCATATTGTGATAGACAGCTTGTCTGTGTGTGTGTGTGTGTCAGACAGTGTGTGTGAGAAAGCTTATTTGTGAGTGTGAGAGACAGCTTGTGTGTGTAGATGATATACAAATATATATATATATATATATATATATATATATATATATATATATATATATGTATATATATAGATTTTATATATATACACACACGCTTCTCACTGGCATGATATACAATCATGATAAATATAATTTGAGAGATAATCCGCCCCTTTGTGGCTCCACCCCTCATGGCCCTCCCTCCTGTAGCTCCGCCCACACACAGCCTGTATTTTTTTGAGTGAAAAGGTGGCAACCCTATCTGTACCTAGCATTACGTAAATTGTTGACGCTATATAAATAAATGGTAATGTAATAACAGACTTGGCAACAGTGCTCAATGCCAGTCAGCAGCTGCAAGGGCCAATAAGATATGGGCATGCATAAAACGAGGTATATATTCACGGGAGGAGGAAATCATCTTGCCTCTTTATAAATCAATGCTAAGACCTCACCTTAAATATGCAGTACCATTCTGGGCACCTGTCCTTAAAAAGGATATTATGGAACTAGAAAAAGTTCAGAGTAAAAAATCTCTAAACAATGGAATGGTTGGTGTACTAAGTGACCCCCCCCCCCCCACCAAATGTAATAGGCAAAACAGTATTTGCCTGATATGTTGTTGGTCTGATAATCAATATGTCTCACAATATAATATGTAGAAAAAAAGAGACAAAATACATAGTACAGTACAGCCAAAATTTAAACAAAGTGAAAAAATATACGCAATTGCACTCACAAAACTTGGCAGATTGTAGGACTCATCAGATAAAGTAGCTGCATGTGTTCACTACTCCCCCCTCAACCGATTTTCCAGGGGATTACATTGGAAGAAATAATGTAGGAAAAATGTTAGTATAGCACAAAATACAAATGTTAATAAGATAACAATAGTATCTTACACGTGCAGTATTAAAAGATCAGCCTGGCATTCTCCCCAATTTGGTGCAGAATTTGGCAGAAACAGCAATAAAGATAAGCAGCTTCAAATGACAAAAAAGTATAAAAACAATAAAAAGTCCAAGGAGAAAAAAGATCTCACGCAATGCGTTTCACCCCTTGTGGGCTTCCTCCTGGCGTGTATTCATTGCACTGCTGGATCTGTTTAAATCTCTTCTTTCCCAGCATTTGTTGCTGTGGACTTCCGGGTTTTGTGATTGATGATTTCATCGTGACTATGTTTGATCGCGGAATTTGGTAGACAAATATCGTGAGAGTCCGCCATTTGGTTGGCTTCGTTGGCAGCACTCAATTACAGTAAAAAACAGAAGAACCCAAAACAAAAACAGCTTTTAATCTTACTGTTTCTTTGAACACCATGGTTATCAGAAAAAAATACATTTATACAACTGTGCAGAGCATCTTAGATTGAACTGTGTGTAAAAACAGCACCTATAGAGATTAAATATGTATCCAAATATTTAAGAGAATGTTGTTTTAAACTATGTACAGTTTTCTTGTATATGTGTCTGCAACCAAAATGTTTATATAAACACTTTTTCTATGGGATATAATGTATACATAATAAGTAATAAAAAATAAAATTAAAATAAAACATTTTTTTCTTCTTTTTTTACATTAACCCCTTAAGGACAGAGCCTTTGAAACATTTTTGTCCTTTCTGGACAATGGCTATTTTAACATTTCTGTGCTGTTTGTGTTTAGCAGTAATTTTCTTCTTCGTCATTTGCTGTACCCACACATATTATATATTGTTTTTATCGGGACAAAAAGGGCTTTCTATGGATGCCATATTTTTGATCATATCTTATCATATTATTAAAAAAAAATAATAAAATATGGTAAAAAAAAAAAAAATACACAAATTTCTTTGTTTTTATTTGAAACAACTTCTCCTCATCGACAATAGCGAACGAAAAAACATGCTAAATAGATTCTACTATTTCTCCTGAGTACAGGGATACCACCCATGCATAGGTTTGTTGGGTTGTTTGGGGGCTAAAATGCCAAATTTGTGAGGTGCAGTTTTTTGTTTTCCAACTTGAACTTTTTACATGCAGACAGCCTGCACCCATGTCCCATTTGGGACATATTTGAAACCAGCCAGTGTATTTTACCCCATCAACCCATATATTTTTTAAAAGTAGACACCCTAGGCTATCTCAAATGGTGGTATTTTAACACTTTCCATGCACTAATTCTACCACCAGCCTTTGTCAAAGTTTGTGGTAGTAATTTTTTTGTGTTTTTTTTTCACAAACCTTGTACTTCAGACATGAATTTACAGATTTTGGTATGTGTCACTGCCAAATAACACCCCAATAAGTGTTCAGCAACATTTCTTGAGTACAGGGATACCCCCCATGCATAGGTTTGTTGGATTGTTTGGGGGGTAAAAGGCCAAATTTGGGAGGTGCAGTTTTTGGTTTTCCAATTTGAAATTTTGACATGCAGACAGCCTGCACCCATGTCCCATTTGGGACATATTTGAAACCAGCCAGTGTATTTTACCACATCAACCCATATATTTTTTAAAAGTAGACACCCTAGGCTATCTCAAATGGTGGTATTTTTACACTTTCCATGCACTAATTCTACCACCAGCCTTTGTCAAAGTTTGTGGTAGTAATTTTTTTGTGTTTTTTTTTCACAAACCTTGTACTTCAGACATGAATTTACAGATTTTGGTATGGGTCACTGCCAAATAACACCCCAATAAGTGTTCAACAACATCTATTGAGTACAGGGATACCACCCATGCATAGGTTTGTTGGGTTGTTTGGGGGGTAAAAGGCCAAATTTGGTAGGTGCAGTTTTTGGTTTTCCAAATTGAAATTTTGACATGCAGACCGCCTGCACCCATGTCCCATTTGGGACATATTTGAAAGCAGCCAGTGTATTTTACCCCATCAACCCATATATTTTTTAAAAGTAGACACCCTACGCTGTTTCAAATGGTGGTATTTTAACACTTTCCATGCACTAATTCTACCACTAGCCTTTGTCAAAGTTTGTGGTAGTAATTTTTTTGTGTTTTTTTTTCACAAACCTTGTACTTCAGACATGAATTTACAGATTTTGGTATGGGTCACTGCCAAATAACACCCCAATAAGTGTTCAACAACATCTATTGAGTACAGGGATACCACCCATGCATAGGTTTGTTGGGTTGTTTGGGGGCTAAAAGGGCCACATTGTGAAGGTGCGCATTTTCAACTTGGAATATTGACGTGTAGCCAGCCTGAGCCCATCTTTCATTTGGGACTTTTTTTTTAAAGTAGGACAGTGTATTTTACCCCAAAAAGTATATATTTTGTAAAAGTAGACACCCTAGGCTATTTTAAATGGTGTTATTTTAACACTTTCCATGCACCAATTCTACCACCAGCCTTTGTCAAAGTTTGTGGTAGTCATTTTATTGTGTATTTTTTCCCACATACATTGTACTTTAGACACAAATTCACATATTTCGGTATGTGTCACTGACAAACAATACCACAATATATGTTCAGCAACATCTCCCGAGCACAGGGATACCACCCATGCATAGCTTTGTCAGCTTTGTTGGGTGTTGAAAGGCTACATTTGAGAGGTGCGCTTTTTGATTTTCAAACTTGGAATTTGAACATGTAGAGCAAGGAAGGGGTTAATAGCTCTTATAAGAGCCTTTGTAGTACTGTACAAAAAAATTAACCCCTAAAAATGCACAGACAAGAAAAAAGGTTCTGCTGTGCAGTGATCAGTGGCAGGGAAGGAGTTAATACACTACACTATACAAAGGGTATGGCTTTTATAAAAGCCCTTGGGACTCACAATTTTTTTACATTTTATTTAATTTATTACAATTAAAAAATTATGTTATACAGATCTGTCTCTTTCCCTCACTAAAACTCAAGTGAGGAGAGGGAGGCAGATCCATATGGGTCAGAACAATATTTACGAACCAGACGAATGGTGATGCTCATCTGAGAAATCACCAAACCACCTTTGCCACTGATCGGCTGTTACTGATCGCTATACACGCGTTCAGACAGCTTCAAAAGGAATACACGTAATCCCCTAGTGGGTATAACTAACCCCTAGCGAGTCTGACAAAAAAAATGCTGATAGCAAAAAAAAATCCTTCTGCGACTAGATTGCTCCATATGCGCTGCTTAGGCAGTGACCATATGCACTGCTTAGGCAGTGACCATATGTGCTGCTTAGGAAGTGATATACGGCAAGGAAGGGGTTAATAGCTCTTAAAAGAGCCTTTGATATACTGTAATAAATCAAAGTAAAAAAAAATAACCCCTAAAAAAATGCACAGACAGCAAAAAATGTGCTGCTGTGTAAGATCACTGCGTACACAGCGATCAATTGCAGGGAAGGGGTTAAATACTGGAAACGGCTTTTATAAAAGCCTTTGGGTCTCAATTCTATTAAATATATTATAATTAAAAACTTACATTATACAGCTCTGTCTCCCTCCCTCACTAAAACTCAAGTGAGAGGGAGGCAGATCTACACGGGTCAGATCAAATATTTACAAATATTGATCTAACCAGACGAATGGTGATGCTCATCTAAGCAAACGCCAACCCGCCTTTGTCACTTATCAGCTGTTACTGATCGCTATACATGCGGTCAGACAGCTAAAAAATTTTTTTTTACGTTAAACGTAGTCCCCTAGCGGGTATAATTAACACGTGACGGGTGTAATAAAAAAGTAAAAAAAAATTTCAAAATGCTTCTGCAGCAAGATTGCTGCATTTGCGTCAGATCGCTGCTTAGGCAGTGATCTACAGCAAGAAAGGGGTTAATCTCTCTTAAAAGAGCTTTTTTTTTATACTGTAATGAATTACAGTAAAAAAAAAATGAACCCCTAAAAAATGCAGACAGCAAAAAATGTGCTGCTGTGTATGATCACTGCGTACACAGCGATCAATGGCAGGGAAGGGGTTAAATGGCTTTTATAAAAGCCCTTGGTGTTTAAAATTTTATTAAATATTTTTTTTATTATTTTATTTTATTTTTTTACTTTATCTGATCTGTCTCTCTCCCTTACTATAACTAGTAAGGTGAGGGAGGCAGATCAATACTTGTCAAAGGCAATATTTGCTAATATTGCCTTTGACAGTATGATAAGTGCTCATCAGAGCACTTACCATACATGCCTGCACACAGATCACATAGATCTGTTGTGCCGGCATCGATTGGCTCCCCCTAGAGGATCGGAAGTGAAATACTTTCACTTCCGATGCTCTTGCCATTAGAAGGGAAGCGCTGCCTGTATAGGCAGCGTTCCCTTCTACTGAGCCGATGGGGTCGCTCAGGAGAGCGACCACCATCGGCTCTGGGGCAGCTGAAGGTGTTGTTAAGTGCCTCGCTGGCGAGGCACTTTAACAACACCGCAGATGCTTAGAAAGCGAACGATCGTTCGCTTTCTAAGCACATGTGTGCAGCGGGCGCAGCCATTTTTAAATGGCTGCTACGATCACTCCGTGGAGTGATCGTAGCGCGCCCCTGCACATTTGGGGGGTGTTGCACAATGCCTCTACCTAGAGGCATTGTAGCAACACCGTTAGAGTAAAGAAAGCGACCGCTGGTCGCTTTCTTTACTCCATTTAGTGCATGACGTGCCAGGCACGTCACCTGTCGGCAAGTCCTCGATTTGCCGTGACGTGCCTGGCACGTCACCTGTCGTTAAGGGGTTAATGGCTATGTATGCTGTATTGTTTTTGTAAACATTCCATGCAAAGTAAAACTTAATGTAAACAAAGGTTTGTCTGTTTGTTTAGTTAGAGTTCTGTGCACTTGTAGACATGTATTACATATAGCTCAGAATAATTTTATAGAAAAAGTGCTCAATTAAGAGCATTCTTATAAAAAATTCAATAAATCAGAATCTGCATTTTTGAAAAAGGAGGCCTACAAAATAAATAAGGGGATTGGAGGATCTTCATTATGAAGAGAGACTAAATTTATATAGAAAAGGCGTCTCAGAGGGGATATGATAACATTATAAAAATTTGTGCAGGGCCTGTATAAAGAGTTCTCCAGTGACCTGTTCATTATCAGAAATGTACAAAAAACAAGAGGTTACCCCCTGAGCTTGGAGGAGAAAAGATTTCGTAGATAGCAAAGGAAGGGATTCTTTACGGTAAAGTTATGGAACTCACTGTCAATAGAGGTGGTGCTATCAACTACAATAGATGCATTTACACATGGTCTAGATGTTTTTTTTTTTTTTAGAAAAGCAGAACATACAAGGCTATTAATAATACAATAAGCATTAGTGATAGAGCTTATTGATCTAAAGAGAAATTTGATTGCCCTTTGGAGTTAAGAAGGAATGTTTCCCCCTAGGAGGCAAAATTCGAAATAGTTTCCTTAGATTTTTTTTTGCCTTCTTTTGGATCAAAAGCTGGAATGATAGGTAGAAAGGTTGAACTTGATGGACTTGTGTCTTTTTTCAACATAAATTACGATGTTAACTAAACAGGTGTGTGACCATGCTGCATGTACAGCGTAATTGGCTACAGAGTGTATACAAAAAAAGTGCTTCTTGCATATATAGTTAACAGCAACTTTATAAACATAATAGAAATAAGAGACTTTGTTCATAAATTGTCATAGCACTCGCTTTATGAGCCAAACCCACAGCCCACTTACTCAAATGTGCATGCTATTCACTTTAATAGATATGAGAACCCTGTAAGTGCAGTGTAATGCATAGATAAAACTCAATTGATGACAAACTAAAAATGTATCCTTTATAAAATAATAAAGTATATAGGTCACTTTTTACCCTTTTTACATATATATTTACCTTCTTTTAAACACATAGTTTAGCTAAATTAACATTTTATATCAATCTAATTTAAAATTGCAAAATTGTAGTCATTTTATCATTAGACTTTATGTAGTACTTTGGTGTATCTGTATGTGAACTACAAGCACACACTGATAAAGGGACATACTAGATAATTATTTTTATTTTCTATGCATGTTAAAAAAAAAATCTCCAAATGTAATTTTTTTGCATTTCCTTCTATACTGCTACCCCCCCAACCCCCCCCCCCCCCCAACACATTATTGTATTGTATTGTACTTAGAATCTGAGGTATTTACAAGAAACCAAACCCATTTCCTTAATACCTTAAGAGGAGCAAGCTATGTATGCCTATGATGCCTATTTTGTGTATGATTCATTATCTAATATGAATACGATGTAGTCTTTCTGCTAGTGTCATTATACATAATATTTAGGTAGGTAAGGTTGGGGTTTCTTATCTTAATTCGTAAATTTTTGTTTGGTATGTTATTGTATCACAAGAACCACTTGCATTTCAAACCATCAAAAATGCAACTATATTCAATATTCAGTTTTATATTAAGATATTTATATATATATATATATATATATATATATATATATATATATATATATATATATATACTTCTTGTAAACATATTATTTTACATACATTGCTTTTAACCCCTAAACTAACATTCAGAAATGTTTCTGTATTGTACATAGTTACTGTATCTTCAAAGAGATAAAGAGATTTTTCTAATTAACTTTCTTCACCATCCAAACTAATTAGCGGTAATTTAAACTAGATATAGACAAATGGATAATTAATACAAATGTCTATCTTATTACATAATTTGTATTTAATAAAATGGACATTTGATAAAAATCATTTTTGCTTTAAATGATTACAACATCCATAAATGAAACTATTAGGTAAACAAAGTTGGTTTAGTGTTAGATCCTCCATAAAAATCTGTGCACATACCATATCCTCACAGCTATCCTGTCCAATGCAGCCTTGGTAATAACTGTAAATCAATGGTTTTCCTCAGTAGGTGACTGCAAATGAATTCTATAAATAGCATTCCAATGGCCTTATTGACCAGCCTTGACTCCTCCACAAATGAGGTCATTTGAAATGTCAAATAGTATTTATTCCTCCAACAAAAAAAGAAAATCTGCTTTTCCAAACCAGAATCAAACAGTTTGTAATTTCTATTACACTGCTCCATCCAATAGTTTCGTAGTTCCTTAGAGATTGCCTTACAAGAAAAAGAAAAAGCAAGGGTTTTCCTGCTTTAACACAGATGTGATTCACATACATGTTGACATTTTGATTGGTTGTCAGGACCTTTGAAAAGAAAGATTTCAGGTTACTGAAAGATAGTAATAATTGCCACACAAAATTTATATTTTTTGCTTTAATCAAAATCTAAATTTACTTTACAGCTTTTAATGTATATATTTACATTTTTGTAACATTATTCCTAGATTATCAAAAGCATTGCAATATTTGTCTCAAAAGATATTCAATTTTTAACACCGAACATTTTTAATTTAAAAATAACCTGGTATACAAAAAAAGACACAGTGGGCCCGATTCAGTCACACAAAATATGCCTTTTTATTGTTTTTTTTTAACTCCCATTCATACTTAATATTCATGAATAATTTATTTTACAATAATGTATTTTAAAATTTCAAAAACTAGATCAAAGGAATATTCAATTTGATGTACGAAATAAGTTACTTGTAATGGTTTAAAAAAAGTAGTCTAATGCCCATATGTCATGAGGATAGGATTTCTTTAAGTCTATAATGGCTTTTGTTGCCATCCTGTTAACACTCCATATTGACAGATATGCACATAGCAGCAACATTCATGGTATGCTCAGACGTCGCTTGCTACATATAAGGACACCAGCTATACCATCCTGATGAGGCCTATGATAGGTCGTAATATACATCCGTGGTTGTTGTGTTCCAACAACCTGCAGGTGAGGCTTGACATACATTTTGGGTCTGGACTGGCCCCATGGTTGGGTCAGATCTGATATGCTAAAGGAGATATCTTCTCTGTAATAGTGAGCAAGTGAGCAACAAAAATGGAGAGCCACAACTTGGTAGGCACCTTCTGGGCTGAGATATAGCTCCTATATTTTTCTCAGCATAGGTCCCACTTTTATGCTGATACACACTGAATATATAAATAAGTCACATAGAATGCAACTTACACAATTTTTGGCTGCAGCAAAGTGAGAATGGAAATATTGACTGATACTTACAAAATGAAATTGCATGAAGGTATTTTAGCAGAGTGTAATATTTAAAATACAAACATTAGTATATATATCTAGAAATAGAGTTGAGCGGACACCTGGATGTTCGGGTTCGAGAGGTTCGACCGAACTTCGGAAAAAAGTCTGGGTCCGTGCTCGAACTTGACCCCGAACTTGACTCCGAACACGAACCCCATTGAAGTCAAAGGGGACATGGACTTTTGGCCCCTAAAATCCCTCTAAAAAAGTAATGGAAAGGGCTAGAGGGCTGCAAAAGGAATTAAAATGTGGGTAAGAGTAGGACAAGTGCCCTGCAAGCAAATGTGGATAAGGAAATAACTTAAAATAACATAAAATACATACAAATTAAAAATACAGCTGAGCCATAAAATAGCACTTGATGGAATCTTTGATTTTAGCTTTGGAAGAACATCAATCTAAAGCATGGCTGCCAGGAGGATCAACAGAATCATCCATTTGAGAGAGGGTTGGAGTGCAGGGTATTCTTTTTCAGTTTATACTAAGTGACCCATAGGTTGAGGAGGCGGTGACCATGGCGGTGTAGCTGGAAGCGGCGCTGGAGGAGGAGGAGGAGGAGGTAGCCAACACTGGTTTTTTTTGTTTTTTTAAATTGGGGTAGCCCCCAAAATATTGGGACATATAACAACAGAAAACAAAGAATAAGTGCACTTGAGTATAACAATGACTGGGTGAGGCCGGTATAAATGTCTATTCTGCACAAGGTACAGAGAAGTCTGGTGGGATCCATGCCTGGTTCATCTTAATAAACGTGAGCTTGTCCACGTTGGCTGTGGACAGGTGTCTGCGCTTGTCTGTGATAACGCCCCCTGCCGTGCTAAACACACGTTCAGACAATACACTGGCTGCAGGACAGGCGAGCACCTCCAAGGCATAAAGGCAAGGTCAGGCCATGTGCCCAATTTGGAGACCCAGAAGTTGAATGGGGCAGACCCTTCAGTCAGTACCTGTAGGCCTGTGCATACGTACTGTTCCACCATGTTGCTGAAAAGCTGCCTCCTCTAAGTTGTTGCAAATCAGATGGTGTTGCTGGTTGTTGTGGCGTTCTGACAAAGCTTTTCCACATTTTGGCCATGCTAACCCTGCCTTCTGAGGTGCTGGCGGTGCCCCAGCTGCATTGGCGACATATTCCTCTGCCTTCACCTTGTGCTTCCACTGAGCCCCCGGTGTCATTTTGGAATGCCCTCAGCAGCGCGTCTACCAGCGTGCGCTTGTGGTCGTGCATCTTACGATCATGCTCCAGTGATGGAATTAAGGACGGCACGTTGTCCTTGTAATGGGGATCCAGCAGGGTGGCCACCCAGAAATCAGCACAAGTTAGAATGTGGGCAACTCGGCAGTCGTTGCACAGGCACTGCAGCATGTAGTCGCTTATGTGTGCCAAGCTGCTCAGAGGCAAGGACAAGCTGTTCTCTGTGGGAGGTGTATCATCTGTGTCCTCCGTATCCCCACAGCCACGCTCCAGTGATGCCCACGAGCTGCGTTGTGTGCCACCCTGCTGTGAACATGGTTCCTCCTCCTCCTCATCATCATCATCCTCCTCCAAAACTGTGCCCTAGCTTGACAGTTGTGTACCTGGCCTATGCTGGTGCAGGAACCCACCCTCCAAGCCACTTGTGAATGACTGGCCTGATAACTGTGGAAATGACCCCTCTTCTTCCTCCTCCTCTTCCTCCTATGCCACATCCTCTTCCATCATCGCCCTAAGCATTTTTTCAAGGAGACATACAAGCGGGATAGTAAGGCTGAGAACGGCGTCATTGGCACTGGCCATGTTGGTGGAGTACTCGAAACAGTGCAAAATGGCACACAGGTCTCGCATGGAGGCCCACTCATTGGTGGTGAAGTGGTGCTGTTCCGCAGAGCTACTGACCCGTACGTGCTGCAGCTGATACTCCTCTATCGTCTGCTGCTGCTCGCACAATCTCTCCAGCATGTGCAAGGTGGAGTTCCACCTTGTGGGCACGTCACATATGAGGCGGTAAGTGGGAAGGCCTAAGTTACGCTGCAGCGCAGACAGGCGAGCAGTAGCAGGGTGAGAATGCCTAAAGTGCGCACAGATGGCCCGCACTTTCTGTAGCAGCTCTGATATATCTGGGTAGTTTTTCAGGAATTTCTGCACCACCAAATTCAGCACATGCGCCAGGCAAGGGATGTGCGTCAAACCGGCTAGGCCCAGAGCTGGTACAAGATTTCGCCCATTATCGCACACCACCAGGCCGGGCTTGAGGCCTCACTCATTGATCTGTTGTTCCATGCCCATCCACAGCTCCTGCACACTGTTGGGTTTTTTCCCCCAAACATATGAGTTTTAAAAGAGCCTGCTGTCGTTTCCCCCTGGCTGTGCTGAAGTTGGTGGTGAAGGTGTTACGCTGACCGGATGAGGAGGTGGTAGAGGAGGTGGTAGAGGATAAGGAAGAAGCTGAGTAGTAGGAGGAGGCAACAGGAGGCAAAGAGAAATGCCCTGCAATCCTCTGTGGCAGAAGGACATACGCCAAACTGTTATCTGCCTCAGGCCCAGCCGACATTACATTGTGTGCAGTTAGGGAGATATTGCGTCCCTACTCGTGCTTACTGGTCCACGTATCTGTGGTTATGTGGACCTTGGCACAGATGGCGTTGCGCAGTGCACACCTGATTTTGTCCACCAATTGCTTGTGCCGTGAAGGGATGGCTCGCCGGGAAAAGTAGTTGCGGCTAGGAACCATGTACTGTGGGACAGCCACCGCCATCAGGTTTTTAAAACTGTCTGTCTCCAACAGACGCAATGACAGCATTTAAAAGGCCAGAAATTTGGAAATGCTGGCATTCAGGGCCAGTGATTGCAGGTGGGTAGGGCCATACTTCCTCTTTCTCTCCAGTGTTTGGGAGATGGACAGCTGAACGCTTCCATGGGACAGTGTGGAGATGCTTGGGGACGGTGGCGGACGTTGTGGCATTGCTGCCACTTCCTCTATTTGCTCGGTGGCAGGTGCCACTGTGACTCCAGAGCTGGAGGAAGAGGCCAAGACAGCAGCAGAAGAGGAAGCAGGACGAGTCTGAGACCTTTCTTGTGTTTTGAGATGCTTACTACACTGCAGCTCGTGCTTTGCATGTAGATGCCTGGTCATGCAGGTTGTGCTCAGGTTTAGCCCATTTATGTCTCGCTTCAGGTTCTGATTGCACAGCTTTCAAACCACTCGTGGTTTGTCATCAGCACATTGTCTAAAGAACTGTCACGCCAGGGAACTCCTCGTAGCTGGCATTGGTGTGCTCGGCCCCTGGGTGCGGTGGGCAGTAGCAGGCGTACTGTCTAGGGGACTGCCACTACAGTTTTGCACCCTGCTCCCTCTTATGCTGCGCTGGTGCCTCTTTGCGAGCACTGCTTCTTCCTCCAAACTGGACACTTCACTCGCATGACCTTGCTTCCATGTGGGGTCTAGGACCTCATCATCCTCCACATCATCTTCCACCCACTCCTCAACCCTGCCCTCCTTGCCGGTCTGCACACTGCCGAAAGCGACAGCAGTTGGCACCTGTGTTTCGTCATCATCAGAGATGTGCTGCGGTGGTCCTCGCAAGTCCACATCCTGACACATAAGTGTGCATCAGTGCACTCAATCTCTTCCACTTATGGGGCAAGGCTAGGTTTGATGACCCCGCCAGCAGAGTCATCAAAAAGCAAAAGAGACTGCTGCATGACTTGTGGCTCAGACTGCTTGGCTGATTTGCAAGGGGGTGAGGTGAAAACAGATGGTCATGGGCTGCAGGTGTCGACTCTGAGTTTTCAGCAGGGGACCTGGTGGGAGACAATGTATAGGAACTTGAGGCACTGTCAGCCACCCAATCTACTATTGCCTGTACTTGTTCTGGCCTCACCATTCTTAGAGTGGCATTCGGGCCTACCAAATAACGCTGAAGGTTCTGTCGCATACTAGCACCTGAGGAATGTGTTTCACTTGTGCGTGTAGATGACACAGATCGACCACATCCCCTACTTGCAACAGGAGCTCAACCAACACCAGCAGCGCCACGACCAGGGCCACGTCCCTTATTTGACGCTCTTCTTTGCGGTCACCCACCAAAGTAACAGATGGTTTATGTCAGGCGACAATGTAACCGCCAATAGTCAATAATTTTTATTTGTATTTTTGTTTATTGGACTGCAAGAAATGCACCGCAAGACGCAAATGTACTATTTAGCACCCAAAACAATTAGAATTTTTCAAAGTGTGCTGTAAGCACAGTATTGGACTGTTCTATTTGACTCTCAGATACGGAGTACACCGCAAGACGCAAATGTACTATTTAGCACCCAAAACAATTTGAATTTTTCAAAGTGCGCTGTAAGCACAGTATTGGACTGTTCTATTTGACTCTCAGATATGAAGTACAGGAAGCAAATGTACTATGTAGCACCCAAAACAATTAGAATTTTTCAAATTGCGCTGTAAGCACAGTATTGGACTGTTCTATTTGTCTCTCAGATATGAAGTGCAGGAAGCAAATATACTATTTAGCACCCAAAACAATTAGAATTGTTCAAAGTGAGCTGTAAGCACAGTATTGGGCTGTTCTATTTGACTCTCAGATACGGAGTACACCGCAAGACGCAAATGTACTATTTAGCACCCAAAACAATTAGAATTTTTCAAAGTGCGCTGTAAGCACAGTATTGGACTGTTCTATTTGTCTCTCAGATACGAAGTGCAGGAAGCAAATATACTATTTAGCACTTAAAACAATTAGAATTTTTCGAAGTGAGCTGTAAGCACAGTATTGGACTGTTCTATTTGACTCTCAGATACGGAGTACACTGCAAGACGCAAATGTCCTATTTAGCACCCAAAACAATTAGAATTTTTCAAAGTGCACTGTAAGCACATTATTGGACTGTTCTGTTTGACTCTCAGATAAGGAGTACACCGCAAGACGCAAATGTACTATTTACCACCCAAAACAAATATCATTTTTCAAAGTGCACTGTAAGCACAGTATTTGATGGTTCTATTTGACTCTCAGATATGAAGTGCAGGACGCAAATGTAATATTTAACACCAACAAATTGCAGTATTTAAAAATGCCTAGATGTTGCCCACTGAGCTAACAGAACAGGATTAAAGTCATGTGCCTGGCACACATGCAGTTGCAAGTGCACTGCACTCTCTGTGGCACTGGGCTCAGAGCAGAGTACAAATATGTAGTATAGCACCCACTAAAATAATCCCTGTAGTTTGAATAATTGCTGTAGTTTGCAGATTCAACACCAGAATTTTTTTTAATCTGTCCCTCACAGCTACAGCATCCTCTCTCTACACTAAGAAGAGCTCATGTGATGTGCGTGTATGTGACTCCAGCTTAAATATAGAGGCTGGGTCACATGCTGCACTGGCCAGTCACAGCCATGCTATTAGTAGGCATGGCTGTGATGGCTTCTAAGGGCAAACGAGTCAAACGCTTGTTGATTGGCTGCCCTGCAGCCTTTCAACATGCGACATTAAATCGTCGAACCTCGAACTCCAACACGGACATACAGTGAAATGTCCGGGTTCGTGGCACGGACACCGTAATGTCCGGTATGAACCCGAACAGTGCGGTTCGGGTTCGCTCAACACTATCTAGAAATTAAAAACAAAAGCATATTCAAATCTGTGCACCTGTGCCTAAATTATGTGTTATACTTGAATTAATAATTCAGTGTCAGATTTTAAAATTAGTTTCCAGATATTGGAAACTTGGCAAACCAATATTATCATTTGCTAATAATTAACACTGAGTGAATGCCATTGATTAAGAGTTTGGGTTGAAGTTACTAACAAAGGCATGCTCGTATGTAACTCATTTGCCAATTGGACTAAGATAAATAAAAATATATTTTTAAGATTGGCTTTGATATGCACAATATATTTAGTTTTTCAGGACTTTAAAGTACTCAGATTGGAGATACCCCCCAGCTGATCTTACTGTTGATGAAACTGTGGCTTATACATCAGCTGTTGCAGCACGAGCATATTCAAGTCTGCCTGCTAATTGTACAGTGTGTGGCCTGGTTTGCCATATTGGAGCATTAACAAGCTGTCTGGACTTTCTTCCTTTCACCCTAATCTCTACAATAAACTGTGCATAGTTCAACTGACTGATCTAGTCATTCTTGCTTGCCATAGAGCCCAGTGGATCTAGAATTTGACACTTTCCCTTATGCTTATCTTGCTTGTAGGATTTAATCTGTGCACAGAGGGATTATTTATTCCACTTGTCTTGTCTTTATAACTGTGGACACACAGTATTAGATATATTCATGTGCGAGTAAGTGCTCTGGTGTGGCAGTAACATTATATCTTAGTAGTCTTCTCTACCAGACTGCTCACTACTCCTATTTTATCGTTTTTGGTTATTTATATGTTGTTGTATTTCATGTATTGCCTTTATCATTGTTATATATAAATATATGTGTGAAATGTGGGTAAAATGTGCGCTCACTCCATGGTCTTTCACTTAAAGGATTCTGAATAAACTATGTAATATAATATGTAGGTTAGGAGTATCACTTTAACAGACCCCCGATTAGGAGTGTAGCCCTCTCATAGGAGTGACAGTTCAGTTTTTCTTCTATCCATTTTGGGTCTGTAGGCACCCATCCCTCGCTGTGATTTTTGAGGCAGTATATAATAAAAAATGGGGGGTGATTTAACCTAGGTTTCCTTATATTATGGTTGATGCAGGCTGGCAGTCTGACATTGTTGACCATGAGGATGTATATATATAAGTACTGAGTTTTCATGTAACGTTGTGCTCCTTGCACAATGCGACATGCCTGCATGTGAGAGTGCCATTTATAATTGTTTAAGAAAAAAATCAGGTCAAAGTTAGAAAGTGTTTTTATGGCATATTTTCATCATATTTTATATATTTTTTTGAATAGTAAATGATATCACATGAAAAATGTTAGACATGTGCAAAGCTAAAATTTTCGTTTCGTTTTCGTCCATTCGGACGAAAATGTTATTTATTTCGTCTAAAACGAATTTCGTTCATTAATGCATTCGTTTCAGACGAAATTCGTTCATTATTATTCGTTCGTTTTATAGAATACAATGTAATACTATTGGCTTTCTATAAACCGAACGAGAGCCCCATTCATAAGAAATTCTTATGAATGGGGCTCTCGTTCGGTTCATAGAAAGGCAATAGTATTACTTGTATTCTATAAGCCGAAAGTCTATAAACCGAACGACTTTCGGTCTATAGACTTTCGGCTTATGGAATACATGTAATCCTATTGCTATTCTATAAACCGAACGACTTTCGGGTTATAGAATAGCCATAGGTTTACATGTATTACATAATTACATAAGCCGAAAGTCTATAAACCGAAAGTCGTTCGGTTTATAGGCTGTCGGCATTTAACTAATAAGAGACAGAGTCTCCATTCATAAAATTATGAATGGAGACTTTGTCTCCGTGTAGTAAAATGCCGACAGCCTATAAACCGAACGACTTTCGGTTTATAGGCTGTGGGCATTTTACAACACGGAGACAAAGTCTCCATTCATAATTTTATGAATGGAGACTCTGTCTCCGTGTAGTAAAATGCCGACAGCCTATAAACCGAACGTTCGGTTTATAGGCTGTCGGCTTATGGAATACATGTATTCCTATTGCTATTCTATAAACCGAAAGTCTTTCGGCTTATAGAACAGCAATAGCATTACATGTATTCTATAAACCGAACGTCGTTTGTTTTAAAGACTTTCGGCTTATAGAATACATGCAATGCTATTGGCTTTCTATAAACCGAAAAAGTCCCCATTCATACGAATAGGTCAATTGACCTATTCGTATGAATGGGAACTCAATTTCGGTTTATAGGAAGCCAATAGCATTACATGCATTCCATAAACCGAAAGTCATTCATGTCGGTTTATGGAATGTAGTACAATGCTATTGGTATTGTATAAACCGACTCTATTTTGGTTTAGAATGCCAATAGCACGAATGGACGAATGGACGAATGAACGAATGATTTTCGTTTATTAACCATTCGTTCATTCGGATTTTGTTAGTTAAAATTTTCGTTATTCGTTTTTCGGACGAATGGACGAAAATGCTATTTTCGTCCGAAAATGCATTCGTCCGAAAACGAATGCACATGTCTAAAAATAATAGTATCAAATGAAAGCCCTATCTGTCCTTTAAAAAATGATATATAATTTGTGTGGGTGGACGGAACACAAAGAAAGAAATTCACAGTTCAGCAAACGTATGACCAAAATAATGGAATTCTGGTCTTCAAGGTACATAAAATGTAGCATAGAACTCTGTCACTAAGGGGTTCATGCCTTGATGTCATGGCATTAAGATTCCAAGGAGCAAATCGCAGGCGCCATATTGGAGAACAGCATGCTCCTCTAATATGATGCTCCCCTCTTGTGGGTAAGAGCGTCTGAAGGGATGAATTATGATCATCGCTCTGTTTGCTACACTGCCACTAGAGTTAACAGTACAATGAAAAAAAAGCAAAACTTGCCATACATCTAGGGTTATGGTTAGAATTAGGGTTAGGGTTACAGTTACATTAGGTTATGGTTAGCATAAGGGTTATAGTTAGGGTTAAATTAATGGTTACATTTAGGATTAGGACTGGGGTCAAAAGGTAACTGTAGGAGAAAATGGTTGGGGAATAAAACCACTACTTTTGGTTATTGCTCTATAACGTGCAATACAACAACAGAAAAACATGTAAACATGGATATTTCTAAACGTAGGACACAATTTAGAAACTATTTAGAAGGGAGCTTTTTTACTGTTTGTAAGTGTATAAAACATTTTTCAGTAAAAGTCAGAAAAAGTGCTTTTTTCAATATTTTCATCATAGTTTATGATTTTTTTTGTAGTAAATTATAAGATATGATGAAAATAATGGTATCTAAAAAAAGCCCTTCTCATATTGATATAAACACAAACATGTTAAACAGCCCATGTCCCCAAGGGAAAGACACGTCTACATTCTGCAGGGGAGCAGCTAAGAATAAATTGTGCCCAGCACAATACTGGCTGACCTGTCAATCCTAATTATAGGAAAAAACCTGCAGATGTAGTTTGTTTTCTTGCCAGGAATCTTTGAGTAGTTCATCTCTTGCTCACCTCTGAATAAGCCACTGTATTAGCGGCGAAATGCATCAGGTTTCCAGTACTTTTTTGTGCTCTCAATGCAGATGCAATTCCAGACATAGGAAAACATATTAAATGTGTTGTCGATTTATATATACTGAGCTTTTATGATATGTACCATTACTATTTACCCTGTATTTTGTAAAATATGAAATTAACTTTTATATGTATTAGTATTTTGATTAAAATTTAGTTTAAAAAAAATCTTAATATGTATAGAGTTCCTGCCAATACTCCTTTATCTCCTTTTCTATAGCGCTCCCAACAATATTTTACTTTTAAATATTGCTTTTTTTCTCCCTGACTCAAGGCAAATTCTGAAAGTTGAGTGGAATGGTCAGTAGAAGGCCCCAAACTGATAATTATTATTAAATCTATTTAGACTATAGGTATTCACATTATAATAAATGCAAACGTGTATAATTATTTAACTTTAATATGCATTTTCAAGTTGGAGTGATCATTTGATCACAATCACTTGACAAAGTAAAGTTACAAAACAAATATCCCCATAAAACCAAAAAACACACATGAAAACCATTGCTGATTAATTAGAAAAAAAACTATAGGAGAAAGCACACTCACAGTGCATAGACAATCCACAGAATTGGACACAGAACCAGGGGCTGGCATAATCTCTTCATCCAGTGAATATCAAAATAATATGTTAAACACTATATAGTTATTAAAAGTCGCTCCCAATAGTGGTGCAGTAGGGGCCAATCTTCATATGTGCTTCGCCAGCAGCAGTACCATATGTGCTTCAAGAAATATTATCCAATTATATTAATGTTGTATAAAGAGGAAACCTGCATGGAAATAATATATTTGTTTTCATAGTACTATCACACAAAGAGTTTTGGTGTTCTAAGTGTCTATAGACCTAAAAATGTCTATAAAAATATATCCCAAAAAAGATGCCATCAACAACACACCCGTTATATCCTGTTATATTTCCCAAAAATGAATACTGGATTCTGGGTTAGACATGCATTCAATACTATGAGAATACATATCTGATCATACAAATATTAGAACTTCCAGAGAAACTTGTAAAGATGGTAAGTCAGTCAGCACCCTGGAAGAAGTACAAGGGTTGTGCATGTAAAGTCTGGGTTTTAATTGACTGGATCTTCTATATAAGCACATCCAGTTATGCTCCTTCCTCATAAATAGAGAGATCTATATCTTATATATTAGTCCCTATTCCAAATACAATGTTAGGCTTCTTTAAGTTTTACTTACATGCAACAAATGTCAAAGATATTGAGATTCCTCATGATTGTGGAACAAACAAAATCATGTGCCGATGTTAATTCAAATTAGGACCAACAAACAACATTCTGAATTTCTACTGGTCCTTATGGTACTTATTAACGGGACACTCCCACCAAAAAATTAAAAGGTTTTACTTTTTTATTTTGTAGTTTTGATTTCAGATATGTCTTTTGTTTTTCTTATGTGACTGTATTTAATGAAAGATGTAACTAAACAAGTGTGACTGGGCACTGCCATTTTGTGAAATATAGTGTTTTTGGGTGCCACCCCTCAGAGACTTTACAGCATAAATTTCTCACTTTGGGGCTTAAGTTATCTGAAATGTGGGGGAGAGCGAGAGAGGAGGCATACGAAGAGAAAATTCCCACTCCTTCTGACGACTTAACACTAAGTGAAAATCTTCTTCGGTAATGGTATAGAGGAGAAGCAGCATCCTAAATAACTCCATAGAATAATCTGTAGGATGGAGTTAGACCCACACGCTGTAGTGTGGAATGGTATCCCCGGTGCATGGCACTGTAGATACCTTCAAAGTTGGGAAATTCCCACAAGATTTTATGTTTCTTATAAGTTTGTTTTTCTGTGTGTATTGTCTGAAGCACTGGAGATCACCCTCAAATTGTTCCATGTTTTGATAGACCATGGTTAGGGTTATGACACTTAATGCCCAGGGTCTGAATAACCCTTGTAAAAGAGCGATGGTTTTTGACTATATTAAAAAAGAGTAAATATCATCTTACTCCAGGAAACACATTGGCTAAAAAAGGACCAAAATTGATTCATCCCTGGATGGTGTGGCATAAAAAAAGAGAAGTGGAGTTGCCCTTCTATTTTCAAATGACATAGACCTACAGGTTATGTATCAGGAGACAGACAAAGATGGTAGATACATCTTGGCAGTGTGTAAGCTACAAAATGAAACATTTACAATAGCTAACATATACGCCACAAACACTGCAACAATTCAGTTTTTACAGAGGGTCTTTGCCAGGATAGACCTTATAAAAAAAAGGTGAGGATCCTCATTGGGGGTGACCTTAATTGTTTAGTAGATAGCACACTGGACAGAAATTCGTTGGGAGGTAAGCCACAGGATAAAAAAAGCAAAAGAATGTCATCCCAGATTAGAACAATACTACATAGAGCGGGTCTACTGGACCTTTGGAGAATATATCACCCTCAAGAGAGGGACTATACATACTTCTCAAAGGTCCACTATACTTACTCGAGAATAGACCTTATTCTGGGCAACACAGAGGTTGCAAATAAAATGAAAAAGATCTGGATACAGGAGGTTTCCTGGTCAGATCATAACCCGGTCATCCTGGACCTAACCATGGGCACAAATTGCAATACAAGGAATAGTTGCCGGTTAAACGACTCATTGTTAAAAAACCGAAAAGACATCGATGAAGTAAAGGAAATCACTAAAAACTTTTTTTAATCAAAATGAGAATAAAGATGTATCCGACACAATAGTCTGGTGCACATATAAAGCTGTGTTAAGAGGTCACCTGATAAAGATGGGCTCAATTAAGAAAAAAAACAAGAGGTACCCCGCTCTCTGACTTGTATATACTTCTCTATGAAGCTACATATAAAGACTTATAAAATTAGCCCCACAATCCAAATAAGTAAAAAGATGAATGATACCCTTCTAGCACAAACAATTAAAAAGATGGAATATATCAAAACAAAATGGCACTATCGGGGTAACCGAGCAAATAAAATGCTAACAAATAAATTAAATGGAAAGAAAGGTACCAAAGTAGCTAAAAAAAAATCATAAATGAAGAGGGTATTCATCTAACGCCTGAGGGGATAGGGAAAGCTTTTAATTCTTTTTATCAGAAGCTCTACAATCTTCCCAAAAATGCAGAAAATTCTGCGGCATATTTTAAAAATAAAAAATTAAACAAATAACAGAGGAAAAATTAGATTTTCTTAATAAGCCCTTTTTAGAAAGAGACAAACTCCCAGAGCAAGTCAAAAGCTATCGCCCAATTTCATTATTAAACTCCGACATCAAGATATATGCAAGTATAATAGCAACTAGAATACAGACTATGTCGGACTTGATCCATAGGGACAAAGTGGGCTTCATGAAGGATAGATCTTCTGGGGATAGCACGAGGACTTTATCGGGAGTCCCATGCCTGGCCCTGTCGTTGGACGCAGAGAAAGCCTTCGACATGGTCAGGTGGGATTTTCTCCAAACAGCTCTGGGGGCCTTTGGTTTTAAAGGACGGGTACTTAGTGCCATTATGATGCTATATGATGGACCAAAGGCTAGAACTATGGGCAGGGGCATGGTTTCAGATTGGTACAAGATAAGCAATGGAACGAGGCAGGGTTGTCTCCTATCTCCTCTGTTGTACCTGCTGTTTATTGAACCACTGGCTAATGAAATCAGAGCCAATAAAAATATTATGGGAATAACTATTAATCATATAGAATACAAAGTATCGCTCTACGCAGACGACAGTCTAATAACATTGTGTGACAACAGGGAAGCATTGGAGGAACTCATGAAAGTTATAGAAACCTCTGGGCGCTTCTCAATTCTTAAACTCAATATAGATAAAACTCTGATACTTACTAAAAATATTCAAAGAGAAGAAAGAGATATATTAAGGAATTACAACTTCACCTGGGCCACAAAAACAAATTCCCACATCTAGGTATACAGAGCTCGAGAAATCCAAGTAAGATCATGGAAATCAATATTCTCCCTTTAATAAAAAAAATTAACAAACAGGTATTAGACCTAAGAAATTTCATTGCTGGGGAGACTGAATGTGATTAGGTCCTATCTGGTTCCTAAAATTAGCTCCATTCTACGTAAGCTTACTTTGAACATCCCAATACCCTGGCAATCATTAATACAAATAACTTTTGACAAATTCTTGTAACAGAAGACAAAAACAAGAATAAACAAAAAAACAATGAATATAAAAACCAAAAAGGGGAGGGCTGGGTATGCCCAATATTCTGGAAACATACGAGGTATGTAGATTAGCGCACCTATGCTCGAGTCTAAAGATGAATAAAACTGAGGAACCCTGGGACAATATCGAGGCATACATGGCAGAGTCTAAAGACCTGCTAGCCCTTTTTTGGAGTTGCCAAAACAAAGCGAGAGCAGACCCAGGGTTGGTCTTTAAAAATCTTTTACCTGTTTGGAATAGATGAAAAAAATATCTTGGGATCAAGGACAGGCTCTTAGGACACCTTCCTCTCACAATAATAGAGAACAATGTGGTGATAAAATAAATCACATATTACAAGAAAATAAAGTGAAACCTTTTGAGGAGATTAGACAGGAATTTAACCTGCCCTCTAGAGAGATATTTCCATATCTGAGAATAAAATGTTTTCTAACAAAAAAAAAATAGATGTGGAGCAGACAGAGGGATTAAAAATGTTTATTAAGATAATAGATAACATAAATAATAAACACATGGTCTCTCAGTGTGCCAAGCTATATGAAATATACAAGACAATACCCCCTATTCCAGCAATAATATCCTGGGAAAAGACCTAGACATTAACATCACAAGAGAAGACTGGATAAGCTCTATCAATGCAGTAGCATCTGAAACACACTGTCTAAGTCTGGTCAAAAGCCAGTATAAAGTCATCAATAGATGGCACTATGTGCCCTCCAGGTTAGCATAGATGTACCCCACCACCCCCTCCACATGTTGCTAATAGAGCAGACTATGTACATATTTGGTGGTCATGTCCAAACCTAACAGAATTATGGGGGAAGGTAGTGAAATTCTTTGAGGAGGAAATAAGGGTAACATTAAAATATACCTGTCCCGCATATGTATTACACATTGGATGGCCAAATATGTCTAAGGATAAAAAAGATCTTATTATACATATAATGGTTACAACTAAACTAGCAATAGCTAAATACTGAAAAAATTAGCTACCACCCCGTCATGGCTAATGATAAAAAAACAGGTAGCAACACAATGTAAGATGGAGGCGGTAATACTAAGACAAGATAACTGCACAAACTCAAGATTAATTCAATAGGAGAGCTGGGCACTTAGGATTAAGAATGAATGAATGAATGAAGGGCAGCCTTACCCAGTTGGTAATCGTAAGGAAGGTGTAGATCTCTGGTGCTTCTGTTTGTCTTTGTCGATGTTATGATTTCTTGTTAAGATTATAGCTGTTTGTGTAATATTTCTCTGAGGGGGATGGAGGGGGGAGAGGAGAGGGAGGCGGGGAGAGGGGGAGCGAGAGGTGGAGGTTTGAGAGAGAGAGGGTACGGGCAATATAAAGAAGCAAGTATGAATAAAGGAAATAAATGGCCTATATACCTGACCACCCATATATCTGATAACCCGGCCCCCAGACTGCAAGATATGAATAATCTTTTATCAAGAAATGTGTCTAAATGTATTTGTATGTGTTTTTGTACCTTAATAAAAAGGGAAAGAAAAAAAAAATCTTAAACTTATGAACCTAAAATAATAAAACATAAAGACAGTTATATTCTACAAATTAATATAAAGGTTTAGGTTAAACAGCAACTAAATTATTGAGCAGTAAAAAAAAAAAAACATCTCACAGATGATGTGGCAATCACTGCTCTTTAAACCTTCCATTTATAAAATGCCTATCAAATAAAGGATCCAGACCTTAGGAGCTTTCTCGATCTCCATAAGACACATGCGACAATTCCCAGCCACGGACAAGCGATCATGGTAACAGAAGCGTGGAATTTGTACACCTACTTTTTCACATGCCTAGGTTAAAGAAACAAAACAAGCAAAATAAATATTTACATACATAAAGAAAAGAGAATATTTAAAAAGGTAATAACTACCAGAACAAGAAGAATTTCAGGGAACTGAGAAGGGGATTTCAAACTTTAGGCCAAAATAGCCGAGTTGTGAAAATTCTCCTAAGTTTGAAATTCCGTTCAATTCTTTATTTCATGAATAAAGCCATAAACCTTAAATTATAGAATTTATTAGGTATTTTACCAGGAAGTATAAATTGAGATTGCTCTCGTTTTCAAGTACATCCTGGGAAAACATCAGAAAGCAAGGTTAACCTAAACGTAGCACAAAAAAAAAAGTCACCTGATATGCAAGAACAAGAGACGGAAATGTACTACAGAAAGTATAACAAGGGTCTGCGGAAGTTTTTAACAAAAACATGGTGGTTTACTAAATCCAAAGGATATAATGAGGGTTATTCAATGATCTGAGTTAATTTATCTCATTGCATTGAATCCCATAGACTGAAATAGAAAAAAAGTGATAGGTGATATTTTATACCACTGAATCAGGCCAAACGTAATAAAAAAAGTGTTTCACAGCAAAACAATTGTGGTATTTTAAAATGCTCGGAAATTTAAAATCTCATTGTTTTAAACATTTTATATAATTAAATAAAAATGTATTTCAATAAAATTGAACACATACATATATATGGAAAGGTTTATTGAAATCAAAGCGTGCTCACCGTCAATACCCAAACACGAGGTGCACAAACATTTTTTTGTGGAGATGAACCCCTTCATTTGCTTATCATCTAATTTAAGTTATCAACCAACAAATATTTGCATAATTAACAGAAATCACACTCTTTCTTAACATATTAGCCCATAACAGAATATTTTTTTGTTTTTCATTACATGTTTTTAAAGAAAAACATTTTAAATGACATTGGTGTCCACAAGGTGTCCACTTACCACTCTCCTCTCCCGAATTTCCAGGACATTATCATGCCTGTACACTGGAGAGTCTGGTTAGGCAAACACACACACTAATCAGCTTCTGATTGGTCTGTGCAGTCTTCACTCAGGAACAGGAGAGTCTCTTCCTTCTGTATCAGGGAAGGGGATGCAGAGGAATGACATATATGCTATGCATAGCCAAAACTACTGGAAGTGGGCAGAACTTATTTCATAATTAGTTCCTGTTCTGCTGCTGTATTGTTTTCCATGTGTATCCCAGCAGCCAGAACTCTCAACTAAATAAAGGTCTCAGAGCCTAAGCAAAAGTTACTGCTGTGGAATACAGTTCTTAGATGGCTGGCTCATGGGTATAGTAGTCCACAACATCATAGGATGCCCTGTCTCCCTTCCACTTCTTCCCCTTAATTCTCCTCTATAACTTCATGTGGTGTCTCATGAATATAATTAAAAGGCAGGAAATTATGTTAAAATGTATAATAATATTTCTGCACATATCTGTCAAGTTTGCACTTTACTATCCATTGGTGAATATGTTTGTCTATATTTATGTGTTTCTTTTTCCCAATCTACCTATTGCTTAACTCCTTCAGGACAAATGACGTGCCGTACATGTCATGCACATTATTGCTGTTAGGTTGCTTTGTTTACTCTTTCGGTGTTGCTTCAATGCCATGTAGAGGCATTGATCAACACTAAAAAAAAGTGCAGGGGCACCCTATGATCACTCCCTAGAGGAGCCATTCCCTGTATTTGACCCCTTCACTGTCATTGATCACTGAATAAGCAGCGATCTTGTCCAGCAGCACATTTTTTTATTGCCTGTGCAATTTTTTAAGGGGGATCCGTTTTTTTTTACTGTCATTTATTGTAATGGTTGTGCCATTAGCTGCCTAATTAATTTTGCACAATCAGGCCAAAGGTTGACAGAGCTCCCGTATTTTGCTGTGTGCCAAATTAGTCAGAGTGCCAGGTGTCCCAAAAGACTCGTTCATTTTGGCATGCGGTTCTACAAAGCAACATGACTGTGTATACAAACCCTACCCACAGTATTATTAGAGTTTAAGAGAGATTCCTGTTAGAGTCAGTGATTCTTGTGATACAGAGGGATAGGGTCCTATAACATTTAGCACAGAGCATTCTGTGATCATGGAAGCATGGGTGAGGGTTCTAAGGAATCAGTCAAGAAGACTCTGTAGGGCCAGGGCAGAGGGAAGAGATGCTTAACCACTTTGTCATATTGTCAGAAAGCAAAGCATGGTGTCGGGCTCGGGAAGGGAGCTACTTCGCAGGGTGGATAACTGAGGCCCAAATTATAAAGGAATGCACACAGCTCAGTAGATCCAGTAAGAAAAATCCTTTATAACAATCCAGAGTCGGGGCAGGCAGCGTAAAGGCAAAATGGGTAACAATCCAGAGTCGGGGCAGGCAGCGTAAAGGCAAAACAGGTAACAATCCAGAGTGGGGGCAAGGTACAAGCAGGAAAATCAGTAGACAAGCCGGGGTCAAATAGCCAAGGAAGTCAGTAAGAATCAATATGGATATCCACAAGTGGGAACCAAGGGCTGAACAGAGCAGAGCTATGAACAGCTTGACAACCAAGCATTGATTGAAGTTATTGCTGGGTTTATATAGGGCTGGAGGACGAAAACCCCTCCCACCAGTTAAGAGTGACACCTTATCTCCTCCTACTTGCTGGTACTCTATGAAGAAGGTTTCCAGCCTTCTCCCCTGCTTCTCCCCCATCCTCCAATGAGATTGCAGCAGATGGAATTAGGCCATGCCCCCATGGCTGCCCACGATTCATGTTGTCTGTGTTACTAGAGGTCGAGGAATGCAGCTTAGTGCATCATGGAGCATTCATCAGGCGAGCAGAGGAGGACTGGGGAGCTGCAGGATCAGGTAAGGGCCCCCTGGCTGGTGGCAGAGTGGGTCTCAGACCCTGACACATGGGTATGATTAACATATTGCCCCTTCTTGCAGTTGCCCATGCTTAATGATATAAACATTTTAAATTACTATAGTTTTAAATGCTAAAAAACATTATTTACTTTGTGCTTCATTACCCCTTAACTGTGCACAATTTAACCAATATGAATTTTGTTCCTTCATCATGTCAGGTCCCTTGCAATACCCTCTGCCATAGTAAGAGTAGAAATAAAATGCTCCATTAAGGAAACATATTTATATTTGAAATAAACTGCTGCTGCTGCTGTAGATATTAAATGTGCAAGACTTCAAGACTTCAAGCAGAACAACTAGAACCTGCTGTACACAGAAAAAAAGGAGTCATGTTTACAGTTGGTAGGAGGTGCAACTCCTGAGAGTTTATCTTCAATAACAGACAGCGAGGTCAATTAAAAAGGTATCACTATGTACTTCAAAACTCATTTGTATTTAATCTGCCCACTGCTAGCTATGTGTAAGAACATATTTTGCTAGATGAAGAAGCAATGAATTAGAGTCAAACATAATTAAAGATTCTTTTCTTGGCTTAGCTAGTGATTATCAAAACTTAAATTGTGTATATTATGAATAAAATATTGATGTGTTAGACGCATAATGAAAAACTTGTCAGCAATTATATATCTAGGAACATTTTAAAAGAAATAGAGATGGATGAAAATTTTTTCCTATGCTAAACTTGACACGCTTAATTTGTTTAATGAAACCAAATAAAAGGCTTCTTTAAAGTTGTCTTTGAACATTTAGATTAGCCCTGGCATATATTTTTCTGTAAGAAATCATATGTGAAAAGCACTTCCCGATGATAAAAGAAGTCAACGACTCACCTACAAATATGTTTAATGCAGCGTCTCATATTTTTTTTATATTAATTGACACTTTAAATCTCCATAACTTTAAACATTTCAGAACTCATTAGTGGATGTTTTATACAGAAATGTCTTTTTTGTTCTCCTTCTACTTATGTTTAATTTCTTAGCACTATTTTGGATTTATACCATCCCAGTACAACATTTTCCAATTTCTTCTTAGTGAAGCATCCATAATATCCTCTCACATTTAATCACAAATCATAGAAACATAGAAACAAAGAATGTGCCGCCAGATAAGAACCATTTGGCCCATCTAGTCATCCCATTTTTCGAAACACTTTTATTAGTCCCCTGTTCCCTATCTTATATCTAGGATAATTTTGTGCCTATTCCACGCATGCTTAAACTCCTTCAATGTGTTAACCTCTACCACATCTGCTGGAAGGCTATTCCATACATCCACTTCCCTCTCAGTAAAGTAATACTTCCTGCTATTACTTTTAATTCTTTGCCCTTCTAATTTAAAATGTTGTCCTCTAGTTGTGGTAGTTTTTCTTCTTTTGAATATGCTGTCTTCCTTTACTGTGTTGATTCCCTTTATGTATGTAAATGTTTCTATCATATCCCCCAATTACGTCTTTCCTCCAAGCTATAAGATGCTTTAACATTTCCTGGTAAGTTTTTTATCCTTCAACACATGAACCAGGTAAGTAGTCCTCTTCTGAACTTTCGCCACAGTATCACTATCCTTCTGGAGATACAGTCTCCAGTACTGGGTACAAAACTCCAAGTGAGGTCTCACCAGTACTCATGCAATGGCATGATCACTTCCCTCTTTCTACTGCTAATGCCTCTCCCCATTCCACCAAGTTCTCTGAAATTATTACTCCTTAATCCCTTTCCCTGCACTCAGCTCATTGAGATGAGTAACTCACCAGGTCATTTAGAGATTCTTGGATAAGTACATTTGTCATGCAGATGGGGGTTTAGCCTTTAAGAACATGATAGAGGATTGTCATTTTGAGTTATAGAACTAAGTATTGGGTGATGGTGTAAAGCGTAGGGCACACCTAGAAGAATGATGTGCTAAAAAAACAGACAATTTTTCACATAATGAAGAGAGCCCAGGCATCCCTTAATAGATATAAAGATACAATAATTGCTATAATTAGTGTTCCTTTTTCCCATCTATTATCTGTAATACCAGACATTAAACCCGTTAAATTAATGGGCGCTAGAACATATTTGGAGGGGGGGGGGGGTTGGACATAAGGGGGCAACATAGGGGCAAGCAACCTGGTGAGGGGGGGAGCCTTGAGGGCTGCCTCATCTTGATGGAGTTGTGATCCTCCTGCTGTATTATTGATGCAGAAGGGGGATCACAACTCCCATCAAGATCCCCTCGCCAGGGTGCTTGCCCCTATGTTGCCCCCTTATGTCCCGTCCCCACGTGTTACTTACCACCTTAGCGTGGTGTGAAGGGGGCGGGAGGTGGGTAGCGTCGCTCCGCTCGCGCATGCGCAGTCTTTACAAAGTTACAGCTGAGTGATCAGCTGTAACTTTGTGCGCATGCGCAATGAGTAAATTCTCCTGCGATTGCGCAGGAGAATTTGCTCGAGAAATCTGTCAGCAGGGCCGGCCTTAAGTGTTCCGGCGCCCTGTGCGGGATTCCCCCATGGCGCCCCCCCATGTATGTATCTCTCTGCCTTCCCATGTTTGTCCCTTTCCTCTTCATTGCCCTGTCTGTCTCTCTCTAACTCCTCCAGTTCTCTCTCTCCCTCTATTCTGTCTCTCTCCTCCCCTTCCTCTGTTCTGTTTCTCTCCTGCCCTTCCTCTGTTCTGTCTCTCTCTCCCCCCCTGTTCTGTCTCTCCCCCTCCCCCTGTTCTGTCCCTCCCCCCTGCCCTGTCTCTCTCTCCCCCCTGCCTGCCCTTCCTCTGTTCTGTCTCTCTCTCTCCCCCCCTGTTCTGTCTCTCTCCACCCCTGTTCTGTCTCTCCCCCCCTGTTCTGTCCCTCTCTCCCCCCCGTTCTGTCTCTCCCCCCCTGTTCTGTCTCTCTCCCCCCCTGTTCTGTCTCTCTCCCTCCCTGTTCTGTCTCTCTAGCCCTGTTCTGTCTACTCTCTCCCCATTCCCCCTGTTCTGTCTTTCTCTCCCTCCCTCCCCGTCTCTCTCTCTCTCCCCCTTCCCCCTGTTCTGTCTCTCTCTCCCCCCGTGTACTGTCTGTCTCTCTCTCTCTCCCCCTTCCCCCTGTTCTGTCTCTTTCTCCCTCCCTCTGTTCTTTCTCTCAACCCCCTGTTCTGTGTCTCTCTCTCCCCATTCCAGCTGTTCTGTCTCTCCCCCTCCAGCTGTTCTGTCTCTCCCCCTCCCCCTGTTCTGTCTTTCTCTCCCTCCCTCCCCCTGTCTGTCTCTCTCTCCCCCTTCCCCCTGTTCTGTCTCTCTCTCTCCCCCCCTGTTCTGTCTGTCTCTCTCCCCCTGTTCTGTCTCTCTCTCCCTCCCTCTGTTCTTCCTCTCTACCCCCCTGTTCTGTCTCTCTCTCCCTCCCTCTGTTCTTCCTCTCTACCCCCCTGTTCTGTATCTCTCTCTCACCCCTCCAGCTGTTCTGTCTCTCCCCCTCCCCCTGTTCTGTCTCTCCCCCCTGCCCCTGTCTCTCTCTCCCACCCCTCCCCTTCCTTTGCCTTCAAAGGTGGATACAGGGAGGGGGCGGAGCTAACCGGCTGAGCGGTGTAGCTCCGCCCCCACCATGTGAAGCAGATCAGCGTCTGCTTCACTGGGAGCCCAGGTCAGCAAGAGAAGGTGCTGCTCGGGCTCCCCATGCTTAATGCAGGCTCCCTGCTTAAGCAGACGGTGAGCAGCCGCAGGGGATTGATTTTGTTTGCATGACTCTTCTCCCGCTTCTTGATATTTTGTGCTTGTGTGAGACACACCCAACTGTCAGACACACAAAACAAGCACACTGTCTCATACAGACACACTTAACAAGCACACTGTCGCACACAAACACACATAACAAGCACACTGTCTCACACAGACACATAACAAACACACTGGATAACATATAACAAGTACACTTTCTTACACAGACACACACAAAGCATGCTGTCTCCCACAGACAAAGACACACACCGAGCAGGCTGTGTCAAACAAACAAGCACTCACCAGGGCAGCTCCAAAACATTGTGCTGCCGGGGTCAAGAATCAAAATCCTGCCTCCTCTCCCCCATGCATGCACACACATAATCACACACACACACAGTCATGCAGCACATAAATAAAACACAGTGTCAGATAATCACACACAGATACAGTCAAATACACACAAGCCAGCAGTGTGTTTTTATGAATTTAATATTTAAGAAATACATCACTATACTTAAATGTTTAAATAAAAAAATCAATAATTTAAATTATTAAAATAAAATGAAAGTGATCCAACCACCAAGATTGTGTGTATAAAGTACCAACCAGTATAGGGAGGGTTAAATACACTCCCAGTTAATGTATAGTTGCTAGTGCTGCAACTTAGAATACCTGCTTAAAAAAAAGACCTGTAAGAGAATTTAAAAGAAAACTCCAGATAGAACTTAAATATAGACAATTTCTAATGATTAAAATGTGCATAAAATAATTTAATACCTATAAATAAAAAAGATAATAAATAAAAATATACACAAACATATGATAAATGCAATTACATAAACATGTTCTCTAGCATAAATATACTAGTAAATTCATTATATATATATATATATATATATATATATGTGTGTGTGTGTGTGTGTGTGTGTGTGTGTGTGTATATATATATATATATATATATATAAATAATTATATAACAGAGTATCAAAATGCATAGATATCTAAAAATCTGAAATTAAAAACCACCAAAATAGCTGATAAAAATTCAAAAAGGAAAATACTTTACCTGTTAACCATATGGGCTTGCTGGGGGTGGTCTGGCCATGGGCCCCAGCACCAGCTCCAGGGAAATGTTGCAATTGGTCCCGCGAGGTCAAGAGTCTGATCCCAGGAGGTGCCCTGTCTTTTCCTCTACCCATGTCCATCTGTCAGTCTGTCTTTTACTCTCCCACCATGTCCTTCTGTCTTTTCCTCTCCCCATGTCCTTCTGTCTTTTCCTCTCCCCCATGTCCTTATGTCTTTTCCTCTCCCCCTATGTCCTTCTGTCTTTCCTCTTCCTTCCCATATCTGCCTGTCTCTTTCCTCTACCTTCCCATGTCAGTCTGTCTCTCTTCCTTCGCAAGTCCATCTCTCCTCTTCCTTCCCTATCCTCTTTTTTCTCATGGCTCTCTATCCTCTTCCTTCTCATGCCTGTCTCTCTCCTATCTCTTCCCATGTCTGTCTCTTTTCCTTCCCATGTCTCTCTCTCTCCGTTCTCCTCTGCCTTCCCATGAAATTCTCTCAAGAATGTCTCTATAACCTCTATGGCTGTCTCCTTGTCCCTCAACCCATGTATGCCTATCCTCCCCCCATGTCTGTCTCTCTCCTCTTCGTCCATGTCTGTCTCTCTCTTCAACAAATATATGTCTCTCTTCTTCCTCTATCACACTGTACCCCCTCCTCTCCCCCTTTGTCTTTTCTCTCCCCCACCCTGTTGTCTCCTCTCTCTCCCCCACCCTGTTGTCTCTTCTCTCCCCCTCAACCTGTTTTCTTCTCTCCCCCCACCCTTATATCGTCTCTCTCCCCCCAACTTTTTGTCTCTTTTTTCCACCCCAACCTGGTGTCTCTTCCTGCCCGACTTCTTCTCTTCTATCCCCCAAGCCTGTTGTCTCCTCCTCTCCCCCATTGTCCCCTCCCCCTCCCCCATTGTCTCCTTTACCCTTTACCTCATATGGTAGTGATGACACAGAGCACGATGTTCTGAACCATCACTACATGCATGGAGCACAAGCAGCATTGATTGAGCTCTGAGTGTGTTTAACACACACAGAGTCAATGCTGCCTGCATCTCCCCACCGACACGGTCCCCCTACATGGTCCGCCCCCCCCCTCCACCAATGGGGAAAAAAAAAGGAACTGGAGACCCTGGGCTGTGGATCTGAGATTCAGAGCTTCAGCCCCAGTAGCCCCCCCTCCCCCGCGATGCCACTGGCAGCTCTTAAAATTCTGTCATGTGTTGTTCTTCATCTGAGGTTGTATTTACCTTATTTTAAGACCTGCTAAGGAAAATATGATTGTTGATATGTCCTGATATGTAAAACCAAAAAATTCAAAGAGAGGTGTACTTTCTTTTTCCCATGACTGTGAATACACACGCACACATACATACACACAAACACACACACACAAATATATATTATACATATATATGTGTGTGTGTGTATGTATTTGTGTGTTTGTATTCACACATAATGAGTATTTGGTAAAACATTTGGTAAAATAGCAGGTAGATTTTTTTTAAATGTAGGAAATAATTAAACACATCTACAAAAGTTTAACTTACATTTTAGTGTGAAAGAATCTTGCAGATTTCATCTGCTGCATATTAACAATGATTTTAATTTATTGGACATTATTACATGCTAATGTGTTAAACTGTGATCTTGCAGTATATTCTATTCCCTTGCTTCCTTGTTGCTTATTGTCAAAAATTATGATGGCTGCAGGACATTCACAGTATAGATTTGGGCATTGTGCGACTATTTTGCAGCAAGAAATCTCTAGACCCAAAACATATGAAGTGATTCATGCATAATTTATGTATTTTAGCCAATTAAGTCTACTTTTGAGTTAGTTTGATGGCCTAGCAGCAATGTGCTCTACACAGCTGGAACTCAGAATTTAAACTTCTCTTGCTCTTAAATTCAGTATAGATAGGTAGGAAAATAATGCCACTGCAACCTTGAATCCGAATGGGACCAATTTAAAATAGGCAGCTACAACAACATGATGCAGATTAGTATGAAAAATATAAGAACAAAAATCAAGAATTTGCTTTCGATGAAATGTGTTTAATTTTAAAATAATAAAGAAGTTATATCATATCGATGCCTAAGTGTATTGTTCACGCAATTATTGTGAATATTAAAATTTTTGGTAAAAAAAATGGACGTAGAATTTGTTATTAAATTAATAAATACATGAAGTAAGAAACTGGGATTTTATAGCAGAAAGAGCAAAATAAGAACCGTTATTGTTACATTTCAAATCCACCTCTTGTTTTTCTAAAAATACTTTTTACATATAAATTTGACCATAACATTGTAATGTTGTTGATTTATTTAGAAATAATTCTGTACCAAATATGTTTGTTTTTAATGCTCCACATTCATTTCCTCAGTTTAACATATACTTTTTAAATATATTTATATATTTCAAACAGATGGTTTTTTTTTGAAAAAAAATTCACATATTATTCCATTTGTGCTGCACAAACAAACTTTAGTATGCTTGAAACAAATAAAATAAAAACACATTTTAAAACTCTAGTTTACAAATAATCTAGACAGTATATTTTATAGAATCCAGAGTTCTTGTAATGCTGACACTCAGCAAAACTTTTTTCATAAAATGTGAATCCTGTGCTTCGAAAATATTACTATAAAATCCAATGCATATGTCTGTCTAAAATAATGTTGATTTATTATTTTTTTCTAAAAAACTGCAGGCGATTTACTTCAGCTCACTGAAAGTCACCAATAAGTGGGCTCTCAAGTGGCCTCAACCCCATAGGCTCGATTATAACAGTAGCCTGCTGATGTTTGGCTACTCTGCGATGTAACATAGTAAAAATATTAGTCATTTTATAGACATATCTGTCTGTGTCATGCTGTCTCCTAATCCGCCACCTATACATATTATATACTGTTTTTATCAACATAAAACGGCCCTGCTTTAGATATCATTATTTTCATCATATGATATAATTTATATAAAAAAGCCATAAAATATGATGAAAATTAAAAAAAACACCTTTTCTAACTTTGTCCTGAAAAATCACTTACACAATTATAAACCACCACATTTTTTTTCCTATAGGTCAAACAGAACCAGAAGCTGTATGACAAGGAGGGTAGTGTAAGAAAGAAAATGTTCACATCAATAAAACAGAAGGTTTCTGTTTAGGTTTGCTACCCAGTCAGCATTTTACCAGCAAACTGGTAAAAAAAATTGGATTGTGGCCAATGTTAAGTCTAAGTTGTCAATAGTCTTATACGCTGAACTGCACCTCCCCACCGCTATACTGCTGTTTTTGTTTGCTACGATTACAGGTGGATTATTAAATACACTTTTGGAGTAATTCCCTACAGCCGTTCCTGTTATTAATTTATCAACAAGTAGGAAATAGCATGGCCCTACTATTTCACTTGACTTACTGTTAGGGAAACCTAGTTTCATACTTCATGGAGGAAAATCACATGTAGCACTTTTGTATGATAATTTTAGGAACACTAATTCCTGGCAATAATGTAACAGAATATTACTGGGTGTAGTAGTTTCAATTAATGTCTCTTTAGACTCATTTAATAAATATTGTATACCTTTAGAGCATGTCTACAATACCTAGTGTATGACCCTAGTCCCACAATGCAATGTGTTTTGTTGTGCACTAGCAATCATGACAGACCAGAAAGAAAACTTCAGACGCGTTATTATTCAATCTTTGCATTTACTGGTGATTTAACTAGTATCATGTGTAGAGTAAATGGTACTACTTACCTAAAGAGTACCCCGTGAGTCACAAATTTGTAGATAACAGTACCAGTTTTAAAATTGTTTCTAACAGCTAAAGATGATATGAGCTTGAATTTTGTATTACAAAACCTTGGAAAAGGATATGTTGCTCAGAAACATTTATCTGCTTGATATTAGCATAATTTTACTTTCAGTAGAGCCACATGCACAAACAAATACAATTCATATTCCATTAGAATGTAATGCAAT
This sequence comes from Pelodytes ibericus, assembly GCA_036172795.1. NCBI lineage: Eukaryota > Metazoa > Chordata > Amphibia > Anura > Pelodytidae > Pelodytes > Pelodytes ibericus. The sequence goes on along the minus strand of CM069857.1, from coordinate 219,815,566 downwards.
TTGTTTGTTTCATTCTCTGTATCCTCTCTGATATGCTGTGAACAAGCTGACCACAGGTTTCAAATCCAAAAAATACCAAAATCCGCAGAATAACATACTTGATATGTTTTCATATGTCTTTTAAATGAAAATATGAAATTTGTGCTGAAAATGTTGTTTATAAATAACCATAACATTTGCAGACTAAAAAAAGAAACTTTAGCATAATATAGTGTACCTCTTCTTTATAGTGATCTAAATCTGCCTATATCCAATATGTTAACAAAAATGTATTTACTACTATTAAAACCGTTCACTGTATATTAACCGTTGAATTATACATTACTGGAGTCATTTAAATTTGATACTAATACAGAAAGAGGCAAATTCTCATTTAAATTGTGCCATGCTTCATTTCTTCCAGAAGCAAATGGCAATGCATATTTAAACCAAAGCATTATCACAATTTTAGTATATTTGTGAACATTTATTTTAGTTTGTCAGTTTCACCAATGTATTCTGTTTGCCTTCCATTCTGTTGTTTTCTTATACTAGCGGTCACGCCGACTTCAAGTGAAAATCTGACACTTTGTTACCGATCCCAGTTATTGTTTCAGAACTGGAGTGTATAAGGTCAGCGGTTCAATATTGTAATTCTGATAGCATCAGTCCCTGTGGGATTTTCCTTTTTATCAGGATACAACTGGGCATAATAGATGGTTCTCTCATTCTTTCCACCAAATAAAGCATTCCAGTAACTTTCTATTTAGATTGCAGCATGCTATATGAAAAATAATATAATAATAATAATAATGACAATATAATAATTGTAATTAAATATAATCATGTTATTATAATTATATAATAATACAATATAATAATTAAAGGTACACTACCACTTATATAAGATGTAACTAAATTACCTGTGCATTTAAAACAAACACATGCATAAGACATATGCCACATTTTTTTTCTATGTTTGAATTAATTGCATATAAAAGTAAAAATAAAATAAGGTGTCTCCAACATCCATTTTGAGAATTTTAAACAGTTTGCAACATTCTCCAAAATCTTCTAGCAAGTCTCACGTTACAACTGTGGCCAGAGCCTGCATGAAGATATCATAAGATACACCCCTGCTTCTTACTGGCTCCTCTGCATCACTAGTGGGCAGCAGGGGCGTCACTAGGGTTGGTGTCACCCGGTGCGGAAACTCATGGTGTCACCCCCCTGGATTTCCTCCAATACAATGCCAAACAGATTCCTTAGTAATGCCAGTTAGATGGCCTATTGACTATGCCACACACAGAAGCCCCATAAATTATGCCACACCAGAGCCCCATAAATTATGCCACACCAGAGCCCCATAAATTGTGCCACACCAGAGCACCACTATTTATGCCTCACCTCTGCTCAATTAATTATGCTACGCACACAGATGCCCCATAATTATGCCACACACACACAGGTTCCCCTATAATTATGCCACACAAAAGATTCCCTTAATTACGCCACACAAAAGAGTCCCTTAATTATGCCACACATGGGGCCCAATAAATATGCCACACACAAGCGCCCCATAATTATGCACACATGGGACCGCCATTAATTATGCATCACACAGGAGCCCCACAAGGTGACAATTGTACAATCATAGATACCAGGAATATTGTGCCACTCAGAGCCTAGTAATATTGTACCAGTCAGATACCAGTAATATTGTGCCATTCAGAGCCCAGGATATTGTGCCAGTCAGATACCAGTAATATTGTGCCAGTCAGATACCAGTAATATTGTGCCAGTCAAAGCTCAAAAATATTGTGCCACTCAGAGCCCAGTAATATTGTGCCAGTCAGATACCAGGAATATTGTGTCATTCAGATGCCAGTAATATTATGCCAGTCAGAGCCCAGTAATATTGTGCCAGTCAGAGACCAGTAATATTGTGCCAGTCAGAGCACAGTAATTTTGTGCCACCAGAGCCCAGTAAAATTGTGCCAGTCAGATACCAGGAATATTGTGTCATTCAGAGCCCAGTAATATTGTTCCACTCAGAGCCCAGTAATATTGTGCCAGTCAGAGACAAGGAATATTGTGCCAGTCAGAGCCCAGTAATATTGTGCCAGTCAGATACCAGTAATATTGTGCCACTCCGAGCCCAGTAATAATGTGCCATTCAGAGCCCAGTAATATTGTGCCAGACAGAGCCCAGTAATATTGTGCCAGTCAGAGCCAAGTAATATTGTGCCAGTCAGAGCCCAGTAATATTGTGCCAGTCAGGTACCAGTAATATTGTGCCATGCAGAGCCCAGTAATATTGTGCCATTCAGAGCCCAGTAATATTGTGCCAGTCAGAGCCCAGTAATATTGTGCCACTCGGAGCCCAGTAATATTGTGCCATTCAGATGCCAGGAATATTGTGCAATTAAAGTGCTCGTTTTCAACAAGCCTCCTCCCCCCTTCCCCATCACTTACCGAATGGCTGCTGCTCCGTTTCCCCGGACGGACGCCTCCTCCGTGTGGGAAACACAGTCACCGGATGTGACGTAACGTCACATCCGGTAGCTGTGATTTTTTTTTCTTTTTTCCAGCGGCTGCAACCAAGAAAAAAAAAGTTAAGCAGCGAGGTACAAGGGGTGCCGGCAGCAGGAGGTGTCACCAGGACTAGGTGGCTGTGTACAATTTTTTTTACCTGCATTCCAACACAAAGAGAGGAGAGTGACCAGATCAGACAGGATCATAACTCTATCCCCTTGTGATGTAATAGTTACATTACCCTCCCATTCAATTTAAGTATATGGTTAGAATTCAAACTTATTGACCCAGCCCCAAAGTGAAATACTAGTGCTGAAAAGTCACTGGGGGTGGCACCCAAAAACCTTATATTTCCCAAAATGGCAGCACCCAGTCATACTTGTTTAGTAAAATGTTTCATAAAATAAACTCACTTAACAAAATCGACCTCTGAAATCAACAATGCAAAATAAAAGAATAAATAAACACTTTTCATTTTTGGTAGAAGTGTCCCTTTAACCCCCTTCGCGACCTTATGATAAGTTAACTCGTCATAAAAGCCCCAGCATTAGCGACCTTATGACGAGTTAACTCGTCATGTAGTCTAGCTGGCGGTGCGCTCCGTGTGCACCGCCAGCTAGTCTGCAACGGGTCCAGGGCTAAGCCTCGCACCTGAGGCAATGCTCCTGTACCCGATCGGTGGATTTCCGGGCATGTGATAGCAGTGATTGAGTCAGTCAGTTCACACACTGACTTTGCCTCTAATTCACTCTCTGTGCTTCACATTCTTATAGTGAAGCACAGAGAGTGACCTGTAAATAAAAATAAATAAATTACAACACATTTTTTTATTTTTACAATTTATAAAGTTTTTTTTTTTATAAATAAAGGTAATTTTAATATATTTATTTAATAAAATGTAACCCCTGCATACCTGTTGCATGATTTTTACAGATCTGACTGCACTCTTGAGAGTTTTTTTCTGTCTTTTTTGTTTAGGGGGGTTTGGGAACCAATATTTTTCTTTTTTATTAGTTATTTAATTAGGTGGGATAAGTGGGTTAGTGTTGCACTAGTTGTGTAGCTTATTATTGGGAAAATAATGGGGAAAAACTTTTTTTTCCTCAAAAATTTCCTCTTTTATATGTATTTTTTAATACTAAAATGTAAATCATTTTTATGTAAAGGGTATCAAAAGAAAGCTCTAACTGTCCATTAAAAAACAACATATAACTTGTATGGGTACGTTAAAAGAGAGAGAGGAAAATTATGTTTCAAAAACCGCGTATTAAAAATTGAAAAACGCTCTGGTCCTTGGCCCAGGAAAATCCCGGGTCCTTAAAGGGTTAAAGCATGACACTTCAATGTGAATTGTGAAAATAACCAAATTCCTTCCAAAATAGCCAAAAATTTTATAAAATGTAAATTAAAAAAATGAAGACATTAGCAGCAGATCCTTCAAGTCTTGTGAGTTGTGAGGTGGGGCCTCCATGTATCAAACTTGTTTGTCCAGCACATCACACAGATGCTTGATTGGATTGAGATCTGGGGAATTTGGAGGCCAAGGCAACACCTTAAACTCATTGTTGTGTTCCTCACAAAATTCCTGAACCATTGCTTTGTAGCAACCTGCTGAAAAAGGCTAACAACATCAGGGAGTAACGTTTCCATGAATTGGTGTACATGGTCTGCAACAATGCTTAGATAGGTGGTATATGCCAAAAGTAACATCCACATGAATGGCAGGATCCAATGTTTCCCAACAGAACATTGCCCAAAGCCTCACACTAGATGGCAGTAGTCATAATGTTAAAGCTGATCAGTGTATGAGCATTCAATTTGCACAGCTGCACAAGCCATCTATCAAAACCTACACTTGGTGAAATGCATAGCAGATCTAGAGCTGTGTCATCTTTTGCTAAATATTAATCTTTATGTACATCTTATGTGCAGGGAATCATGTGCCCTACCTGTAAGTTACTAATTTTATCAAAATATTGAAAAGACATTGGTCACCAATACCGGTTTCCTCATTTTTGAAAGCCTGAGATGATTCTAATGGTATTACCAGACTTCATGTACATCAAGCAGAAGCTAAAAATCAACTGTATATGTTGATGAGGTTTTTTTTGTTTGGAAATATGTGAGTGCAATATTGAGCACAATTCAATGGTTACCATATTTGCAGTATTTGTTCCCTCTTTCCATATATATGCTGCTTATACTGACTTGAAAACAACATCTACTACCTCAATATACAAAAGGTGGTAATCCTACCTTAGATTTTGCACTATAGTCACTTTACTATTTTATTTTTTCACTTTTTTGTGTTCTTTGAGGAGAGACACATTCTAAACTGCTGCTGGGAGAACTTCACTACTATAGGGTTAGCAGTAGTTCTGGAAGTGGCCTCCATGACCCAGGGATGCAAGGTAAGTTAGCGACAAACAGTTAAACAGTTAAGTCCTGCCTGCACATGGGTGGGATAGATTTTTTTCTGAGAAAATATTTTATTTCCATTCAATTTTTATTGAATGCAAGCAGAGCACAAATATAATTAAACAAGGCGAAATAAACAACAATAATTTGAAGAAAAGTAAAAAAAATACATTGTTGGCATTATATAAATAAATGTTAATGCAATTAATTTTATTTGAGTATATTTTTCCCCAATTGTTTTTTCTTTTTCTCTCTCTATATTTATTATTTAGATTAATCATTCATAATTTTAATATTGGGTTTGAAATATCTTCTTTCAATCCAGGGACAAATTTGATTACATTATTTTGATTTATTATTGAACTTAACAAGCATTTTCTCGATATGAGTATGGATTTCATTTATTCTCTTTAAAAACTCCTTTTGGGACAAAATCACAGGGTTTGATATCAATCTTAATAAGATAAATACTTTGTATATGGATAGAGCAAGAGTTCCACCAGGTCTCTATACTTTGGAAATTAATTGGGAGGTGGAATGCTTTGAATACTTAAGTTTTCAAAATCCCAAGATTCATTGTACTCTAAAAACATTCCGCCCACTATTTGAAAGATCAAAACAAAACACACTGCATCTCATCTTTTCAGGCAGAGGAGCAATTATCAAAATTATATGTTTTTCTAGACTGCTCTACCAGATAAAAATGCTCCCTATTTTTCTAACAATTAAAGACAATACAAGTTTGGACTAAATATACCCTTCCTTGATGATTACAATCTGGCGGCTTTAGCCAGACATGCTACTAAATAGATACCATCTACTAATGCATACACCAGTATTTATCTATACCAGATTGCTAGTACAGACTGCTCACTATAATCCTTATAACACACCTCAAGCATCTTTACCAGAAGATGTGGAAAACAACCCTCTTTTATTTTCAATCATTAAAGCATAGAATTTGGTCTGATCACAACTTCATTTGAATTATTGAAACTCTCTATTTCAGTCCTGACTCAAAGGGTTCTAAACTACAGAGCTTCAAATACCCACTAATATGCCTACTCATTTTCATCTATGTTCAAGCTATAAGTTATGTTATGTTTCATACTCACTGCTTTTCAGTGCAGGTTTTGGACAATCTTTTTGATATTGTTATATAACCTTTAAAAAAACACATTCTACAAGAATTATAAACTAAATTCTCCAAATGGATGAATATCAAAAAGATTTGAAGGTATGAATTAAACACTTTATATATAACATGTATGTGTAATCTAAAATTATCTATTATAATTAGATAATATTTATAAAGTTACAGCTGTGACTCAAAATAACTTACCCGCTTTGCTCTACAATGACATGTCTTTGAAAATTGCATATTACGCATATTTTTCTCCAGCTAGATTGCCTGGGTCATACTACCAGCGCCAACTATCTGAAATGCAGTAAGAGAGATGCAAATTTATTTCAAAAGTTTTGGGCATGCAGTAGGTTATCCCCTTTTTGTTTATCTACACCACCCTTCTGTAATCAGATGGGCATAGCTATACAGTCTATAAAAAAGAAATCTTGCACATTCGCTGCCACTGCTCCAATCACTCGGAGGTGGGTATTCCGATAAGAGGGATATTTAAACCATTATGTCCCAGGCTATCATTTCCTGTGATATTGCTCTCATGCCTCACTAGCTTTCTTATATTGATTCTGTTGGTGACCCGGTTTTGTTCTTAGCCGTTGCATGCCCGTCTCATACTTCTATTAATATTCTGTGTACGACCCAGCTATTCCTGACTCTCCCCTGACTCCTGCTAGTGACCTGACTATCCGTACCTCTCCGCTCGCTGATCCGGCCTGTATCCTGACTATGCTTTTGCCTCATTGTTCCTGCTGTGCCAAGTATCCTGGTTGGGTACTGCTTGCTAGGTGCATGGTGGTTAGTAGTCATTCTGGTGAATAAAGTCACTTTTACAGTCTACTATTTTACTTAGTGAGTGTCCCATACCACATATGCAGTGCGGATGGCTACACTTTCACCCAGTGTTATGAACTACTTATTGACTCTTCAATAAATGGTACTTACATGTCTTTTTCATCTTCAATAAAAAAGATTAAAAAAAAACAATCCTCTCAACATACATACATCTTTCTCCAAGTACATACAGAATGCATTCATGTACTCATGTAGTGTAATTTCATCAATATTGTATTTTATTTACAAGAGGCAGCAATTATACCTGTATGTATCATCATTGTACAGTATCCTTTACCTTCAAATTACATACGCTTGATCAAGAACTTCTCCAGTAACATAATTAACATTTAACGTATTGATTTCCAGAAGTGCCATTATGAGGATATAAGTTTAGGTATCTAGACCTATTTGCATGAATTTATTTTGTAATGTATTTATTTTCTAGTTTATTATTCTTTTTATGTTACTATTTTTTAATTGCGATAAAATGAACAGTATACTATGCTGTATACATCATCATGAAAATCTAAACTATGGTAATGTACATTGATATTATCCTTTTTTATCAATTCATTATGATAAAATTAATAGGGAAGCATTATGTTAGCAAAATATTAGCAATATAAATCAGAATGACTTAAACAAATAGCAGTTATTTAACTACATAATACTATCAAGGCAAAATAAAATGTAAAAATCTTAATCTGTAAAGTAAGATAACTTACTTTACTAGTGTTACTATATAACTCTGTGAAATAAGGTACCAATAATATATATTAAGTAAAAATAATTTGGAAATAGGATAAACACAGCACTTGCATTAAGAGAACGAGAAGGGGTGTTTTCAGACGCTATCACAATAATTATAAAAATCACATTCAATTCTTTAAGATGCTCATGAACATGAAAAGGTGTGTGACCCCCTTAAACAATGACCATATAGTGATAAAATATGAAGCGCTAAAATTTTACAAAAACAAAGTAAAATTTACTTACATTTTGTGGAGAATATGGAATAGAAGATCCTTGACAATTGATCGGATGCCCTTTGTTGTCTATCACGAGGATATGTGGATAATATATGGAAGGAAACAGAATACAGCAATAGTGTTCTCTGTATATAATAAATGGTAATAGAGTCCCCCCAGATTGGTATCTCACTCACATTTGTTCGAGCAGCTCCAGACTGATCCAGTTTGATGTAAGTTAACTTCATGAATTACATGAAACTCTATTGTTTGAATACATGAAAATCTATTTATTGTCAACATGATTTCTGTTGTGGACAAAGCCAGTCTGCTTCATTTGTTAATCAGGTATAAACATTTTCAACCTGGCGGCCATAATGTATTGAGAAAATGTTATGGTGAATCTTTATAATCCTTCCCATCCAATTTAATTGTCCAAATTATTTTTAACCCCTTGCCGACACAGGATGTGCTAGGTCCGTCCTGTGTGGCAAGGCATTAGTGACACAGGACGGACCTAGTCCGTCCTGTGTCAAAACGAGCACTGAAAGCGGATTGTTTCCGCTTTCAGTGCTCAAGCGGCATTGCAACGATGCTTCCGTATGAAAAAATTGCCTGTCGGAATTGCGATCGCTCTGGAGAAGTGCCTTTAAAATTGCGGGCATTTAAAAAGAGCATAGGAAGTGAATTTAATCGCTTCCTATGCTCTGTAAGTGTTGCTGATTGCCTCGCAAGTCGAGGCAATCAGTAACACTAAAATAAAATGCACGATCTTGGTCACTGTGTGACCAAGATGGCGCTGCCCTTCTAAGGGCAAGAGCACAGGAGGCAGGAAGTAGCTGTTACTTCCAGTACTACAGTACTACAAAGGCTCTTCTAAGAGTTATTACCCCTTCTTTGCCGTCGATCACTGCTTATGCAACGATATTGACGCCAAAGCAATTTTTATTTGTCTGCATTTTTTTTTTTTTACACACAAAAGTAAAAATATTTTTGATTTTTTTGAAGCTGTCTGAATGCATAGCGATCAGCAACAGCGAATTTGTGGCAAAGGCAGTTTGGTGATTGCTCAAATGAGTATCACCATTCGCCCTGGTCAGATAAATATTTGTGAATAATGATCGGACCAATTTTGATCTGCCTCCCTCTCCTCACTTACATTTTTGTGAGGGAAAGAGACAGATCAGTATTAGTGATATAAAATAACATTTTATAAAATTGTAAGGTTTTATGAAAGCCATTCACTGTGTATTAACCCCTTCCCTGCCATTCATCACTGTAAAAGCAGTAATCTTGCAAAGCAACAGTATGTTTTGCTGTCTGCAATTTTTTATGGATTAATTTATTTGTATTGTAATGTATTACAGTACTAGATAGGCTCTTCTAAGAGCTATTAACTCCTTCTTTGCTGTAGATCAAGGTTCGATTTTTATCCTGGTCAGCTTTCTGATACATCATCTAGTGATGTATCGGTGGCTGCTGAGCCCTTGCCACAAGGAGTGATGTGTGTCTACTTTTAAAATATATATGGTTTGGTGGGGGTAAATTACATTGGCTGGCTTCAAAGATATATCCCAAATAGGACACGGACGCAGGTTGACTACATGTCAAAATTCCAAGTTGGAATTTTGAGATGCGCACCTCACAAATGTTGCCTTTCAGCGACAAAACAAATCAACAAACCTATGCATGGGTGGTATCCCTGTACTCGGGAGATGTTGCTGAACACATATTGGGTTGTTCTTTGGCAGTGACATATACCAGAATCTGTGAATTCATGCCTGAAGTACAATGCAGGTGGAAACAAAACTCCAAAAAAATTACTACCACAAACTTTACAAAGGCTGGTGGTAGAATTAGTACATATACAGTATTAAAATACAACCACTTGAAATACCTTAGGATGTAGACATGTCCATTCGACCGAAAAACGAATAACGAAAATGCTAAGCTAACAAAAGCCGAATGAACGAATGGTTAAAAACCATAATCATTTGTTCATTCGTCCATTCGAAGTACTATTGCATATGAATGGAGACTCTGTCTCCGTGTAGTGAAATGCCGACAGCCTAGAAACCGAACGTTCGGTTTATAGGCTGTCGGCATTTCACTACACGGAGACAGAGTCTCCATTCATTATGAAATGCATGAAATGTGTCAAAATACCTCAAGTTAAATGCCCTGAGTGGTCTAGTTTTCAAAAATATGTACATGTTAGGGGTCGTTCATGATTTAGTACAGATATCAGTGTTACAATGTCACTATCGCTAATTTTGAAAAAAAGGATTTTCAACTAGCTTTGCACTACTTATAGTTCTGGCCCTGTAACATGAATAAAAAAAGCACAACAACATAAACATGGGCTATTTCTGAACTCAGGACATATATTAGAAACTTTTTAGCAGTGTTTTTTGTTGTCTCTTGCACATGAGTATACAATTTTTCAAATAAAAGTCATAAAAAATTTTTGTTTTCATTTTTTTGCCATATTTTATTATTATTTTCTTTATATCAAATTATATGTTATTATCAAAATAATGGAAAGCCCTTCTTATGATGATAAAAAAAAACGATATATAGTTTGTGTTGGTACACTAAATGAGACAGAAATAAATTACAGCAAAACACAAACACCTCAGAAATGTTAAAACAGCCCATGTCACCAAGCATTTAAAAAGGTTTCCATTTTATTTATATCACCTGTTTCATTCTTCCAACTTTTATTTTTCTCTCTTTCTTATCTCTATCCCTCATTGCTTTCTTCATGATCTCCATAAGACAGTGTATTATTTATTACTTTTTTTGTCTTACCTCCCAGTAATCTATTTTGGCTACATGCATTCTGATCAGAACATTCCCTATTCACCAAAACTTTTGTATTATTGACAAAGTTTGAGATTAATAATAAAATTAATAGTAATAATAATAGCAAATTCTTATTATTTCCTTAAGTGACTATTTTTTAATTGTCATTTTATTTAGAAAATTGGGCAGACTAGATGGCCTGAATAGTTCTTATCTGCTGACACATTCTATGTTTCTATGAGTCATCTAACTCTTATTCTGGAGTGTGACGATGGTCTTCTAGTCCCAGACTTTATATATCTTATAGTTGCTAACTTCTTCAATAGCAAAATTTAAATATGTTGTGATTTTTCAGCACTCTAAATATATATGTTATTAGTGATGCATTATAAAAGTGTTTTATTGTGATTTATTGTTTTTGATTTATTGTAGTTTTTTACTATTTGAGAGGAATTGGGGTACCACAGTTCACAAATTAATAGATATTTTTCTATAGATTTTTTGTACTTATTGTAGTGCCGCCATTCTTTGAGTGCTGTCTCAATAAACCTACTTTGGGATTGGGGCCTGTCCTTTCTGATTTTTGGATAAAAGTAAAGTCTACATCAAAAATATTAGAAAAGTTATGATTTTAAATGCCCGCCAGTAGCATTCAAACATTAAAAAGCTGAGGAATCAGCAGAGGTCAACAAAATCTATAAAAAGGTGATTAAATAAGCTAAATCGAAGAATGAAAAAAATAATTGCTAATGAGAGAAGAGGAATACTAAAAACATATTTAAATACATAAAAGGCAAAAAATAAATGCTGTTAATGTTGAGTCTTTGTTATCTGAAATGGGTCAGTTGATCTGTGGGGATAGAGAGAAAGCAGATATTTTAAATAATTTATTTTCTTTTGTTTTTACCAAGGAAAAAAAACAATGGGCAAGTATATGCAAGCTACTTTCAAAGAACAGCAAGCATGTGACTGGTTAACACAAGAAAATAAAAAGGGTTAGGGTAGACAATGCCCCTGGGCTAAATGTTATACACCCATGGGTACTTAAGCCAGACCCTGGCCAGGCTATTATTTTAGATTTTCTTGGATGTGTTTTGCTTCAGGCATAGTACCCACAGGTTGGTGCAATGTCGATGGGGTCCCCACAAAAAGGATCAAAATACAGACCTGTAAGCTTGAAACCTGTCGGGAGGAATCTGTTGGAGGGTTGGCTAAAGGAATAGATTTAAGATGTCATCATGTACAGGAAATTCATTAGCAGGAGCCAACATGAATTTGTGAAAGACAGATTTGCCAAGCTAAGTTAATTGCATTCTATGAAGATGTGAGTAAAATACATATATGGGTACTGCGGTAGACGTTATAAATTTACCCTTTGCTAAGGCATTTTATACGGTTCCACAAAAAGATTACTGTACACATTGATTGAAATAGGCCTAGGGCCAAACGTGTGTGTGTGGATTTGCAATTAGCTGAAAGATAGATGGTGTTAAATGTGAAGTTCTTAAACTGGACCGATGTGGTAAGTGGAGTACCTCAGGGATCTGTCCTGGGACCTCTTTTTTATTTGTTTATTCATGATCTCCCAGTAGGCATAAGGAGCCATTTCTCAGTGTTTACCAATGACCAAAAATTAAGTAAAGTTATGCGCATATACAAAAGTGTCATATATGTCTATCACGAAATATATATATAAGTTGTAATTACACTTTAATTAGCATGGGAGTAATTTTCATTATAAGGTGACAGTGCTTTGAAATAATACATTTAAGGTGCCTATGTGATTTATTAAAATAGAAAACTAACAAAGTGGTTTATCTACTATTTATACTGGAAACATTATAGAAACATAAAAACATAGATTTCTGTTGTTGTTTATTAGTGTACTTTGGTCCTTTGATTCAATTTTCTTTGTTACCCTATCAATAACCTTTTTAGGGTATACCTTAAGTGTAAAGTATTCCATTAATTTCTCACTTTGCTCATGAAACACTATGGTATCACTACATTTACGTCTAAGTCTAGTGAGTTGCCCCTTGGTAATACTTGCTAACCATGGGCTGTAGTGTCCACTTGAAAAAAGAACAGAACAATAAGTATCTACTTTTTTTAAATAGGTTTTTCTTTTAATTTCTATCCGTTCTATATATATTGTTAGATCTAAAAAGTTACTCTCCCTAGAACTAAAGTAACTAGTTAAGCTAATACCTCATTTAAATAGGACAACAAATCTAAAAGTTCATATTCTGGGCCATCCCAAATAAAAAGCATGTCATCAATAAAGCATTTGTAGGCTACCATGCTCTGCTAAATAATCCTCCCAATGAACCAAGAGATTTTCATAGCTGAGAGCAAAGTGGGTGCCCATGGCTGTGTCTTGACATTGCAAATAAAAGGTGTCTTTTAAAATAATTATTATTTAATCTCCAAGTAATGGCATCCAAATAAACTTCCTTTGTGCAATAGGGTATAAACCTTTTTTTTCAAGAAAGTATTGTACTGCTTTTATCACATGTTACCATAATGTAAGATTTATTCCACTCTAAGCTTTTATATAATGTTTTATACACATTCCTTCTGATAGTATTCCACAGAGAGAACTACCAAGTCATCCCCTTATTGTTAATGTTAATTGACTTATTAGTCCTTTAGGGCCTCACCTTGAAAGTACAATTCAATTCTTAGCACCTTGTCTAAAAAATACATTATGGAACTAGTGAAAGTGCCGAGGAGGGCTTAAAAATGAAAAAAGGGGATGAAAAGTTTTAGTTATGAATAAACACACTAGCGTTGTTGCCTTCTTTAGGATCAACAGGGGTAAACAACATTTTCTTAGTTTTTTATTTTTATGCACTGATTTTCTTACCAATTTGCCATACCAATGTTTTAATTATAAGAACTAAGGACCGCTATTAACATTTTTTTTTACTTCATCCCAATGTCTTTAATCAGCCTTACTCAGTAAATATCTCAAGTATTACTGTTAGTATAGCTGCTTAGACAGACTATAAATAATATAGTCAAATAAGGACAAATCTGGTACTGTTACAAATTAAACACTTCCTCAGAGTACTCCAGCATTAAGTTGTTCTCTTAAAATCATAAATGGTAGCTAAAATTCATTAAATGCATTTTTTTTATTATCCAGATTTGCATAGAGATTGAATGTAATGTATTTACAGCATAGTCCACTTCACAAAACACTGTCTCTTTACGTCAGAGAAGACAAACTGTATGTGATTAATTAACTGATTTTTTTTTATAGTCCACCTCATACTACAGCCACAGTTGTCACTATAAACCATGGAGAGTTTGTTTGCATATTGTACGTGTAGATCCTCTCACAGTGTAAGGACGGGTTCTCCTACCGTGGGTGATGGAGTCCAGATGCAGGAGGTATAGCCGCACACACGTACAGAGACACTGCCCCAAAGCAGTTGGAGATGGTAACAACTGCAGTGACAGTGAATGGGTGCACAAGGGCAAACAAAGTCCGGAGCCAAGGTACACAAGGGTGAGGCAATATGATAGTCAAATCCAGAAGCAGAGGTCAGGGCTAGCAGCAAAGGTTCATGAACGAGGAATCAGGCTAAAGGTCAAAACACAGGTTAAGGTAAACACACGAAGCTCAGGAGCACTGGTCACACTGAGGTAGTTTAATAGCCAAGCAAGGAGAGGAGGAGTGGTTATTTATGGTGCAGCACAGTAATGCATCTCACCTGGAGAGGATCATGCTGGTGACTGGTGTTGTTGTGTTGCTATGGAGACACCATAGCAACATTATGCAGCTCCCAGTTTAAAGGAGAGGGTAGGACCACACCCTCTCTGTAGCTGAAAGGAAAGCTACCTAGGCATGTAAACCATCCACAACCAAATATTTCCTGTCTAGTTGTCTTGGATCACTGGTAACTGCACATACAATGGGTAAGGAGCCGCATCGGGTTGCAATCATTTGTCCGCCAGGACCTTGTACAGTGGGCAGACATGCGTGTGTGCAGCACATCATCCCGCCCACCACTTTTTCCTCTGCTTTAAGACCTTGGGCATGCACAGCTCTCCAGTTCATTTGCTGATGCATTCTAACAGGCTGTAGTTTTGCACGTATTATTAATTTCTGCCAGATGTGGGCAGGTAGATGTGAAGAGAGTATAAAGAGAGAGTATAAAGGCATAAGCTAGGTGAATACTCACCACTGGTATTTATGGATATTGCCTTGCTTTCTTCCATCCATCACAAAATTCATTTATTGCAGTAGTGATGGATGAGAAAGTAGACAGGTGAGTAAAGTGGGAGCATTAAAATATAAAAGGATGAGCAATTAGGCATATCACAATCTATTTTACTGATCCAAGAAGGGAAAATCTTAGGGAAATTAAACCAGGAAAACAGAAATGATGAAATTAGGATTATTCATTCAGCTACAGTCTCTTTTGGTGAAGGTACGCCTTTTCTTTATTTATTTGTTTGCTTTCTTGTTGAATAGAAGAATGTAGAAAAGGAAAAAAAAGACTGCTATTTTTAGACAAATGCTTTGTTTTCAACATTACTTGAACAACTTTGTAACTTTCCCATCATGCCGTCTGGTACAGGATTAATAAACCTTTTACACAGTAAGTTTTTAACCAAGTACTAATTACACTTGTAATTTACACCTATTTTAGCCAGTAAATTATTTACTACAATGGAATTTAGGATTCTTATAGATGACATATTATTTTCCAGAATGCTCATCAATTGTGATACTTGCCTCGCTATCAATTAAATAATCATCTTTTATAAAGTAACAAATAAATGACTCAATAGAAACCTTAATTGATGGGTATGGATTTTAATAAGTTCTTTTAAAGGTCTTTAATATATTTGAAATAATTTTGTGTTGTTATTTTACAATTGTTAATGATTTATTTTTATATCTTATCAGGTTTTAGCTTCCTTATTTTTGTTTTCTGCAATAAATTATATATTGTATATTATTATTCTGATTGTAATTATTTTTTGTCTCTTATGATACAATTCTGCATTGATTTGTTTAATACAAATAATATATTTTCCTCTGTTAGTATTAAATTATAAATGCTCTATCAATAAAGCATCTTGGCTCTTTTATATCACCAGATGGCCCATTCTGAAATTGATGCATTGGTAAGTACAAATTTGGCTCCCTGATGTTCTTGAAATCAAGCAAGATAAATATTGTTACCTAAAACTAAATATACATAAACACACAAATTCCCCTTTCGATGAAAGTTAGAGCAACATAAATCAACCGATGTTTTGTTTAACAATAAGAAAATGACCATAGCAATTTTCAATCTAAATATTTAGAAACGACAATTGCATTTTTGAACTGGATATTTTTTATTTTGGCCATATTTTAAGGGAACTTCTGCAGTAGTAACACACAAACACACGTTAATCTTAGTTCACAGTGTTCTATGACAGTGTTGGAATTGCATGTAATGTTTCATTAAGTGTTATAAGACAGTCATCCATATAAATACCTATAAATACTTACTTCATTCAATATTATTAGAAATCAAGTCTTTAGTGTGCATGTGGAAACTGTAATCTTTCTATATTGGTGTACAGGGTACTGGCTGAACAGATGTAATGCAATGCACAAAGTAATATTTAAGACTATCTTTTATAACAGATTTTATAACATTGTTAAAGGCCTTAAAATGGGTATGGTGTTCTCGACTCCTGGCTCCCAACTCACTCTTTCAGTTTTTCTTACAGTCTTGAGTCATAGAAATTTTTATTTGCTGCCATATGGCTCTGGCATTTTAACCATGGCAATATTGAAGTGACTTTGTATGTGTTGTGAATATGCATCATCATCATATAGTAAACTTTGTGTCACTTGTTTGATATTACAAAATATACATACATACACTATTCTGAGAAAAGTATTGGGATACAACTCTTAATTATTGAATTCAGGCGTTTTAAACAGACCCATTGCCACATATAAAATTATATTCAACAGTCAAATGTAAGTGGTATTATTGGAAAGTGAAAGTGTTTAGGAACAGCAGCAACTCATCCACGAAACAAAAGACCACATAAAGTCACAGAGCACAGTCACGGAGCACATTATGCTTAAAATAGTCACCAATGATATGCTGATTCCATTGCCGAAGAGTTCCAAACTTCCACTGGCATCAATATCAGTACAAAAACTTTGTTGGCAGGATCTTCATGGAGTGTCTTTCCATGGCTGAGCAGCAGCATGCAAAACTCATATCACAAAGTACAATGCCAAGTGTCAGGTTGAGCAGTGGATATGTTACCTGCCTGACTTCATTGTGCCAACTATAGAGTTTAGTGGAGGATGGATAATAGTATGAGACTGAACAGTTGGATGAGTTTGGTATGGAAGAACTTGACTGACCCACACAGACCCCAATCTCTACATCATCAAACCCCTTTGGGATGAACTGGAATGGAGATTGCGAGCCAAGCCTTCTTGATCAACATCAGTACCTGCCCTCATAATTTCTCTACTGGATGAATGGGTAAAAATTCCTACAGAAACTTTCCAAAATCTTGTGGAAAGCCTATCACAAGTAAGTGAAAGCTGTTATAGTTGTAAAAGAGGTACCACCTACATATCAATGTCTATATTTTTAGCAGGCAATCCGTCTGTGGAATGTGCTGGACAAACAAGTCTGATCCATGGGGCCCCACCTTGCAACTTACAGGACTTAAAGGATCTACTGCTAACATACTGGGGCCCAAATATGTCTGTGAGCCTGCGTCACAGAGCTGAAGCGTGGAGATCTCCCCAGCTGGCAAGCTTGGAGCTGCAGCCCCCTGTGTAGGGCCTCCTCCTGGCAGAGGCCTCTAAAGCCCATGCCTTAATCTGACCCTGTACACAGTATTATATATTATTAGCTTATTTAATAAATCTAGCAGACAAGCTGAACTTGTTTATCTGGATTTAGATAAAAAGTGATTTAATAAACGCTTTAACATCTTGTTCAAATAATGACGCTAACATTTCCCAACATATTCACATTTAATATCAAAATTATCATACAGGATTTTAACAAATATAAATAAAAAAAGTCATGTTTTACTATAAGATATCTTTACATTGGTTTCTTAAATTTTATTTTATATTTTTCCTTTCCTATTTTTATTTATTGTGAGCATGCTAAATCTAACCAATCAATCGTCTTAGATATACTTCAAAATAGTTCCAAGTGGCCAAGGAGAACAAAAATCATTTAAAATCAACTACACTTGAATTTTGTACAAAATAAGAATCATAGCGTCAGAATATTCATGCTTATATGATAAGACTGTATATTATTTGTCATACAAGCTATTGCTTGCATTCTATATAACATTTAATGCTATCTATATTTTTTTGTTTGTTGAGGTAACTATCTTGAAATGATATCAGACTTTTGAAACTAAAGTTGTTCCGTTACAGCAACTGCTTATTAAAAAAAAACATCAGAACCTGGTATTTTCTAAGTTGTGCTGATTAACTCTAAGTAGTCTGTTTTCAAAGGGATATAAAAGGTAGATCTGCCTATTGATGCAAAAATGTTTTCTTTCCTAGTTTACCAAAGTGGGAAATACCGGTTTGTTTAAAATCTCACATTCCATTATGTATAATTCAAAAACAAAAAACAACAAAAAAAAAGAAGATTAAGAATCACGATTTAAAAAAATATGTTAACTTAATTAAAAATATGTTGGCACATTTCTCTCTTTTTTAAAAATTTTATTTAAGTAAGTGTTGAGACATATACACTGCTGTTCAAAAGTTTGGAGTCAGTTAAAAAAATGTCCTTCCTTTCATTGAAAACATGTTTCAAATGAGTTGCAAAATCAACTGGAAATACAGTCAAGACAATGACAAGGTTAGAAATAATAATTTAGATTCTAAACAAGGACAGTTTTATTGGTTCTTTAAAAAGCAAAACCGTTTTCAGGTGTATAGTATATATATTTACGGTAAATACCATTACAAATTAACCATTTCCAGCTACAATTGTAATTTAAACATTAACAATATCTACCTTTTATTTCTAATCTATTTGATGTTATTGTAATGAACAAATTTTGCATTTTTTTTCAAAAAACAATCTTTGGAACAGCAGTATATATATATATAATAGTGTATACAGCTGAAAACTGATGTGCTGATTAATGAATCAATCAAACTGTCCATCTTTAGAATCTAAATAATTATTTCTCACCTAGACAAAAGCTTTAATGTATTTCCTACTCATTTTTGCATGGAAAACAAGGACATTTCTAAGTGACCTCAAACATTTAAATGTTAGTGTATTTTGTTTCTATTCTCTTTTACTTGGTTGGGGTTGCAGAGTTGGACAGTTGGAACCCTCGGCTCAGTATTATCAATCCTAATAATTATTGAATATTGTTATCCAAATGCTGTTGTAGTTTGTGTTGCCTAATTTGTATTTTTTTAAACACCAGCCATTATTAAATAGGTTTAATTTATTTTAATCTCAAAAAATATATCTTTTCTGATAAAAATGTCACTGAGAAGATTTCTATGAAATGAAAACTATAACTGACAGAGAAATATTAATGAAAGTGCAGTACAAGCTAACACACAAAATTATCTATAATTAAAATCAGAATATCAGAAGCTTATGTACCATTTATCACCATGTTGTGCAAAAGATATGTGTATGGATACTGCTATCACCTTTGCATTGAGTATGGTGAAATCTGTTTGGTATCAAAGCTTAAGTTATTTTAGATTTCAGACATTGTGATGGTGTCCATCAGGATTTTTCATAATTGTGGTGCTCTGTAGGAAAATGAGGATTGAGACACATTCCTTCTGTACTATGATATAGTAAGTTAAGTGCTGGTACTGGATCGGAGGTTGTAGGAGATGTGACCAGTTGGGTTGAGCATTCTAATCAGGTAGGGTGGGAGCTTCCCAGAAAAGCTCTTAAATATAAGGCTGGATCACGTTTCGCGTGATAAAACACGCTTAATCATAGGTGACTAACAAGTGTGAATGCTGCTCTTATATACACTTGGTCAGGTTCCAAATTATGAAAACGAGATGCTGGTGTGTGAGAAAAAAAAAAAAATGATGATGAAAAGAGCCTTGCAATGCTGGAAGAAAGAAAGTGAAACTATGACAGAATAAACAGTGAAAATCTATGTGTAAGGATGAGATGAGCCCTGTAAGTAAACAGATAGATATGATACATAAGTAAAGACAGATATATGTGAAAAAATTGATGAAGACCCTAACACTGCTGAAAGAAAAAAAAAAAAGGGTGAAACTAAAACGGAATAATAAGTGAAAACCTATGTGTAAAGATAAGATGTGCCCTGTAGGTGAACAAATATATATGATGAATAAATGAAAACAAATATATGTGATAATAATAAAAACCCTAGCTATGCTGGAAGAAAAAAAGTGAAACTAATGACAGAATAAAAAGTGAAAACCTATGTGTGAGGATAAAATGTGCCCTATAAGTAAACAGATATATATGATAAACAAGTAAAAAAAAAAAAACCTGGGGGGCCTGGATGGGCTTGGGGGGACCAGGGGTGGCTTCCAGCACTATATTTAGTCTCTCCCTGCCCCACGATCGCTGTGGAGCAGGGAGAGATTATAGCTGTCAAAGCAGGCAACTGCTTTGACAGCTATTAACATCCGGGCACTGTGATTGGCTGTCACGGTGCCCGGATGTTTCCGGGGGGGCCTCAACCGACATGGCTGAAGTGTCTCGATATCGAGACACTTAGCCATGCCGTTTAAATCACGATCGCGGCATGCCAGAGCACATACCGTGATCGGATCTGCATGACGGTCCTGGACCGTCATTGGTCACGAAGGGAGTTTTTCCTCATGACGGTCCAGGACCGTCATTGGTCACGAAGGGGTTAAAACTGTTTTAACACGTTACTTTAAATTAAAGTGTGTATGAATACCCCTGTTTGTTTAATCAAAGTTTACACACTTTGAAAATGGCATAGCTTCACACTATAGTGCCAGAACAGACCGAGTTCCTCTGCCATCTCACTCATACAGGAGTGTTCATCCTATTTTGTTTGTTTCTTCATGCAGAGAGGAACTAATACAGTATACTGTGAACTGCATACAAAGGTCACTCCGTGGTATTTACACATCTTCATTTTGTAACTTATGTCACTAGGTACTGTTCCAAAGAGCAATGAGACAGTTTGAGGGTGTTTAGAAAAAGTTTATTTGTGATCCACTTTTCTACCTCTGTGAACTGGTCTTTGAGCACAGCCTCAAGTTGTGGTATATTGGGTTTGATAGTATAGATCATTCCCAGGATTGAGCCTTAATTTATACCAAAAGTGCTATAAGAGGGAGACATGGTCATAAATGGACACATATTGTAAGCGATCCAATATATATGATTGCAGTCCAGTTAGTGAGTGATCCCAAATATCCCCAAGAACAAACAGAGAAAAACACATAAAAGCGTGTTGAGAGAGGCACTCTGGAACTATTAAATGAAATAAATATATATGCATAAAAAATACAATGATATAAATAATAATAATAATAATATATATATATATATATATATATATATATATATATATATATCTCTATAAACATGCTTCTTGAGAAGCAAAGAGGTCATAAATGTAAGCAAAAGTATTACCACTGCACCTCAGTGCCTTAGGCCACTATCAGGACTGCATTAGTTTTTATTTTTATATTTATTATTATTAGTTTCATTATTGTATTTTTTAGGCACATATATTCATATCATTTAATAGTTCCAGAGCACCTCTCTCAACACAAAAGTTTTTTTCTTCTCTGTTTCTATTGACTTCAAGTGGTTGGACGACATTTTTTTAAAAAGTGCTGCCGGCACTATATTGCATCACCTTGCAGTTCCTTTAACCCCTTAACGCATGTGGACGTATATATACGTCCTGAAAAGAATGGTACTTGAAGGCCAAGAGGACGTATATATACGTCCTCCGTTTACATGTAGTGTTGCGCTCCTTAGCGCAACACTACATGTCTGTAGCTATTCCCAGAGGCTGCTTCAGCCCCCCCCCTCGCCCCCCCCCCGCGTGCATATGATCACCGCGAATGTGATCGGATGCACGTTACACACATAGGCAGTGAAAGCTGTGTCGCGGGTGTGTGCTGTATCGGAGGAGCATGCTCCTCCAATACAGCATGCCCAGAGGAGAGAGAAAAAAAAAATCTCTTCCGTCGCTCTGAAACCGCTACTTTACTGCCCCTACAGGCAGTTAAGTATATTACAGTTAAAATAGAAAATAAATTAAATAAATAAATTAAATAAATAAATAAATGGAAAAAGCTAACCCTTGATCTACTGAACCTAGATCTAGGGTTAGGGTCATAAATAGGGTCATAATTAGAGTTAAAGGGGGGTTTGGATGATTACAAGGGTTATATTAAGGGGTGGGGGTCGATTTAGGGTTAGAGTAAATTTAGAGTTGGGGTAAATTTAGGGTTCGGGTTAAAAAATCACTGTAGAAGAAAATGGTTAGAAAACCAAAAAAACACTAATATTGTTTATTGCATTATTACGTGAAATAAAACATAGACATACAAGGAAACATTGATATTACTAAACTCAGGACAAATAGTAGAAATATATAGATGGGGTCTTTTTTACCATTTGTAATTGTGTAAAAAAAAAAAATCAGGTCAAAGTTAGAAAAAGTGTTTTTTATGCCATATTTTCATCATATTTTATATTTTTTTTAATAGTAAATGATATCATATGATGAAAATAATAGTATCAAATGAAAGCCCTATCCGCCCTTTAACAAATGATATATAATGTGTGTGGGTGGACTGAACACAAAGAAAGAAATTCACAGTTCAGTAAACGTATGACAAAAATAATGGAATTCTGGTCTTCAAGGCACATCAAATGCAGCATAGCACTCGGTCACTAAGGGGTTAAGGAGCCAGTGAGTGATTCTCACTACTTGCTCTGTGTTTTCTCCCAAGAACAAACAAATAAAACTTCCTTTTCAACTTATGAAACGACCAAACTGTAATAGTCTTTCTCTCTCTTTATATCACAAATTGGGCTGACAAACCATTCATACTATTGTTAATGTTTGCTTATAAATCAAAACATCAAGATTTCTCACCTTGCTGCTACGGAAGTCTTGTGTCATCGCGGTAGCCATCTTGTGGAGGACTGGACGTTGCATGCACCGTTCTATGCATGCGTGGCAGTCATCCTTCCAGAGCCTACTTCTTCTATGTGCGGGCTCCAAGACCATGTTTAACTGATTAAAGAAGTATCCTCTTTTTTTTGCATAAGCCCTTTCCCACACCTTTTTGGGTGTGCATCAATCCTCTTTAGTGTATAAGTCTGTCTCAGACAGTATTTTGTTGCCTAAGCAAATAGTTCTCCTCTGTACCTGCTGGCTAACTATAGAACATGATTCCACTGCTCCAGAGTCTGGCACTTGGCATTATACTTGCTGATGTGAGGCTTGCATGCTGCTGCTCAGCCATGAAAACCCATTCCATAAAGCACCCACCACACACATTTTGTGATGAAATTAGTGCCAGTGGAAGTTTGGAGCTCTTTAGCTATGGAATCTGCAGATAACTGGTGACTTTTCCGTACCATGACTGTGACTGTGACTTTATGTGGTCTTCCACTTCATGGCTGAGTTGCTGCTGTTACTAAACACTTTCACTTTCCAATAATACCACTTACAATTGACTGTGAAATATCTAGAAGAGATGAAATTTCACTAACTGACATTGCGAAGGTGGCATCCTATCATACTGCCACGCTTGAATTCACTGAACTCTTGACCACAAATCTTTGTAAATGCAGAGTGCAAGGCTAGGTGCTTGATTTGATATACATGTGGTAATGGGTCTGATTGAAACACCATATAGTGTATCTCTGAAACAGATTCAAACCTACTATATTTGATTAGGTCAATAAAATTACCAAATACCCAAACCAAAATTTGTGAAGCACCACAGTAATAAGAAAGTAATAGAAAGACAACTATCTTTTGCAATTTTTAGAAAGTTAAAATATTAATAATGTTGATATAGTATTGAACAATAATGTCATGTGTACACTTTTATTCCATCAAAGTAATTACTTTGCCCCTTAGATTTTTTAGATACTATATTTTAGATAGTGACTATTATTACTAGGTACTAATCCTCACAACTAGCATAGCTGAAATATGCAGTTTCATATTCTTAAAAAATAAACTATGGTTTGTGATTATATTTTTATTAATTCATTAATTAATTTATTAATATAATTTTAGTTGACACTATTTAACATATTTCTCATATTACTGCGTTGTGCAGAAACACTGCAGATAGTTTAGTGATGACGTTTGGCTGTTCTGTGCTATAATTGCCTTCCTTTTCTAATATTTGTAGTATTCTCACAGCAACAAAAGACCAGTATTTTGTTTGTTTTTTTGTCTTCTTTTGTTTGTATGTTTTACCAACAATGTTATTTGCCTAAATATTTAAATTGTTACTTTATCCCTATAGGCTTTTTTTTTTATTGCATTGAAGCTTAGGTTACAAGAATTATCTCATCATTACAAGGCACAAAGTAACTCTTCTTCCTCAAACAAAATGTTTTTCTGTTGATTTAAACTAACAAAGAGAAATGTAATGTTAAATAACACAAACTCATTAGGATATTTCATAGGAATAAGAGGCTTAGATCCAATCAATGGAAATTGTTATGGATATTATTGATTGATCAATTACACCCCCCCCCCCTACTGTCACAGTTTAAGGTACATGTATTTTATCTTGTTGGTATGTGCTTTTAGCAAAGAGCAGACCTGTGGGTGTTATTTTATCAAGGATACCATTCAAGTATCCACTGCACCACAAAACATCAGCATTCTTTGCTGACTTGCTGTCTGCCTCAACTCTTGTATCAGTTTGGACCTTTGTCTCAGATTCCCTGTTGGCTGTGTTGGGTATATAAAGCTCTGAAAAAGCTGAAATATAGTTGCATGTATCTTGTGTAACTGGCCTGAGAGAGTATAGCATGTTCCCTATCTTTATAATGTTAGCAAGCCACAGATAGTGGTACTAAATATCACTACAGCTATTACCACTAAATACAATAGTTAGTGAATCATGTTGGGTGGTACAATTTAGCTCATATCAGGATATAGTTTGTCAGTGCTAGCATATATCTTTCATCATAATGTAATTTGACTGACAATAAACATGGCACAGGATAGCTCCTATAAATATTTATCTAGGTAATAACTGATTGTTTTACTTTATAGCTCCAATTAGCTTATAGGTATCTAGACATGTAGCTCCAACTAATATATAGCTAGCTAGACACAGGCAGTGGCACATTATTGCCCCTAATAGTATGTACAGTGATGTGAACTACTACTACTACTCAGCCAGTTTCATAGGAGACTTTTAGCTGGCTGTCATTATAGTTCACAGCTTAGTTTGTCACTTCATCTGCTGTTTACTAAGCTTCCATTAGGATAAGCCAGAGACATGTAGTCACCATCGATAGAATGGCAAAAAAAGCAGTTCACTGTGGAACCCATGATGCCCAGAGCGCCAACATTTCCCTTGATACTGGGTGAGTAATAGTAAGTTTAGTCCACAGCACTGTGCATACTACTGGGGACAATAATATGCCACTGTCTGTGTATCCAGACTTTTAGTCATATTTTTAACCATATTCCTCCCATGCCTTGGCGAGTGTCTGAGTGTGCACATTTGTTGTGGCACTGCTAATGTGAAGGAATGCAGCGAGGTTATTAAGCATTATTAAGTAACATAAGGGTTATTGGAACACAAGTTTAAGTAAACCTTTGGTTAAAACTAGTGTATTCAGCATGGCAAATTTAAAGTCCTTCCAGGCCATGGTCAACTGTGGTTCCATTAACCCGCGGATAAGGTCATTTTTATGATATACACCTTTGTTTTATTGACTATTTATTGTCGTAAGAATTTTTGGTTTTCTACAATATATTGCAAATCCATTAGCTGCTAAGATTTGAAACTAAAAAAAAAAGAAGTTTAGGAATTACAAATTAAATGGTTAGACTAATATTCAGACTTTGTCACATTTCACTTTCTATTCAATGAACTAGGTATGAATGGCAGAAAATTCATTGATGTGTATCATGACAATGAAAATGCCACAAGTAGCTCACAAAGTACAATGTATTAAAATGTACTTCAATATATGAAATGGAAGAATTTTGCATTATAATGAAAAGTAGGATGCATTAATGTTGGCTAGAAAGAAATTACATGAAAAAGATGCATTGGCCTTATATTTTCCTGTTACTTAATAACACAACATGAAAGGTTATATAGCCAATGCCATATTTCCCAGTAGGCAAAGTAAATATGTTCCTAGGAGCACTTAACTATTCCGTGACCCTGGATTGCAGTTACTATAGCAAAAACACATAGTAT
Organism: Pelodytes ibericus; assembly: GCA_036172795.1. NCBI lineage: Eukaryota > Metazoa > Chordata > Amphibia > Anura > Pelodytidae > Pelodytes > Pelodytes ibericus. The sequence continues at coordinate 219,789,429 of CM069857.1, read as the reverse complement.
ATACATAAATTAATTGGCTTAATGTTTTAAATCAGTATAACATACATATTCTATGTTAGTTTATCATCAGTTTCAGACCCCTGTATTTTTATGTCTTGAAGGTATTAAGGTTTGGCCCTGTATTTTATAGAATACAGTGATTGGATAGTCATTATAACATAACTTAGTCTTTAAAAGGTAAAATATTTTTGTCTGTATAAAAATTAAATATTTTGTTGGGCAGACCCAACGGCAGATCATGCAGTATTATGATGGAGGTCAGTGTCACCAAAAATGCAGTGAGAAGCAAGACTTGTCACACACACACACATGCACATTATATATAAAAATATTTAAATGTACCATATCTATTTTTATACCATAAACCAGTCACAATTATTTACAAAAAATATGATATTACATATTATGAAACCCTTATATGGAGACTGGAAAATACTTGCAGTTGGGTGAGAACATTGTAACAATGTATTGGGGCACTACATATGTCACATTTGAAAATAGCCTAAGGCCAAAAATACTGCTGTGATTTGCCTTGTGCTTTGTACATGTAGCAGATATTGTGCAAAAGGGGGATTTCAAAGGGGGATGCTGACAAGACATTGATAATTAAAGGTAAAATTAAAGTCTATGCAGCAGCAAAAGAACTAGGAGTCTCACTCTTCGTCCAGAGGCCATCTAATGGATATGAGGGCAGAAATCTTAACTTGTAGGGAATCAAGATCTAAAGATCTGGTCAACCCAGCAAAAAGGAAACCCATACTATTAAACAACATTGTAGACAAAGGGTTAACCACCTTACCCTTGGACCATTCTAAGAAGGTTGACAAGATATGGTAATATGCTGAAGACGTAGCTTGTGCCCTGGCATGTTGATGTCTCTGCAAAGATGTGGAAGTAGGAATTCCATCTTGAGATTCTGAACAAGCAGGTACCTGTTGAGTCTGGAAAGATTGTGGAATGTGACCAAAGCAATGACCTGTCTTTGATGAAGTCTATGAAGTCATTTACAATTTTCCACATTTTGAAATTTGAGGAAAGGCTAGTCCAGATGAAAATAGCATGAGCTGAGAAAGCCAGTGTATAACCTTACTAGATGATGTTCTGAATCCAAAGACCAATGGTGTCACCAGAATGTCAGAGGTGTGCCCCTACTAGTTTGGCCTTCTCAGGAGGACCTTTAGAACTGCTGTTTGCTAAAAATGGAAGTTGAAGGGTGAGTACAGGAAACTCTAGAGAAAATAAAAAAAACAGCTATCAAAATAAAATTGGGTGAAGCATAGCACATAAAGATTGAAAACAAAGCAATAATACCTGAGAATGGCAAATGAGAGAATAAAGAGATGTGAAATCAGACTACAAAAGCTAGTGGAAGAAAATACAGGCAGAATACAATTGGCAAATGGCTACTTCCAAAAGGACCTGGTCACAACTTACATTCACAACAGCCCACTTATAAAAGATGCCAGGATAACATTTTCTGGAATCTGTCCTTCTTTCCTGTGCTGAACTTGAGTCTTCAAACATATGTACGTTTTAACTACAAAAATAACCAGAAAAAAAGATGATAAAATGTCTCCAAGACATAAAAAACAACTCCTGTGCTTTAAAAAAATATATATTGTGCACACTTGTCAATCCTCCATAACTCCCTTAGGTAAACCAGTAAGTCCTGAACCCCCAGTCCTCTTTAAAAAGAAAAAGGATGGCTCAGAACTCTCAGTCCTCCAAATAAAAGGCAGGAAAAACACATTTGCAAAGACACAGGTATAACTTATTAACGGTATATCTCTTCTCCTGTATTAGACGCATACATGAATATGTAGATCTATGGGTAGGCTACTTCCAAAAACATTTACCACAGGAAGAGAGAGGCTGAACTTGTCCTGGAAAACCTTGGTCAGTAAAATAAAAAAATATACTTGAAAAAGCAGAACATTTTTGGAAAAAATATATGATTTTGTTTATTATAGGAATTGATACATTATTTAGACATGTATTTAAAAAAAAACCTTCACTGTGAACAATTACCATGCTTGTTTTCCATCAGCAAATGTGTCCCTTTTAAGGAAAACTCGATTAATATCCAAATACTTAGATTATGTTTCCAAATTAGAATTCTTAGATAATTTTCATAACTGCAGTCTAATATTGCTTTTTTTCTTTAAGCATGCAACTTTTAAAATAAGACAGAGTGAAAACCATGCATCAATTTAATGGTGTTTTCAAGCAAAACCATTTATAATCCAAAGTATCAGGTTTTTGGCACTGTAGCTGTACATTAATAATCTGTATTTTAGAGTGTCTCTTGCAGAGAAAATGAGGATGATCCAACCAACACAATTTGATAATAATTACCTCATACATATAGAAATAATGTATTTACATACTACAAACTGAAATATATGAGGCTTTTTGTCCATGTAGATATGCATATAATAAACAAAAATAAAAAATGTAATTCTAAATTTGTTTCTATTTAAAAAGTTTGCAAAATGTAGAAATAAAAAGGTCACTGAAAATTCTAGCCCTATTCGTAATGTATTGCAGCTGAAAACAAATCAATAATTAAAGCATAGTTCTAGGGATGCTGTCAGAGCAGTCTGTCTTTGTAAATTAAATCCTAAAAATGGTGTTTAAATTGATGAATTTTTATACATGTTTGTGGAACTGTGCAGGGAGCCAGCAGTGTCAGATTTAAATATCTGGCAGCAGATCTCATATCAAACAAGATTTAGTGCAGATTTGTGGAATGACCTGAAGACCTGAATTCCCAGTACGTATAAATAACTTTAAAAAAAAATGAATACAAGTTAATAATTAACACACATACAGTTTTAAGTATTAAATCCATACTTATCAGCCTCACGTTACTACTGTGAGAGGGAATACAATGTTTTGGTTGGTCATATACAATAATACATCATATTCCATACCAAATGATCTGCCCGGGGAAGTTATTTAGGACAGTTTGTGACACACAATGATGAACTATTTAGTATGATTGAATCATCATTTTTATTTATATATTCCATTTTGTAAACTCTTACAATGCTTATATCATGTTGTGAAACATAGTATAGTTTCAATTTACGTTAAAAAAAAATAATTTTTTTTGCTAGTTATGAGGTATGTTGTAACATGATAGGTCTAATCACAAAAACGTGCATTACTGGGTTGTTGTGGTGAAATGAACATTTCATCTCACCATTTTAACTATACATTATGCAGCTACAACCCCTGCTAAGAAAACGCTCCAGGATTGTCCCTACACAATGTAAAGCTAAATTGGTGAGATGAAATGTTCATCTCACCTCAACTCACTTCTACTCATCTGCAACTCACCTTTTAGTGAATACCCCACAAAATGTCCAAGTTTTGTTTCAATGATGAAAATAAAATGTTTTGCAAGGCTGGACCACCCTTGAAAGGGCACTGCAGCTAATAATGTACTGTAATGCACAAAACAGCATGAACATGTAAGAATACTTCACCTAGATATACCAACAAATGTTACTAAAGTAAACATCATCTAATCACACTTTACAACTAACCAAAGGGTCTAGTCAATATACACCAGACTTCAGGGCAGAAACGGTGCCTCTGAAGTCCGGAATGGTTCGGGGCACATCGGATACATTTTGGGAGTCGAAAATTTGCCCAATATTCCCCAATTTGGCCATCATGGCTGATTACACGCAAAGACCTGCAGAAACCGAAAAGCCCCCTGAAAATTGGAAAACAGGGCAGAAAATGGCAAATAAGATTCAATGTAGACAAATGTAAAATTATGCATTTGGGCATAATAATAAATATGCAAACTATAGATTAAACAGTGTTTCCTTTGAGAAATCTACTAATGAAAAAGATTTGATAGTAATTGTATACAGTAGACTTAGCAGTAGTGCACAGTGCCAGTTGGCAGCTGCAAAGACCAATATTATATTGACATATTAACCCCTTACTGACAGGAACACTTTTACATTTTTTTACCCATTGTGACAATGGCTGTTTTAACATTTCTGTGTGTATGTGTGAGGTGGAAATGAGGCGAGATGATTAAACCCGAGCCCCGAGACTAAAGAAGGTTTAGATGAGGCTAGATGACTGCCTCATGAAAAATCTTCAACTTTATTTCATCAATATGAGACCTTAGCATTACAATAAATAGTTATTTTGCTTCAGCATCAATGTTTTGCTTCATCATCAATGTAACAAAGCGTTACTGGCCAAGAGTAATAAAACTGTTTTTAAAACAAACAAATAAGCTACCGATTTAAGCTACTGATATACTGAAAAGTGTTCATGTGCACGCATTAGTTTATGAGTGTGAATAGGTTATTTTTGTCCATCATAAAAACAGCCAACTCATAACTGAAATGTACCATACACATTCAATAGTGCAATAGTATTAAAACCATTGTGGTTAACCAGTAAGGTAAATCAGGAAATAAATAAAAAAAGTAGCATTCAAACATTACAAAGCTGAATGATCAGCAGAGGCATTTGCAAAACATAAAGATGCCAAAAAAACCTGTAAAATGGCAATTTTAGCTGAATTGGAGAGTAAAAAATAATTGCTAAGGAGAGCAAAGGGATGAAATGGTCAGTGGGGACAGAGAGAAAGCAAATATTTTATATATAGTATTTCCTTGTGTTTTTACCAAGGAAGAATCAATGGACAAGAACCTGCAAGCTACTTTTACAGAACACTCACAGCAAGCATGTGTTTGGTTGACACAAGAAAAAATGTTGGGGTAGACAAAGTCCTGAGACCGAATGGTCTCCCACAGGTACTTAAAGTGCTAAGCCAGGCCCTGGTCAGACCGTTATTTTTTATTGTCAGGAATCCCTTATATAAGGCATGATTCCCACAGATTGGTGCAAAGCCAATGGGGTGCCTATATTTAACCCCTTAGTGACATGACCTTTTGACCTTGTTTTTCCCTTGGTAACATGGGCTGTTTTGATATTTGTGGGGTGTTTGTGTTTAGCTGTAATTTTCTTCATTCTCACATGCTTTACCCCACACAAAATATATATTATTTTTATCACCATAAGAAGGCCATTTATTAGATACCATTATATTCATCATATCTTATAATGTACTACAAAAAATCATAAAATATGATGAAAAAGTTTTAAAAAACCACTTTTTCTAACTTTGACCTAAAAAATGATTTACCTAAAAACAATCATTAAAAAAGACTCCATCTAAATAGTTTCAAGATTTTGTCCTGAATTTAGAAATATGCTTGTTTCCATGTTATAGTGCAATAACCAAAAATAGTGGGGGGGGGGGGGGGGTGTTTCACCTACAGTGAACTTTTAACCCCAGCCTAAATCCTAAATTTAACCCTAACCCTAAAATTAACCCTAACTCTAAACCTTATGCTAACCCTTAATTTATTCTACATTAAATTTAATTTTAACCATAACCCTTATGCTAACCCTTATTTATTTGTAACCCTAACCATTATTCTAACCCTAGATTTTTAGTTAATTAAGTCTTTTTTTTATTTATTGCAATGTTGCTGACTACCGCTAGGTGCAGTCTAGCAACAGCATCAGAGCAATGGAAGTGACATTTTTTTCACTTCTGATGCTCTACCCACAAGAGGACAGCAGCCATATTGGAGGAGCATGCTTCTCTCCAGTATGGCACTCACGAATTGCTCCGTGGAACAATCGTTGGTGCCCTAGGCACCGAATTTCAGGGATACTTAATGTAGTTAAAATATTTTGTTACATAAAAATACCCGGAATACATTAAGCTTTCAATTATATACCGCCATCGATCCCAAGGGTTTACCCACCCATCCTCCCGTGGGACCTACCCCCTCAGGTTTTTAACATGTAACCCATAAAACTGCAGTTTCATTTATCAAAAACATAAATAATTGACAGGACAAAAAGGAAAAAAACAAAAAACTAAAGACATATAATAAGCGAGGATAAGCATAAAAAAGAGAGTGTGCCCCTAGTCTCCCAGTTTCAGCGACTATAAAAGTTTTCTCATGCAGTTTGACCACATCTCAACTTTCTCCATCGTCTGGTTATATTGTTGGGCAATACCTTTTTCTATCTTTAGTTGGAATAGTACTTGGGCTTTCACCATTTCCCAACTGGGTGTAGCTACTGATTTCCAATTCCTGGTGATTAATTGTTTTGCGGCCAGGTGGATGTGGCAAATGATAAGCCTGTTATCTTTATTAAGATTGCCTAAATCCAAATGTAAAAGGGCAATATCCATTGATTTAATTAGTTTTAAACCACATATACTATTAATTTTTATAAATACTTCATTCCAAAAACTTCCCAGGTTCTTACAACTCCAAATATATGCATCAGGTCTCCCCTACCCATCTCGAATCTGCAGCAAACACTATTTTGATCTCAGAATATCTTTGCTAAGAAACTGGGGACGTAGTACCATCTATTCAATAGTTTAAAGAATCCTTCTCTCAAATTCAAACAATGGATTCCTTTATACATTTATCCAAACAGGCCGTTCCATTCCCCTCTTGTTATATTTATTTTCAGATCCGATTCCCATTTAGTTATAGCACTTATCTGTTGGATATGGTTAATCTCCTATTATTTGATTACTTTTGAACAGGAATTATTTTGAGGGATACTTAATGTAGTTAAAAAGAATTCACTAGGTATGTATTTTTACATTTAGATTTTTTATGTGTTCTATTTACCTTTTACTAGAAACATTTTCCAAAATATTTTATAATACATTTTATTATGCAGACATTTCAAGTACATAATGTATTTTTGATGGTTTTTATTAAAAGAGTCATATTACCTTATAGGCTCTTAGCCCTCCTTATATAATTACTGGAGTTGGGAGGGGGAGAGAGAGGTTGAGTTTAATTTAGTGAATAGAGTGAGGAGGTCAACCTTTAAAGTGAAAGTTTTTATCCAAAGTCGACCTCCTTGCACTATATTTGACCTTTAGTGAATAGACCTCTTAGGTCAGTCCTCGACATGAGATTGGTGTCTATAGTCTCAATATCATACCATGTCTCTACTGTTCTTAAGGAGATGAAAGTCAAATACATTTTGCTTGTTTTTGACCTTGCATTTCCTTCCTGCTTTGTTCACAGCTGTTAACATAAATGTTATATGAGAAATAATTAAAAATCAAAGACAAATTACAAATATACTTCTAAACCATGAAAAACCAGCAACAGTGCTATGTAATTTTTTAAAAATATCACTGAAATAATAGCAATACAAATATCTACCTGTTCAGTTGTACTTCACATTGCCATTATTCTAAATTATTCCACAGCCTGTTATGAGGCATTTTTTTATATATTGCATAGAAAGGTTCATGAAAGGATTTTCCATTGAATCTGTCCATTAGACAAGTAGGGGCACATACATACTGTGACACAATAAACTATAAACGTATAAATAAAAAAATATATAATAAATGTGTTGAATCATCCCCTACTATGGCAACACAACATGTCCTACTTTCAAAGTATCCACTTCAGCAGTTTGAGATAGCTCAGTGGGTTAAAGATCCTTCATCTTTCTGAGGTAAAAAGAGTATGGTTATATTGGGAAATAGCAATATTCCCTGGATCTTATGCAAAAGTATAAGGACATACTTGAAAACCAGAGAATATCCAAGCACAACATTATTTTATTATCATTTTTTATTCTCTTTTACCAATGTCTTACTAAAATCAAGTTAACTCATTTTGGAAAATCTAAATTTGTTAAATCCAAATGTTTTATCTAAGCAAGCAATACCTAAATAAAAACCATCAAAAATGCATTATGTACTTGAAATGTCTGCATAATAAAATGTATTATAAAATATTTTAGAAAATGTTTCTAGTAAAAGGTAAAGTTCTAAATAGAACACATATAAAAAATGTAAATGTAAAAATACATACCTAGTGAATACTTTTTAACTACATAGCTGCTCTGAATTAATGAGGTGTCATTTTAAAAGTCAATGTATATGTATTTACAAGTCTGAAAAATACTACACATCAATATTTGCAGAAAAAAATGAGATCTGGTTCATCAGGTCAAAACTCTATGCTACATAATACGTACAGCTATATAATGAGTACATCTCACTTACAAGAAAGAAAAATGTTTTATATGCACTTATAAACAACAGGCTGTTCAAAATAGTGCCCATCAAATGTATGTATGAGTGCTTATTTACATTTAAATCCCATTTTTGACATCTGAAAACACCTAGTCCTAGATTTTCCTGTCCAATGCAGCATAAATTAGGATTAATATATAATAGATTTTGGAAAAATGGACACAGATCCTTAATTATAATATTTTATTAAATTGTTAAAGAATCCTTCCGTGTAGCATCCTTTTAAATATTTTTTGAAAAATGTTGGACCATTTCTGTAACAACACGTTGGTCTATATTCAAACTTCTTCTACATGAAACAACTGAAGAATTTAGCTTTATGAAACCATATTATTATGACTGAGTGCAAAAGGAAAAAAGGCTGCGCTTGAAGGGTTAGCAAATGCGAAGGGGGTAAACAGCAGCACCTATGGAAATGGAGAATACTCCAAAATGCAGACATGAAAAGGCAACAGAATGATAAGTAAACTGTGTTCACATTTCAATAATATACATATGGTGAAATATAATGTACACATTATACTTATATCATCCTTTGTTTCAGATGCCTCCCAATGAAAAGAAGAAGAAAAAAACACAAATATAGTGCAGTAATTACTGGCAGTGATGGAATGCTAATGCAAAATTAGCTGAAATCTCCTTATATTTTTCTTTACCCTTAAAGAGTGAAATGGCCCACTTATGTATCAATTTCAAGTGACAGTAAAAGCTGATACCTCATTATAGATATAAAAACAGGCAATACTACACCTAAAACTATACAACATCCATAATTGTAGTTAGTGCAGTATACATTTTTTCTTTGTGAAGTGGAACCTTGTATTTAAAGAAACACTCTAAAAATGTGGACTGTGCATTTTTGCCCAAAGCTCTTTCATGAGTGTCACTTACTAAAAAATTGCTCTAAGGAACATTGTCTTGCTTTTTTTGTGCTACAAAAAAATGCTTCAAAGGGTATTACATCAGTACAACTCAGCTATAAAACCCAAAAGTAAAAAAAAATCCACCAAAGAAAAGTACTATGACATTTTGACTGTTTTGGGAACAAGATTATTTCTAAAATACCTTAATTTCTATTGACTTTCAATTTACAGAGATCAAAAGAAATTAAAATTAGCTAATCAGCTTTGCCTGCTACAGCACCAACAAATTAAGCAGCACATTACTAGTATGAAACAAGTAACAAAAAAGTGTGTTATTCCTTTAAGGGCTAAAACATTTGTCCTACAAAAAATGGTTTCTTTATTTAACATTTATTAAATATGTTTTCAGTTCTGATTCACAGGATTATATATCATCGAGAAAAGATTGAATGATTTCAACATACTGAGATTCCAGTTCCATTGTTTCAACTTCTATCAGTGCATATGATCTTATCCGGTTCCATGACTGCGTTAATGAATTTAATCCTACCTATGACCTTAAGCCAAACATGTCATTGCTATCACAAACTACATCAAGGACAACATATTACAGACCTCTTTATGACAAACTCATAGACTGACCTTTGTACATTTTCATAGATATGACAGCATAACACTCTAAAAGTTCCATTAATTAAAATGTCCTGCTCTAGAAGATAAAACTGTAGCAAATCAGAAAACAACTCTATGTCGAATATTTCATGCTCAGAATAAAACTTTTTAACGCAAGTTCTGTAAATATATATATATATATATATATATATAACACTGCTGTATAAAAATATGAACCTTTTTCTAAAATGTGCTATGTATACTAAATTTCAGCACTTGCTTTTACAAAAAAACAATGAATTTGTTAAATATAATTAATAAGGTTCTGATTACAAAATCAGAATCTCTTGATGAGTACATATTCTAAAGTTAACTTTTGTGATCTGTGTTTAAATTATGTGTTGAGAATTTATAAATCTGTTCATCACTTTTTCTAACACAATTGGGAAGATTTCCCCTCTCCTGCACATTACCACATTGGGACTTTATGAGCTTGGCTATTTTATAAATATCTTCTATTACAAAAACACAATTGAAAAATAAACTGCCCCTAGAGTGAGAATAAACAGACAAATACTCTTCTGTTGAAAAAAGGCAACAGTGGGAATCAAAACTGTCTCCAGTCAGACGAGCTGGAAGAACTCCCTCAGCTGTGAGGTAGAGCTGAGAGTAAACCTGCATGTAACTACAAAGATACAGCTTGGGTTTACTTGGGATAAGGGCACACTATTATGTAACCCTTGCTTCCTATAAGGTTACAAGAAGGTCCCTTTCTACCTTATGCACTGGTGAATCTCAGTTCATCTTATTGCACTGTAGCTTGTTTTAAAAAAAAAAAAGAATTCTTTGTTCATATTGTCTGATTACGGTTTAATAGCTTAAACTATAGATGTTGTTAAGATAGTCCAGTTTATAAGCTGTCCCGGCTCACTTCTTAGACTTAAATCATAGATTATCAGATCTGAAATTCCAGATGATTGAGTATATCCCCAAAGCCAAAAGAGGAGGAGACAGGGAAAAAAGGTTAAAACAACGGGAGGCATGGTGGATACATGAATTAGATACTCTGCATCCCAATGGACTAAATAGAGAATGGAATCTAACCCCTTTTTTATAGTAGAAGGCTCCACAAAATCAAAATGATTATAATATTTTCCCCTTAATTCTTCATAGGTTTTTGTCGCTTAACTATAGAATATCTATATCTGGGTGAATGACCATAATGTCTTGTGAATTAAATATATAGAAAATTAGATTTATATAAAACATTTGGGTACATTAAGACATCTAAAAAACCTTCTTATCTCACTCTTTCTCTTTGCCCCCATAGATATTGGCTGGTACCTCCTTATTGGGACAGATAAAGATAAGGAAAAACCAACTCAAAGAAAAATCAGTTCTCTCTTTTTTAAGAAAATTTGGATTCCCATGTTTCAGCGAAATTTAGAACACGATTTGACATCCTAGACATCTAAATAACAAAATGTTTATTTCCTCCTGACCCGAATACACTATACGCAATAGTGGTGTTTTTAACTTTAAATATGACTAAAATCACTTGATTAATCATTTCCACGAATGTAAATATATCTGTATTTTTGAGAGGTTGATGGCCAGACCATACCCACACCACCATGGTGTGTTAATGCACCTGGTGGTCGGGGTCTGATCTCGCCTTATCGGCCTCATACATTGATGCACTTTAATATAAAAATATAAAAATATAAAACTTTAAATGTAACAACATATGTTTTGTAAATATATACTCACATCTTTATTTCATATTGTTTTGAAATATACATGGTCACAATTCACTTTGTACTATCACTGTCAGCTGTATTGCTTTAAATTTGTAATTGCTGTGTAAGGATCTGTATTGGACCATGTGTCCTTTCTTTAATTGATTTATTCACTGATTGATTGTACTATATAAACCTGTTTGATACCACTTCACGCTAGGCTTGAAGAAAATCCATCATAGGATTGAAACGTCGCCAAGTGTGTGATTAAAGTTTCTCACTTCACACTGAGTGCTGGTGTCTGCATTCATTATTTCATTGTGTTAGAGACCTGGGAAGCGTCTTGGACTCCTTGCACCATAACTTACCTTTATATTTGCGGATCTGGGACTAACTGATTTTTCAGTTTATAAGCTGACAACCTAGAGAGTGAAGGACAGAAGACATGTAAGGTGATGGAAATGCAGGACAGAAGGTAAATTGTGGGGAACTCTAAATATTGGTTACTTAATAAGTGTTCTACTTGAATGAAAAGGGGACGGTGACTAAGTTCCCAGCTATAATTCAGTGCACAAGAAAAACTCATATTGTTTCTCTTATGTAAATAAACAAGAAGGTATAGAACTTCTAAAAGTATTTGACATACACCATTTGACACACACCGGGCTTGAAACTAGGAGGCCTCAGTGCTCCCTCTACTCAGTGTAATACTGATGTTATTCTTTGTCTTCTAAGGTTCGCTTCTTCTAGGGACAGGTGAATAGTATTCAAATTAACTGTTTTTGTGAAAATAGTTTACCATGTTATGATGAAAAGAACTTCACATTAACCTAAAAACTTGGACATATACCTGTCCATATCCTTTTTTAGGGGCCACTCAACATTTATTTAGTTAGCAAAAGAAAAAGTAACAATTTTGGTTCAACATTCTTAAATGTTTTGGTCAGCGATGGCGAACCCATGGTATTTGTGCATCAACTGGCATGCAAAGCTTGCCAGTTAATGTGGCAGGTGGACATGCAGTGAAATAGAAAAAATGGTGTGAGGGGCAGCCGGCACATCGCGGCGCTGCCATTCCCCCCCCCCCCCCCGAGTACATTCGAACAGACTTCTTACTCCAACCTGTCATGCCGTGCTACTAAATAGACTGAGTACTGTTTTCATTAACATTGGTACAGTACAAGTGCTGAGTTCCAATCTGGCCCCTGCAAACAATGGCTGCTGGGGTAATCCCTGAGTGTAAAGTGGGTATGAGTGTGATTGAGTATGTATGTGTATATGCATGAAAGTGTATAAAGTGTATATGTATATGTAAGAATATTTGCTTATGTGTTCCATGTTTAATATGCGGTGTTTGCACTTTGAGGTCTGCAACTTTCATGCAGAATATGCGGCACTCGGTCCCAAAAACATTCAGCATCACTGGTCTAGGTTGACAAGAGTGGTGGCATAAAATAATATTGACTATATGTCTTATTATACAAGAAAACTCTTATACAATTCACTGTTCGACCTAGGTAGTAGGGTGACCACATTGCTGTCATATAATATATATCTTTAAGGTCGTAACTGGGTAAAATAGAGACTGCAGACTGGTTGGTAAATTATTAATTTAACAGTAGGAGAACTGAATAAAACTACAACCTGGTTATTCTGTAAAAAATAAAAACAACTATTCATGGTTTCAGAGACTCACAAGTTACTCATGAATTAAGACAAAAGTGCCAAGGATTGTCATCATTGATCAGAGGAGGTACTAAAGGAAAACATATTTTTGGGACAGTAACCCCTTATAGTGACCATATTGTACATCTCATTTGGGATGCTTATTAAGTAAGTATACATTCTGCAGGACCGAAATGAATTTAATCCAGTTATCTCGTTAGGGTTGTGAGGTGTCCAATTTTTTGACCTGGGCAGACTAGTACTTGGGGGTCTTTGTTTCCTTTGCTTGACAGGATGTGTGATATTTGTGTGGTGTCCAGTATTTTTTTTTTTTAGCAGCTCTTAAGGATAAAGGCTGTTTTTACACTTCTGCAGTATTTGTGTTTAGCTGTAATATTACTTTTTCTCATTTCATGTACCTACACATATTTTGTATTGTTTTATCAGCAGAAGTAGGGCTTTCTTTAGATGTCATTATTTTCATATTATATGATATGAAACTAATATGATGAAAAGTCAGGGAGTGGAGTGTGATATGTAAAAATATCTCTTTTTATGAGATTCACTTATTTTATGAAGATATACTGTTCATTCTGAGTCATATAAAGTATGTATTTATTTACATATATCACATTGATGGTGGTTTTTTTTTCGCATTTTTTTAATATTGTAACTAATTTTTAGTCACTTTTATTTTTATTATTTTTACAGCGCAATTTTAATTCTACCATACATTGTAACATTTGTTTGATGCCTGGAACGTCCCTATAACTAGTGCAGGATTACATTGTGTATAAAATCTAGCAGGGTCTAAAGTAACAATTTAATTACAATTTGTACTCTCAAGTCACATAAGTGCCTTAGCTGTCGTACCAAATATACTTGTTAGTCAATAGCTCATTCCCACATTAAATTTCTAATGACTGTAACAATGCACTGGAAATTAGCTGTGATATGCCATCACAGTTTTAATAAATAACCGACCAAAGTGCATTCAATATGTAATTTACTGCTTACCTGTGCAGCGTATCCAGGTAAATGCTTTTTTTCTCACCAGTGAATTTAAATGGACAGCACAATAAAATCAAATATGATTGTATTACAAATAATATCCACTAAACAGGTAACTGACAAATACAACAAATAACGGGCTCTAAAGCCAGCAATACATGATTAAATGTCCATCACAAAGCACATACCATGAATACAAATAAGTAAAGCATCATTTGGGATTATTACATGCAAGTCAGTTAATGAACAAAAAGGATAGAATAGCCAACATGACAAACACATTTCCCATTCAATGTGTGGATGCTGTTTATGTCGCAATAGCCAATTGACTGAGTGACTAGGCCAGTAAAAACTGAATATTAAGTCAATTAAGGCAATATCATGGCTTTTTTTTAATAAATTTAATAATTAAAAATGTATGTTCTTACTGGTTGGTAGTTTGAAATAAAAACATAAATTGAAAGCAAAGGCTTGGGTGTGTTAGCTATTATTCTATGCCTATTAAAAAAATAAAAGGCCACTCTAAAATGTGCAGTTTATCAATGAGGTGATGGTCGTAGATGAATGGCACAAAAAGGAGCCTCAGGATCTCGTCACTGTATCTCTGTGCATTCAAAATGCCATCAATAAAATGCACCTGAATGAATGCTCTGTGAATGCACAGAGATACCGTGACTAGATCTTGAGGCCAATTGTTGTGCCATTCATCCAAGACCATCATCTCATGTTGCATAAACTGCACATTTTAGAGTGGCCTTTTATTGTGGCCTGCCGTAGGCACACCTTTGCAATAATCATGCTGTCTAATCAGCATTTTAATATGCCACACCTGTGAGGTGGATGGATTATCTCAGTAAAGGAGAAGTGCTCACAAACACAGATTTAGACAGATTTGTGAACAATATTTGAGAGAAATAGGCCTTTTGTGTAATAAAAAAGTCTTAGATCTTTGAGTTCAGCTCATGAAAAATGGGGGCAAAAACAAAAGTGTTGCATTTATAATTTTGGTCAGTGTATATGGACTTCATCTGTAGTTTAATTACCAAATGAAAGCTAATAAATTCTCCACTCAGCTCCTGACTTTATCACCTTTGTGGAACACAACATCATCTATTTTTTGGGGGTAGATAACTATATTGGGTGAAATTACCAGTAAACTATCAGAAAAAAAAAAATATAAAACATATAATATCACAAATAGCACATTTTCATTTATACAAAAAAAAATTTTTTTTCATCTCAACACACAAAACAAGCTGGTTAGGCCATCCAAGTATCATCTAATTTACACTATGCCATGTATATATTTTATTTGTTGCAGTAACTTTGTTATATCATTACTATATAATCTTGACAATGGCTGGCTTTATACTTCAGTGTTTGTTTGTGTTTAGCTGTAATTTTCGTCTTTTTCATTTACTGTGCCCACACAATATATATTTATATATATATATATATATTTGAATAAGAAGGATATACTTTAGAATTAACTACTTTTTGATGAAAAAATATATAACAAATGTGTATTTTTATGACTTTTATTAGAACAATCTTTCACAAAAGCTAATTAGCTAAATAGATTTTAATATCTGTCTTGAGTTTAAAAAGTTATTTTCATCAATTGTTCACCAGAGACCAGATTGGCTTTCTCCCAGGAAAGTCCTCTGCTAATAACTCGAGGAAAGTTATTAACTTGATGGAAACTATTTTGGATGAGGGGAAAAGAATGGGTATTTTAAATAAAAGAAGAACATTACATGTAATCTTCCGCAAAATCTGTGTTTCTGTATTTTTATTATGTACCAAAAATCCAAAACAATGTGGAAGAGCCCTCTAGTCGCTCCCTAATATATCAGGCATAAGCTCTCTGTCATGCAACCTCTCCCACTATGTGAATACAGTTTTTACAAAAATATGTGATTGCCATGCCTTCATATCTGAACAATAGTACCAATGTTATTAATATACTCAGGAACTTGGTGTGTGAACACAATTTAATTCTAGCAATCACAGATGTTTCAGCACTATATACATCAAAGATGACACCAAAGGCATTACAGCAATGAAAAACAACCTAGACAAAGGACATGCACATCAATCAGACAGATTTTATTTTTAATGCTAATTCTATGGAATTCTTCTTAAAGTATAATTATTTTTATTTTGAGAGTGATTTTTATTTGCAAGCATGTGGTACAGCCATGGGGACTACGTTTGCACCAAATTATGTTAATAATTTCAAGGGGAATCAGGAGTTGATCTTTACAGGTGAAATCAAAACCTTTGGAGCAAACCTAGTCTTCTGGAAGAGATTCACAGATGATATAATTTTTATTTGTAGAGGTTCTGAAAAATAACTGGAGATTTTTAAAAATTATCTTAATGATTATGACTGGGGTCTCAATTTCACTTTTTATACTAGTAAAGAATATGTAGACTTTTCAGATCTGAGTCTTAATACTAAAAATGGCACTTAAAAATCTAAAACGTTCTTCAAAAAGGTAGACATCAATAATTATAAACATAGAAGTTTTTGGTACACTAACATTAGAGGAGTTTCCAATGTCTTCATATTTCATCACAGTCCACACAGAGGAAATATATGATACAACACGTTTGCCCCCCAATCATGTTTGATCAATGCTGCCAAGTTCCCCCGGGCTATATTTGTGTGTGTACCAGTTCACCTATGGTTTCTTCAATGTTATTGCATTTGTTCTTTCATTCTGTATGTATTCCACTAGTTTTCTGTAACTTTTATATTAATGGGGTTTGGGGAGTTTATTTTTAATGGTTTCTGGGGTATGTGCAGATTGCCCAGACGAGGGGGGGGGGGGGGTAGTTTTATTGTATGTGTGCCAGGGCAAGTAGCCACAAGTTTGAATTTGGGATTTTATTTATTTATTTATCAGCAGGAGTCTACTGGCCCCAGGGGGAACTTTATATTTTATTAAATTGTAATAGTTTTAATTTTAAACTACCTTCTCACTGAAGTTGAAATGAAATAAACAAAATGTAGACATTTTAACCGAATTTAGAGCAGGTTGATCAGGGAATACTGGGTAGTGCCAAAAATGTCCTGATCTGAACACCTCCTATGTTTTAGCTTCTGAATGGCCCACACCCAAAATGAAGCATATTGAGTAGCATTTTGGGGATTTGGATGCAAATCCTGTTTGGAATGTTTTGGTGCATATAGAGAAGACCCTAAGGTGTTTTGGGGAATCCAGACAAAATAAAGGCTTTGATGGTTCACAAAGACCAATGTAAATTGATGAAACAAACTGGCAAGAATATAAATTCTGCAATTTTAATTATTCACAGAAATACTCTTGTAAATGGACAAAATGCAAAAGTGGATTGCCTAAAATAGATGTTTCGGAGACAAAGGACTCCATGACATTCCAAAGGAAGAAACACAAAAATTGCTAAATAGGGATACACATGAAAAAGTCATAAATCAGAGTTTTACCAAGAAGTCTCCTTCTAAAAGACTGCTGGACATGTGGAACTGGATAAGCAAAAATTTTTTTTTTTTTTTGTGTATAATGTTTTGTATAGTGGGGACATTTACTTGAGTGAAGTGTGAGAAATCATTTGGACAACAAATAGAAGATTGTGAGAAGCCACCCTATAATTTCACAGTGTGGCTTGATAATGCATGGCAATATATTAATAGAGTAGAACCTACAAAATTGCAATGTCTGAAAGGAAACAGAGGGGATGATTTGGTCACACTGGACATGACGATTGATAATCTGTGTTTCTTTGAATCTTGGAACATCGCTGAGAAAGTGAAAATACTGGCATGCACCTTTGCAAATAACGGTTTAGTAGTACAGCTAGACATGATTCCTAAATGTAAAATGGTTGTAGGGAAGATTCACTTACAATTCTGTCATGGAAGATGGAAAGGCATAATACTGCTGATGACCATCTCACACTACATACTGCAGGGGACACAATAGCTTAGATGTATTACTGTGCACAAAGGTAAGGATGAGGTATCGTACAGTCAGGCTATTTTAAAATTGTGCAATCCTCAGGAGAGGGCTAGAGGAACATTTTCTACAACCCTTTAATCTTTCCATGACAGAATTCAAATGAATGCCTAAAACTGGTTTTCATATAATACCACCTATTTTTGATCAAATGAGAGAGGTAGATGGGATACCTAGGACATTAGTATACTAGCACAGATTGATTTCATAAAAGAGACAGAGGTTTGTGCACATCAATATAATGGGATTATTATGGGGGGTAAACTCCATGGAGCAGAGTTCCAGAATTTGAATTGAACCTATATTATAATGTTTCACAACATATGACATGTCATTTGGGCTAATTATTTTTAGCACAAACAATAATGAGTGAGATATTTCTAATCACCGTGATCCATCATCATTATTACAATGTAGATTCATGAATATTATCATAATAAGTAATTTTATGGAAAGACATCCTTCTTTAATGAAAAACCTCCAGCAGAAAACAGTTAACATAGTGGTAAAAAATAAACCAATACAGAAACAGAAAAATAACATATAATGCATCAGATGTCATTTCCACTTCCTCTTTCTTTGTGGCTAGCCGGCAGGTGATCACTTTCCACACTAAAGTGTTACAATGTTTCAATTGCTTCCCCACTTATCCTAGTTGTATTGTGTATGTCCTGCTTATGTATTTTTTCTCTATTTACCCTCTTTAGCTGCATTCTTGCTTTTCCCCTAGTTTTTCTGTGTTCCTTTGCCCCTCTGATGCACTCCATTTTTGCCTTTTGGCAGACTTCCCATGCTACCCGTTTAGTTTTTCCCACTTAGCGTGTCTGCTCGCAGCACTCCTTGGGCCAAACCTCGCCGCTTTTCTCCTGACACTCACATGTATCTCCTTTTACACATGGTTGTTGCCGACAGCGCTTCTGCTTCAGTCCCTATCACTGGCTTCCTTACTATTGTTTGGTATTCTGAGGCTTTCATAGCCCTGACTGTTACTATCAGATATTTAAATTTTACATTCACTAGAGCTGTTTGTCACATCATAACTGAGTTTCAAGTCTTTGATGAATGTTATGCTGACACTTCTGGGCTTGGCCCTTTTAGGGCCCAACCACATTCTGACGTCCTATCACTTAAATTGGTTAGGGAAACCTCTCTGCCCGAACCCAGACATGGTAGTGTCAACTCGGATTGGCCAGTACAATTTCTAAGCCACAGGGCTCCCTATGATCATCCCTTGCACCCTACAAAATCCTTGCGCCACAGAATCTACATGTGCTTATTTTTACGTCACTGAACAAGCACAGACATCAATGTGAAGGTTTCTTCCATTTGGTCAAAAGATACTGTCAGCGTCTACAACCATATGCCAGGGACGGGTCCAGATGGCATGGGACTAAAATTCCAATGGTTTGGGACCCCAGGTTTATGCAGCTACATCCTCAGGCCCTGAGAAGCAGCCATTGTATTGAGCGAAGCTTAAAGGACAACGGAAGACATCCTCCAAACATTCTGGAACAAGCATGGAGAATAACTACAACAGGTTTGCAGGATGTTGGAGGCTAAAGCAGAGAGATGAGCCAAGCAGAGTTGAGTGATTACAAAGAGAATGCAAACCAGGCAAGCAAAATACAGAGTGCAGGGCTATAGGACAGACCAAGGAGCAAAGTAATGACTAAACAAGGTCAGGGGAAACGCATAAGACATAACCACAGAACGAAGGAGACATACAGATATATATTTATAACACAGAACAACATACAGAGGACAGGGCAAGGGAACATGTACATACAAACAAACATACAGGAAGTTATTGTCATAGGATGTGTAAGCTTGCCAACCACACCAAGGATACCAGACTTCCTCACAATGCACAAGGCGTTTCGTCTCACGAGACTTCCTCACAGTGCACCATGAGGAAGTCTCATGAGATGAAACACTTCATCCATTTTTCTTTGACTGCAGAGTGAACAGTACCCAGAACTACAAACAGGAGATAGCATGAGCAAAGGCCTTATGACTGGCCATGGGCTTAAGGGAGTGGCAGAGGGGAGTTACTAGAGCCAGGTTGGGTGCCGCTGAAGGTCAACCTGAACTTTTCAGAAGGGCGACGTTCAACTGGAACAGTCCCCCCTCTATGGCTAATAGGGTGACCATGGCACTCAACTTAGAGCATAGAGACCCAGGTATTAAGCAATATCCCAGGAAAATATTATGTTTAGGAGTCCACACGAGTCCTGCTCAAGAACCACCGTACACAGATAATGCTTTACACAGGAAAGTGAAGTGTAACGGTGATCAGGGTCTTTTTCTTTTTTTAATATTGGTCATGCCATAGCAGCTCATCCTAGGTCCTAGGGGGCTCCTCTTGGGATCTAAGAAACTCCATGGTGGGAGATGGTAAGCTGGGCCAGGTTTGAGTCATATATTGAGTCTAGCATGGTACACAAGCAGAAAACATGGATATTATATACAGTATATACAGTCCTGGATGCCAGTCCATCTTCCATCACCTTCTGCGCCCCAACAGATTGCCCCAGTAACCCCCACCCAAACAACAGGGCTTCACCGTCCCGTCCCTCCCTGGAGGAAATAAGGCCGAAGTGAGGAGGTCAACAGGCCATATAAACCAACCCAACCACACTAGTTGTAGAGAGTGGCTGTCCCAAGACTGTCCGTCGGTTTGAAAATTTCACCCCGGTGAACTAAAGGCCATGACCCAGTTTCTATAGAGATGATAGAAATAGACAAAATCTAGGGGGGTCTCCGGGGCCTATCGGGTGCCAACAAAGTACTCAGTCCACCGTGATCATCTCCGGCCTCTTCATGACCTTGCTGGGATGCCTCACTATCCGCGGTCTCTGCCTGGACCTCCAGCCTCTGTTTGGAGGAAAGGGCCTCAGCCGGGCCTCTAAGGTGCAGTCAGTCTACCTTGGACCAGTTGGGGATCACACGGTGGGGCAAATCCAGACCTTCCAGGAAGAACATGATTTATTTTTTTTTTATATATACTTTTTTTATTATAAAAATACAAAATTTAGACAGTACCAAAACATTAACACAGTGAGACGTTACAATACAATAACATGGAATTAAGATGACAGTACTATAAATATGGATCATCCTCCTCCTTCATATCAACATAATTTCAAGCAGCCAAAAAAGTTATAATAAAGTGGACACGAATGAGGAGGAGAAGTTAAAGACCCAAAAAAAAAACGAGCATTGAGCTGTGCAGTTGACCGGGCAAGGTTATATGAGACCGTGTTTGCAAGAGTTGGTTGTAGTGTTGATCAGATCTGACCAACATTAGATGCTTTTGTCCACATGGGAGAACTCCCACTTTTTATTCCAAGATTGTCACCTTGTTGTTGGATTACCTCTACTCCCCGTCGCTATCCATCTAGTCCAGGGGAGCCACTTATTCTCAAATTTAATGTTATTGTCCAACTGATAGGAAAGACCCCTTTCCATATTATACTGATAACTCACTTGGGACTGAATCTGACTCCAGGAGGGGGCTGTCTTTTGTAACCAGTTTCTCGATATAAGAGTCTTGGTAGCCATCAGAATTTGGACAACAATGTATCTTTCTTTACATGTGAGATCGGGATTGTTGAAGTGTAACAAGGCTATCGAGGGATCCCCCACAATCGGATGTTTCATTATTACTGATATTTTTTCAAAGACTTCCTCCCATAATGGTCTAAGAACAATACAGTCCCACCATATATGTCTTGTACTACCCTGTTGTAAATTACACCTCCAGCACAGGTTGGAAGTAGCAGAATTCATGTTGTTTAGAATCTTAGGGACCAAATGCCAACGATGAAGAATCTTGTAATGAAGCTCAATTATATTTAAGCAGTGGAATGACTTCCTGACTTCTGTCAGGGAGGCGTACCACTGCTCCATCTCTACTTCCCGTCCTATTTCCCTTTCCCAATTGATCCAAGCTCTTGGTTTCTCTTCCTTCTCCCAAAGGGTTAGGACTTCGTGGCACTTTGCAGTTGTGTTATACTTTCTTTTAGTTGGATCAAAAAGATTCACCAGCTCTACGTCTGGCGAATTCCCATCCCCATATAACATATGAATGTCAACATAATGTTTTAGACGTAAATAACTAAAGATTTCTTTATCTGCAAGATTCAGTTGTTTTTGTATCTGTGGAAAGGGTTTGATATTTTTTCCCTCTATTAAGTCATAGATTTTAACGGGATTTAGTTTTGTCCAACTCCCTAAGCTCAGATCTTCTACATTAAGTTCAATTGTTCTCAACGGGGTATATGGCGATATTTTTTCCATTAGGGAATGTGAACCTCTAAACCGAAACCAATCAGTTAGTAGATCTCTTATATGATGACAGTCAATCCCAGCTAGGAAGGTCCTTCTTGATCTTGAATTCATCCATATTGCAGTTGATAGATCCTCTAGCCCCGTTAAAAAGGACTCTATGCTATACCACGGCTCTCTCTGGGACAGCGGGTCCTGCCATCTCTGCAGATGGTAAATCCGATAGGCCTCATAATGTTTAATCAGGTTTGCAACGGATAGGCCTCCCCTTTTAGAGTGTTTCATAATATGGGACATAGATATTCTTGGCTTTTTGTTGTTCTAAACATAGTTCATAAATAGCTTCTGGATTTTTTTTAGTTGGAATTTTTGTGTAGCTAAAGGGATCATTCTTAGAGCATATGACCACTTAGGCATCAAATAGGATTTAATGATGTTAATTCTTCCTAGCCATGAAATACCTATGTTACTCCAATCATTAAGAAGTTTCCCAGTGGAATATTTATATAGGAGATCTACATTTTTTGGCATTATATCCAATACAGCTGGCATGATAAATATACCTAAATATTGGAACCCCTCTGGAGACCAATCAAAGGGGTATTCTAGGGATAGTTCTTGTATAATTTCACTATGCACATTAATTGGCATGATCTGAGATTTATTCATATTTAGTTTGTAGTTGGAGACTACAGAATATTTCCTAATTTCTGACATAAGAGCTACCAATGAGTCCCTCGGTTCGGACGGTGTCAGTATAGTGTCATCCGCATACATCGAGATCTTATATTCAGACCGACCCAGTGCTATACCCTTTATATAGTCATTATTTCTTATCCTTGCGGCGAAAGGCTCCAGAGTTAGGATATATAGCATAGGTGCCAATGGGCAACCTTGCCTAGTGCCATTTCTTATCGGAAACCAATCCGCAGAGATACCAGGACCCACCGTTCTTGCCGTCGGGTTGCCGTAAAGGGCCATGATAGCAGATTTAATCGGACCATCAAAGCCAGCCCTAGTCAGGGTACCGTCCAGGAATCTCCAGCTGACCCTGTCAAAGGCCTTCTCGGCATCTAACGACAGGACCAGCTGGGGAGTCCCCACACTCCCTGCATGACCTATCAGGTCAATTAACCGTCTTGTAGAGCTGCCCGCTGAACTTCCCTGCACAAATCCCACCTGATCAACATGGATCAGGGAAGATATTACCCCCTTTATCCTATTTGCTATAACACTCGAATAGATTTTTATATCGAAATTGATTAAAGATATCATCTTTATCTGTCTTTAGAATAGGTGAGATTGTGGCTTGCAGGAGTTCCTGGAGGATTGACCCCTTTCTAACAAATTCATTAAACATATCAGCAAGATGCTGGGCAATGTCCAAACTAAATTTTTTATAAAACATGTTTGTGAAGCCATCTGGGTCAGGCGCCTTATTAATTTTAAGATTGCCAATTACATCCAGGATCTCTTTTTTGGAAATTGGTAGATTTAGCTCTGCTAGCTGTTCTGAAGAAAGAGATGGCAGGCCTGCTACCTCTAGGTATTGGGTTATTTCGCTCTCCGTTGCTATTCCTGGGAGGTTGTATAGTTTTGAGTAAAATGTGTTAAAGGCCACTCCAATGTCTTTAGGGCTAATACAATTATGCCCATTAAATACTATCTTTGTAACTCTAGCCTTGGCTTTCCTGTTTTTCAATCTATTAGATAGCATTTTATCTGCTCTATTTCCCTTCTGATACCATTTCTGGTTTAGTTTTAAGAGTGCAGAGTTCACTCTAGACATTAGTATCAGGTTGATTTTCTCTGTTATTTGAGCAATATGTCGAGCAACAATTCGTGAGGGAGAGCACTTATTCTGATTGTTTAGTTTATATAATTCCAGATAGAGTTGGTTAAGGGGTAATCCCTGTCTCTTCATATTTTCTGATCCTAATTTTATTAAATATCCCCTTATAACGCATTTAAAAGCGCACCAAATTGTTGATTTGGAGAGCTCACTTTTGTTATTTTCTTCAAAGTAAAATCTGAGCAGTGGTGATAAATACTCAATGTTACGGGTATCTAATAAAAGTTTCTCATTCAGCCTCCATGTTGGACGGGATCCCTCTTTTTTATTTTTTGACCAAGGAAGAACATGATTTTGTCCAGGAAACAAAGCATTCATAGGCCACTGGGCCTACATTGAAGCTGAAGGGAAATCCCCAGAAGTATTGAAGCCCACACTACCGAAGTTCCATGGTTTTAGGCCTCAGCGCCCTTTCGGTCTGCAGTGTTAAATCAGATAAGTTATGGAAAAAGGTAATCCCGTGCATCTCTGGAAATTTGGAGAATTTGTACTATGAGATGTTAATCGATGATCCGACAGATCACATCTCTGGGCAGCATGGAAGGGGGTCCCTTGGGTGAGAGGGACCTGTGAGCTCAGTCCATGTGGATCAGGGTGTCCCTGGGGTGGCCCAGGAGGTTGTTAATGACCTGGGCAACCAGGGTTGATTTATATTCTTCCTGTAACCCTGCGGACTATGGCAAACCACAGACCCTGATGTTGGGCTGTGTCTGTGGTTGTCAAGGTCCTTGATCGGTCAGCGAGATATTGGGAGTGTTGAATAGTAGAAAGTTGCAGCTCATGTTTAGTGGCTTCCAGTTCTAGGGTTTTAAGCCTTTGATCCACCACAACAAGGTAGGAACACAGCTTGCCAATCGCGTCTGTCACCATCTGTTTTAGTTTGTCTAACAGCATGCTAAAATCCACCTTCCGCGGACAGACAAAAAGATGCTGTGTGTGACGGCAGAGGTAGATGGATCATCTGCCAGGTGCACATGTTGGTTTGGATCCGCGTCTTCAGAATCCAGAGAGGTGGTGGGAGAATGGGCCTCTAAGTCTGCAGATGTCTGTGAGGCCAGTTCAACCGGGGTCTGAAAATATTCCTGTGGTGAAGCAGAATGTGGTTTTGTTTTGCCCTCGAGGATCTGAGGCTTGTTCTGGTGCCTTTTATTGATACCTATTTCAGTGGTTCATGTAGTATCACTCAAGATTAGCAGGAGGGATCACGGAGCACTAAATTTATGTGTCCATCTTCTCCAATGGCTAGCAATGCCCCCCAGTAGCCTCAATTTTATACATTGATTGCCTGGATGATGATGATGTGAGTTGGAGTCCTGCATTCTCTACAATTGCTTTATCTTTTTTTCTATGACCACCTAAGGAGTCACACATATTGGAGCTGAATCTACCAAGAGTGTAGATTGGGGGGAAAATGGTCCCATAGTAGGGCTCTGTCACATGTGAGTTCATTCCCAGGGGGTTTGATAAATATAATCATTCATTATACAGAGTTGCAATTTTTTTTGTTTATTTCTAAATTTTTAATTTTCTTGAGACCTACATTTTCTGGTCAAATAACCACTTAATATTTATATTTCTTCACAGCACTCTTTTATGGGTAGAATAAATAATAAAATCTAAAAGACTTTCACTGAATGGACACAGAGCATATACATGCAGATCTGAAGAAAGAAAACAGAGGAAATGGGTGTGGTTTCATTTATATAGAGCAACAGAGCAAGAGAAACTAAAAAAACTGGAATGGAGCAATATTATAACAGATAGCAAGCCAGAAATGGGTAAGAGCAAAGACTAAAGTTACAGAAACATGAAAACAATTAACAAGGTTCTAAGACAGGGCTGAGCTATAAACAAGTCAGTAACTATAACAGGACAAAAATTATATCAGGGATTATCTGAGACAGGGCTGAGCTAATAGAGGGATTAAGGATACAGAACAAAAGAGCCAACATAGCCTCCAATTTCATGAGCAGCCTCCAGAGACGACCAGCACTATTGCTTTGCTCGATAACTTCTTTAATGGGCACACTCCGGGAAGAAAACAAATGGTATGATGTCGCAGGGCACACTCCGGGAAGAAAACAAATGGTATGATGTCGCTGATGGTGCCTTCGGTGCGACTGACTAGGTTTGTCACCACCTCAAAAGGACGCATGAGCCTACAGGCATTGCGCAGGAGCGTCCAGTAATGTGGCAAAAAAATTCCCAGCTCGGCAGAGGCTGTCCTAGCACCCCGGTCATACAAATAGTCTTTAACGGCTTTTTCTTGTTGGAGCAGGTGGTCGAACATTAGGAGTGTTGAATTCCAACGTGTCGGGCTGTCGCAAATCAAGCGCCTCACTGGCATGTTGTTTCGCCGCTGGATATCTGAAAAGTGCACCATGGCCGTGTAGGAACGTCTGAAATGGCCACACACCTTCCTGGCCTGCTTCAGGACGTCCTGTAAGCCTGCGTACTTATGCACAAAGCGTTGTACGATCAGATTACACACATGTGCCATGCACGGCACATGTGTCAACTTGCCCAAATTCAATGCCGCCAACAAATTTCTTCCGTTGTCACAAACCACTTTGCCGATCTCCAGTTGGTGCGGAGTCAGCCACTGATCCACCTGTACGTTCAGGGCAGACAGGAGTGCTGGTCCGGTGTGACTCTCTGCTTTCAGGCAAGAGGGCGTGACACTGCCGTATCCGGGATGTGGAACAGTACCTGGGGAGCTGGGGGGGTGCCGTTGATGTGGAGCAAGACGCAGCAGCAGAAGAGGACTCAGCTGAGGAAGTTATGGAAGAGGATGGAGTAGGAGGAGTAGAGGAGGTGGCAGCAGGCCAGCCTGCAAGTTGTGGCGGTGTCACCAACTCCTCTGCAGAGCCACGCATTCCATGCTTGGCAGCCGTCAGCAGGTTTACCCAATGCGCAGTGTAGGTGATATACCTGCCCTGACCATGCTTTGCAGACCAGGTATCAGTGGTCAGATGGACCCTTGCCCCAACACTGTGTGCCAGACATGCCATCACTTCCTTTTGCACAATCGAGTACAGGTTGGGGATTGCCTGTTGTGCAAAGAAATTTCGGCTGGGTACCTTCCACTGCGGTGTCCCAATAGCTACAAATTTTTTGAACGCCTCAGACTCCACCAGCTTGTATGGTAAAAGCTGGCGGGCTAAGAGTTCAGACAAGCCAGCTGTCAGATGACGGGCAAGGGGGTGACTTTGTGACATTGGCTTCTTACGCTCAAATATGTCCATGACAGACACCTGACTGTGGGCAGATGAGCAGGAACTGCTCAAGGCGAGAGACGGAGTGGTGGATGGTTGAGAGGGGGCAAGGAGGACAGCAGTGGTTGATGTGGCTGAAGATGCTGGACCAGGAGGAGGATGGCAGCTTTGAGTTTGTGTGCTGCTTGTACTCATGTGTTGATCCCATAGGCGTTTGTGATGTGCGATCATGTGCCTTCGCAAAGCAGTTGTACCTAGGTGGGTGTTGGACTTCCCACGACTCAGTTTCTTTTGGCACAGGTTGCAAATGGCATCGCTGTTGTCAGAGGCAGACACACAAAAAAAATGCCACATTGCTGAGCTCTGCAATGACGGCATTCTGGTGGTGGCAACAGCATGCGTTGATTGGCGTGCTGTCTGGCTGACCCCGGGTGCGAATGCATGCTGTCTGACTGTGCCACTAGCTCCTTGCAACGACCTCCCCCTGCTTCCAACTCGTCTCCTCCTCCTCTCTGTCTCCCCATCTGAACTTTTCCCCTGTTCTTCTTCTCTTCTAGCGGGCACCCACGTGACATCCACAGACGCATCGTCATCATCAACCGCTTAACTTGTATCTGACAACTCAGCAAAGGAAGCAGCAGCGGGAACAACATCATCATCATCACACCGTACGTCCATGTGTGTAATGCTGCCTGACTGAGACATATCCCTGTTATCTACATCCTCTGGCAATAATGGTTGCGCATCACTCATTTCTTCCAACTGATGTGTAAATAACTCCTCTGACAGATCAAGTGAAGCGGCTGTGGTGCTAGTGTTGGTGGTGGCGGCAGGCAGGCGAGTGGTAACTTGAGAGGTGACCGAAGCTAAGCTGGAGGAGGATGGTGCGTCAAGGTTCCGAGCGGAAGCTGTAGAAGATTGGGTGTCCTGTGTTAGCCAGTCAACTATGTCCTCAGAACTTTTCGAGTTCAGGGTACGTGGCCTCTGAACACTGGGAATTATTCTAGGGCCAAAGGGAATCACAGCACCACGACCACGACGGCCCCTGAGGGGTGGCCTGCCTCTGCCTGTCATTTTTTTTTCGATTAGTGGTACTATGCGTGCAAGCTACTGTGACAACAGATTTAAGTGGCACTGTGCACTGGCAGAAGTTGGCAGAGTAGACGCTGTAGGCCTGTCACACACGCTTGCAGACAACTAACTGCTATTCAGTACATTTTTTTTAAAAATGTACACTACTGTTACACCAGATATGAGTTGCACTGGTGTGACACTGCCCTAGCAGGCCCTGAAACGCACACGTGTGAAGGAAACTGACTGCTATTATTTCACAGTCAAATTTCTATTTTTTTTTTATATGTACACTACTGTTACACCAGATATGAGTTGCACTGGTGTGACACTGTGCCCTGGCAGGCCCTGAAACGCACACGAGTGAAGGAAACTGACTGCTATTATTTCACAGTCAAAAAAGTTTGTTTTTTTTAAATGTACACTACTGTTACTCCAGATATGAGTTGCACTGGTGTGACACTGTGCCCTGGCAGGCCCTGAAACGCACACGTGTGAAGGAAACTGACTGCTATTATTTCACAGTCAAAAAAGTGTAGTTTTTTTTAAATGTACACTACTGTTACACCAGATATGAGTGGTGGCACTGGGCAAGTGGGCACAGTATACGCTGTGAGCCTGACACACACGCTGGCAGGCAGGCAACTGCAATTAGATTACACAGGAAAATGATTCGTCAATGATGACGAATAGGGGGCGGTCCGAACATCACAAATTGTTCGCCGGGAACTATTCGCCGGCGAACTATTCGGGACATCTCTAGTCTTCATTTATAATCTATCCAGACAATATTGTACATACCACCGAGGTATATTTCTCACCATGTGCTTGTTGGAGACAGTATATTTTCATGGTCAATGATACCTATTTAGTATTGACACCTATCCAGTTGGCTTTTTCCCTGGCATTCACCGTAGACTTAGTATTGGCAGTCCTCATGCCCCACTCTCGAAGATCGCAACCATCATGAATGACATAAGGCAATGTCAATCTGACATCTCTCTGTGAGACATTGCATGGATGACTGACCTGCTCTTTGCTTCCATTCGGGTCTTCCTTGTGGGCCCTTTGCTGTACCACACTATGCGGGCTTCACACTTTGTCACCTTGCTGCTTAGGGTCTTATGGTGTTCACAGGATTTGAAGGGTATGGTGTAATCTGAATAACACTTGTCTGACAGTAATACGTATGAACAATTAAGATATACACCTTGCTCTAGTAGAATGTATGTGTATACTGAAAACAGACCAACTTGCTTGTAGTTGGATAGACGGTCCAATGGAAAATATATACCAGATGTAGACTCTTTGTAATCTAAAGCACGATAATATAGTTCATAAGCAGTTGGTAAGCAAATATATTGTAGTCCAGGGTATAAAGCACTGTTTTCAAGCAAGAGGGTAAGCAGTATATAGCACAGTTATTATGCATGCAAGGTTCACAGGATGCAGCACAGTTCTGATGCATGCATGATTCACAGAATCCAGAATAGAAGCAAAGTCAGCTGGTCAAGAGGTCAGGGAAACAAGCACAGGAGCGAAGTCAAAGGGAAATCCGAGGTCAGGGTCACAGGCAAAGGAGCAGTAACAAAGGAAATCCAAATCGGCAACAGTAAACGGAAGGTAGATTCAAAGGTTAAGAGGCAGGATACACGAGAATCACTCAGTGCCATACTGAGTACTGAGATTCTTTTTAAATTCTCGTGGGCATGACGTCATGTGGCAAGCAGCGTGCAGCGCGTGACTTTGCTCATTGCCAAAGGGATGCTATGCTCCTGGTGGAGAGAGTCATAGTGTGGCCGCAGGTGGAGGAACTCATGATCATCTGGATCATTGGATAATTTGGTGACTTACTTCGTTGGGGAGCCGGATATACGGTCAGATCATTTCCCTCACTGATGAGGTTCATCTGGAATTTTGCTGGTTCAATGGAAGCATGGACCAGTTGGGCCAAATTCAGTTGCCTTCTATTTTTTTTTACATTGGACTAGGACACCAGCTTACATGGTTGGGATGCAGCTTGTGGTACCACACACATTTTTGGCCTCTGGATCTTAGTAGAATGGTTGTGTTTCATCTCACCTATACCACTGAATTTAGAGGTTTCTGTGAAATTATATTAAAGTAAAACTTCAAGAGAACTGTATTTTTTTTTTCAAAGTAAAAACATAAGTGCAATTCACATTTAAACCATGTACAACATACACTAAACAAGGTAGATGGAACTACCTTTTTAAAGTGGAACAGATTTCACAGACTTGTAAATTTATTTTTTTCTTATGATACATAACCTCCATTGGGCTCTATTTAGTGACGTTACCACTTATCACAGGTTTTTCACTTAATATGATTGCAGTCTATGTTATTACATGTCTTGAGATAGATTAACTCAGCTCATTGAATAGAGCACATTCTCTTTAAGATGGTATAAACAACTTCCCCATTACCAATTATGTAAAATAAATATTTGTCTCTGAATATTGATATCTGTAGGCAACTTCAAAAATATATTTTGTACATAATACATGCACATTATATACATGATATTAAATATTGTGAAACCATTAATTCTGTTTTCTCCAAAGGTAGAAATCAGAATAATATATTTAAAAAATACTTAAATAAGTGCTCTAGATATTTAAGTTTGATGAAATACACGGAAGTCAAACAAGAAAGAAGTTTCTACTGCAATTACATTTTATTCTTAAATGATTTAGCTGTGGCAGTGTACCATAAATAAATTATATATGAAGATTATAAAGTAAGTCAGCATTAAAGCTTGAATTGCATCTGATTTTACGACATCAAGTCAAGGATACTTCAATGATTCAGTAACTGTCTTCCAATACTGTCAAAGCTCTGCTGCAAGAGATAGATCTACTGCTTGAAAACATCTGCTGAGATGTTTTTCAAGCATTTTTGCACTAAAAGCTGAATGTTAACCATATTGTATTTACTCAAAAGCCCATATGTCAGATCTCCCAAGTGATACTTTTTAGGTGGGTCAGCACAGCAATAACATTATGGCATGCAAAAAAGTCAGGTTCGAAAAAACAAACTAAAAATAAATAAACATAAAAAAAAAAAAGTTATATAAAAATATACTAGTAATAATATTTTCATGGTATTAAACTCCCGTCAGTGTGTATTGGTTTGGCAGCTATTTGTCATGTCTATCTATCTATCTATCTATCTATCTATCTATCTATCTATCTATCTATCTATTATATAAATATAGACAGGAGAGTTTGGAGAGGTGGAGTTTTTGCTTATAGTATAGTAACAATTCTGCCTTTTATACTTTACATGCAGTATTAGGTGACAGGAAGTGTTGAAGTAAATAAAATCTGGCACTTTAGATGGAACTGCCCCATTAGGACTGACTGCATAGGAGCATTTTTGAAATACAGCCATACTCTGCTTTAAGGACCTTCACTTTAAGGACACTCATGAGTAAGGATGTTGTTACAGTGAAACCATTCCAGTTTATTGACGATGCTATAGTACACTACTGTGCTGTGCTTCTCCTTGTGTGAATCCTACAGGCTTGGATGAGGTCCATCCTGTCTATTAAGACATTTGTACTTTACAAGATAATTGAAACAGGTGAAAAAAAAGTTGTGATTCACTTTAAGTAGATTTTAGTTTTACATACAAGTGCTGGACCTGATAGTTCTATACAAGCAAAGAGGGCCCTATGAGGTACTATATTTGTATTCTTTCATTAAAACATTTCTATTTAAAATGCCTACATTTGATGCAATCTTTCAACCTGTATTTTTAGTTAACAATTGTCCGTGAAGGCCAGGAAGTGCAAAGTGTAGCTCAACAAGCATCCAGCCATATTTATTATCATAGCTAGGAACTATTCAGTGTTTTACTGTTAGGTTGGAAGATTACACCAGGTAATTAGCTTATTTGTATGCAGCTTTCTTAAAAAAACAAGAATGTGGAGTAGGATTCAGAAAAAAGACTGGAACTATCCTCTTGATATGAATTATAACTCACATTATGTTCAGTCAAGCTCATTAATGAAGTGTCGTGTTGGGTTGACATCATGCCGTCTCACACACATCTGGAGTGAGGCTGGCGGTTTGACGGAGGGGATGCTTGGTGCACGCACGCACTCCCAGAGTTGATGCGCTTGTGGGCGTTCTCTTCCCCGTTGGGAGGCTAGCCATTCTCCTGAAGCCTGTTACACGGGGAAGGTCCTCCTTCACTGCTGGCCACAGGGAGGCAGAGGAGTAGAGAATCTTCCCTTGGTTTGCGGATACGCCCTCTGACAGCACTATAAAATCCCCTGAGAAACCTTTAACTGTGCTCAGTTATTCTGTGCCTTCAGAGTGAG
Source organism: Pelodytes ibericus (assembly GCA_036172795.1). Classification (NCBI taxonomy): domain Eukaryota; kingdom Metazoa; phylum Chordata; class Amphibia; order Anura; family Pelodytidae; genus Pelodytes; species Pelodytes ibericus. The sequence goes on along the minus strand of CM069857.1, from coordinate 219,756,625 downwards.
AACACCTGTGTTTTTTCTCTCTAGCCTCTTTTCTCTCTAGCCTCCTGTTATTTTCTCTCCTGCTGAACCCCTCTTGGTTTGTTATTTTTCTTTTTTTCTTTTACTGCTCCAGTTTCACATTTTCCTTTGGTTCCTGCTCCCCATTTGTTCCTTCCTGAATCCTTTTGCCCTACACTCCAGTGCTGTCATTCACTGTCAGGGTCTCTCATTCCTGCTCAGAACTAAACTGACAGTGGGGGTCTTGCAAGAGTAGGATGTCTCCTGCTCAACGGGTTCCACTACAATCATGCAACGGGCCAGTGGCTCTACCAGGTACAACATGAAGATGTACACAATCCAACAGCCAGCACACTCACATCAAACAAGTAATGAAATTCACACAGAATGTTAAAAACACCTTTCTAAGATAACATAATTGGAATTTTGGTTACATTACTTATAGATCACCTGTGATGGGGAGGGGTGTTGAACCAGAAGCCTGGTTGGAGATTCACATAGAACATTAAGATGTAAACCATCACAGATAAACTTCTAGACACTGACTAAATGATGGAGAGATAATATTGCTTACATGAAAGTAGAGAAGAATACAGGCAGGAGAGCTTAGAACGTGCACAAACTACTGAACTTGCATATCACTCTCTCCTAAACCACTGAATACTCATCATCCTGCTATTTTAACCACATTTCACTAACACAAAATCCATCACATTTTTAAACTTCTGAATCATCTGGTGAACACCCAATTCAGCCTTCCCTATTATACCATGTGTTTCCAGTACCTTCTATACCTTCACCAAGTTGCTAACTGCTTTTTTATTTGGACACTCCAAAACAACCCACCAATATTTAAAGTTTATACTATTTTGCTGTAACCCCTGATGAAAAGCCTTTTCAAGGACAAAAAGCATCGGGCTTTTTTTTCATAATCCTACAATCTTTCCAAGAATCAGTTGTATTAAATATATGTGTTTTATACACATCTATTATTTCTCTTTTATTCACCAGTGCTCACTTCAAGACACTTCCAGTTCTACTGAATCATTTCCGGGTCCTCTGGAAACGACCTGTTGAAATTCAGAGCAGCTTTATGTCTTGTCCTGTATCCCCCTCTTTTTCTCCCCACCCCCTCTGGCTCAGACTTATACACACTCCTGCAGGTGTATACCATTAAATTACCAATTAATACTATTAGAACAATGATAAAAACAAAGGGGGTGATACCTATCAATCCTGTTATTAATTATAAAAATTGTAATAATTACAAGGAGCAGTGAAACACATATTATTGAATGTTAAATATTGATTATTAGAACATGAAAGCTGCCTGCAACAATGTTTCTCAATCTAAACACAAAGGATGTTCAATAAGGGAAACATAATCAGGAAAAAAATCATGAGAAAAAGATTTGTTATCATGGCGACAAAGATTAGTTATCTTGAGAAAAGTATATTATCATAGAGAAATTGTTATTATGAGAAAATCTGTATTTGTAGAATATGTTTTTAAACACAGTATTTGGAAATCCAACATAATAAGGTAAGATGAAATAAACATACATATACATCAGAAAGGTAACCCAAAACACTCATAATTCCCTCAGCATTTAGATATGGTAGCATACATATTACAAATCGCAAAATGCATGAAAACATGTCCAAAATAATTAGTAAACATAAGTAAATGTATAAATATTGATATAAATAGAAAAGTAAGTATATCAGATGTATACGTGTACATGTGTTCAAGTATATAGATATAAGTGGTAATTGGAGGAAGACTCTACACTCGAAATATTGTCATTCACGATGCATCTCATCAAAATGTAGAGAGAAATCCTAAAAAATTCTGAGGAAATAATAAACACATATTGTTGAGTATGTGACAAATTATACACCATATATTATATTCTATCCATTATACAAAGAGGGGAACATCAAATTGGTACCAAGTTCAAAAATCCATTTGGTCTCTAAATATCTGAGTTGCCGTTTTAAATTGCCACTCCCAATTGACAGTACAGCTTTATCAATACCTTGAACTAGGCACATTTCAGCATTTCAAGTGTTACAAATCTGAAAATGTCACCTAATGTCTTTAATCTTATCAATAATACCTGATATAGACATCAAATGTTCCTTTCTGTAAGTGGGCGAGTAGTCATGCCGACATACTGCATCTTGCATGTAGCACAAAATCAGCGGTACAATTAATATAGTGATTGATGTTAAGGTAAGATTTACCTCATAGTAGATGAAGTGAAAATACCACCAACCACTACTCTCCTACATGTTTTACATGGATGTCTGACACACTTATACATCACCTGTGTGGAAAGCCAATTCAAACCTTTATCAGTTGGGGACTTGAAAATGGGAGGAGAGATTAATGAGCCAATAGTAAGGGCCTGTTAGTGGCCTAGATTGCTTAATGTATTGACCTTCCCTGCATAATAGGTAGCAACAAACGTAAACACAAAACTGTGAAGGATAAAATATCTCCAGAATTGAGGCTGTTTGCTATGTGGTTGTCCGATTACCTTATTGGGATTTGGCATGCATTTCATGATGTCAGTATTTTGCAAGAACGTCACACGCATAATGATTTATAACACGCTTTGAAGAATAAGATGAATTTTCAATAAAAATGCATGTGAACGAACTGAGAATCAACATGCAAATTTCCTCTCACGTTTACATGACTTTGATGAATAGATCCTTTGAGCTTGATCAATTGCCAGACAAGAAGGTGTGAGAAATCCCTTTAAAACAAGACCCCATTTAATATGCATTTGATGTTAATGGGATCCATTAATCCTGTAACAGTGCCATTTAATAAGGGTGATGTAAAAGTTTAATGTTGGAAATGCAATCATTTAATTATTAAAAATATATACATATATTTATCAAACACAATTCTTAGCTCTAGTGCAAAAAGGCTAGCAAGGTTTAACAAAGTGTCATTTTAACAGAGAAAGTAAAAGGTCAAACGACATGTCTTTAATCTAATGATGTGACATTCAGAAAGACTAATAGCTCAATGATACTTAAATTATCAAGTGGTAAATACTTTTACTTTCAGAAATGGCAAAGTATCAAACACATGACCTGCAGTTAATAGGTTAATTGCTCTTCTAGTAAGATTCTATTACTCTTTGCTTAAATGTTTGCAACGTTTATAGGGGGCGGGAGAGGACTGCTTAAAGGAAACAAAGCTTCTGCATTAACAAATGTGTTTCCAGAAGGCACAGGGAAATACATTTCAGGTGTTGAAATGAGTTGCAAACAAACAGCACATATTCTCAGCTCACCCTCCAGCTATTCAACTCCCGCTGACCTGTGGCCATAAATTACTGCCATAATACATCAGATGCTGGGCTTGTACTTTCATCAGAATCAACAAGATGCAATCTTGAAAAGTGTTTGCATGATTTGAGGACAAATTGATGCCCTTGTCCTCCTTGACTGTAAGATTTGATGCTTAAACCCTGACTACTTCAGTGTCTCTAAGTAGCAGTGTAGGACCATTGTAAATAATTAAGTAGAAATTTGCTACCCTTTTGTCAAATGTATTTCTGCTGTTGCTTGTCCACAGCCTCCATTAAGAAATCCCTTGATTAAATTTTAAAGTCTTAAACAATTTTCAAGGGCTGAACGCACAGGACACAAACTACAATTTAAATGTTTTTGCACAGCAATGTCATATCCTCTTTGGGAGCTTGGAAAATAATGGTGAGCATTTAGTATGCAATCCTGTGATTCCCTTTTCAAGAAATGATGTTACGGATTTGATTACTGACCCTGCAGCTGCTTTTTGTAGGTTATTTATTTTCTAAACTACTTAAATCTCAGAGGTTTGGAATCGCTCAATTTACGTATATATACAGATATTTCTGTTTAAATAAATAAGAAAAAAATAACAGCATTAAAAGGAGATTTAAAATCATTCTGGTTACACAAAGGTTATTTACTGAGCATATTAATAGAGAACACGAGGATTTCAATTCATAAATTAAAATGCATCATGCAGACTGCTTGCTTAGATTTTACTCTTTACAAACACAAATAGCTCTCTGTAAATTAGATTTTTTTTTTCATTAATGCAGAGAAGCATACCAGACAAATGTTTTCTTTTTTTCTGTTCCAAACACAAGTTGAAGGGGAATTTTTTTTTTAATAGGCATATATAATAAACTGAGGTTGCAAGAACAGTTAATATAAGAAGCATGCTAACTGTAAAGTGATTTAATATAAATTTTCAAAGGTAAATATTTCCAAGAGTGTCATGTTTGACATTGTGGTTTTTGAAGGACACAGTGAGGTTTCCCCTGGTATCAGCTAGCAATTTATTTAAACAATGCATATCTGTCTTTTTTAATTAAAGCAAGCAGTTTACTGTCTATTATACTTGATTTCCTTAAGCCATCGCACAATACAACAAGTGCATATAAAATGGATTTATTATAAACTCAAGTGCCGGCTCCAAAGTGAAGTTTCCAAGCACATTTTTTAATTACGACAATAAATAATTAGATAAGGATTTGCAGGTGTTTATTGAGCATATTACCGCTGATGAACACACCTTAAATGATCTTAATTTAAAATAACATAGATCTGGGGATACCACTATGTTGCAAATGGATTTAAATCTTACAGAACAAAACAGCTTATCGTGATATGTCATTGTTATCTGCTAGTTATATTAAATGCATTCTACAATTTATCATTAATATGGCATTTGTATTACTATGAACAGTCATAAAAATGTATATCTGGGATTTCCATACAAGCCATTCAGTTAGAATTATACTGGTTTATATTCAGAATTTAACATTTATTTAACATGAATTTTTACTCTGTCTTCTCAATCCCAGATGACTTACGTTCAACATTATATTTAATTTAACATGTGGTTGTCAGTCTAATTTTGATTACATGCTTCTTCAGCATCACTCCACATGCCTCTTGTTCGTTTCTCTTGAATATAAAATTGTTTACATGGCAATTTCCATTAAATAGCTTTCCATACCCTAGCATTTTGATGTAATGCTGTTTCATGTAGTGATATGTATATAAATATATATTTTCTGAATGTTTAAAGCTTTGTTGCATTAAATTAATTCTTGATTTTGATTTTGTTTAGTAGTTTACATGTACATGTAGAAAATTTTTTTTTTTTATTTCAAATAATTGTAAATATTGTAATTAAAATATGTACACCTATCCCGACTAAGAAGAAGAAAATCAACAAAGTTCAATAAAAAAGTATACCAAAGAAATAAAATGTATGAACAAGTGATTTATTGCCACGTTGATAAAACTAGTTGAGTTTAAAATCCAACCTGGTGATTTCTAACTGCCAGCTAAAGGTTGCTTATGCCTAGAAGCTATGATCACTCAGGTGGAGCAGCTAAAAGCAAGTATTGCTAGTGGGCATACAGTTAAAAAAGTATTTAAAAAAAGGAATGAGTTTTCTCTGGACTCCCTTTTAACAGGGAGGAACCACATCATGTGCTCTGTTCACAAAAGCAAACTTTCTAATGAATAAGGGATTGGTGAATGCATCTGCTTCTCACTCACATTTTCTGTACTCTGGGATAGAGCTGTTTATATATAATGCAAGGAGGCGAGGAGGTAACGAGAGTATGGTTGTTCCCTTTCCCCCCTTTGCTTAATATAGTAACCACTCCATCACACAGTGCACAGAATAGGGGAGAGAAGCAGGAACAATCACCAATCCCTTATTTAACAGAAACTCTTAAAAGTTGTCTTTAATGAGTAGAGGAAGGATGGATGTTGAAACATCTGTTAAAAAGGCATCCTGAGAAAAAAAAATTTTTTTACAAAACATTTTTTAACTGTATGCTCACTGACAATACTTCATGCAGGCATTTTTTTAACCAACTTGGTAGCGAATCCACTGATGACTTAGATTTAGGGAAAGGTTAGTCCTTCAATACTGAGCCAAGGTAATTAAATATATACTAGAGAGCATCAATTGGCTCCAATCTTGTCAATAAGAGCTCTGGGACATTCATTAATTTGTTTGACACACAAAAAGATAGGGCACTAATGTCCAAGTTTTGAGTTCAAGATTAGAGCTAATATTGAACTCCAAGCTCGGACAAATTTGCCCTTCCCTCATTTGCCCATATTTAGACCCCACACAATGCTATTTATAAAGCATGTTTGCCAGTTATAGAGATGATGAAGGCATCCAAGATGGCTGCCAAGCAAGGAATACCCAGATGGTCGAGTTTGGCTTTCAAGTTTGGAGGTTGAATTGGACGTAAGGGTCTACTCAATAAAAAGACAATTGTAGTGAAATGAGATGGGACTTTCAAGCTTAAGGACAAATTATGGGAGTTGGAAAAAGTTTCAAATTCAGCTGCATGTGAAATTATTTCCATCTCATCTACTTTGACCTTAGTTTGAATTTCCCATCTCAATGACCCATCTCCAGCAATAGTCTCCTAATTGAGTAGACCCTTATGTCTCCAAACTCACACTTCAATTCACCTTCCATTAGTCTAGAAAAAAATGGTGGATTTTGAGATAACCTCGACCTTCCTGTCATTTGAGATTGGCACTTAAACATGGATCTTGAATTTGAATCAATCAAAAACCACGTTGTTTAATTCACCTCCCATAATAGAGGGTCGATCTGAAGCTTATGTCTTTGAGACTACGTCAACTTTAGAAGTCTTTTTTTATACATCAAACAAAGAGGTTGAGTTTGACTTAGCCTTTTTACATATAGTACAGTGATATGAGGCCAAGCCACTTGGAGCTTACTGCTACCTCAGTTACTTAGTGAGTCAGCATAGACTAGTTACTTACGTAAAATATATAATAATAAAAATTAGAAATGTCCATGTTTTCTATAAAAACATACATTAAATGAGTTGCAAAATGAGTCGCAAAGTTTGACAAGGTTAGAAATAATCATTTAGATTCTAAAGAAGGCCAGTTTTCAGCTGATTAATTAATTTTTATATATATATATGTATATATATATATATATATATATATATATATATATATATATTTATATATACATATTAAAGAGATTAAGCCCCATAAGCAACAGTATTTAGTGTTAGGACACACCAATATTGAAGTACTTTGACGTAGTGGTGGGCATAATATGGCCATATATGTGACTAAATCTCCAATTTTGTTATCTTAGTAAGACAGGTGTTTTTAAGTAGCTTTAATGAAACCTATAGCTTTAAGAGTTTTTCTCTTACCTGCTTTGAGGTGAGTGCGCTGATCTTTGGATTGTGTATAAATATTTGGTCTCAGCAGCACCCCTTATAATATATATGCTAGTTTAGGTGAGTGCATTCCTTTTGGATTTGTTTGTATATATATATATATATATATATATATACATATCCATGGTGGAAAGAAAAAGTAAGTGAACCTTTTGGATGTTTCTAGTTTTCTGCATTAATTGGACATAAAATGCAATCTGATCTTCATTTAAGTCACAAGTATAAATAAACACAATGTGCTTAAACTTATAACACAGACAATGATACTAGTTATATTTGCTATTATATTTTTTACATGGGCAGAGATGAGGTCATACAGAACTCATAGCTAAAATGATAGCGGTGACAGTGGAGGTCTACAGAGCATATTGTTCCAGTGGCTCTGTAACCCAGTCGATTTTGGGACCAAAAAAGTGTAGATCTCCAGGTACTGATCCTTCCTCCAGAGAACCATATAATCACAAATCCAAAGAATACAGCCAGACAATATAGATGGCAATGATCCTGTGAAGTTGTGAAGTATTCATCATTTACAAAATTGGATACTTTACTGACACACCCAAAAAAAAAACATATTTTGGAGAAAATTATTATCTGGTGAACTTTTCATACTTTCCAAGGAAAAACTTTTAAAAAATGGATATCCATTATTCCCCTAAGGAAGCTGTAACTGGTAAAACATATCAGGATTAATAGCATATATATATATATATATATATATATATATATATATATTTATCTCAGGCAAAACAATAAAGACACTGTCAAATATTATTTTCTGGATATTTATTACTACATATGTATTGTTTTAATAAATGTGTTTTTGTTACTGTTTTTGTAAAACAATAAATCTATCTATCTATATATATAGGTCTAAGGTATTTTTTAAAAGTAACATCGAGGTTGTTATCCAGTTTGTTCCCTGTCCCTGTGCGCTCACACCCCGTTTTTTTGAATGGTTTGGGAAACACTGAGGTGTGTGAAGTTGTATCATCTTTAATTTTATTTTTTCTAGGCGTGGGACTTAAGATGGATTTTTTAAATATATTATAGGATACACTAACAAGATTATATCTTATGGTACCCATTGTAATTTGATATGATTTTGCATATAGTTATTCCACTGATAAATGCAGAATGCCTTGGCTTTATATAGGCAAGATGAAAGGGAGAAAAGACATGCTACCTAAATTTTTAAAATAAACACACGCAATATAGTAGAAATGGCTCTAAAGCAATAGCAAAGGACCAATGTATCAAACTGGTGAGCTATTATGTATTTAATATATTAAAGTGAGTAGTCAGAAGTATATGTCCACCACCTCAGCTATTTTATACATTAACATGCTATGGTTTGCTAAATGCAGTCAGTTGATATTTTGCTGTCTGATTGAAGGAGATCTCAACAAGTGGATTTTGTCCATACATTGTTTTTTAATGGGTGAGAAATATTGCTTTATCTTCTCAAGAAATCTGTTACAAATGACTTACACAAGATATACTGATATATGGACACCTTTTCCATTTGAAGGATAGAATGTAGGGTCTATTCAGTAAAGAATGAATTGCAGAGAAATGAGATAGGAATTTCAAACTTTAGTCCAAAGTAGCCAAAATGGACAATTTCTCAAATGCAGCTAAATGGGAGAATTTTTCAAACTTGTCTTCTTTGGCCTAGAGTTGCTTATCGTCAGTTCAATCTCAAATATTTTGAGAACTTTAATCAGAATTATTTTTGAGACCTATAGGAGTGTCTCTGTATTGTACAACAGGAAGACCTTTTTAGTTGTTGGTAAGCAATACACATGAAGATAGTAAGCCCCATAAGCAAAAGTATTTAGTGTTAGGCCCCACCCATATTGGAGTACTTTGACGTTGTGGTGGGCTAAGAATATTATGGCCAAAAATGTGAATACATCTCGAATTCTTTGATCTAAAAAAATTTGTTTTTAAGTAGCCTTATTGAAACCTTTAGCTTTTTAAAAATCACTAAGAAATTCCACATTGTTGAGGACATCTCTTTCACAAAAGGATAAAAATGTTTCACTCTAATGCTTCAAGTGGTTTTTATTGTTCAGTAATGTGCCAGCAGGAACAGTGCATGGGCATATCACCAATAATACAAAGCTTAACGCATTAATTAAGGGAGGAGGAGTTTACACAATGTGATTAAAAATTTCAAAGCATTTCAGTGCACACAATTAAATTCATATGTGCTGTAAGTAACCAATTGGTATACATCTTTTACAAACTTACAGTCCATTTGAATATTGGGAATGACAGAGACAGAAGGTAAGGAGACAAAAAAGAGACTAAACTAATTACAATCATTATAAGGATGACAGCTCTTTACGTTTATAATGGGTAAGCGTCTCTTTATAGGTTGGTTTTCTATCTTTTTATGTTGGATACTTAAATTAGCAGAACTGACACATATGTGTTTTTATTGTTTTTGTAATACAGTGGGTTTTTTTTCATATGATCTATACAATGTAACATGGCTAAAAACAATATGAGTTTGATATGGAATAATCCTTCTATTGTTTGGTAAGACTGTTTCAGACCTCCCAACATTCCCATTGTAGGACTTCTGTTCTGCTGTTCTGTTTCCATGCTTCTGTGTCCTTGATCCTCAGGATGTAAAATGATAATGTCTATGCATCAATTAAGTGATTGGATGACATGATACATGTCACTCAGTTGCATATGGGCAGCTTGATGACACCCTGTGTGTCAATGCAGGTGCACATGCATGGTTTCATAACAATACACCCTCTGAGCTTCCCAACTAGATAAAGGGTGCTACAACTGAGCAGGGGTGCTGTTTTAGAGATTCTGTATCTGTAACATTACCCAGTGGAGCAAATTGACACAAAAACTAGTAAGCAATGGACAACAAATAAACTGATGACAATGTGATTTTTTTCTTTTCTTACATGCAGAGAATTTTCTTTTACAAATTACATGGTCATTTATACTTATTGATTTAATTTTGTAATCTTTTAAAAAAAAAAATGGAAACATATATATCTGTAATGTCTACAATGTTGTCCTTGACAAAACTTGTATTTTAAAGAAATAAATAATCTTCAAGGCATATCATATTAGTTGCAACAAATAGTTTTACCGTTTTCTGAAAAATATATTGTTTTATCTTAAAATGATGGCTTTTATGTTATCTTCAAAAGCTTTACAATTTTTTTTTAACCAACAGTTTTTCATCACTTGGACATAGTGATTTGCCCAAGGTCACAAGTTGCCCTTTTCCTCTAGTTAATCATTTATCTATCAAAAATAGATTCCATCTAGATTAGAAATGGGATCACTGGATTTAGAGTGTAACTTTTATTACAAACCTTAATAGAGAAATGACATAATATAGCAACCAAACAGAATATAAAGCAATGCATTGTTTGCTTGAACACACAACAAAAAAATGTATACTTCAAACACAAAAATATAACTGGAAAGCAACTGTCACTTTAAAAATTCAAGATACCACAAAAACAATAATGCATGTGTTATTAATAACAGTTTTCCTTAATTCTTATATAAGACAAAGTAGCACTATCACTTTGCCAAATGTTATACTTTAGAGATAAGTATGTCTTATAAAACGATTTACTTTATACACATTGATGGACACCTCAAACAATAAGACATTAATAAATCAACAGGTCATTTTCTCTTGTTAGGTTTGGGAAGAATCCTATGGAGAGTAAGTAAGGTACATGAAACGATTGGTTACATAATTCTAAGTATACATGTGTAACCAAGCATGTAACACATAAACCAGTATTATACATGAACAAACTATTAATATTTGGAAATATTCTACATATACAATAACAGATCCCTAATTTATATGCCATTTAACTACCGTATTTATCGGCGTATAACACGCGCCAGCGAATAACACGCACCTCATTTTAAGAAGGAAATTTTTGGGAAAAAAAACTTTAATTTCAAATAAAGAACTTTGAAGCCCAATATTCCATTTTAATATGCCAGGATATTGCCCCCAATATGCCATTTAATATGCCAGGATATTGCCCCCAATATGCCATTTTAATATGCCAGGATATTGCCCCCAATATGCCATTTTAATATGCCAGGATATTGCCCCCAATATGCCATTTAATATGCCATGATATTGCCCCCAATATGCCAGGATATTGCCCCCAATATGCCATTTTAATATGCCAGGATATTGCCCCCAATATGCCATTTAATATGCCATGATATTGCCCCCAATATGCCAGGATATTGCCCCTTAGTATTCTCATTATGCCACCCTCCTCCCCCCCCTTCCCCACACCCCAGCACTTCAGAGCACCGGGGGACAGAGCAGGAACGAGGTAAGTGTTAGATTTTTGTTTTTCATTATATCGGCGTATAACACGCACACATCATTTCCCCCCTATTTTCAGGGAGAAAAAGTGCGTGTTAAATACGGTATTTGTGATATTAATAATGTATTTGTGACATAAATAATGAAAATGAGCAGATTTTCATCTCCTGATATATATTTCTCAACATTTTGTAACTCCTCTGCTATGATAAAAAAAACCTCCAAATATTTAAACAAAATACTGTTAAAACAATTACACTATTTGAAACATAATTTAAGGATGCTTAACGATGGTTATGGACAGATTCCATTAAAGCATATATTATTTCAACTCTTAAAAATATATTTTGGTTATTGCCAACTTTATAGGGTGGTTATAAACCACCTGTCGTATGTAAGTTAAATGCATTATCAAGTTACTTACATGTACCACTGTGATTAAAATATGTTTTCCCTCTTAAATACATTATCTGCCATTTAAAATATTAAAAAATGGAGCATATCATATTATATTCTACCCAATTAATCATCCACAGGAAATGTAATTAAATATAATGCATGTCCATTGCTCAGTGCTGGAGTTTGATAAGCTAAAGGTAATATCTTTAAAATCTATAACTCTTACATTGAAAATGTAAGAGAGATGCCTCGGTGTTCCTTGCCTAATGGATACGTAAAATTAGATGCACACATAATCCTGGACATGTAATTAATCTCATCCCTAGTACATTTTTTGCTGTACTGCTCTTCTAAATCTCATTATAGTGACATTTAAATATGCTAAAGCAACACAGTTCAAAATCTTGCATTCAAAGTATAAACATTTAGTTTTATTTGGTTACTATTTCTAAATGAAAGTAATGTGGTATGTATGAATAACATAGTTGTGCAAGGCCACATAACATTGAGTGTTTTAATAGAAGAGTAACCATTAGACATGTGCATTCGTTTTCGGACGAAAATAGCATTTTCGTCCATTCGTCCGAAAAACGAATAACGAAAATTTTAACTAACAAAATCCGAATGAACGAATGGTTAATAAACGAAAATCATTTGTTCATTCGTCCATTCGTGCTATTGGCATTCTAAACCGAAATAGAGTCGGTTTATACAATACCAATAGCATTGTACTACATTCCATAAACCGACATGAATGACTTTCGGTTTATGGAATGCATGTAATGCTATTAGCTTCCTATAAACCGAAATTGAGTTCCCATTCATACGAATAGGTCAATTGACCTATTCGTATGAATGGGGACTCTTTCGGTTTATAGAAAGCCAATAGCAGCATGTATTCTATAAGCCGAAAGTCTTTAAAACAAACGACGTTCGGTTTATAGAATACATGTAATGCTATTGCTGTTCTATAAGCCGAAAGACTTTCCTCCTGCTGCATCAATAATACAGCAGGAGGATCACAAATCCCATCAAGATGAGGCAGCCCTCACCAGGATGCTTGCCCCCTTATGTCCCGACGCCCCGTGTTACTTACCACCTTAAGAACACAACAACGGACGCGCGCATTCCCAAACGGCTGGATAGGCGTGCGCATGCGCTGTGTATCGCTGTGGTCGATGATCTGGTAAGAAGGGGTGTGCGGGGGGAGTGAGGGGGGCGGGAGGTGGGTTGCGCAGCTGGCGCATGCGCGGTGGTCACAAATTACAGCTGAGTTATCAGCTGTAACTTTATGCGCATGCGCAGTGAGCAAATTCTCCTGCGATTGCGCAGGAGAATTTGCTCCAGAAATTTGTCAGAACACCGGCATTTAACTATACGGAGACAGAGTCTCCATTCATAAAATTATGAATGGAGACTTTGTATCCATATAGTTAAAAGCCGACAGCCTATAAACCAAACATTCGGTTTATAGGCTGTGGGCATTTAACTATATGGAGACAGAGTCTCCATTCATAAAATTATAAATGGAGACTTTGTCTCCGTATAGTTAAAAGCCGGCATTTAACTATATGGAGACAGAGTCTCCATTCATAAAATTATGAATGGAGACTTTGTCTCCGTGTAGTAAAATGCCCACAGCCTATAAACCGAACGTTCGGTTTATAGGCTGTCGGCTTATGGAATACATGTATTCCTATTGCTATTCTATAAACTGAACGTTCGGTTTATAGAATAGCCATAGGATTACATGTATTATATAAGCCGAAAGTCTATAAACCGATCGTTCGGTTTATAGGCTTTCGGCATTTTACTACACGGAGACAAAGTCTCCATTCATAATTTTATGAATGGAGACTCTGTCTCTGTATAGTTAAATGCCGACAGCCTATAAACCGAACGACTTTCGGTTTATAGACTTTCGGCTTATGTTATACATGTAATCCTATGGCAATTCTATAAACCGAAAGTCGTTCGGTTTATAGAATAGCAATAGGAAGGAATACATGTATTCCATAAGCCGACAGCCTATAAACCGAACGTTCGGTTTATAGGCTGTCGGCATTTTACTACACGTAGACAAAGTCTCCATTGATAATTTTATGAATGGAGACTCTGTCTCTTATTAGTTAAATGCCGACAGCCTATAAACCGAATGACTTTGTAAACCTGACATGTAAACCTATGGCTATTCTATAAACCGAAAGTCGTTCGGTTTATAGAATAGCAATAGGATTACATGTATTCCATAAGCCGAAAGTCTATAAACCGAAAGTCGTTCGGTTTATAGACTTTCGGCTTATAGAATACAAGTAATACTATTGCCTTTCTATGAACCGAACGAGAGCCCCATTCATAAGAATTTCTTATGAATGGGGCTCTCGTTCGGTTTATAGAAAGCCAATAGTATTACATTGTATTCTATAAAACGAACGAATAAAACAAAACGAAACGAAAATAATGAACGAATTTCGTCTGAAACGAATGCACTAATGAACGAAATTCGTTTTAGACTAAATAAATAACATTTTCGTCCGAATGGAAAATTTTAGTTTTGCACATGTCTAGTAACCATTTCAAAAATAAAGTCTATGCACATTTAATACAAAAGTGAAGTTACCCACAATGAAGATAAATAAGTAATCAATACGATAACAATAGACAGGATGGACCTTAACCTGAAGAGTTAGAAAGGGATGTTTTCCCCCAACACCCAAGTAGTTCTTGTTTGAGCCCAAGACACTAGTTGCATATGACTTGTGCTGGTGGCACAGCCCAAAACTCTGGCAAATGAGGGTAGGATCTGTGTAGGCATCAGTTGATGGATAACATGGGGCACTTTGATGATAGTAATACCTTGAACGTGAAGCTCAAGGTCAGTACACAGAGGGTCAAAATGATAGAATGGATAGTTGTATTTGAAAAAACATTTTTATTTTTATTTAAATGTGGTATCTAGATATAAGGAAATGTGATGGACCACAAGGAACAATATTAAGCCTAATTTATAAAAGGTGAGAGACAGCTAAATAAACTGCAGGAAAAAGCTGTAACACTATAAAACGGATCGAAAAAAATAACTAACATCTAACCGTTCTCTATTTCTAGACAGGAGATGAAAATGTTTGACTTCTTGTCTAGGGATAGAGTAAGAATGCATGGAATATGTGTAAATGTGTTCCTTTATTTTTCAAATGCTATAAAAATATATTTAATTTCTTATTATACCTTGTTTTCACTATAGCTTTGTTTTTACTATTATTATTTAATCCTTAACTACAGAGGTTCTTCACTAAAGCAACTGTTCCTATTCCTTTCAAACTGATTTTTTTTTTAATATAATGTTTGGAACCAAGGGTATGTCATAAGTGATTATGTTATATAAATGCACATGTTTAAAGAGCTGTTTGTTTTGGTTTGCTTTCATATTCTGTCTAAAGTCTTGAATATGTTATTATTTTGCGATATGACTCAACGATAAGATTGTATTTATTTATACAATTAACTTTAAAATGTGCACTTACTTATTAGATATAAAAACAGAAAAATATCTACATATCATTTATTCATACATGGACAAGGACATCAACAGGTCAGTTTCTTCTATATGTATAGTATTCACATGAATATGTTGTTGACATTTTGAAATTTAAACTGTTAAAGAAAAAGATCTGTATACATAAGTGACCTTTTTGAATATCCAAGCAGTCCTAAACATACGTCTATGGGAATTAAATAGATCGTAGGATACACTGACAGTTTTGAATGTTATAAATCTCAAAACATAGAATGTGTCCACAGATAATATTATTCAGTCCATCTTACCTACCTATATTTCTACAAACTATAAAATCTTCATATCTTACTTGGTCATGAGCCTCTTTTTATTTTCAGTATAACACTAGAGTCACCTAGTTTCGATGCATTCTTAAACTCATTCACACTTTATTTATGAAAGAGGGAAGTGCAAGAAAAAATTCCCAATATGTTTCAAATTCCCTTGTCATGAATAACGCCCACTGTAGAGAAAGTAAAAATACAACTAGTTTAATGCAAAGGAAGACCATTATAATAAGGCATAAGCAAAGTCTAGGGAACTTCTATCTGATGTAGCAGCACTCTGTGTCAGACTACTGGCTCTTTCTATCACTGCTATGTCTGAGCAGCATAAACATTTGGTGAACATGCTGATGATCTACATACATGTTACTATTATGTAATGAACTAGACACCTGTACACATTACGAATGTATCAATATAGTCTTATAATATATCGGAATACAGTTTATGCTAACAATAAGAGTTTTATTGTACACAGAGCATCAACATTTATGATATTGTCTTGTTGTTCTTGCTACCCCTGTTATCCAGTCTCCGCCACTAAACAATTCATTGGTTTAATTCTAATAAGGGCATATAGTAAACTCTGATTTCTGCACATTCATTATTTAGAATGATTGAGACGGAGGTTGTCTGCTGACATCAGGCCCTTAAAGCCTTTGTAGTCGGGCTAATTGAGATGATTGATATCTGGCAGATAGGGTTTCTGTTTATATTAACCTCTATGTATTGACACAATCACCCTCTATTCATCATTGGCTGATATACTATAGGCAGTATCACTGGACTGGTCGATTGCTAAGTGTTTTTACATTTTTGGACTTTTTTAATGATACCTAATAAAAGTCATGTTTCAATATAATTTTGAGACACAGGAATGGTCTCTTTTTGTGAATTGAGTTTTGGGTTACCCCTATTCTCCGTGTTTCTTGTTAGGGAGAGAGCAACTCTTTGAGATTGGTAACTAAAACATAGTAGTTTTATCTGCTAAAATTGATATTAAAAACAATGATGACCTAATAGGTAAAAAATATTTTTTAGTATTAGTAACGTATGTTTAGAGGAAGACACACCATAATATGAGTATTTGTAAGGTGTATGTATCTCCATCAAATATTATTTATTTAAACTCAAAATATTTTTACCAGGAAGGATACATTAAGATTTCACTCCTTTTTAAGTATGTCCTGGGTCCGAAAACGTTGCATTGTTACTATAGATATATAATATAATATTAAAATACAACCTATAACATTACAAATATACAAATTTAACACAGAACACAACAAGAAGGAAATATAGTCAACCATGATTACAGGTGCATTCTGCATTTAGATATATTGACATAGAACTTTCGAGGGATTATAGACTGGAGCAAGATTTGATGGTGTCTGTGAGGTTATTCCATAAATGTGGGTATGCTGTAGGAAAATGAGAATCAAGCTATTTTATTTTTGTATTGTGGTATAGTAAGTAAACTGCTGGTACTGGATCAGTTACAGGAGTGGGGGTACAGTTGGCCCTCTCTTAAACATAAGGTTAGAAAGGTGAATGGTTTTAATTTGTGCTATCTAATAAAGTGGTATGCGTACTGTTATGCTTAATTGAGTTGGTGCTGGTCTATTTTGTTCTGTTATAATATATACAAATAACTTGTCCTTGGTAGAATGTTACCATACCTAAACAGTATTTGATATATAATTCAGCCTCTAAAGTAAAAAGTAAAAAAGGTCAAACTCTTTTTTTTTTTTAGAGAGTGGGTAAACACTTAGATTGATTGGTATAAGTCCCTCAATCTTTTTTTGTTTCTGAGATCCTTATTAATGGGTTATTTGAATAAGGTATAAAAGGCATTCTCCCTTGTTACTACATATATTAATTTTTGCTGGATGTTCAGCAAAGATTTGTCATGTTTATATTCTTCTCCAAAGAAGTGATTATTTGTGTGATTATTGGCACTTTGATAACATTCCAGCATTACATGCTTCATAGTTATATAATATATTTGCTTGCAACATTGTGTATTAAGTGCTGGTAACATGTCTTTCTTTTTTAGACAAATCTGCTCTTTTTTAAGATTTTCATACCAGGACACACCATATATATATGGGGGAGCTCATTAATAGTGATCTAACGCGGAAATACATCATCCAAATTGTTTAGTTTGTGAGTTGCGTTAGACACCAAACCAAATGAGAAAGTCACAGTATACAATTTACTATCTCATGGTAGGTTTATCCTAATGGTAGGTGTATCCCTTGTGTTTTTATATATGATACAACATGTTGTGAAAGTTGTTGGCAATTTATCTAGTCGATTTGCATTTTATTTACATGTTTTTTCTGTTAGTCTTTTAACAATTTGTGTTGGTAAATTCTACATGTTTTTAAGGTGTATTATGGAGACTGATTTATTGTTTATTAAACTGGGTGATACCTATAATAGGTTTACATTTTAAAAAAATGTTAATAAATTTAAGTGGTATTGTGCATTATTTTGGGTCATTGTCTATTTATTCAACTGTGGTTTTGTTTGAATGTTTTTTAGTAAAGCAGTGCTTCCAAGTTATTTCTGAAAGCGTGCTATGAATTAACGTAATGCAGATTTGAAATAAGCAAAATAAGAAGCAACTAGCTTCTTTGCCAAATGAGTGCTTTTTTAAACTTATTTTAACTTGTAACCCTTTTGGAAGAGATACCATGTCCCAATCCAGTGTGTAACCATATCAGAAATAATATATTAATATTAATGTATTTTTTATTTCTGATATGGTTACATATACAGTAAATATATAGATATACAATATATACATATTTCCAAAGAAGGTGCACTCAGCTCGAAAGTCCACTGTAGGGTGAATTGCCTGGGTGCTGTGCAGCATGGTCCATATACACATCCAATAGAAGAAAATACGCACTCACAGGTCTTTTGGATCATAAAAAGTTCATTATGTTAAGTCGATACTTCAATAAATCATGTGCAAGTAGTTGACGTTTCGGTCCACGTTCTGGACCTTTATCAAGACTGAAACCCCAAACTAAACAAACCCACATATTTAGGAACATGTAACCAATCAAAAATCAGAATACAAGGAAATCGACCCAGGCGAGCCAATACCTACAAACTGTGAGAAGCAGTGCACCGAAACCCGGAAATAGCGGTGAACGGAGCAGCACATCAGAAAGCTACTCCAGTGCGCAAGACGACGAGACGCTACCAAAACCAACCAATACGAACGCACGGGAAACGTGCGTCCAGAGAGAGAGCTCGGCAAGTCCATTGCCGTTACAGTAATCCCACAGAAGGAGTAAGCGAATACCCAAACAGAGTGTGCAGTTCAATTGAACTGCAGGAGTTACAACATGATACTGTGAATGCAATAGAAAGACGGAAGACCATAAGGTTAAATATGTCAACCACGTGAGAAATAAAGATCACAAGGACCAAGTAATGACAAAATAGAAACAAAGAGGTGTAAATATCGACAAAGAGTAATAGAAAGAGAAAAATCACAAATACACAGAAATATATATAACAAAATAAATGAATTGTATAAACCAACATTAAATATGCATTTCATACGAAAGCACAATATTTACTGTTGAGTATCTGTTCATAGAATATACGATCCAATAAAAGAGTTGAAAATCATGCGGGGCTACTCACAAACCCATCACAAAAAAATAACAACAAATACAAAATACTAGAGAAAAGAGAACACAAAGACAACAAAAAATTGGAATACCTGTATGGACAAAGGGAAGACAAAAAAGAAAAATGGAAAGTGTTGCGAACAAAAAAGGCACAAAAATCTATACATGACATGTGTGTCTAACTACTGGCTAAATCATCTGGCAGGTAAGAAGGCAGAGAGTACAATTTGTTCATTTGGGCCTTTCGGCACTATGGTGTCCAGAGTCCTTATCCAAAACGCTTCACGTTGTAAAAGTGCCTTGGTGCGATTTACTGTAATCAATTAAATGTCAATATTCAAAAACAAGAAAATATTCATATAGCCTAATTAACATTGATTTAAAAACCTATTCCCTGTGTTAGTCAGAACTTGGTTTTGACCAGAATATATAAATATAAAATTTCTAAATTAATTTTAAAATAAAAAAATATAGGTCATACAAAGAGGTAAATAAAAAGTATAGAACTTAACAGCATGTGTGATTTTTAACACAGAAAACTTAAATTTGTTTCCTATTATGGAAAAAAGTATATTACATAAGTGAGTTTCTATCAAATTCAATTTACAGTTCAACTATCATGTGTAGAAAAAAAGATAATGACCTGTAGAGATCAATTTGTTTATAAGATACAGTTAAAGTTTCAATTATTTCAGCTTATACTAAATGTTATGGTGGGGAAAAAGAAGGAACTGGTCAGATTAAATGTAGCTCATGATAATTATTACTCAATGATATAAGGTAATGACAGATTCCTTCCGACTTTTTTTTTAAGTTTAAATAGGGCCAAAGCTTGTGCACACTGATGCACAGAACCAATTATCAAAACCACATTTTAGTCATCATTTTTCATTGCTATTAAAAGAAACCTCAATTCCACATCAATTACATATAATTTTCAAATTCCCATGGCTCCTGTATTCACTGTCGGATATGCAAAGTCCAGTTCTTCCTTTATTCTACTGCTTTTAGCTTTATAAATATTGCTTTCTAAAGTAAAATTGTGAATTTAAAACAGATATTTTTTAGACACTTGGTTCCATTAATATATAGAATAGATCAGGAAGAGTGTTACTATAGATTTGTAATGAAAAGTATCACGTGACGTAAAAATCAGAACTAAATGAATGTGTAATTTACTTGTCAGACAGGTTAAGGAATGGCGCCAAGTAATAACGAACAGGGGCTATCCGACAATGTTTGAAAAATAGTTGCATGCAACCAACAGGTGAGTCGACGCTGTGTGGGCAGTGAACATACACCAAGGATGGGCAAACGGAGGGTGAGTCACCAGATTCCTGGATATAGCAACAACACCAAGCAATGATTAAAAAAAATAGAAAAAGTTTATTTACTTACAGTGGCAAACAGCAGTGTAAAGAACCCCCTGGATCAGCCACCCTTACGCGTGTCATGCCACAGCAACGCGCTTAGTCATAAGCATTGCCTATACAATTACATATTTTTTGTATAGTTTAGTGTGTTTTAAATAAGCATGCGCCATCCTATGAACCAACTTTTGGTTCATTGGATGGAGTACAGCTGTACATGCATAGTGCTGCTCCTCATTGAATAAAAACAATGTTGATATGTGTATGGGCAATGTGCTCATATGTAGTGCAAATACTAGTGAGGAAATACACACTCAATACTTATGCCACTCAATGTGTATTTGGATGGGAGCCCTCTGGTTGGTTTAAATGAGGGGCTTTGGATTAACATTTGTAAATAAGAAACTGAAAGAGGATTGGAACCTGGAGAGATAATATTACTTTATTTGCATGTTACAGTTCTAATCTGCACAGCAACATTGTTACGTAGATTGTACTAACGTAAGGTAAAGATTCCCCTTTCTCCAATAGAAACAGGAGTCATCAATAATTGTTGTAGCTGTAACCCCTTTTTTGTAGGTCTGTCTGCTGTTTTGGGTGCTTTAGTGATTACTGATAAATCAGGTGAATAATCCTCACTGCACACGGACAGCGTATAGGGACGGAAAAGGAACGTAGCGTCTCCAAATTTACCTCAGATCTGAGTGGTTAAAGACTTCAGGCACAAAGAAATTCCAAAGGAAAGAAGCTTGAACGCGTACACCATACGAGGTATAAAAATATATAGTTTTATTGTAATCCAGATAAAAGAAAAAGACACCAAAAAATATTTTGAAAGGTAGTGCAAAAGGACAAAAAAGACAGCAAAGATAGAGGGCTAATTGCCCATGCTTGACGCGTTTCGTGCTCAGGAACACATAATCATAAGCTTATGATTACGTGTTCCTGAGCACAAACACGTCAAGCATGGGCATTTAGCCCTCTATCTTTGCTGTCTTTTTTGTCCTTTTTCTTTAGTGATTACTGAACCTATGCTAACCATGATGGTGATATAGACATCATAGGGTCTCCAAGGAGTTTCCAAAATTACCAACATTCAGCAACTCATAATAGTTGTTTTCAGCTGAAATCTGCAATTTCAGGACAAATTTGGTTATATTCAACTCAGAGAATCCATAGGAATAACTGTACCCAATATAGACTGAAATACCCAGTACAGACTGGAATTAACCCTAATCTGGCAAAAACCATCACATTTAAGGCATTTCAATTGTCCAGTTGGGATCTAGAGAATTGTAATACAAATAATAAAGCAATAATTAAAAAATTGCCCCCTTGGGCCCAGGGGACTGCTGGACCCATTTATAATCATGGGGGGGGGGGGGGGCAGGGCAAGTAGCTCTGACCCCCGCTATGATAAACAGGACTGGAAGCTGGGTAAATGTCTCCCAGCTTTTATAGTACTATAGCAAGTTGCCCTTATCTTCCCTACCCTCTTATCATAAACATGGCTAGGAAACACCAAAATGACTCCCAGCATTAAGAAGACAATACATTCACATATTAATGGCCATGTTATTTTCTTTTTTTGTGTAGTATTTATTTTAAATTAAACTTTTAAACATATCTGGGGAATTAACGTTTTTACCAGTTTTTACAAAAATGGAGTAAGAGCGAATTCTTTATTGAGTAAAGGTTCATAATTCATGAGGACGTTGTCCGTCACGAAACGCGTAGCATGGGAGTGTTTTAAGGGTTTCATGAACTCCAAGCCTCTTCTTCAACTCCGCTACCTCCTTCCATCTACACGGTGACTAGTCCGGCCGGCTTATCACCACCAGCGCTTCGTTTGAAGAGAGAAGGCTGCACATTGGCAGTTCATTTTTCGCTATTCGTCTTATTTTCCACTGTATCTTGTAAGTTACTTTTTTTTTTATGCGCTATAAAACCTATTTTTATGGTACACACTATTTTTTGTTTTATTTTCTTTCAGGTTACACATTCTTTTGGAGCAAGCTATTGAAGACAATTTTTTGGACTTTATTTATTTTGTATCATTCTATTGCATGATATTGTAATATTTACATTTGTTCTATTATCAGTTTATATCTATTGCTAGATTTGCCACATTGATATTTATCATTTTTTCACTACTTTTTTCAGTCTATATTGCACTTTATTCCAAGTACTTCTATTGCACTATATTTTAATGTTTTATTCACACAAGTGCTTACAATTTATTTAGCCTTATTGTCTCTCTTCTTTTGGATATTTGGGAATGTATTGAGTGTATTCACAGATTTTATTCTGTATTTACACTTTTCCTCGCTTCTTCAAGGTATAGTGTAGTATACCTATACACAATCCCATCCAGATAAGATCTAACTGTTGTTTCCTGCCCTCCTTTCTATTCCCATTTTTGGGGGTAGTCCCTTTCGCATCATAATTCATGAATCCATCATGCTTCACATCTTTTGAGAAGACTCTCTCTTTTTAATTAGTGATTGATTAAATTATTTGAAAACATAAATCAAACAGTATGTGTCCTGCATCATGAAAATGTTGGGGTTACTCAAGTTTATTTGCATACATGGCCTTCGTTTTTAGGATGGTTTCCCCAACATAAATCAAATCACAAGAACAACACAGGAGGTATACTACAAATGTTGAATCACACTAAAAATATGGCCTGATGTTCCACTATGTTGGTGTTCAAATTACTCACCCTTGATAATTGATGGGCAGGTCATGCAGCACATACAAGGATAATTACCTTTTTTTGGTAGTGATTCCAAAATTTTTCTTGGCCGTAACCTATTTAAAATTGTATGTTACCTGTACTTATTTGGGCTGGGTGGAGGCTGGTAACTGCCCAAACTATTTATTTACTACTAGCCCTTTGGTGCTTTCAGAGTAAATTCAAGGGATATTTGGATTACTGAAGTGGTCCAATGTTCCTTGTAAAAATTATAGCTACCTGAGTAGACCCTTTAGTTTCAGTGTCTTTGCCCACTGATTTTAGTATGTCAAATGACAATGGGGAGCATATTGCATTGTAAATGATGGATTCCACATGCAGTGATTGATTATAACTAACAGTAATCAACAAAGCATGAGACAAATAAAAGAACTTAGAAAGTTATTTAAGCCAACTACTGTCCCAATGCAATCTCCACCCAAAGAGTCCTGTACCATCCCTACAAATCTTGAATAGACTTCAGTATTTACAAGGCCCTGCAAATTGCTGGATCTTTTCTTGCATACCAGGAATAAACTTGAACTCAGTGATAGGCACCAACATTGGTCATGGTGGATATTTACTGGAATTTGTGATAGACAATGTTAAAGACATTCTCGGAATCTTCACAGACCTTGCCATAGGCATTGATGTTCGTGTGTGCACAGATTGATTATCCATGCTTGACTTTCTATCTTGTTTCTAGAAACTAGTGATCTGGCCCATTTCTTCCTCTTTCACATAGAGAAAGACCTAGCCAGTACCTAACTGACTGCAAAATAGTTATTTGTTATCAGAACGTAGTATATAAATATGCCTTCAGCAGCCTAGACACAGCCACAGATGTGAAAAAGGGATAGAAATGAACAATAAAGGTACTGTGCATATACCTTTAAGACACCACAATGTGTATAAATACAACAAATATTTACTTAAATATTAAATGTAGTGTCTTGACAATGTTGCTTGTATAATCTCATTGAGGGGTTAATGAGAGAGAAGAGGGAGAATATGTATAGCTTGATCTGTTGTAGAACAAAGACTTTCAAAAATCCAATCCAGCCAAGAAACTCACTTTTGCAGGAGCAGGCAAATCACTCACTGGGTATAACCTGTAGTGCCCCTCAGGGGAACAGATCAAGTTATAAGGAGAGGAACCGAGGCTCTAATATAGAGAAGACCAATAGAGAAGTCAGTAGGTAACAGTGTTCGCCTGGCAGCTAGTCGTAGAAACATTTCCAAAGAAGGGCATTCAGTGTGTTTATATTGATTGCAGTGTTCACAGTGATTTCGGCAATCCACTTCCGTGATGGTAGTGGTACAAGGCTTTTTGCTCTTTCGGCTTCGTTGGATGCTTTTTAACCACTCGCCTACACAGTGACATTGTCAAAAAAGAGAATAAATGTAAACTTTAAGTACACATTTGATTTATTGATACATAGGGCAGACTCTTACAGGTATATGCACAGCATCTTTTTTATCCAACACATTACAATAGTAAATTAGCCGATGAACATATATAGAACATTTTGCTTTATAGGCAAACAATAGGGCTACAAAAGTGCAAATCTGTGTGGCATATACACATTCAGTGTGGCTTTGAAAGTTAGCAGTGACCCTTTACAGTGATATAGCAACATTGAAAGTCCAAGCGACACAATACAGGCTGTCACTACAGCTCCTGTCAGCTGCTCCGTCTAACTCTTAAAAATACTTTATCAGATAAGAGGCGGTTTGTTACCAAACCTCCAGTGTTAAGAAACTGACAGAGCAGCTGACAGTAGAGAAGAATAAATGGAGGTCGGAAAATGGTGAGTGGACATCGTCATTCTAATATATTGTGACACCTTGTATTGTGTAGCGTAGACTTTCAGTGTTTAAATAATAGTTTAAAGAATCACTGCTAACATTCAAATATGTTTTTTTCTTTACCAAGTACTGTGTAAATTGCTGGTACATAATAAATAAACATAGTGAAGACTACTGATTCCAATTGGACTATACAAATATACCAAACTTTATCATTCTTTTCATTGGTCTCTTGGTCACCCACAGTTCTAGCTTTGTGATGTACCCCATCATAATGTGGAATATAGATGCTTGGCATTGTACCACTGCTTCAGCATTCTAATACTGACCTAGCTTAAATCCAAATTAGGAAATTTAACTCTATCTCCCAATTTTGATATTTGCTTAATGACCTTAAAACATATATTACATATTTAGATTCATAGGAAATAATAACAATATATAAATACAAAAACAAATAATAAGTTTGAAAATAAAAACCCAGTAAGCTGAAAAATAACTAAAAAGCCTAATGTAACTGTGATTCATGATTAAAAAATCAGATCACCTTTAGTTGCAAAAAGTGATTTATTTACTTGTCAGTACCTGTTAAGTACAGTATGTAGGGCAGGCAGGCAGGAAGTTAAAGGAGTGAATTTGGGAACACATGAGAAATATTAAAAATGGATTAAAAGGCCATGGTGTCGGAACATTTTGACAAGTATCATAATAGAAGCCACTGTCACCTAGAATGCATTGGTTATAAAAAAATAAAAATACTTTTAATAGACCCTGGAGAGGTGACAACAGTACACATTTGCTGCTTAGGTAGCAATACTATTTTATTTATGAATTTCAAACTACAAAACATATAAATATATTTTAAAAACTGTTTCCAATAAAATCTGGTATCACTCTGAGCTCTTATCGTACTCTATTTTGCAATAAAATAACTGTCTTATTTTATATCGCTGCCCCTTTTCCAATTCTATATGCTCCAATACAGTTACTTAAAATGTGATAAAACACATGTTAATGGATAGCCAATATTCTAAAAGTTGTAAAGAGGATACAAATGGAAAAGAAACAATAAAATATGGTATTTAAGGACTTTACTGGGTCACTTAGAGTGATATAAAAGCATACCACACCGTCAAACATATGTGCATTGTGGAGTTGTCAAAACCTTGTTCCCAGAAGGGAGTCCTCCACATAGGCTACATAATTGTCTGTGGTAGTGCTTAGGTTTCAACTTCCTCAAAGCCGGTTATCTTCACGTGTATTTTGGCTGCTGAGAGACTGATACAGGAACTTCTGAGCCTATTCATGTATGGTCATAATTATATTTTTTGGAAGGTGGGGGCAGTCTAATCCACACGCGCACTTTGCTGCATGATGAATATTACTGCTTGTAAAGTGCACAGGGTTTTTGTGTCACTTGATGCAGGCTTTTTTAACATTTAACTCTAGCCCTCACAAAGTGATTACTCTGCATGTTTACAGTAGCACCAATTATATAGACACTGAGCATTTAAAGTTTTGTTTCAGTTAGTCTCTTCATGTGCTCCTGGAATAGAATACATTGTGTGGACTGTAATAGACTTGCTGTCGTACACTGTAGAATCTCTTTACTGTGCAACACATTGTTTGATGACATCACTAGAGAAACATCAGGATATTCTATTCATTTGAATGAAATTATTCTCTTTGAAACTTAAAAAAAAAAAAAATTTACTTTTACTCAGCTGGTGCAGGCAGTCCTGGTTTCTTGCAAACTGATGTAATTTCACAAATTAAAGTAAATACAAGTATTTGACATTTTAAGCAATGCAAAATATAAAAACCTATACATTCCTGCCATTCAAAACAGCAAGTGCTGAGTTAGTATTTTCCCCTGATCTGGATCTATATTGCTAACCCTATTTAAGTAATCTTCAGAAATCTTCCATCACCTGACCCTCCAAATACTGTAGATGTATATGGAAAGGTTTGGGTCACATAGGAATTATAAGACATAAAAAAATACAAATGATTAAATGAGAAACAATTTATATTCTTAATTTTAAAACACTAATACCATCTGCTCTGTTAAGTGATAATAACTAACATTATAATTTTGTATTCTACAGCTTTAATTCTGTAATCCTCAGTACAATTTTCCATGCACCATCCCCTGCCTATCAATAATTATGAGACCAAAAAAATGAATCTAAGGTTTCTTATAACACCCCCTGAAAATAAAATTAAGTGAATTAGCTGATGCAAGACAACAATTCTGAAATGTGAAAACAGAACAACACACAAAAATGTAAATAGAAACACAATATATATTAAATGCATGGTCTTACTTGCTAGCAGCAAACATTAATTAATCACTTTAGATAAGGTATTGACAAAAGCAGTGCAAGATAGATTAAATCTGATAAATTGCTACCACACTACTAGAGTATGCATGCAGTATATTGATAATGTTTATTCAGAATAGTCACCTTAGACATTTAGTTTTTACATTTTTTTCTCTATTTGGCTTGTGTCCCAATATAATACAAATATACATCTTTTCAGTCTCATCAATAATGGATTATACATCTTTAATATCTGGCAATGGTGCATTTTTGTCAAATGTTTTTTTTTTTCCTATCATGAAGAAACTCGTTAATCTTTTTCAATACCTAGTTAAGATACAATATTTATTTTATTGATAAGCAATATTTCCAAAACAAAATAGATTGCAAAACAGGTGCTTAATATATTATTAGAAATGGCTCCAAAGCCAGAAATTTCAAATTAATGATCATGATCAAGCATTATCAGCAACTTCTGATTGTACGGCACCTGGTAAGAAAAACAAGGATTTCACCCCTTGAACACTGATCAGGGTGATCAGGATTGTTTTATAAAAGGTTTTCGTAAAATGTGGGTCATTTTTAATCTAGTTAGTACTTACCATAAACAAGATATACTGCTGGTGCGATAACTTAGTAGGTTAAGGTGCCAACTGTAAAATCCTTTCAGTCTGCATGGTTGCTGGTTCCAGGTAAGGACAATTCAGTCCTTTATAATTCTGAGGCAGAGAAAAATATGAGAACCAGTAAATAGTGCAACAGTAAATTCTTTTGGACCTATAATTGAGAATGAGAATACTTTATATTTTTACTAGTTAAATACTTTGTATACTTGCAATACTTTAGATGGGAAAGCAGTAGCAGACTAGACACAAAATAATAATATGTTTGACATTGGCTGTGTTAGAAGCCTCTATCAAGCTGGCACTCGCTTGAATACACAATGTTTATATACCCTACACCTATTTTCTCATATAATTGTTGTATTTTATATATGTTTATGAATTCAGTTTCTCACATTAAATATACCTTGCCATACTATATAATTTGTGACCTAATAAGCTTGTTTTGCTTTCTACATCATTAAAATAATTTTAGATATATTAATTTGTAAAATAATGTATTATTTGAGATATAATATCTGTATGACTTTTTTCTTTAGGAATTCCCTATCTCAAGCACTGTCCTTATCTGTGTATTAACAGTTGAATAGATGATATATGCATATGGTATAATTGAACCCATCACCTTTTTCCTATTGAAGATGCCTCTTTAAAATAGGGCAACTTTAATTCTAAATGTATTCCCAGTTCTGCTTTATGCATTTCAATACTTGTTCTAACAAACAAAACTAGATTTTAATATACAAGGTACAGAATCAAAATGAATGAAGGTCTAAAGAAAGCTAACAATTCCCGAGTGAATTGCTGTGCTTGTCACATCATGCTCTTTCATTAAATCCATGAATAATCTATTATGAGGTCTTAATGATGTGAAGGAGCAATAACAAATGGCAAAACAATAATAAGTAACACACACACATACATTATTACACATAGTGTGAGGCAAAAACAGAGTAAAAATACAAGTGTGTTTTACACTAGAGTGGTGTAAACTATCTTGTAACTTTCTTACAAGTACAATGGATTATTTGAGACAATTTGTATAGTGTGTATAACCTTTAGCTATAATTTATAATGTCTAGAACCTAGATATCCAGTTGCCTTTCAGATTTTCTTTGATCAAAACTCTGAAATGTGGATAAGGGAATACTAAATTTACAGTGATTCTGCAACTGGAGGGCAATAGGTGGCTTAATAACATAATAGTGGATATAGTGGATCTACTCTAACTTAGCAATTCCAATGGAGTTTGAATAGAGAGATTGCACCATAATGCATAAATTAGAATAACTCATTACAATTACCTCCAAATGTTAGGAATTTGAAACCAGTATGCACTGTTTTTTTAAATATTTTGATGTTGTAAGCTTTAAAGGGTTAAACTAGATATTTTGTTTAGGATAATGGGGTAAATGCAATGATGCTAGCTAACCAAAAAAAACTGGCACTAGTGGTAAATTACCAGGCATTGATGATTAAATACCCACCGCTAACACCACTAACAGGTGCATTAATACCATTACCACACCTGTTAATAAGGTTACTGCTGCAAACCTACAGTGGATATAAAAAGTCTACACACCCCTGTTAAAATGTCAGGTTTCATTGCTGTAAAAAAATGAGACAAAGATAAATCATTTCAAAACTTTTTCCACCTTTAATATGACCTATAAACTGTACAACTCAAATGAAAAACACACTGAATTCTTTTAGATAGAAGGAAGAAAAAATATAAGAATAAAATAATGTGGTTGCATAAGTGTGCACACCCTCTTATAACTGGGGATGTAGCTGTGTTCAGAATTAAGCAATCACATTCCAAATCATGTTAAATAGGAGTCAGCATACACCTGCCATCATTTAAAGTGCCTCTGATTAACCCCAAATAAGGTTCAGCTGCTCTAGTTAGTCTTTCCTGACATTTTCTTAGTCGCATCCCACAGCAAAAGCCATGGTCCACAGAGAGCTTCCAAAGCATCAGAGGGATCTCATTTTTAAACGGTATCAGTCAGGAGAAGGGTACAAAAGAATTTCCAAGGCATTAGATATACCATGGAACACAGTGAAGACAGTCATCATCAAGTGGAGAAAATATGGCACAACAGTGACATTACCAAGAACTGGAGCTCCCTCCAAAATTGATGAAAAGACGAGAAGAAAACTGGTCTGGGAGGCTACCAAGAGGCCTACATTAACATTAAAGGAGCTGCAGGAATATCTGGCAAGTACTGACTGTGTGGTACATGTGACAACAATCTCCCGTATTCTTCATATGCCTGGGCTATGGGGTAGAGTGGCAACACGAAAGCCTTTTCTTACAAAGAAAAACTTCCAAGCCAGGCTACATTTTGCAAAAACACATCTGAAGTCTCCCAAAAGCATGTGGGAAAAGGTGTTATGGTCTGATGAAACCAAGGTTGAACTTTTTGGCCATAATTCCAAAAGATATGTTTGGCGCAAAAACAACACTGCACATCACAAAAATAACACCATACCCACAGTGAAGCATCGTGGTGGCAGCATCATGCTTTGGGGCTGTTTTTCTTCAGCTGGAACTGGGGCCTTAGTTAAGATAGAGGGAATTATGAACAGTTCCAAATACCAGTCAATATTGGCACAAAACCTTCAGGCTTCTGCTAGAAAGCTTAAGACATGAAGAGGAACTTCATCTTTCAGCATGACAACGACCAAAGCATACATCCAAATCAACAAAGGAATGGCTTCACCAGAAGAAGATTAACATTTTGGAATGGCCCAGCCAGAGCCCAGACCTGAATCCGATTGAAAATCTGTGGGGTGATCTGAAGAGGGCTGTGCACAGGAGATGCCCTCGCAATCTGACAGATTTGGAGTGTTTTTGCAAAGAAGAGTGGGCAAATCTTGCCAAGTCAAAATGTGCCATGCTGATAGACTCATACCCAAAAAGACTGAGTGCTGTAATAAAATCAAAAGGTGCTTCAACAAAGTATTAGTTTAAGGGCGTGCACACTTATGCAACCACATTATTTTATTTTTATATTTTTTCTTCCCTCTATCTAAAAGATTTCAGTTTGTTTTTCAATTGAGTTGTACAGTTTATAGGTCACATTAAAAGGTGGAAAAAGTTCTGAAATTATTTATCTTTGTCTCATTTTTTTACAGCACAGAAACCTGTAGACTTTTGATATCCACTGTACATGCTTTCTATAGTGGTTTAGCAGAGCCATTAAAAAACTGCATTAAAACACTGTTTGGTGCAGTAATTACCTCACACACAGTGATTCAATGACAGTAGGTAAAAATGAAAAGGCAAAAAAAAATCTTAAATGTTTGCCTGTTAATTTAATCCCCAAAAAAGGATGACTTAAATGTGAATGTGTTTGATCTCACCAATACCTGGGCAAGGCAGAGGTATGGTGGGTAGGTAGAGACTCATTTTAATTTGTTTTATAATTATAGTGGAAGAGGCAGTTGGTTAGCCCCATTTTATTGCGGGCCCACAGGCATAGTGCAAGCTTGTGGCCCCATGGGCCCATTGTTATTTGATACCAAGGCCGCAGGTATTGCTCTGGCCCATGGCCCAGGGGGCCATATTTTATTTTCGTTATTTAGCACTAGCTATACTGTCTAGCCCAGTGATTATTAGTCCCTCCCCACACTGGGGGGGTGGAAATATGGAATTGCAGTGTTTTATGCAATATGCTATTACTCCCTTACCACAATAGCAATGCATTAACACTCAGGATATTTGTGGTCCCTGTTGGCACTTCAGGAATAATGTTCTGTATTCAAACTTTAACTTTTGCCGCCCAATCATTGTTAACGGGAGTAGTTCCAGAAGATTGGAAATTAGCTAATGTTGTGCCCTTTCACAAGAAAGGTAGTAAGGAGGAGGCGGGCAACTATAGACCAGTAAGTCTTACTTCAGTAGTGGGGAAAATAATGGAAACCTTGTTAAAGAATAGGATTGTTGAACATCTAAAGTCGCTTGGATTTCAAGATCAGAGACAGCATGGGTTTACTTCAGGGAGATCATGCCAAACTAATCTTATTGATTTTTTTGATTGGGTAACTAAAATAATAGATCAGGGTGGTGCAGTAGACATTGCTTACCTAGATTTCAGTAAGGCTTTTGACACTGTCGCACATAGAAGGCTTATCAATAAACTGAAATCTTTGAGTTTGGATTTCAATATTGTTGAATGGATTAGACAATGGCTGAGTGACAGGCAACAGAGGGTTGTAGTCAATGGGGTATATTCGATGCAAGGTCTTGTTACTAGTGGGGTACCTCCGGGATCTGTTCTTGGACCCATTCTCTTTAATATTTTTATTAGCGATATTGCAGAAGGTCTTGTTGGTAAAGTATGTCTTTTTGCTGATGATACAAAGATTTGCAGCAGGGTTGATATTCATGGAGGGATAAGACAAATGGCAAATGATTTAGCTAAACTAGAAAAATGGTCAGAGCAGTGGCAACTGGCATTTAATGTGGACAAGTGCAAGATTATTCACCTTGGGCGTAAAAACCCAAAAGCAGAATATAGACTATTTGGTACAGTCCTAACCTCAACATCTGAGGAAAGGGATTTAGGAGTAATAATTTCAGAGGACTTGAAGGTAGGTAGGCAATGCAATAGAGCAGCAGGAAATGCTAGCAGAATGCTTGGTTGCATAGGGAGAGGTATTAGCAGTAGGAAGAGGGAAGTGCTCATGCCATTGTACAGAGCACTGGTGAGACCTCACTTGGAGTATTGTACGCAGTACTGGAGACCGTATCTCCAGAAGGATATTGATACTTTGGAGAGAGTTCAGAGAAGGGCTACTAAACTGGTTCATGGGTTGAAGGATAAAACTTACCAGGAAAGGTTAAAGCATCTTAACATGTATAGCTTGGAGGAAAGACGTAACAGGGGGGATATGATAGAAACATTTAAATACATAAAGGGAATCAACACAGTAAAGGAAGAGAGTATATTTAAAAGAAGAAAAACTACCACAACTAGAGGACATAGTCTTAAATTAGAGGGGCAACGATTTAAAAGTAATATCAGGAAGTATTACTTTACTGAGAGGGTAGTGGATGTATGGAATAGCCTGCCAGCAGAAGTGGTTGAGGTAAACACAGTCAAGGATTTTAAGCATGCGTGGGATAGACACAAGGCTATCCTAGCTATAAGACCGGGAACGGGGGACTAATAAAAGTACTCAAAAAATAAACAACAAAAAAAACAAAAAAAAAATTGGGCAGACTAGATGGACCGAATGGTTCTTATCTGCCGACACATTCTATGTTTTTATGTTTCTATGTTTCTATGTTTCTTAACGAGCAACATAGGATTATCCCCAATATGCTTAAGTAATTGAGTTATTACTGATAGACACATGTTTGGCTTGATTACCATTCCATAAAAGACATGAAGATACAAAAAAGACTCGCTGTTGAGCTCATGGTGTAACAACACAAATCTCACCACCTCATATGTGGATATTATGTCCTGATGCTCCTGCAAGTTGTATACTCACTGATGCAATATAAAATCATGTTCATGCTGTTATTCTATGTAAAGTACAGCCTGAGATGCCATGCTTTGTTTTTTGGAATAATTACCATTTCTGTAGCATATTTACAGGAAGGAAAAAAAGCAATTTCTTCACAGAATGTGGTACAATCACTCTTTTTAAACCTTGCCACCCCAAGACATTATCCTCATTATGCTTTCCCCTATTTTCAATCTTAAGTCAAATAAGGAATTCAGTGGCGCATAACTGTAAATAATTTGACACCATATGGTTCTGCAGACAATTTCTCAAAATCACAAAAGCATATTAGTTATCCCTTTGCAGGTGCTGCAATAACAAACCAAAGTATTGTTCATTGCTATTTTAAGGTATACTAAGATAAATATTATACAATACTTCTAACATTGTTATCATTGACTGAAACTTTAACATTTAAAAAAATATATATATATCATGTGCAACAGGTGTAATTGCATGGCACTTGCTTTTTGTATTAATTAATCTCTGAGTTACAGTGCTGCAATGGGTAAAACATCAGCTATTCAGTAGTCAGTTTTAACTTCATCGAGAGTGGATGGAATGAGAGACATAGAAATCCTAACTCTGAGTTGACAGCAAAGTCAACAACACAGAGCCCAAGAAAAATCTAAGGAAGGATGGTATGATGTAGCAAACAACCTAAAGTTTTGGTAGACACAGGGATTTGTAGTAGATATGTGCATTTGTTTTCAGACAAAAATTGGATCTTTTCGTTAATTCGTTTGAATAACGAATGACAAAAACCAAAATAAACAAAAGCTGAATGAATGAATGTAAAATGAAAGAAATATATTCCTCCATTATGTCACTTATTCGGATACCGACATTTGCAGAAAGGCACAGCCATTATTTAAGCTGAACTTAACCCCTTTAGTAACAAGACCTTTTGACCTTGTCTTTCCCTTGGTGACAAGGGCTGTTTTGACATTTCTGAGGTGTTTGTGTTTAGATGTAATTTTATTCTTTCTCACATACTGTACCCACACAAATCATATGTTTGTTTTTATCATCATAAGATGGGCTTTCATTAGATACCATTATGTTCATGATATCTTATAATTTACTACAAATAAAAAATAAAATATGATGTTAAAAAAACAAAAAACTTTTTCTAACTAAAATAATTTAATCATTAAAAAAAGACCCTGTCTAAATATCGTTGATTGCGAAAACCACTTGTTCCACCGCAGGTGTCCCAGGCTCGTCCATTGTCATCAACAGAGTCCATTGATGTGAAGAGGTCAAATGGAATGTCTGGTGTCCAAAAAGCATTTAAAAATTCTTAATGCATATGAAAGTACTGAAAAGTGCTTTAATATGCATATTTTATAATTTCCGTAAAAAATTCCCTTACAAATTGGTAAACATACATTTAGTTAGCAAATCTGCAGGCTTTTGAAGCAATCCAAAACCCCCACTTTCACATTCTAACTGCCTGATGATATGTTTTTCAGCTTCAACCAATCAAATCCATCCCCATTCATTTGAATAGGAATGATTTATGCACATGCTCCCTATCAGTGGCAGCATTGACATGTGCCAGGCATCCCCTTGCTCCCAGTGACTATTGCACATTCATTGGCCATGCTCCAGATGTGTTTGACATCATCAGTGACGTCACCTGAGCCATAACTACCCAACCAATAACGATTTGTGACCGACACGCAGAAAGGAAGAAGGTTTGTTGTTTCCTTCATTGTTGCTAAGTTGCCAGCCTAGGACAGCTGTTCTGTTCTTTCCTGTACTGTCCAGATTATAACAAAATCTTGATGAATCTGTATTGTATTCAGTGCTGCTCAGCTCCATTCTCCCCTGCTGCTGTGTATAACTCTCCCCTGCTGCTCTGTCTAACTTTCCCATGCTGCTGTGTATAACTCTCCCCTGCTGCTCTGTCTAACTTTCCCATGCTGCTGTGTATAACTCTCCTCTGCTGCTCTGCCTAACTTCTTATTGCAGCTTCATGCTCTCCCCTCCATTCTCTCCTGCTGCTCTGTCTAACTATCCCTTGTTGCTCTAGGTAACTTATTATTGTAGCGTCATGCTCACCTCCATTCTCCCCTGCTGATGTATCTAACTCCCCCCTGCTGCTCTGTCTAATGTAGCATGCAGCTTCATATGCTCACCTCCATTCTCCCCTGCTGCTTAGTCTAACTCTCCCCTGCTGCTGTGTATAACCCTGCCTTGCTGCTCTGTCTAAATTATCATTGCAGATTCATGCTGATCTCCATACTCCCTTACTATTGAAATACATTTGAATAAACTCGATTAAAAAAAAACAAAAAACAATATCAGAATTAAAAAATATATATTTTTATAGTCTATTATTATTTTTGCTGCAAATTTTTTTTTTAGAAAATTCTTTGAAAAAACATGATTTACATTTTATTTGATGGCCCTGCATAATTCATTATTATTTATATATTTTATTGTTGGGAGAGGGAAAATATTAGGAGGATGATACTTGATATTGGCATATTCCAGCACCTTGGGGGTAATGTATAAAAACTCTCG
Organism: Pelodytes ibericus; assembly: GCA_036172795.1. Classification (NCBI taxonomy): domain Eukaryota; kingdom Metazoa; phylum Chordata; class Amphibia; order Anura; family Pelodytidae; genus Pelodytes; species Pelodytes ibericus. Next base: position 219,720,190 of record CM069857.1, on the reverse strand, counting down.
CACAGCAGAGTGTCGGGAGAGGTATAAAAAGGTATAATCACCGTTTGTTGTTGTGCCTTTTTATAAATTCCAACACTTTTTAGTGTGGAAGAAGGATCTCCTCCTAGCAGTATTTAGCAGAGATTGCCAGGCACTAATCGTGTGCTAATGTGCAATAGAAAAACTTTCTAATGTGCAATAAAAAAAACTTTAACTTTTGAAGGAGTTAACTGCCAGCATTTAATCTACCACAACATTAGCAAGGGATTTGATGTTCTGACAGACAAAAAATAAATCTCACAGATCAAGTTTGACTATCAGTCAGAGATCATTATTAAATTAATTCCACGCAGTGATGATTTTTAGCCAAAGTTATAAAGTGTCATCCAAATGTCAAGACATCGTATTCTGACTCTCCTGGAATTTTACATATGAATAAGTAAAGGACATATAAGCTCACATATTCCTACACCTGGGGTCAGGAGGCTGACCAAGTGCCTTAGGACACTGTATATAAATATATTACTTCTGATGTTGGCTAGGTAAATGCCCCCAAACTCTTTATATAAATAGATTACCCCCAATGGGTTTATGTGCTGGACAATGGCTTCAGACCAAATCAATAGCCACCTGTAACATAATGTGAAAATCACTGCCTATACTCCTGGCACGCAAAGGGTCCCCTGCAAAAAATTATATAGCTGTGTTAAAAAATAAAAAGAACCCATCTTTTCTAAAAAAAAATTGCTGGCAAAAAATAAAAAAGTGCACACTCGATTGCTAACCATCCGTCCTCAGTGGAGGACGGACTTATAATGAAAGCCATGCCTGATAGAGCATGGATTTTATATTAAATGAAGAAGGCAATCAGAAGCCTCCCTACTTCCTATCATTGGAGGTTTTGTAAAAAAAAAAAATAGTTACAAATAGAAAAGGTGAGTACTCGGTTTAAATTAAATCTTACAGGGAGAAATTATGCTGTTAGAGATCTAATCACCTTCCATACCAAGAAAGTGGTCTATTAACTGCAATCCCCTTGTGGACTGCAGTACATCGGAGGACCATCAGTCCACTACAAATAAGATTCGATGAACATGTTAGATTTTAAACAGCACCACAATCGTGACTCACAATATTTGACCTGAAACCCATGTCCCAAATCTTTAAAGATAATAAGTTGTGTTGCATATTTATTTTGTGGTAAGAGATTTTCCCAAAAAGATTGCATTCTTGTTGAAGTACAGGGAGGAAAATCAGTGGGTTAAGATTATGTCGTCCGCAAAAAGGCATATTTTCAGTGACAGGAAATTTGGTATATTCATTCCTGAAATATCAGGGTTTTGGTGAACTTTAATAGCCGGTAGCTCCAGGGTTAATATATAATGGTGAAAAGAGACATCCCTGTCAGGAACCACTAGAAAAGAGAAAAACTTTTCGACAAAAAAAACCGCCATGAGGTTATGACTTTTGCTTAGTTGGAGGACTCTGTTTTGATCAATATGAAGCTAACTATTTAGAATAGTGGAGAGAAGGAATTGGCATGCATTTGAGGAAGGCTGATTGGGTAAAATGGGTTATGCACGCTGATTGTGAAGAATGAGTAATTTTAGTATATGTGAGCATATCCTCACATCCTGCTTCTCCACCTCTCTGTGTTAATACTTATGCTGCTGTTGTTGTGTGGATGAATCACTCACAGAGGATGGACTCTATTGCATGAAAACTGTGTTTAAATTTCCGGGCTGGAAAGCATTCAATACATAATCAATTTCACTCTTTTGAGTGACCCCATTTTGGCTGATATTTTGAGCAAACTCTATTGCTTAATACTCAGTGAGTGTAATTACTATGGGAAATATATACACTGGTTGTACATTTAACACTATGATATGTTTTATTGTTTATTTTTGATTTGTGTATCTGCTCAATCAATTGATGGTCATCTTTATTACTGAATATAAATATACATTATTTTTGTGTGTGATTTACACTGATTGTATACGCAGCTTTTTATTTCAGATTACTTGGTTTAACCATTGTGCATGAGTGAAATGTTACTTACAAATTCATCTACATTTTTTATGTTATGAATGTAGTGATTAACAAATTTATCTACATGCTGTGTTAGCAGAAGTGCAAATAAATAAATAAACCATGATGTGCAATTAAATGTGCCTATGCAGTCTCCAGTTCATGACATCATTGTTTTGGGAGGAAGGTATTTTTAAATGTTACATGACACACATGTAAAAATACACCACCTTATTTAATATAAGTTTGCTTTGTATGTTCATGATGTAATACACAGTTAATATAATTTAGGTTTCTATGTGCATGACACATTTGTTTGTTTGTATTATCATTCCTTATAGACATTTGGTCCTAAATCATGGCATTACCTTTTGTGATGTTTGTTATTTGTTTCTTTGTATCTGTGCCTAAAATGCCAACTTGTCTTACCAGTTCGACTGATGAATTATAGAGTAATACATTTATGAATAATAAGTCTGGATCATGTGAAAATTACTCACTGGACATCTACACAGAAGTGTGGACTTTAAATAGAAATGCTTTTATATGCACCCAATTTATTGTATTAACAATAGTGCCCATATTACAAAATGTAAACTGAATTAATGCAAATATTGTACACATATACGACATTCATTCTGTGTTTCTAAAATGGAAACATTTTGATTTATTATCAGTAAACATTGTAAACTAATCATAAAATACTGGTGTTTTCTTTTGACTGGAACTGTAGATCTTGCACAAAAACAGAATCAATACAAAATGCAGACAACTCGCAGCAACAATCCTTAGAATAAAGGGCAAGTTATGGTGTTTCTAGGCATAAAAAAAAATGAACTTGTTATGGTCACAGACCAGATAATACATGGATGACCAAATGATAGTCTCAAGTGTGCTGTTAACACCTGTTGATCTTGAATCTTTATTGTGTTATAAAACTTAAATTGAGATAAGCCACAACGTTTAAGCTTTGAATTCAAAATGCAACCCTCTGCTTTATATTTTAAATGTTGTGTGCATATACATAAACATAGGATTTAGCATTAGTTTAACTCTAGAAACTTGATCTTCCAATAGAAGTCAAGGCCATTGACAAATAAGCGAAAAATCATATTTATCACCTGCACTTGAACATTTTACTTCTTTCTGACTGGAAACTTGATGGAACCTCCATCAGTGGTAGATCTATGGTGGTTATTTACTGGACTTTGTGACAGCTAATGTTATGATGTTCTATGGAATTTCACAGCCCTTGCTACAGACACTGTTGTCCTTGTACAGACAATTTGCCTATCCCTGTTCTACATTCTGTTTTAGATTTTATAAAAGGTTAATTTGTACAAGGAAACTAAATCTTTTTAATTTCTGACTGAAAGCTTGTTAATTACTTTAAATGACAGAACCCATCCGAATATTTTTAACATGTAAATATTGTACATATATAGAGATATAGAAAATAAATAATTATATTGTGTATAATTTTGGTTTCAAATTTTTTCTACATTTTTTATGTATTTACTTGTGTTATGCATGTAACAGATTCAAGACCAAATTTTGTGAGTATATAAATCACTTTTGAATGGGTTTGGTTAGTCCTATTATACAGAGATGCCAACACAGCTATAACTGATAAAGCACTATGAGAAAAGGCTGATCCTTGTAGATGTTCTCATAAATCATTAAAATTGATAGGGGAATGACATTTTAATAGGCAAATAATAAAAGCTAAATATGTTTTCCTGGAGATCATGAACAATTTCATGTACAATATCACCTTCAACCACCTTCAATAATTAACAAAATTCTCAGTGAGATACTGGGAAAAGAGACGATAGACAATATTAAAATACACATTACAAAGATTCTGTAGATCCTACAGTTAGAATGTTTGCAGCAAATAGCACTTATAGTTTAAGTTTGTAGCATCCTATATCGGATACAATGATAATTTATCTTCCTGAACCTTTTTTTTTTCTTTTTGCAGTTTCATATGCAATATCTAAGGAGCCATATTTCATTCCTGGTTGGCATAGGACACATCAGTACTAGGGTGTAAAAATCACATTAGGTGGATAATGAAGTCAAGGTAAACAAATGTTATACCCAAATGACTGTGAAATAGAGCTGCACATTTTCTATGGTAAGAATCAGGCATACGTAGAATACACTTTCGAGTTAATGTATAAAAATGTTACACACTAAAATTATGCCTAATAGGGTCTGAATCTCAGTGTGCACCGATGGTCAACTCTAACTCACAACAAAAAGTGTTTTTTAGGGAAACTTAGCCTCAAAAATACCATGCAGGTATGTTCTATGGGATTAAAGGAAATGTGGAAAGATGATTCTTGTGCAGCTATGTTTTGGAGAAGAGGGGAATATATTTATACTGAGGTCATCTAATGTGTCTATTCACTAAAATTCGAGAATAGCTTGAGGAGGTCAACCTTCATTTAGAGACCAGTCAAATTCTACCTCCAAACTCAACCTTCTTGAAGAATACAAAAACCGGGTATCCAAGTTCACCCCCTCAACACAACTTGACCTTCATTTTGAGACTAAGTCTAATTTGGCACCTGAGTTTGACTTAGAAAAAACCCCAGGTTCAAATCTTTCCTATTGAAAGTAATGGAGATGAAATGATCAAAGCTATTTTTGGGGCCCGAATCAAAGTTGAATTACTTTCAAAATAAAAGTCAACCTCCTCAAGCTATTCTCGAATTTTAGTGAATAGACTCAAAAGTCGACCACCCATCTTGCCATCTAGATCCAAAAATGTGTATTCACTAAAAATCTTGAGAATTTGAATCTGGATGTTATTTCTCTCAACTTGTCTATTTTTGAAACCAAGTCAAACTCTGTACCTGACTCTGTTTGACTCAGTTTTAAACTCAGTTTGACTTAGGAAAAAGAAATCACTTTTCTCAACTAACCTACTTTAATGCCGGAAAGTTCTCAAGTTTGGAGGTCAACTTTCATTGTGAGTCTAAGTCAAATTCGCCACCTGAGTTAGACTTATATAAAAAAAACAGGTTTGAATCTGCCCCATTGAAAGTATTGGAAGGTGAAATGATCAAAGCTATTTTTAGAATAATTCAGTGAAGAAGTGGGCATTAAAAAAATATGAATATAAATTTAAAAGATAAGAATAATAAAAGAGAAATATAAGCCCACTAATTGGGAAAAAAAGGTGACAAACTGAAGGTGGGTAAACTGCAGCAGACACTGATGGGGACCACCACACACACAATTATAAAAAGTGAGATATACAAAAACGTGTTGCGCAATAAAGTGAAATACTTATCTCACACACTGGTGGACAATATTTAGCCAGCTTGACAGTTCATACATAAAATGAAAAAAACAACAACAGAAAATACAATGTGTGACACTGTAACAACTTTCGATGGTGATATATGCCCCCAACAGAAAGTCACTCACATTTACTAGGGCACTTGTACTGCTTTAATGTAGGGGCGTAGTGGGACTATAATTCCCTGTATCCTCAGATGTTGTAAAACACTCTCCTCAGATGGTCATGTGTAATGTAAACAAGCAAGATCTATAGATCAGGAAGAGAGACGGACCATAGCGTAGTATCAAAAATAGAAATACAATTTTAATGGCCCCCACAACCGGTTAGGCTTACATGATAAAAAAAGATAAAATCACAATCAATAAAACTTGTGTGTAGACATGGGGAATAAGATCATCTCTGAAAAGAGAACAGTTCCCTTGAAACCAGTATGGCATTTGGAGATCCTCCCAAGCTGCAGCACACAAATTTCCCCTGACGTCACACAACGCGTTTCATCCAATGGCACTTCTTCTTGGTGCTCTCCGTCAGGTGGGGGCGTGTGGTTTAAAAAATCAATCTCTCCTCCTTGGGATGTTTACTTTAATGAACCATATAGCATATGACTTGAAAATGCATATATTTTCATTGGGGCGGATCAATGACAGGCTGGATCGGTTAGAGTCAGTAAGCCACCCTACTTCACCTTCCGTACTAGTCATCCCTGTTTCTGCTAACCTCCCCAGCAATCAATCTGGTAATACCCCCATGTTATCGTGAGAACCAAAATGTTGTCAACCCAGCGCATATGGTTCCAGAAAACATTAAAAAGAATATCTTGGATCAATTTGAGGTCAGATTATAAGACGACCTCGATTATAAGGGGTATTTTTCAGAATTTTTTTTCTGAAAAAACCTTGTCTTATAATCGAGCAAATACGGTACCTGTGCATATCATTAAGACCTTAGGACAAAGGAAGTCCTCTGCATTCCCCAGATATATACCTAAACTTGTTCAGGAGATCCATCAAACTTTACATGATATGAATATGTAATGTATCATAAGATATTACTGTTATAGACTGGACACATTTTGTTATGGTTTATTCTTTTTTGCCCTCTTTCATTTCAGGCCTACCGCTTCGTCGGTTCCGGCACACCAAAACCGATTTTTGTCATATTTGTGTAAATCTAGCATAAGGATTTAAATAACTACTTCTAACATTCGCATACAGCTTTTATGCCCCTAACACAAATGTAAGGCTGGGCCTGTAATGGTGGGAGGGGATTATTTTCCCTTCTTAAGGGAAGCCAGACCTCTCCTCACTGCTGTTTCAGTCTGGCGATCTGTCCCGTCCCCCCCCACCACTCCCTTTTCTCACATCTTTATATTGGGTGGGGCCTCTTTTATTAGAGGCCTACCGCTTCATCAGTTCATGCACACCACAACTGACTTTTGTCATATTTGTGTAAATCTAACATAAAGATTTAAATAACTACTTCTAACATTCGTATATATATATATACAAAATCCAAGAATCAGCGCACTCACCTCAAAGCAGGTAGGAGAAAAACTCTTAAAGCTATAGGTTTCATTAAAGCTACTTAAAAACACCTGTCTTTCTAAGATCACAAAATTGGCGATTTGGTTACATATATGGCCATATCATGTTAAGCCCACCACTATGTCAAAGTACTCCAATATTGGTGGGTCCTAACACTAAATACTGTTGCTTATGGGGCTTAATCTATTTATGTGTATTGCTTACCAGCGACCAAAAGGCCTTCCTATTGTACAAAACAGAGACGCTCCTGCAATTTATAGGTCTGGACACCACTTATGGAGCACCTGTGATAGAGAGGGGTGCTAAACCAGAGGCCTGGTCATAGCCTCTACTATACAAACAAATCCAAAAGGAATGCACTCACCTAAACTAGCATATATTATAATATATTATGAAGGGTGCTGGTGAGACCAAATAATTATACAAAATCCAAAACAATCAGCGCACTCACCTCAAAGCATGTAGGAGAAAAACTCTTAAAGCTAGAGGTTTCATTAAAGCTACTTAAAAACACCTTTCTTTCGAAGATTACAAAATTGGAGATTTGGTTACATATATGGCCATATTATGCCCACCACTACGTCAAAGTACTCCAATATAGGTGGGTCCTAACACTAAATACTGTTGCTTATGGGGCTTAATCTCTTTATGTGTACTGCATCTGGTGGTCCTGCCTTAAACTAAAAAATGTTGGTATAAGATGTTTGAAATTATGTCAGAATTAGTGTGGGCTAAATTAAACCTCTGTTCGAGAAGGTCTTATTACATACATGAAGACCTGTCAATTATTAAACAATTCTTAATAATTCCTTCCTTATTGGCTATCAGATTAGTAACTATATGCAACCGTAAAGAGATTCACTGGTATCAAGATGTAATCAATGTCAATTTCAATGTTTAATGTAAAAGGGATGTAAGGATGGGGAACCATGAGAAATATAATGACATTTGGCCCTGTGTATTAATTGGTGCAAACAAGAGGGTAGTCTGTGGGTGCTTAGCCATGAGAGAGAGTGAATGTAATTAAATATTATAAAAATTGTAATACATACTTTTTTTCTGTTTTGTTTTTTTTCTTTATGTGTACTGCCAACGGTCTCTTACTATTTTATATAATATCTTCATGCTGTTCTCGTTGTATAAATAAGATATTTAGCCAGTTTTGTAATGTCTGTATACAATTTAATTTAAAAAAAATCTAAATTTACATAAAATACATTGATTTGTAATCTTAATTAGCATGGGTTTACTTCATGTAGTTATTGTCAAACTAACATTCCTGATTTTTGGGGCTGGGTGACTAACATAGTAGATCACAGATTTTGCACTACACCTATTGTATTCTATAAGCCGAAAGTCTATAAACTGAAAGACATTCGGCTTGTAGACTTTCGTTTTATAGAATACATGTAATGCTATTGCTATTCTACAAAAAGAAAGTCTATAAACCGAAATGTCTTTCAGTTTATAGACTTTTGGTTTATAAAATAGCCAATAGCAGGTATTCTAAAAACCGAAAGTCTATAAACCGAATGTCTTTCGGTTTATAGACTTTCGGCTTATAGAATACATGTAATGCTATTGGCTATTCTATAAACCGAAAGTCTATAAACCGAATGACTTTTGCTTTAAAGCCTTTCGGTTTATAGCCGAACCTCAAACTCCAACATGGACATACAGTGAAATGTCCGGGTTCGGGTTCTTTTTAGTTATTTGTAATATATGTATATATATATAGAAATCCAAAAAACACGCACTCACGGGGCTTATACAAGAACAAGTCAATGTTTTACTTACTCATACAGGTGTGGAATTCACATGAGGATACAATCGACGTTTCGGTCCACAACGTGGACCTTTATCAAGACGTCTTGATAAAGGTCCACGTTGTGGACCGAAACGTCGATTGTATCCTCATGTGAATTCCACACCTGTATGAGTAAGTAAAACATCGACTTGTTCTTGTATAAGCCCCGTGAGTGCGCGTTTTTTGGATTTCTGTATTCTTTAGCTACACAGCACCCGGGCCAGTGTCCATTACAATTGCCCCTAGCTGAGTGCATCATACCTTGGATTTTTTGTATATATATATATATATATATATACATACACAAGCTGCTGCCCAGAATGTAACTGAATATTAAAGGTAGGTTCTTATTACTGAAATGTTAAGTCACAATGTAACAATTCTCTTGTGATCTAATGTCAAAACCTTTTTGGTCTTTGCACATTAGACTGCCTTTGTTTTATATTGTGTTCAATTATTCCCAAAACATTACAAAGCACTTCTATACTTACAAAGTGGTAAATGCATGGGATACCTTTCAAACAAAAGTGCTAGAGGTTAATGCAGTGAAAGCATTACAGTGTGTATGGAAAAAGCATTATGGATACACTTGAAAACTAGAGAAATCTCAATGTATCCTTCCTGGTAAAATACTATATAAATAAATAAATAAATAAGGCTATGCTTAACATAATGATCTACTAAAATATGAGGATAGACATTTGACCTTTAGTCTCCCCAAATGGTGTATTATTTTGCAGCAATCTGTATGATAAAAGCCATGAATAGATTAATAATATATTTGTGTATGAGTTTATTGCATCATTTATATTCATTAATCAATTAGCAGTATTATGGAACAGTTTTTTTATTTATTTTTATTTTTTTCTTCCAATTGCTATGTTTTGTTATAAGCCTCAGTTAATGATTACTGTACCATACAATGAATCAACAGTATGTAGGTGTCTAATTTATGCCAGTCTTAACCCCTTAGTTACAAGACCTTTTAACCTTGGTGACAACGGCTGTTTTGACATTTCTTGTTTTTATCGACATAAGACATGCTTTCATTAGACACTATTATGTTCATCATATCTTATAATTCACTTTAAAAAAAAAACATAAAATATGATGAAAAAAAAAAAAAAAACACTTTTTCTAATTTTGACCTAAAAAATAATTGACACAAATACAATCATTAAAAGACCCCATCCAAATAGTTTCTAAATGTTGACCCGAGTTCAGAAATATACTTGTTTCCATATTTTTCTGACGTTTTTTGCGAGTTATAGGGCAAAAACGTTCTAGTGTGAGCTTTTGACCCGAACCCTATTTTTTGTGCTGTCTGTTGCCTTGACATCGAGGCAATAGATCAGCACCATCAGAGCAGTTTTCGCAATCGATGACCTTCGAAAACTGCTCGTTCCACCACAGGATGTGTCAGGCATGTCCATTGTCGGCGACCGAGTTGCTGACTGGAAGTGCCTGACAAGTCCATTGTCATGAAGGAGTTAAATGGACTTTCTAGTGCCCAAAACGCATCTTCCAAATGTTAATGTATTCAATGTACTTTAAAATGCATGTTTTACATGTTGCAATGCTTAAAATTTAAAATACTTACAGCAAGACGAAATTGTGGAATTACAGCTGTTTGCAAGTAACCAGGATTGTCCACATTAGCTGAGTGAAAGTTGTTTTATTTGCTGCAGGAATCAATGTGAATAATGCCATTCAAATGGATGAAATTTCCTGTCTCTCTAGTGATGTCATCAGAGTGGAGCAGTCCATTGTGCCAGATTAAGGGGTAGCCCAGGGGGAATTGGCTCTTTTCCCTCTTTTCAACCCTCCACTGATTATTAGTGTATCCTGCCAATAAATTAGTATATATATATATATATATATATATATATATCAAGTGTAGACAATGTACCAGATATTATGGCTAGTGAAATAAATGGTTTACAATGTTCCTGTTCTGAAACAAACAAAAAAATGTTTATTTAAGCATGCATTACTAAAAGTAGATATTTTCTAAGTCAGTATAATCCTTTAATGGTACTTTTTTTTATCACCCTCAAAAGGATGAAGGGCTGACTTTACCTTTTTGGGAAGCAAACTTGGAATCCTGAGGGTTGAAATGGTAATGCAGTTGAAGTACAAATGAACTATTTCCACAACAATGAAACATCATTTCATTATGGAAGCACTGAATGTTCCTATCATGCTGCATACATTCACAGAATGATAATTACATCACAAAGTAATCTTCACTGTTGTTCTCCATTGAGTTAAAACAAAATATTACTTTTAGGAAGAGGTTTTTGCTAATTTTCTTCTTTTGCTAATTTTCCTTATTTTTTCTCTTTTTTTGACTTGCAATGTACACACTTTAAAATACGATTTGCCTTACATTTTAATCAGGCCACCTGCTCAGCAGAAGGCCACTTCTCACAGGATCCAATCATCCATCTACCAAATGAACTAACGACACAGAAGTCCAATTATTAATAAGTTTTAGCATAATTGTAATTAGAACTAGGCTACTTCATTATATTACAGCTGTTGAAACTTTAGTGCATCATGGTAATAAGCTTCATTAATAAGCCCCATAAAACTGCTGATATGGCAATTTTCTGGATCACAGTTAACATAACAAAAAGGTTATTCAAATGAATTCACCATGGGAGCCTCACTGAATGAGTTACCATGATTCACAAGTTTATAACGGCAATAAAGCAACATGAGACAATGAAACTGGGACTGAAATAAATATAGGCATAACTCTTAATGTTGTTCAAAAAATGACATAGTGATGGTACAGACATTTTAAGGAAAGCAGAAAATCTGAGAATTTCATTTATTAATAAATGTATATTTTGCAATTTTAGCATTTTACAAAAACATATAATCCAAAAAAATTATACAAAAAATAAGTTCCCCTGCTTTGCTAAAAGAAACTTTGCTGGTTTATATACATAATATAAGCAACATCAGTTATGTGCCCAAAATATGTATTTTCATTAATATAAGTTATTAGAGCAATACTAAAGATGAACTAAACTGTTCATATTGGAATAGTCAGTAAGACTTTCTGGCTCACTAAAGCTATGTTTGATGGTTTAGTCAAAATGAAGACATCATGGTTCGCAAGACTTCATTCATGTACTTTTTGAAATATGGCAATTTTTTTGATTATGATGGATATACTTAAAAATATTCTTTTTATTTTGGGTGAATTACGTTTTTGCAAAAAAAGTTCATGTGTGCTCCTCACCTAGCCTTTTAGGCATCTAAATGGACATTTTTAAATGATACAGAGGAGCCGAGGAGGAGCCGAGGTCCTCATGTGATTCAGGGAAAGAGGGCCAGAGGACAAATACATACAAACTTAAAAATAGGAACTAACCTAATAATCGAAGTTGATAAACAGTAAGGATTTAGTTTACTAATGGCGAAAAATTTAAACCCTGGGATCCCCAAATAAGAGAAAGGGACTTTTGAGTCCATGAATCAACCTCATAGTCCTATAAGTTAAAAGGACCTTGTCACCTAAAAATTGAAGAAATAAAAAAAACTGATCGATATATTGTGTTGTGAGAACTGCATGCAAATGCATACATTGTGATAAAAATGACTGCAGTGTATCCTGAAGGGGGTATTGCGGAATGGTATGCAATTTAACTCCTTTCAGTGGGAAATGTGTATTTCCATATAAAGCCACAAAGTAAACAAATGGCACCACAGGTACATTTAAGAAATATTTTCTCTTGTAATTTATCAATTGTCTTAAATTTTGCTAAAACAATGCTTAAATAAGTTTTGATCATTTTTATTATGTAAAATTTAGATTACATCGGGGAACAACAAGCATGAGGATAGCCTTGACATGCGGTGCAATATGAAAATTCCATTGTTTCATCTCCTCCAGTGAAACTTTTGCTCCATTAATTATCAACACAGTTTTGATAATAAAGAACTTATTTTTTCATTTTTTTATTATCAAATTATCAAAATTACAACAATAAATATATATTTTAAGATGTTTATACCCGTACATTACACATTTCACTACTGTCCACCATGCATTATACCCTGTGAATATATTTTCTAACCAGTAGTGCATGATCCCAAATTAATAACCACAATTCATTCATTTAATCCCACCATTTCCCCCCTCTCCCCTCCCCCACCACAAAAAACATATAAAAAGGGAGAAAGAGAAATTAGATAAAGAGAGAGAGGGAGGGGAAAGGAAAGCACATTCTATTAAGTCTATTACTCACTAAATACACAGTTATCACAAACACCTCCACCCTACTGCAAGATTTGGTGTGTTCTGTTTCTTCTAATACGCCATTACTCTTAGTAAATATAGTTAATTAACCCCCTACTTGCTGATTTATAGTTCAGCTGAAAAATGATAAGCTTAGGGTCATGTCTACAAATGCTCGCAGTTTAGTGAATAAGATCCATGAACTTGTGGCAATATTGGCAACTGAGAATGTAAATTTAGTGGCTGTTACTGAGACATGATATAATGAAAAACATGACTGGGACATATCAATACCAGGGTATTCTTTATATAGAAAAGACAGAGAAGGTAAAAAAGGGGGAGGGGTGGCCCTGTATGTGAGGGATAGCTTAAAATGTAACGTAATACAAGTTAGTGAGGCGAACATAGAGTCAGTTTGGGTTACATTAGAATTTGGTAATCATATGGTAACTCGGGTAGGTGTAATTTATAGGCCCCCTGGACAAATAGAGGAGTTAGATAATCTACTAGTTGAGGAAATAGCTAAAATCACAATGAAGGGAGAAGTGATCATCATGGGTGACTTTAATCTTCCTGATGTGAACTGGAAATACAAAATAGCTACTTGCGCCAGGAGTACGCATATCCTAAAATCCCTACTGGGATTATCTCTAAAACAAGTACTGGAGGATCCAACTCGAAAGCAGGCCATACTAGACTTAGTGTTCACAAATGGAGATTTGTTATCATATATTACTGTAGGTGAAAGTTTAGGATCTTAGTGATCACCAGACTGTGTGGTTTAATATAAAAACAGTGACGCAGTCACACCACACAAAAACAAAAGTTTTAGATTTTAGAAAAACAGACTTTTCTAAAATTAGATTAGGTGTAAAGGAGTCATTATCTGACTGGAGCAATTTAAACGGAGTCCAGGAGAAATGGGATTATCTAAAAGTTGCACTACTGAAGGCAACAGAAAATTGCATAAGGCTTGTCAGTAAGAGCAAAAAATTGAAGAAACCACTGTGGTACTCTACAGATGTGGCTAAAATAGTAAAAAATAAAAAGCTAGCATTTAGTAGTTATAAAAATACTCAGAGTGAGGAAGATAGAAAGATCTATAAGAGTAGGCAGAAAGAGCCTATAAGAGCTATAAGCTCTAAGCTATAAGCTATAAGAGCTTCCAAAGCACACACTGAAGAGACTATAGCCCAGTCAGTGAAAAAGGGGGATAAAACATTTTTTAGATACATAAATGAGAAAAGGAAAGTAAAACAATGATTAGTTAGATTAAAAACAAAAGAAGGATGCTATGTAGAAGAGGATTAGCAGACTACCTTAATGAATATTTTTGTTCAGTTTTTACAAATGAAAATGAGGGCAAGGGACCTCATTTAGGGAAAAAGACTAATGAGTCTTTTGATGCATGTAAGTTTACAGAGGAAGAGGTTTTACTTCAGCTGTCTAAAGTAAAGACAAATAAGTCCATGGGACCTGATGGGATACATCCAAAGTTATTAAAAGAACTTAGTGGTGTACTAGCAAAACCGTTAACAGATTTATTTAACCAATCATTGTTAACGGGAGTAGTTCCAGAAGATTGGAAATTAGCTAATGTTGTGCCCATTCACAAGAAAGGTAGTAGGGAGGAGGCGGGCAACTATAGACCAGTAAGTCTTACTTCAGTAGTGGGGAAAATAACGGAAACCTTGTTAAAGAATAGGATTGTTGAACATCTAAAGTTGCTTGGGTTTCAAGATCAGAGACAGCATGGATTTACTTCAGGAAGATCATGCCAAACTAATCTTATTGATATTTTTGATTGGGTGACTGAAATAATAGATCAGGGTGGTGCAGTAGATATTGCTTACCTAGATTTCAGTGAGGCTTTTGACACTGTCGCACATAGAAGGCTTATTAATAAACTGAAATCTTTGAATTTGGATTTCAATATTGTTGAATGGATTAGACAATGGCTGAGTGACAGGCAACAGAGGTTTGTAGTCAATGGGGTATATTCGATGCAAGGTCTTGTTACTAGTGGGGTACCTCAGGGATCTGTACTTGGACCCATTCTCTTTAATATTTTTATTAGCGATATTACAGAAGGTCTTGTTGGCAAAGTATGTCTTTTTGCTGATGATACAAAGATTTGCAGCAGGGTTGATATTCATGGAGGGATAAGCCAAATGGCAAATTATTTAGCTAAACTAGAAAAATGGTCAGAGCAGTGGCAACTGACATTTAATGTGGACAAGTGCAAGATTATGCACCTTGGGCATAAAAACCCAAAAGCAGAATATAGACTATTTGGTACAGTCCTAACCTCAACATCTGAGGAAAGGGATTTAGGAGTAATAATTTCAGAGGACTTGAAGGTAGGTAGGCAATGCAATAGAGCAGCAGGAAATGCTAGCAGAATTCTTGGTTGCATAGGGAGAGGTATTAGCAGTAGGAAGAGGGAAGTGCTCATGCCATTGTACAGAGCACTGGTGAGACCTCACTTGGAGTATTGTACGCAGTACTGGAGACCGTATCTCCAGAAGGATATTGATACTTTGGAGAGAGTTCAGAGACTACTAAACTGGTTCATGGGTTGAAGGATAAAACTTACCAGGAAAGGTAAAAGCATCTTAACATGTATAGCTTGGAGGAAAGACGTAACAGGGGGGATATGATAGAAACATTTAAATACATAAAGGGAATCAACACAGTAAAGGAAGAGAGTATATTTAAAAGAAGAAAAACTACCACAACTAGAGGACATAATCTTAAATTAGAGGGGCAACGATTTAAAAGTAATATCAGGAAGTATTACTTTACTGAGAGGGTAGTGGATGTATGGAATAGCCTGCCAGCAGAAGTGGTAGAGGTAAACACAGTCAAGGATTTTAAGCATGCGTGGGATAGACACAAGGCTATCCTAGCTATAAGACCGGGAACGTAGGACTAATAAAAGTACTCCAAAAAAAATTGGGCAGACTAGATGGACCGAATGGTTCTTATCTGCCGACACTCTACATTCTATGTTTCTATGTTTCTATGATAATAAAGAACTTTATATTACAATTCTTGAGTTTGAACCCATGGCAATCAAACATCTTGATTAGGCATCAGCAATCTTAGTTTCATTCTCTTGCCTTTAAATGTATTATGCTCTCAGATGCCAGTTCTTTATTCCTGGCAGGCAATTACATACCGAGGAGTTTCTTCTCCTTGCCACCAGGCCCGCACTAGGACCTAAAATTTTAGACTGAGCAGCCTGTTTTTTTTCAAATTTCAAATAATGACAAATTTAATATATCAGTTTTGCATTGCCTATTTGTGATATTTAGTATGCCAGTACCCAGAGTGCACTTAGGACTTGCCCCAGCAGCCGCTTTGCAGTCACCAGACTTATCGCATTGGCCAGATTTGCCCTCAGGACTTGCCCCAGTGACCAGATTTGCCCTCAGAACTTTCCCCAGTGACCAGATTTGCCCTCAGAACTTGTCCCAGTACCCACCTTTGGACTTGCAGGACACACTTACAAAAACACACACAGACACACTTAAGCACAGTCACACTTACAGACACACTTAGACACATATAGATACACTTAAACACACTCACATACACACACACTTACACACGCAGTCACCCTTACACACACCCTTGAAAACACGCAGTCACCCTTACACTCATTCATACTGTCAGGGTTCTACCCTGACCTCCTGACTCATGTATTTCAAAGTCCTAAATTGTGTGCATTTATACCTTCTTCCTCCTATAGAGGCCTCCCTGACTTTTTTCAAGTATTACTTCCTCTCTGTTGGTGCCAGGTGGGTTTGTTAACTTTTGCAACCTACCCCTGTTAAATAGCTGCAGTTTAATGCAAACAGTTCTTTTGCATTGAAGTTGGATGCCTGACTTCTGAGAGCTGCTTCTTCTGTTCCTGATCCTCTGCTTAAAGCTCATTCTGAATTTCTACCCTGTTCAGGAACTGGCAAACTGAACCTGGGCAGTTAAACCAACCTGGAGGATGTTTTTCAGCATCTCCTGAGACCCTATGGCTACAGCAATATTTCTGCAGCTAAGTTGCTCCCTTAAAGTAACTCCTGTTTAGTCACCCTCTCTTGGGCAGTGGTGTATCTTGAATTTGTGCTGCCTTAGGCAGACAAAATCCGGGCACCCCCCTACCCAAGCTGCACACCCACGTTACACACCTAAGACATGCCCCATCACCTCCATTTCATGACCCCACATCACACATAACATTCAGACTCACATCAAGCTCATACTCCCATCACACACACACTCCTACTCCCATCACACACACACACACACACACACACACACTCCTACTCCCATCACACTCAGTCACACACTCCTACTCCCATCACACTCAGTCACACACTCCTACTCCCATCACACTCAGTCACACACACTGACTCCCATCACACACACTGTCTCCCATCACACACACTCTGACTCCCATCACACTCAGTCACACACACTGTCTCCCATCACACACACTCTGACTCCCATCACACTCAGTCACACACACTGTCTCCCATCACACACACTCTGACTCCCATCACACTCAGTCACACACACTGTCTCCCATCACACTCAGTCACACACACTGTCTCCCATCACACACACTCTGACTCCCATCACACTCAGTCACACACACTGTCTCCCATCACACACACTCTGACTCCCATCAGCACTTACCTATCCCTGGTGGCTAGTGGCAGGCAGCATGGTCCCTCCATGCTGCCTGTTCGGCTTCCCGGCGATTGTGCAGACAGGTCACGTGACCGGTCACGCGTATGAAGTCAGCGCGCCCATCACGTGACTGTCGGCACTTCCGTGTCACACTGCACGGGGAGCCGAACAGGCAGCATGGAGGTTTCTCTGTGCTGCCTGTTCGGCTCCCCGTGCAGCCTGGCAGGCAGAGTGATGGTGAGGGGGGATCTTCCGATCCCCTCTCACCTCCTTCTCTGCCTGCAAGCGCGGTCTTTTTTAAATTTTTATTTTAAAGGGCCGGGTTTTTTTTTACATTTTTTTTTTCAGTGCTGGGCATCCGCCAAGGAAATTTGCCGCCCTAGGCATCCGCCTAGGATGCCTCGCGGTAAATACAGCACTGCTCTTGGGTTTTCCTACTTAGTCACCCTCTCTCGGGTGTTCCTGCTTAGTCACCCACTCTCGAGTGTTCCTACTTAGTCACCCTCTCTCGGGTGTTCCTGCTTAGTCACCCACTCTCGAGTGTTCCTGCTTAGTCACCCTCTCTCGGTGTTCCTCCTACTTAGTTACCCTCTCTTGGGTGTTCCTCCTGCTTTGTCACCCTCTCTCGGGTGTTCCTGCTTAGTCACCCACTCTCAGGTGTTCTTGCTTAGTCACCCTCTCTCGGCATTCCTCCTACTTAGTTACCTTCTCTTGGGTGTCCCTCCAGCTTAGTCACCCTACCTCGTTGTTCCTCCTACTTAGTTACCTTCTTTTGGGTGTTCCTCCAGCTTAGTCACCATTTCTCGGGTGTTCCTGCTTAGTCACCCTCTCTCGGTGTTCCTCCTACTTAGTTACCTTCTCTTGGGTGTTCCTCCTGCTTAGTTAGGTTTGAGTAGGAACTGCAGTATGAACAAAGAGCCACAGCAGGGACTGTAGACAAAGCAGAGGTAGAGGTAGAGAAAGTTAAACAACATACAACCAGACACCTCATCTATCCCTGCACTGAAACTCTTTCCTGACCTGATAGAGGCCCTGACACATACACACCCTTACACAGGCACCATTACACACAGTGTCAAACCCAAACAGTCACACTTACATACATACATATACGCATAAATACACACACTTACACAAAAACAATTAGACACACATACACACTTACAGACAGACACACTTACAGTCACACAGATACACTAGCACACAGTCATACTAGACACAGACACACTTACAAATATTTCTTTTTTTAACAAAAAAAATTATACTGTTTGTCGCCCTCCATGCTCATTTACCTTCATGACAGTGTCTGCCTCCTATCCCTGCAGAGGCATACAACCAGCAGTCAGTTCATTCTGAGCACCAGATGTCAGCTGACATCGGGACCTCCTACAGTCTCAGAGCATGAGGAGGTGAAGCATGCACCCTCATGCGGCTCTCACCCCATGCAACCGGGTAGGTGTGGTTACCTTAGGCACTCATATGCAGGTTTCACCTTGAGGTTTTGTTGGCTGGCAATCCTACTTTCACATCAGATGATTTTATATTTGCTTTACATTTATGTTGTGCACACAAACAAATATGAATTAAATAAAATTATACCTGCATGAAATAATGAAATGTATCCCAAGATTATTAGTGACACCCTCACTTCTCATCTTCAGCACAGGGAAATGGGCCATCCACCCAAACAATCCACTCAGCCCCACTACTGGTGGGATTTTAAAAGCAACCAATCATCTCTTGCAGTCATTTGAAACTCCAGCCTGTTTTTTTAAGCTTTTTTTTGCTGGTAGGTAGATTAGTTTCATCTCACTCCCATTCATTTAGGAAGGCTTCAACTCATCTTGATCTTTATATTAAACAATTGTGCAATAAAAAATAAAAATATGTGAAAAGAAACACTAATAAATAATTATTGTGATGAAAAATAAAACAAATTTCAAGAAATACTTATGACATCAAATATTCTGGATGATTGATTGAAGATCTCCCAGAGTACCAGGTATTCAATATATGGAAAGAAACAGAGGGAAGAAAAATAGTGCTCTTTGTTTGCAAACAATAGTAGGGACGTTTTTGGATAGTAGGTGTTGTACTCACAAATTTGGGAGCAGAATCACTGCTCTATATCTAGATGTGAAAGGAGATTCGCAGGGATTGTGGGGGACTTCAACTCTTCAAGATTTGCTTGTATGAATAATATCACAGTATATTGGCATTCACATAAAAAAGAGGAACAATCTCGTAGTGAAGCACAGTAACAACAATATTTTAATCGAGACAGGGGTAAAAAGAGGCTTACTTAAAAATAATGTGAGTTAGAATTTCTTCAACTCACACAAAGCGCAGTAAAGTGCAGAACTGTCTGATGGCCATCACCTGGACCGAAGATTGCGAGCGCAGGTTATCAAAGCAGCATTCGTTGGGACTGTCCAATGCACCAAACACAATAAATGAAGATAGTCCGGATAGCGTCCGTTTGCCTTAGCAATTTGAAGCAATATACATGATCGGAATGCGGAAGTATGCGGAGAGGAGGGGTGTGTCAAAGATGCATTTCACCGGGTGGGGCTTCCTCAAATGTACCTTGAGGAAGCCCTGCCCGGCGAAACGTGTCTGTGACACACCCCTCCTCTCCGCATACTTCTGCATTCCGATCATGTATATTGCTTCGAATTTCTAAGGCAAACGGACAATTATAACGGACGCTATCTGGACTATCTTCATTTATTGTGTTTGGTGCATTGAACAGTCCCAACGAATGCTGCTGATAACCTGCGCTCCCAATCTTCGGTCCAGGTGACGACCATCAGACAGTTCTGCACTTTACTGCGCTTTGTGTGAGTTGAAGAAATTCTAACTCACAATATTTTTAAGTAAGCCTCTTTTTTCCCCTGTCTCGATTAAAATATTGTTGTTACTGTACTTCATTACGAGATTGTTCCTCTTATTTATGTGAATGCCAATATACTGTGATATTATTCATACAAGCAAATCTTGAAGAGTTGAAGTCCCCCACAATCCTTGTGAATCTCCTTTCACATCTAGATATAGAGCAGTGATTCTGCTCCCAAATTTGTGAGTACAACACCTACTATCCAAAAACGTCCCTACTATTGTTTGCAAACAAAGAGCACTATTTTTCTTCCCTCTGTTTCTTTCCATATATTGAATACCTGGTACTCTGTGAGATCTTCAATAAATCAGCCAGAATATTTGATGTCATAAGTATTTCTTGAATTTTTTTTTATTTTTCATCACAATAATTATTTATTAGTGTTTCTTTTCACATATTTTTATTTTTTATTGCACAATTGTTTAATATATATTTGCGCTCCTCTCTTTTTCTTTTCTTCTTTTGGCACATGTAGAAATAAGAGGTGATTTTCTACTGAGTAGTGAGCTGCATACATAGAATTTTTGTCATACAATAATAGTAGCGCCGTACACTATTGTTTTCGTAATATTTCATCTTGATCTTTGCAAAAATGGTTAGTGAATACCATTTTGAGAGGTCAAGATGAGACATCCTAAGGGGTATGGGGGAGTTTAAATTAGTGCTAATCTCGACCTCCAATCTTGGATTTTAGTGACTAGACCCCAAAGTCATTAATTCATATATTTTAATTGGATTATTGGTTGTGTTAAATAACCAGCTTATAACAGAATATTTCTAAAAGCGCACTTGCATTAAACTGAGCAAATGACAAACAAACATTGAAACCAGCAGGATCTTAATTTATTTTATTTTTTATGTTATCTTAATTTTTCATTAAATGTATACTAATATTTATATATATATATATATTTTAAGTTAGTATAGTATAAGATGTATTTATTTAGTACTACATATATGTATATAGAAATTAAAAGATTAAACATTGCGTTTTTTTTAAATTGTAATATGTCAGCAATAAAAATTGTTTTAAAAAAGAAAATCTATGTAATATTCTTTTTTTTAAAATATTGGGATAAAAACAATGTGAAATATTAGTCAATGTATAAAAAAGTGAAGCTACCAGCAATAACATTACATTGGTTTTCATAGTCATTTCTCCACTTTTAGAACTTTGCAATAACTTGATTCTTTCTATACAAAGTCCATTGGCTTTAAATACAGTTACGGTAATGATATTTTACAATACAATTTACTTTGTGCAAAATATAGTTAAAAGTAGTGTACTGAAAGATGTTTTTAAAATTTGAACATTAACAATATCAAAAAAAGAAAAATGACTTTCAAATCTTGTCATTACATTACATTAAACTTACAGTTCTGGTAGCTCACTATTGTTACTTAACAATGTTAATTAGGGCTGTCAAAAAAGTTAGATTGACTTTTTGTGTAAACATGACAATGTTCTCCATCAGAAACACAAACAATACATTTTTCTATTCTCGGGTCAAAAAAAATAGCTTCTTGGACTTATTTCAACTTCACTGTCTAACTAATCAGTATTCTCAAGTGTATTCTCGAGTGTTTTTGATTTAGCAAATATATAAATTATATATATTTTTTGTATTTTTAAGCAAGATAAAAATTCACCCAATAGAGTATTTTAGGAAACAAAATTAAATAAACTATATCGACATAGGACACGTACTACCTTTTTTGGTTTGTATTTTTCTTTACTTATGCTTTTGCATGATACATATTCTGCATGTACAGTTGTGTTATTTAATGTGCTTAGTTTAACTTTCCGGTTAGGTCACTATTATAATTGAAGTTCTATATTTTCTGTTGTTTTTAATTACCCATTCCTATTATTGTTTCCTAATACACCTTGCTTTTCTTTATAGTTAATTATTGCACATATGTTTACACTTTCTCTGTATGGGTGGTTTAAAAATGCACTGCACTGACATTTTTATGTATTTATTCAATTGGATTTGGGTGTAAGATTTTGTTTTGATGTCACATATAATTCCTAATGATGTAATGTCGTAAAATTAAGAAGACAAGATTGTAACAAGATATCATTATTCACAATCCAGCTGCTCATATATCAAGACAGTCTTTCCCTTTTACATCCTGGTTGCAGTTCATACTGATAAAGCAAGATACCTGTTTTCTCTATAATGTTCATATATTAAGAACATCTTTCCCCTTTCCTTGCTGGTTGCAGTCCATAATGATGAAGCAAAATAAGTGTTCCATGGTATGCAAAAGGCAATTTATTATAGTTAAGTGAAAGATTACATATAGTAATACTTATAGTATACTTATTTTAATTTGAAATGTTTCAATTGAAGAATGCAAAAACCTACTGCCCCCTGATGGAGCTATGTGGAGCAAAGAGGGCTATGATAAGGTACTTTATTTGTGTTCTTTAAATGAACCGTGTCAAATGTCTATGTTTGATAGCATCTTTCAAGTAAACATAACTTATTTTAATGTATACGTTTGTCCTATAAGTAAGAACTCTAAACCATATACTGATCAACCATAACATTATGACCACTAACAGGTGGCTAGCTGACGGAGCCAGTGTGATGCTTTGGGCAATGTTATTGTTGTTTAAAGCCTGATAAATGTACTTTAGTTTGGCTTTACAAAATCTGAAATGCATTGCACGAGCAACACACCATAGCAACTACTGTGAGTCTTCATTGTCCCTCTGTGTAGTATGCCTGATGTCCTTCTAGGTGATGTGAGTCAGGCACACACATCTGGGCTGTCCCGTGGGCCCCCAGCCCCTGCTTTCTATGTTCACAGCGCATAGCGCTTGTAAACTATTTTTCTGGCGAGCCGCATCTGCTGGATGCGACGACCGTAAAAAAAAAAGAAAAAAAAACTGATGCCGGATGTGACTCTTTCCCTCCTCCGTGCAGGAGGGAAGACTGCACGGAGGAGACATCCGGCCGGGGACACGGAGCAGAAGCAATCGGTGAGTACTGGGGGGGGGGGGGGATGGAGAATACAGGCATCTGAATGGCACAGTATTACAGGTATCTGGCACAATATTACAGGCATCTGACTGGCACAATATTACGGGCATCTGACTGGCACAATATTACTGGGCTCTGACTGGCATAATATTCCTGGTGTCTGACTTGCACAATATTACAGGCATCTGACTGGCACAATATTACAAGCATCTGACTGGCACAATATTACTGGTGTCTGACTGGCACAATATTACTGGGCTCTGACTGGCATAATATTACTGGGCTCTGACTGGCACAATATTACTGGGCTCTGACTGGCACAATATTCCTGGGCTCTGACTGACACCATATCACTGGGCTCTGACTGACACAATATTACTAGGCTCTCACTGGCACAATATTACTGGGCTCTGACTGGAATAATATTACTGGGCTCGGGCTGGCACAATATTCCTGGGCTCTGATTGGCACAAAATTCCTGGGCTCTGAATGGCACAATATTCCTGGGCTCTGACTGGCACAATATTCCTGGGCTCTGACTGGCACAATATTACTGGTATCTGACTGGCACAATATTACTGGGCTCTGAATGGCACAACAATTATGGCATCTTAATGGTACAATAATACTGGTATCTTAATGGGCAAATTGGCTGGGGCATCTTAATAGTACAATATAACTGGTATCTGAATGGCACAATAATATTGGCATTTTAATGGGAAACATGTCTGTGGCATATTTATGGCAAAATAATACTCAATATTAATGGCAAAATAATATTGGCATATGGATGGGCACATTGACTGTGGCATATTTAATGGACAAACGGTGTCCTATTTTAACAGGCAAACTGTCTGTTGCATATAAAATGAAAAAGTGACAAGTGGCATGTTCTGTGGAAAAATAACATGTACTATGGGGGAAAGTGACAATGTGGCTTTTTTTCTGCATGGGCAGTTCAGTGGAACAAAGTGAAACTGTGGTATGTTCTGTGGGGCAAATTTATACTGTACCATGCAAAATTGTGTAGGTTCAATATGAGTGCAAGCCATGTGCTGTTGGTGCAATATAGGTGCATGACAAGTGCTATGGGTGCAATATAGGTGCATGACAAGTGCTGTGGCTACTCTATGGGGCTGTGTTAAGTCCTTTAGGTGCAATGTGAGTGCAGAAAAAGGGAATAAAAACAAGAAATGCAACTCTTCAATAACATTTTTATTACATATGAAAATAGTTGAATATAATATTAAGAAGTCCATGTAAGTATAAATGCAACTAGTGAGAGAGAGTGAGATGTGTATAAATATATATGAACATATGTAAGTGCTCTCTAATATCTGTGTATGTTTTTGTCATTTAGGTAATGAGTAGTTGTAGTGCAGTGTTGCATAGTAAGATGGTATACATATTGCAGCCATATATACACATTTTGTATCCAAATATACAGTTTATAAACTGCAATTATACACGTAATATACAGATTTTTTTCAATGCAATAAAAATACTCACTGCAAGAAAAGTCTAACTGTGTGTGTGCTTATTTTTGTTTTTTTTGTGTGTGTGTGGGGGGGAGGTAACATTGAGATGGATAGAGTGATTGCATGCAGGGGAGGGGGCAGGGTCCAGGGGGCCCAAGCAAATGCTTGCCCAGGGTCCAATCACTATTAAAGATGGCCTTGCATCTGGGCATACCATGAATACTCATGGAGAGAAAGAAAAGGAGGGATATAAGACCAACACTGCCTAATAAAGCCATACCAAACTTATGAGGCCTATGCTGTGTTCTCCGTGCAGAGAGGGACTTCCTGACTTTTTGAGTTTAGACAGGCCTTTTATATGTGGGACTAGTCTGATATGTTGCATGGATATTCTCTCTCTGTAATTTCTCAGGTACGCAGAGACTTCTGAATGTGCTCTTTTCCTATATGCCAGATTATTACGTTCTGTCAGTTTATGGCTAAGCTTTCACACATAATAATCTTCTGTTCAATAAAGTAATATTGTCTGATAAAACATCTTTAATCGCATGTCATACATATTGGTTTTATGTTAAGAGAAAACCAAAGGGAATTAAACATGGTTCTAGGCAGCCATCTTTTGGGAGTTTTTTGATCCGATGATCGTTCTTTCAGTAGGGAATATTCTGTTCCTCTAGTGATGTCATCACTGTACATGAGCACATGTACATGAGCAAGGTCACTTAGGTTCCACACAATGTATTCTTTTCCACCAGCAGAGCAGCAGAGGAAGTGACTAAATGAACCAAAACTGATACATGCTCAGTGCCAACACACAGTGTGGCAGTACCTGTATAATAGTATGCAGGGGAGGGCTTTAGTAGAATATTAAAAATGTGACTTTTGAAAAATGCCTGCATCAAATCACACTGGAAAAAAGCCTGTGCACTATTCAGGCAGTAGTCTTCCACTAGTGAGTTTGGGGACTAGACTGTCCCTTTAAATAAAACAATAATGCTATAAAATATATTGTGGAGATTTTTTGCACCTTTAACATGACTGAACCATAACAGGGTAGAAAAGGACTTAAAATCACATGAGATGGAAGCCAAATAAACAGATATGTAACATTTAAACTACAATAAATGAATAGATACAGTAGGTTAATTTCTATATATTAGATGACACAAGTATTTGAGTATTTTATTCAAGTTCTTGTAATGTCTAAACAAGATCCTGTTTATTAAAATAAATAACCTTTCTGATATAGAAATGTAATATCTTTCTACAGCAATCAAGGGAAAACAATTTGATGTGGTAATGTATAGACTCTGCATTGCTGCATTTTTTTTAGGGGACTTTAAAGTACATTACACTATTTTATTTTCACCTCATTGAGTGCTAAATGTAGTGGTGACTGCTAATTGATTTCTTCTATACATTCCTGTCACTGAATATGCAATAATACAGAATGTACAGTTTGTCTTATAACATATTTTGTAATAGGGATTCTAATACAATGAATGCATTTCTACATTAATACACACTCTGCTGGAAGATGTTAGTTGTTACCTAGCAAGTGAACACTTACTATTTTTCTTGGATATCTGAGTTCTTTCATATGGCATATATATACAATCAAAACAGATAGAAGGAAGATTTCCATATGATATGTAACAATGTATATCTTTTTTATAGGCCTGTCTTACTCCAATAATAATAATACAATATCAGAATAATAGTACTAACAAATATATATAGAAGAACGACAATAAATAAAGTTACAAATACATTTACAAATACATTTATGCAGATGAGACATAACGAGAGCTACAGATGGCTTATTTTATCTATCCATAATTTCCAGGACAACTATCCTATTTAATAATACCCATTACTATCTTATAGAATAGAGACTTGATTTGTAATCAAAGGCCAGCTCAGAATGTAATGCTTAGTAGATACTATAATATGAACAATGACTGCTTTCTGTACAAAAAAAAAAACACATTTATGCAAATACAAAACTATTGCCATAACCCTTTCCACCAAACTCAGCATAACTACAAATAATACTTAAAAACATATAATATCTGGATGGGTAAGTGCATAGTTATCCATACTTTATCCCTAGAGGTTTTCGTTTCACAGATTTTGTATTCCCTTTTACTCTTTTCCAACCAATTCATCCTTAACTATCCTCCATATTTCCCCTTCCCATCAATCTTCTCTGCACCTTTGTCTTCCTTTCACTTCTCCAACCTCTTCTTGCACCACTAATAGGCTGTTAATTTATTTATCCAATTCTCCCAAAAGGCAAGGAACTCACTTATTTGCCATCTGGACAGCACAATCCTCCTTTCTCTCCTTAAGAAGAAGACCGCATGCTCCCTAGTCAAGGCCCAATTGCTCATCCTACCTGCCAAGTGTATATGGACCAGAATTTTCATGCCTCCCCTAACTAGTTTTGGGACATCCAAATGTAACAAGACTCTCTCTGCTGTTAATTGCCAACTTATGTTAAAAAGGTATCTTTGGGCCAAACTATTCCAGAACACATCCCTGGACAATTCCACCAATTATGCAGGAAATCTGCCCTCCTTGTCCCACATTTCCAACAGTGTCAGCTCATCTTACTGATTTTCAGTAATATCAAGTACCACCTATTTAATACTTTATACTGTATTTCATTAAGATTTAAAAAGTTGAGAGCTCTATACACTACATTCAAAGACTTATACCACTCTACCTCGTGATCCTAATATTCAGATCTTGTTCCCAAAGTGAGATAACCACCATTGGGGAAGATATTTTTATTGTTCTTACCAAAATATGAGATTATTCTACTAGATGTTCTCACATTCTTGATTCAGTAATTTCATTAAGGTTTAACGGAGTATCACTGTTTATATGTTTATGAATAAATCCCTTTAATCTGAGTTAATTAAATATATCCTTGCTTAGAAAAACAAGGAGGAATAAATTCCTTCTGTAGATCCATGAATGCCTTAATCTTGCCTAAATTCAAGATAAAAAATTTCAAGATATCTATATCTTGCACTAATCTTCTATTTTCTTGATTGGGAGGCAAGTTATTAATGTCCCTTCTAGTCCTATTCAATGTTGTATTTTATTACAATTGTTTAGGATATGCTTAAAGGTTATACCATTGATTATTCTCTTCAGTGGGTCTAACATGTCCCCTTTTTTAAAATCTCCAGAATATCCCATCCAGGTCTTTCCTATATTTATTCCCTTGATTTTCCACCTTCTACCAATCATCTGTCTTGGAATCCCCCTCTCCTCTCTTTTTTGATGCTACTTGAATATACATTGTTGGGGGTCTTAACTTCCCAGATAAACTATGTGAAAGATGACTGTATCAACTTTATTAAGCTTCCTAATCCCCATATCTAGTGGTTCTAATGTGAGTATATACAGAGGGAGGGAGACCTTGCCTTGTTCCATTTTTTATTTTAAACAATTTATAACAGATCCCAGATCCCACAAGTCTATACATTGGTGAAGAATACAAAGCCATGATTGCCCTGAATATCGACCCCTATATCCCAAACCTTCTCAGAGTCATATATCCACAGCTGACCATTTCAAATGCATTTTCCATGTCTAAAGATGGGGTCAGCTAGGGCCCCCTTCTCCTATGAGTGTCCTTATACAGGCCCATTATGCCTTTCACATTATCTACAGAAGATCTATCTTGGATAAACCCCTCCTGATCCCTATATATTAGTACTTTCACGACCCCTTTGAGCCTATATACCAAATTACCTGAATATATCTGATATCTGATAATCCATTTTTAATAGAGATAACGGTTTATAGCTTGTAATTTCCCTTCAATATTTCTTCCGGGACATCTATATATATACAGCCACACAAATATGCTTGTATATTGAAATAAATGTGAAACAAAATAATTAACGTTGTAATACTTAATTGATACAGTTTACAGAAATACATAGTTGATTGGAGGTCTCCAACTCGGTTGTCAAGTGAACAAAAAAATAAGAACAGAAACAAAACAATAGTGTTTAAAGGAAGACGGGTGAATGAGAAAATTGCGAACTAACAAAGGTGGAGCAGTCCACTGCTCTTTTGTAGCGTGTTTGGAAAATGTATCAATTTTTTATTCTGGTGTTGCAATGATATGTTACTTTTTCTCAATCACAGAAGGGTTTACGTCACTTCAAAGGCCAATATTCGATTACATATGATATCAAAAATGGCAGTTATATAAAACAATAAGAAAAGGCACATATGCCACAATAGTGTGGTAATGTACAAAACGGTTTAATGTATAAAAAGGTTTAAAACCTGACATAAAACAAATGTGAACACACTTTGGTAACTCACACAATGCACAGGATCGGCATAAACCATCCGACCATGGTAATGCTGGCTTTTCCACCACCATGCAGGGTCTCAGAGTTGCAGCATATCGGCAGGTATTCAATCCTACAGGGCATGAAAAAACGGCTTCTGGCAGCTTGGTATAGGCAGATGAGAGGCTCATAAAGAGGAGGGGGTGTTTCGCCTACATGTGGCTTCATCAAGTACACACCCCCTCTATTATGACACTCACTATTTATTGGCTGTGCTGCTGCACCCCTCCTCTTCATTCAACTAGTGGTCTACTCACATAAAATGTGCAAACATTCAATAATTATAAAATTACCTTCTAATACCCAGAACAAATATCTTTCAAATTAGCATATATTTTTCACTTTGTTTATCGTTAACTACTCATTTTTTTCAGATGTTTTCACTCTGTGCCTGCCGATTAGGGACAATATATATGAACGATATATAGGGACGAAATATAGTTGTTTTAATTGTTCCGGATACACTAAAAAATGGACACACATTGAATATAAATTACTTTAAACATTTACAATTACCTTTTATTACTTGAGACAGATATATTGGATATATATTATTTATCTTGTTCACTAACAACTAGTGTTGAGAGAACCCGAACCGCACTGTTCGGGTTAGTACTGAACATTACGGTGTCCGTACCCCGGATCTGAACCTTGACATTTCACTGTATGTTCGGGTTGGAGTTAGAGGTTCGACTATAAACCGAAAGTCTTTAAACCGAAAGTCATTCGGTTTATTGACTTTCTTTTTATAGAATAGCAATAGCATTACATGTATTCTATAAAATGAAAGTCTATAAACCAAATGTCTTTCGGTTTATAGACTTTCGGTTTATGGAATACATGTAATGCTATTGCTATTCTATAAACCGATTGACCTATTCTTATGAATGGGGACTCTATTTTGGTTTATAGAATAGCAATAGCATTACATGTATTACATCTGAGTCAAATAGAACCATCAAATACTGTGCTTACAGCGCACTTTGAAAAATTCGAATAATTTTGGGTGCTAAATAGTACATTTGCGTCTTGCGGTTCACTTCATATCTGAGAGTCAAATAGAACCGTCAAATACTGTGCTTACAGGGCACTTTGAAAAATTCTAATTGTTGTGCTAAATAGTACATTTACTTCTTGCGGTGCATTTTATGTAGTCCAATAAACAAAAAAAAAACAAAAAAAAAATACAAATAAAAAACAGTGTTGGCCACCTCCTCCTCCAGCACCGCTTCCACCTACACCGCCACGGTCACCGCCTCCTCAACCTATGGGTCACTTAGTATAAACTGAAAGAGAATACCCTGCACTCCAACTCTCTCTCAAATGGATAATTCTGTTGATCCTCCTGGCAGCCATGCTTTAGATTTATGTTCTTCCAAAGCTAAAATCAAAGATTCCATCTAGTGCTATTTTATGGCTCAGCTGTATTTGTAATTTGTATGTATTTTATGTTATTTTAAGTTATTTCCCTATCCACATTTGCTTGCAGGGCACTTGTCCTACTCTCACCCATATTTTAATTCCTTTTGCAGCCCTCTAGCCCTTTCCATGACTTTTTTAGAGGCACTTTAGTGGCCAAAAGTCGGTGTCCCCATTGACTTCAATGGGGTTCGGGTTCGGGGTCAAGTTCGAGCCCGGACCCGGACATTTTTTCAAAGTGCGGTTGAACCCGCCGAACCCGAATATCCAGGTGTCCGCTCAACTCCACTAAAAACACATATATAAAAGTATTACAAAAATCAATGTGCAAAGAATGCAATTATCCTATCTTGTTTAAACACAGAGCTCTTTTGCATTAAACTACATTTGTGTATATAGAAAATCATTTTGGATAAAACATAAAATTATCAATAAAATCCTAAGAAATAAGAAGAAGAAAAAAGAAAGAGACAAACATATATTATACTAAAGCATATGCCCAGAGCAACATTTTTTGGATCTTAAATTATCATATACTAGCAGTCCCAACACCTAAAAGAAGAAAATAGTGGGGGAAAAGGAGGGGGGATGAGGAAAAAAAAGGATGAATGAACACAGAACTGGAAACCCAGCAAAAGTTGCTCAGAACCAACGTAGAAAATTCAAAAGCCTATGTTATAAATATACTTCATAGAAAATTAAACAGATCGAATTCTATGTTCATTCCCACAGGTGTCAAGGTATTTAAGATATAAACCCATTTCTGTTTGGCCTATAGATTTTTTTTAAAAATCCTCTCCTCGCCAATGTCTCCTCAATTGCAAGATTCCCATAAATTTAAATTCATTCGGGTCTGCCTGATGGTATGTTTCAAAATTTGCAGACACACTGTTTTCCATATACCGGTATTTATTTTTTATATTAGTCATGTGTTCCCCAATATGTTTATACAGTGGTCTTATAGTCCATCCTACATATTGTAACCCACAAGGACAAGTTAATACATAGATCATGATAGCCCCTGTATCTACAAACTGCATTGTATCCATCTGGGCCAGGAGACTTTCCTATCTTTAATTTGTGTTTTGGTTTATTGGCTTATATAGAGGGCAGACTTCGGAATAAATGTACCCTCAAAATAAACTTTTTTATTTATGTCCTCTACCTTCGGTGCAATATTAAAAAGGTTCTGGTAGTAATTATTAAACACCTGACCAATTTTGGCTGGGGAAATATAAATGTATCTGTTAAAATACATTTTTGTTATGTTTCTAGCTCTTTTCCTTTTCTTTTTTTTTATTTGAGAGTAATTTATCAGCTTTATTAACTTTGTAATAACTGGATGTCTCCAAGGTTCTATTCATCTTAGTTAGCAATTGAAGATTTATTTTCTGATTTATCTCCTCAATCGTCCTGGTATTATCAATTGATAGTGTCTGTTTATTTATCAGAGATATCTCATGGAGCTGAATATATCTAAGTCTAAAAGACTCTTCTACCTGTTTTTCTTTTCATGGGCTCCAATTTTTATTAGAAGATCCAGAATGATGCTCTTGAAGTAGAGCAAATCCATTCTTTTAAGATGATCCACATTTTCCAACTTCCTCAGCAAATAACTATTCAGTAACATGGTAACAGTTGGATATTCTTTCATGGCAGTATTGTAACGGTGTAGTGATCAAAGTTTAGGATCCACGATGCAGGGCATGAATAATATACCTGAAATCTTCTTGTACAACTGATCACCAGGTCTTTGAGAGGTAGTAGAAGGTCTTCATTCTAAATCAGAGATATCCTTGGTTGAGCCGTGGACACTGCTGAAAAGGTAAATAACCACACCTCTACCTCTCTCCGAAAAATGGTTAAGGAAATACTAATGACAGAAGGTTCTTGTATAGATAACTCTAGATAACTGGAACTCAGGATATCTGGACCCACAACAGTACTGGTTCTGAGACACTGGATAACACACAGCCACTGGTACTGAGTACTGAGAAATCTTTAGACACACTGCTGTACTGGTTCTGGAACTCAGTATAATATACAGCTACTGATATTAGAAACATAGAAACATAGAAACATAGAATGTGTCGGCAGATAAGAACCATTCGGCCCATCTAGTCTGCCCAATTTTTTTTTTGAGTACTTTTATTAGTCCCCCGTTCCCGGTCTTATAGCTAGGATAGCCTTGTGTCTATCCCACGCATGCTTAAAATCCTTGACTGTGTTTACCTCTACCACTTCTGCTGGCAGGCTATTCCATACATCCACTACCCTCTCAGTAAAGTAATACTTCCTGATATTACTTT
Source organism: Pelodytes ibericus (assembly GCA_036172795.1). Lineage (NCBI taxonomy): Eukaryota > Metazoa > Chordata > Amphibia > Anura > Pelodytidae > Pelodytes > Pelodytes ibericus. The sequence continues at coordinate 219,687,092 of CM069857.1, read as the reverse complement.
TAAATCGTTGCCCCTCTAATTTAAGACTATGTCCTCTAGTTGTGGTAGTTTTTCTTCTTTTAAATATGCTCTCTTCCTTTACTGTGTTGATTCCCTTTATGTATTTAAATCTTTCTATCATATCCCCCCTGTTACGTCTTTCCTCCAAGCTATACATGTTAAGATGCTTTAACCTTTCCTGGTAAGTTTTATCCTTCAACCCTATTCTATTGAGATGGTGAATGTTACACAGCCACTGATTTGAGACACAGGATAACACACAGCCATTGGTACTGAGGTTCTGGATGATTGGACTCACAGCTGTACTGGTTTTTGAACAATGGATACATACAGCCACTGGTTCTGAGGACTAAGATAGCTGGACACACAGCCACTGGTTCTGAGATACTTAATGCAGGAAACAGAGTGGAAGCCGAGATCAGGATAACAGAAGAAAGGATAATCAAGGGGAAGCCAAGGGTCTTGTACACAGGAATGAAGAGCAGCCAATGGTCAGGCAAGCCGGGTCAGGAATACAGGAGTCAGAATAACAATAATCAACAGGTAACAAATAACAGGCTCCAAAGGACTTATTACAAACAAAGGTAGACGGTAACTGAGTGGTTTAAATACCAATCTGGTATTTATGATAACCAATTGCCAGACAGGGGTAGGAACCTGTAACCATGCACCCTTTTTGCAGGCTTATCCAGACCGTATCCAGGCTTTTCTGTATCCTTCTTGCTTTGCTTTCTTATTAGCTATGCTTATTCCTGCCTTGCCTTGTATTCCTGCCTTGCCTTGTATTACTGCCTTGCCCAGTATTCCTGCTTTGCCAAGTATTCTTGTCCTGCCCTGTATACCTGTCCTGAGTTATTTCAGTTGGATGTCCTGTCCCTTTAAATGCCCTGTATGCCTGTCCTGCCCTGTATACCCGTCCTGCCTTTATACCTGTCCTGCCCTTTATTCCTCTCTGCCTGCCCTTATGTATCATTTCAGGTTTTCTCTCTATCCCTCTGCTCTGTCAGTTTTCTATTTAAACTACACCCGTTGCTTTTCAGTCCTTTGCAGCAGTCTACAGATATTTTCTTTGTGTTTAAGTTTAATGTCATTTATGTGTCTTAGATTCTATTTATGCTTTGCTAATATTATGTTTTAGTTAGGGACTTGCCTAGTGTGGGGTACCTTGACGTGGTTGGCAAGCTAACATCTAAATTGGCTTATTTGTTTGAACCAAACCCCCACCTTTGTTATCTTTAATGTTAGGCTAGTTCCTGTATTTATGTTTGTTCCTTTGTATGCATCTCTTGTATTCCTAAGTCCTGTTCCCTGCAGTATGTTATTCTCTGCAACCCTGTACCTTGCCTTGTTTATTCTTAGTTGGTTTCTGTTTTATCTTGCTTATGTTTACCATCTGTCCTATAGCCCTGCACTCTGTATTTCAGTTCTGCTCTCCCTCAGTCACTTTTCTGTTTCAGGTCTGCTTGGCCACTTAGTTCATTCACTCTTAAGCCCTGGTATCTGTATACAGCAGCTGCTCCACAGGGCCTGGTTGTGGCTGCAAAGACTTGGGGTCCCAAACCTCCAAGCAATTGCAGTTACCCAGCACCAGGTCCTGTGTCTCCACCCTGCACTGTAGCTCCTGATCTCGGGCGCTCAGGGTCCCTTTACCATTCTGGACCCCGTGCATTACAGAACCAATCACTGAGCAGAGTTACAATGAGATCTATCACTCCCGTCATTCGGCCATGCACATAGAGTGCCGCGCGGTCATTTTGTTGGTTACTGGACTCTGGAAAGATGGAGTCACAGGACTTTGATGGGAGCTACACAGAGTTAGGCGAGTCTATTGCAGAAGAATGTGGGGAGCAGCGCGATGAGGATCAGGTACGGGTTTTACAAGTATTTAACATGCATTGCATGGTGTCGTTAGCTCAGGAGCGTGACACCTGACCCTATATATCAAGATTTCTTGCATATATATAGAAACAGTAACTCCTGTCTATAAAACAAGTAAATTAAAAAACATCTGATATCAATATTCAGGACTTCAGTGGCTTAAAATCAGCAATGCAGCGATCAGTGATTTTCTTTAACCATAAAAAACTATAAAAAATACCATGAGCATTTGTATACTAAATGTTGACTGGGACAGCGGATTTTATTATTAAAGGTATGGTGAGTGGTGCATTCAAATTCACATACGTGGAGACATCTTTACATTAAAACTTTTTTCACATGCCGTAATGACAGCCATTTTTTTTTTTTTTACTTACATAGACACACATGTGTATATAGATATTTCGCCACATATAGGGAGCTAAATATCCATGAAATAACCAGGAACATCTGGTTAACTAAAACATTTTTCCCATACATTTTGTGAGGCTATTAAGGAATCTGTAGTAAAGATGGATAAAACGAGTCAGTTATTTATCATGAAGGATTACAATTTGTGATTGGCAATTAAAAGACACCCACGTGGAGATTGCAGCTGTAATTAAGTACCCTCATCTCTCTTTGTTATTTTACTGTTATTTATTATAGAGATTTATTAAATTAACTGAACAGAGGTGAAGGTTGGAATGAAACAAAATGGAAAAATGTATGACTCTAAATATTAATGCATGTGATTTCAAGTGGTATATAAGGCTTATGATGTCTTTTAGTTTATTATGCATGCTTCTGTTAATTTTTTAACTTTTAGATTAATGATATAAATTACTGATTTTGCTTTGTTTTCTTAATGATTTTAGTTACACAACTAGCTTAAAATATCCATCTTCTACAAGAAATGCAGCAAGGAAGCAGGCATGTTGGTAAGTAAATTTGGTCACTAGGCAAGTTTCTACCTGGCATGGAATTACACGCAAATGGACCACATTGCCACAATGCCCATACTTTAAAAAATGTTTAGTTAATAGCCATGGTGATATTTTGGCTCCTCGGATCTCACACTTGGAAAACTTGAAATATTCAGATTTAAAGACTCTTCACTTAAAGTAATATGTCAGGATACAGAAATTATATTACAAACAGTAATAGTGCAAGACTTTTCTTACTTGTAGAACTGCAACAACATAATTAAATATTAGTCATCCTAATAACTTAATTTGTCATACTAGGATTACAGAATTACATAATCATATCCAGAGTAGTGGATGACCAGAGCTAGGCAGGCAGCAACATTACTGGAATTAGTGATCAGTTAGTGATGTTCTGTGGACCTCCACAGACCTTGCCAAGGATGAAGCATGTCTTTGGAAGGGTGTGTATGAGGGCTGAAAAGTATGTTGGTGTTAAGTTGAAAAACTTAAATCTTAGTTCAATAATAAGTAATTCCTTATTCATCTGCATACATGATTTCCCTGAATTAGAAATCTGATATATTCATATCCCTTATGACTTTTTGACCAAATGCACACTTCTATGCATTCTTTAAAGTTGTAATTTAGCAATTTACACATATTCAGATATTGTTTAAAGCTCTTTGCAGTGGAATAATAATTGTGTTGCTAAATGCCAAACATACACACTTCTTTCTCAGAAAAAATGAATGGAACCTATGGCCTTGAGGTGCTGTGGATAAAATGGTTTAGCTGCAATATGTGCTATTATCAATAGTGAAATCTTATCCCAAATATTCAGTATTTGGGTTTCACCAAATTTAATAGCTATATTTGAAGAATTACTATTTAAAAAAGTATGGGGGGGTTTAAAAAATCGAGACTTTATAAAAGACGTATTAAAAAGGAAACAAGGATTGGGTGTTCCAGATCTGAAGGACCTGCATGATTCAATTATGTTCTCCCACTATTTTGTTTATGATAAAAAAATCTAAAAGAGAATTGGGATGGTTTCAATGTGAAAAAGTAACTTAAAAGACTTAGATCCAGTGGATCTATACTGGGTTTCCTCCCACATTTATAGTGCTCCAAGTAAATAATCCATTGATAAATTCCATATTACAGAAAATGAGGAAAACGTTAAAAAAAACCTCATATTTTAACTCATTAACCCCACCTATTATGTTTCAGAAATATATTCCCCTTCTAGATCTATGGAAATGGATGAGATGCGCTATAGAAAAACTGGGAGATATAACGGATGAATTATCAATACTACACTTTCATCTTCTCTACTCGCCTCTGAAATATTTACTTACAGCTGAATAAAACATTTTTTGAGAATGAAAGTCTTTTAGCCCAAACAGTTTTAGATGAATTTGTTAGTAAGCACCATGGAACCAGAATAGCATCTAAAACTATAAAATTGCTTCAGGATTAAAAAAAAAAAATAGAAAAACTAAGGTCCATATTAAAATGGGAATCTGACTTAGAGGTATGGGAGGAGGCATGGAATAGAACATGACAAGCTTTCCAGATCCTCAACATACAGGAGAATACTATTAGAATTCTGCATCGCTGTTATGTAGAACACGGAAATTTTATAAACAATCTATTATTGGAGATACATTGATTATGAAAGGCTCATGGTGATTAAGCTTACCTGTGAAGATGGTCATGGTATATTAAAAAACATTTAGTATCCAATGTTGATTAATGGATGAATCCAGAAAGAAATTTTCGAAATTATGTACCATTGAAAATCTGCTGATTGTGAAACATTTGTTTTAAAATGTGAAAATAATGACTTGTGATATGTATTAACTTTTCTACTCTAATATTTAAGATTGAGCTTGAAGTCATGACAAAATAAAGACATTTAAAAAAATAGTTGATATTTATTATAATGCTTTTGAATAATCTTTTTCTCTGAGTGATGGATTTTTTTTATATCAATGTACATCATTGGTTACACTTGTTTTTCATATTGATAGAGTTATAAAATTCTTACCTATATTAATATTGCTGTTGTGTTTCAAAGTGCTGTTAATAATTATTATATATATAATATATGACAACTTATTCTGTAATGATCTAGGTAGTCTACAATTAAAAAAGTATATTCTTGAAAAAAAAATCCTAGTAATGCAGAAATTGTTCAAGCAAATAACTTTTGAATTTTAATTGCATATCTTCATGGAGAGAGAGAAAAAAACACCTCTTATAATGTGATGGTATCTTTTTTTTCCTGCAAAGTAGAATCTTGTAAAAGCAGCATTTAACACTGAGGTCAGAGGTTTATGGGATGACAAATTGCTATTCTGAAATACTTCATAAGGTCATGACCATTTAGAATTAAAAGCATGTAGGATTTTCACTACAATACCTTTAGAACTGAAATTCTATAGAAATTAATCCTTTTAGCCAGCATGTCATTAGAAAAAAAAGTCTATATTTACCTAACCTGACTTCTTAATTGCTATTGTTTACATAGTACAAAGGCTCTGTTTATTTGTCTTAAGAAGTAGGTATAGTTGTGGACATTGTACATTATGGGTTAACCATTTCAGTGAATTTTTACATACCACAACCTAATGTATAAGTAAAAATAAGTAGTTGATGATAATAGCTGTGCATTTTTCATTATATAGTAAATAATAAAATTAATGGGCCAAGGAAAGGTATATTTTTTTCCTAGTTATATACCTTCAATGTATTCATCTTTCTCAATAGCAAAAACACATGTATCCACTGACTGTGCTAGACCTTTCTGTAGGTTGTCAAATGGTTACAATGGGATAAAACAACTATTCATCACCGCTGAATATATATTTCCCTTTTGAAGTAAAATGGTGTAAACAAAAGGATGGAAAATATGCTTTGTTAATGCATAAATAATAACAAGCATAGCTGTATTAACCGCTTCCCAACGTTAGGACGTACTATGCCGTCCTGATTTTAGAGTACCTAAAAGACGCTAGGACAACATAGTACGTCCGGCGTTAAACAGCTCATTGCAACTCCCTGCAATGAGCTGTGCTCGGATCCCGCTGCAGGGACTTGTAGCGGGATTGTACTTGTCAGATGAGGCCACTTTCGATCTAAATTTTTTTCAAGAAGGTGGACAGCAGCAATTATATCGACACAAAAATTTCCACCACCAAAATTTACTAAATCCCAATATAGGAGAATTAGAAGGAATTGCACTGAAGTGGCCACTTTCAGAGAACAGACAGGAGTTCTTACAGATATGTTTTTACAAACAAATTATTATCTGAAGACTTTAGAGAAAGCTGAACAAGAGGTTCTAGAATTAGACAGAAGTGATATTCTCAAAGGAAAAAAAGAGGAGACAAAACAGGGAAAAGATTTCAGTTTTGCTTTTATTTCAGATTATAATATTTCGGCCCCCAATATAAAAAAGAACTTACATAAACATTGGAATGTCATTTTGGGGGATGACATATTCTGAGGCGTGGCCCCTAGAAAACCTAGCATCATCTTCAAAAAAGCTCTGAATCTTAAAACAAATTAAATCTCAAGTGTTATAAGATCTGCCCCTAAAAAAGATGGGTCCAGTTGGTTAAGAGACAAATCCCAGGGTTTCCACAAATGATAATTGTAAGGCATGCACATATCAGGTGAGAAAGGCTGTGGATTTTGTCTCTATGACCAATGGAAAATCCTATAAAGTTAAATCTTTTATAAATTGCAATACTACCCATGTGATTTATTTGGTAGAGTGTGGCTGTGGGCAACAATATGTAGGCCAGACTAAGAGACCCCTAAAAGTTCACATTCTAAAACATCTGGGAATGATAGGAAAAGAGTGCAACAAATACAAATAGAGCCTTCCAAATCACAGCAAACAATGCCCTCAGCGTTCAATAGAAAAAAATAATAATTTATGGGCATAGAGAACATTCCCAACTCTTGGTGAAGAGGTGATAAATGTAGAAGATTACAACAAAGAGAGATATTTTGGATTTTTAACTTAAAAACTCTGACACCCTCTGGTATTAATGTAGATTTTGAATTGAAGGCCTTTTTATAAGAATTTTTAATCCAATTAACAAACATTCATTTTATTGTATGTGAGATTGAAAACCCAAAGAATTTCCCTTCCTTTAAATATAGGTTAGGACATTTTAAAATATATTGCTAGGTAGAAAATATACTGCTTAGGACCCTATATGAAATGTTCCATAAACACATTCTGATATATACCCTAATGGTTATATATATAGTTTAGATGAGTAATATGGTATATATATATTTAAACAATATTATGATATATATATATACACCTTTTAAATAAGTTGGAGGTTGTAATATGATACTTTTATCTGCTGCCCACAAAAATGCAGTACATTATCTGATCGATTTATAAATGGTATATATCCCGTTGTACAAAAATAACTTTGCAAGTGGCAAGAATATTCCCTGATGAAGTTTCTTAGCAGAAGAAATGGGTAGGATCTTCTTTTGGTCATTTACAGCCACCATAGTTCCTTGAATAGGCTAAGCTGAATTTTGGTCTCTGTCAGCCACCATATCCTGGAAGTGCTCTGGATCGTTTTTGTCCCATGGAGTTCCGCGAGGCACATGGGTTGATCTCAAATATCACATTGGTTTGTCCGGATGGTAGGAGGATCTGACTTAAGGGGACTTTGTCTCTGTTGCCAGCAGCATGATTATGGTGGATGCATATCATTTATACCTCATTCTATGTTAATAAAACCTTACCAAGTGGATCTTCGCAGTGCAGCCTGCAGTTTTTACTTTCAAGTGTCCTGGGGACATCCATTACAGCTTATATGCCAGATACATGACTTTTCATATGAGCTTCATTTGTGAGTGCCATTGCAATATTGGTTCTACCATATATTGTTCTAGTACATACATATTGCACCATATTGAATGTTTTGTGTATTTACAGGTCTTTTTTCAAGCATTGTCATGGTATATGTAAGATCCTTTATTAACAATTACTTTTGCACATTGAATACTGTTTGTTGCATGGGTTGTATTTTACACTTTTAATCTGATCAATATCACTTAACACCAATATCTGGATCACAAATTTACGTGTATGTGTTTTTTGACACTTTTTATCTGAATATTTTTTAGCACTTATTGATAACAATATCACTACATTTTGGATCACTTATTTATTGTGTATGTCTTAACATATATTTTTGTATTAATGTGCACTGTTCTAAGTATATCAAGTATAGTCCAATCAGTATTGAGTCCAAAGAAGCATGGGCGTAGGAAGCGGGGGGATGGGGGGGACGGATCCCCCCCCAGGAAAAAATGTGGGGGGGACAGGTAGGGTGAAATCCCCCTCAGCGACGTGGGGCAAACGGGGCCCCCAGCCCCTGCTTGCCGCGTTCACAGCGCATTGTGCTTGTGAACGCTTTTTTCCGGCAAGCCGCATCCGATGGATGAGACGGCCGGAAAAAAAAACAAAAAACTGACGCCGGATGTGACATCGCGTCACATCCGGTGACTGTTTCCCTCCTCCGTGCAAGAGGGAAGACTGCACGGAGGAGACATCCGGCTGGGGAAACACGGAGCAGTGAAGTGTGAGTACCAGGGAAGGGGGGGTGGGGGGCTGACTGGCACAGTATTACAGGCATCTGACTGGCACTATATTACTGGGCCATGGCTAGCACTATATTACTGGGCTCTGGCTGGCACAATATTACTGGGCATCTGGCTGGCACAATAATACTGGTCATCTGGCTGGCACTATATTACAGGCATCTGGCTGGCACTATATTACTGGGCATCTGGCTGGCATAATATTTCAGGCATCTGGCTGGCACTATATTACTGGGCTCTGGCTGGCATAATATTACTGGGCATCTGGCTGGCAAAATATTACTGGGCATCTGGCTGGCACAATATTACTGGGCATCTGACTGGCACAATAATACTTGGCATCTGGCTGGCATAATATTACAGGCATCTGGCTGGCACTATATTACTGTGCTCTGACTGGCATAATATTACAGGCATCTGGCTGGCACTATATTACTGGGCATCTGGCTGGCACAATTTACTGGGCATCTAGCTGGCACAATATTACTGGGCATCTGGCTGGCACAATATTACTGGGCTCTGACCGGCACAATAATACTGGGCATCTGACTGGCACAATATTACTGGGCATCTGGCTGGCACAATATTACTGGGCATCTGGCTGGCACAATATTACTGGGCTCTCACTGGCACAATATTACAGGCATCTGACTGGCACAATATTCCTGGGCTCTGACTGGCACAATATTCCTGGGCTCTGACTGGCACAATATTACAGGCATCTGACTGGCACAATATTACAGGCATCTGACTGGCATAATATTACAGGCATCTGACTGGCACAATAGTACAGGCATCTGACTGGCATAATATTACAGGCATCTGACTGGCACAATATTCCTGGGCTCTGACTGGCACAATATTACAGGCATCTGACTGGCACAATATTACAGGCATCTGACTGGCACAATATTACAGGCATCTGACTGGCATAATATTACAGGCATCTGACTGGCACACTATTACAGGCATCTGACTGGCATAATATTACAGGCATCTGACTGGCACACTATTACAGGCATCTGACTGGCATAATATTACAGGCATCTGACTGGCACAATATTACAGGCATCTGACTGGCACAATATTCCTGGTATCTGACTGGCACAATATTCCTGGGCTCTGACTGGCACAATATTACTGGGCTCTGAATGGCACTATTACAGGCATCTGACTCGCACAATATTACTGGGCTCTGAATGGCACTATTACAGGCATCTGACTGGCACAATATTACTGGGCTCTGAATGGCACAATATTACTGGGCTCTGAATGGCACAATATTACTGGGCTCTGACTGGCACAATATTCCTGGGCTCTGACTGGCACAATATTACTGGGCTCTGAATGGCACTATTACAGGCTTCTGACTGGCACAATATTCCTGGGCTCTGACTGGCACAATATTACTGGGCTCTCAATGGCACTATTACAGGCATCTGACTGGCACAATATTACTGGGCTCTGAATGGTACAATATTACTGGGCTCTGAATGGCACAATATTACTGGGCTCTGAATGGCACAATAATACTGCGCTCTGAATGGCACAATATTACTGGCATCTGAAAGGCACAACAATTATGGCATGTGTGTGTGGGGGGGTTAACATAGCGATGGATGGCGGGATTGCATGCAGGGGAGGGGGCAGGGTCCAGGGGGCCCAAGCAAATGCTTGCCCAGGGTCCAATCAGTATTAAAGACGGCCCTGAGCATACTTGCCAACCCGGGACAGTCCCGCAACGTTTTCGATCCTGCGACTGTCCCGGGAGAATCAGCTCTGCAGCGATCACGGAGGTCACCTGATCATGTGACTTCATCGCACAACGTCATGTGATCATGCGCACGGCTTGTGCGCGTCCTCCACAAGTCACACAGCCCCACACTGGGAGGAACGAGGTAGGAACAGTGACTGTGTCACTGCCAATAATGTACCGTTTTTCTTTTTATCATGGCAGCTTCGGAACGTGATTGATTATTGCAGCTCTTAGGGGCATTTAAAAAATGTCTCTTAGAACTGCAATAATCAATGACTTCCGAAGCTGCCATAATAACATGTCTCTTAAATCTGCCAATGACTTCTACTAATGATGAGATGATCAAAAAATGAGGGCAAAAAAAAAACCCTGGCAAATGAATGTGGGCAACAAGAAACCTGGAAAATGGATGTGGGCAAAAAAAAAAACCCCTGGTAAATGAATGTGGGCAAAAAAAAAAAAAACCCTGGCAAATGAATGTGGGCAAAAAAAAAAAAAAAAAAACCCTGGCAAATGAATGTGGGAAAAAAAAAACCTGGCAAATGAATGTGGGAAAAAAAAACCCTGACAAATGAATTTGGTAAAAAAAAACACTGGCAAATGAATGTGGGCAAAATAAAACTGACAAATGAATGGGCAAAATAATGTAATTAATAAGTAATGATTGTAAGAGGCACAGACAAACCTGGAACGGAAATGCCCACCTTCCCTGTAATGAGATATAGCTTTGATCCCTGCTATTGATCTACATTTTTTTAAAATGTATTTTTTAAGATAAAAAAAAACTGCTCACTTTAATGTGTGTATGTACGAGTGTATGTGACAGACTGTGTGTATGTATGAGTATATGTGATAGACTGTATGTATGTATGAGTGTATGTGACAGACTATGGATGTATGTATGTATGTATGTATGAGTGTATGGGACAGACTATGTATGTATGTATGTATGTATGAGTGTGTGTGTGACAGACTGTATGAGGGGGTGTGACAGACTGTATGAGTGTGTGTGACTGACTGTGTGAGTTTGTGTGTCTGTGACTGACTGTATGAGTTTGTGTGTCTGTGACTGACTGTATGAGTTTGTGTGTATATGTGACTGACTATGAGTGTGTGTGTCTGTGACAGACTGTATGTATGAGTGTATGTGAAAGACCATGTATGAGTGTGTGTGTCTATGTGACTGACTCTGAGTGTATGTGTCTATGTGAAAGACTGTATCTATGAGTGTGTGTCTGACAGACTGCATGTATGTATGAGTGTGTGTCTGCGACAGACTGTATGTATGTATGTATGTATGTATGAGTGTGTCTGTGAACGACTGTATGTATGAGTGTGTGTGTGTCTGACAGATTGTATGTATGAGTGTGTGTGTGTCTGACAGATTGTATGTATGTATGTATGAGTGTGTGTCTATGTGACAGTATGTATATGTGTGACAGGCTGTATGTATGAGTATATGTGTCTATGTGACTGACTGTATATGACTGCATGTTATTGTGTGTATGTGCTGTTGTCTGGCTCCTAGATTTTTTTCCTGGCTCCTAAAACTTAGTTAAGGTTGTCAAGCCCTGGTATAAATGTTACTAGTTATATACATATATTTGGGGTCCACCTTAAGCTTTTGGAAATGCTGGAAATATTTAATATTTTACAGTTTATTTTCTGGTCAGAAATGTAATGTTTGTTTGCTGAGAGGGTAGTGGATGCATGGAATAGTCTTCCAGTAGAAGTGGTAGAGGTTAATACAGTTAAATGAGTTTAAGCATGCATGGGATAGGTATAAGGCTATCCTAGATATAAGATAAGGTCAGGGACTAATAAAAGTATTACTTTACTGAGAGGTTAGTGGATACATGGAATGGCATTCCAGCAGAAGTGGTAGGTTCATACTGATGTATGTTTTATGGTGTACACACAGCTCGCTGACTATATTTCATGTAAAAGTGATAAAATGCACCTGCCTGATGTAGATGTTGTGCTGTGAATGTATCTGTTGTATACCAAGGATACTGGTAATGTTGGTGGGAACTTGGTGATATAATATACACTGTGACAAGCTTTATTTTTACTGCTGCTATACCCGGCGAGCAAAAATGCTGTCCCCCCCCAGATTTTTGGGGGTTCCTACACCCATGCAAAGGAGTCACCATTTTAATAAACACCAGAGCTGACTTTGTAACACCTTTTTGTGAGGGAGAATCATAGCACCCAACATAACACCATGAGCATTGCATTTTCCTGGGTGTTGGTGATCCTATTTCCCTGAGGGCTGTTCCGACATTAAGGATCATTGTATTCCCCTGTAGAGTCTCCCAGTGCCGAAGTAGCAGCAGTATATTCTCAATAAATTTCCCAGTGTTTTGAATCACTCTTTTTCTCTTGATGTCTTATATTTGTCCCCTAAAAAGTAGAGCCATGGCTATAGTAAAATGAATCATTCTACAATAAACAGCATTTACATCACAACTCCAGACAGCATTACCCATACCTCATTGCGCTTTTGACAAAAACCTCACAGCTAAACCAGGTCTATCCACTGTTCCCATTAAGTTATTTGATTGGTGATCACAAGCAACTTGTGAATTTTAGCCAAATAAACTTTTTTACTATTTTACATTGATGATATTAGGATATCCTTTGCATTTATTCATTATGCATCAATGTCCCTTGAGGATTCAGTCCTAGTGTTCAGTTATATTTTATGGTGGTATATAGGATTGCTGCACTGTATCATCAATGAAATCAAGCTCTTATGTGTTGTAGTAATATCTTTGGAATTTGAGGAATCCTCGAAGAGAGTTGACCTTTCATTGAATACATGATTTTTTATTTTTGTTAGTGTATTGTTTATTTTGTGGATTATTAACAATTAATGCATATTGTATGGAAACAAGGTTGTGCTTCATTTGTGGACATTGACAGAGAAATTACTAGAAAACAATTATTCACCCATTCTGACAAAATATTTCTAATGCATTCTTAAACTGTAGAATCATCATTTTAGCATTTAAACAACATTAAATTATACCCTGCCTATGATCATTTTAAAAAAATCTTTCTATGCATGTTGACAAGTATACCAATCATTTGGTTCCCATATCTGTCATACGACTAAACAAATTATTATGTGCAGAAAAAATAAATTTCTTAATTTCCAATGACCTTCTCACTGACTTATATTTTTTCATAAAGCTTGAGAAGAAGGAACACCTGTGTAAAACACGCAAATGTAGCTGTGAAAATATGGCAGTGCCATTACTTCACCTTTACAGAGCAAGAAGTGAGCTGGAGTCCTTCTGACCACTATCTCATCATAGACTATTCTACATGGTTCTTCATAAAATATAGCCTGTATTTCTTCAATTCGCATTCCACTGCCACCACTTTCTCAGACCGGAGAAAGCAAACAATAGTGGCAAAGTAATGGTCTCTACCACTTTTGACTAGACTTGTAAATTATCCCTTAACACCAATATCTGGATCACAAATTTACGTGTATGTGTTTTTTGACACTTTTTAATTGAATATTTTTTAGCACTTATTGATAACAATATCACTACATTTTGGATCACTTATTTATTGTGTATGTCTTAACATATATTTTTGTATTAATGTGGACTGTTCTAAGTGTCCATATCAAGTATAGTCCAATCAGTATTGAGTCCAAAGGAGTCACCTTCAGGCCACATTGTAATAAACACCAGAGCTGACTTTGTAACCCGTTTTTGTGAGGGAGAATCATAGCACCCAACATAACACCATGAGCATTGCATTTTGCTGGGTGTTGGTGATCCTATTTCCCTGAGGACTGTTCCGGCATTAGGGATCATTGTATTCCCCTGTAGAGTCTCCCAGTGCCGAAGTAGCAGCAGTATATTCTCAATAAATTTCCCAGTGTTTTAAATCACTCTTTTTCTCTTGATGTCTTATATTTGTCCCTTAAAACGTAGAGCCATGGCTATAGTAAATTCTACAATAAACAGCATTTACATCACAACTCCAGACAGCATTACCCATACCTCATTGCTCTTTTGGCAAAAACCTCACAGCTAAACCAGGTCTATCCACTGTTCCCATTAAGTTCTTTGATTGGTGATCACAAGCAACTTGTGAATTTTAGCCAAGTAAACTTTTTTAATATTTTGCATTGATGATATTATGATATCCTTTGCATTTATTCATTATGCATCATTGTCCCTTGATGATTCAGTCCTAGTGTTCACAGTGATATTTTATGGTGGTACATAGGATTGCTACACTGTATTATCAATGAAATCAAGCTCTTATGTGTTGTAGTAATATCTTTGGAATTTGAGGAATCCTCAAAGAGAGTTGACCTTTCATTGAATACATTATTTTTTATTTTTGGTTGTGTATTGTTTATTTTGTGGATTATTAACAATTAATGCATATTGTATGGAAACAAGGTTGTGCTACATTTGTGGACATTGACAGAGAAATGACTAGAAAACAATTATTCACCCATTCTGACAAAATATTTCTAATGCATTCTTTAACTGTAGAATCATCATTTTAGCATTTAAACAACATTAAATTATACACTACCTATGATCATTTAAAAAAAAAAGCTTTGTATGCATGTAGACAAGTATACCAATCATTTGGTTCCCACATCTGTCATACGACTAAAAAAATGTGCAGAAAAAATATATTTCTTAATTTCCAATGACCTTCTCACTGACTTATCTTTTTTCATAAAGCTTGAGAAGGAGGAACACGTGTGTAAAACACGCAAATGTAGCTGTGAAAATATGGCAGTGCCCAGGGCCGGCCTTAAGTGTTCGGGCGCCCTGTGCGGGCTTCCCCCATGGCGCCCCCCCCCCGTCTTTCACCCCCCTATGTATGTTTCCCTTTCCTCTTCCTTGCCATGTCTGTCTCCCCCCCTCCCACCTGTTCTGTCTCTCTCCCACCTCCTGTCTCTCTCTCTTCCCCCTTGCTTGTTCTGTTTCTCTATCCCCCCTCCACCTGTTCTGTCTCTCTCTCTCTCTCCCTCTGTTCTGTCTCTCTCTCTCTCCCCCCCCTTCCCCCTGTTCTGTCTCTCTCTCTCCCCTCCCCATGTTCTGTCTCTCTCTCTCCCCCCTCCCCCTGTTCTGTGTCTCTCTCTCCCCCTCCCCCTGTTCTGTCTCTCTCTCCCCCTGTTCTGTCTCTCTCTCCCCCCTCCCCCTGTTCTGCCTCTCACCCCCTGTTCTGTCCTTCTCTCACCCCCTGTTCTGCCTCTCTCTCCCCCTTCCCCCTGTTCTGCCTCTCACTCCCTGTTCTGTCCTTCTTTCACCCCCTGTTCTGTCTCTCTCTCCCCCCTCCCCCTGTTCTGCCTCTCTCTCCCCCTCCCCCTGTTCTGCCTCTCTCTCCCCCCTCCCCCTCCCCCTGTTCTGCCTCTCTCTCCCCCCTCCCCCTGTTCTGTCCTTCTCTCACCCCCTGTTCTGCCTCTCTCTCCCCCGCTCCCCCTGTTCTGCCTCTCACCCCCTGTTCTGTCCTTCTCTCACCCCCTGTTCTGCCTCTCTCTCCCGCCCCCCTGTTCTGCCTCTCTCTCTCTCCCCCCTCCCCCTGTTCTGCCTCTCACCCCCTTTTCTGTCCCTCTCTCACCTCCTGTTGTCTCTCCCCCCCCCCTACAAGTGTGGTTCAAGGGAGGGGGCGGAGCTAACCGGCTCAGTGGTGTAGCTCCGCCCCCACCCTGTGAAGCAGAGCAGCGTCTGCTTCACAGGGGGCCACAGACAGCAATAGAAAGTGCTGCTCGGCTCCCCATACTTATTGCAGGCATGGGGAGCCGAGCAGCACCTTCTATTGCTGTCCGTGGCTCCCTGTGAAGCAGACGCTGCTCTGCTTCACAGGGTGGGGGCGGAGCTACACCACTGAGCCAGTTAGCTCCGCCCCCTCCCCGGACATAGCACAGCATGCCAAGCAGAGGGCTGGTGAGGGGGGATCTTTTGATCTCCCCCATCCAGTGCCACTACCGGCTTTTTTTTTTTAACTTTTTTTTTTTTTTTAACGGCCGGGCAGGCGCCCCCTGGAGTGTTGCGCCCTGTGCGATCGCACAGGTCGCACACCCCTAAGGCCGGCCCTGGCAGTGCCATTACTTCACCTTTACAGAGCAAGAAGTGAGCTGGAGTCCTTCTGACCACTATCTCGTCATAGACTATTCTACATGGTTCTTCATAAAATATAGCCTGTATTTCTTCAATTCGCATTCCACTGCCACCACTTTCTCAGACCGGAGAAAGCAAACAATAGTGGCAAAGTAATGGTCTCTACCACTTTTGACTAGACTTGTAAATTATCCCTTAACACCAATATCTGGATCACAAATTTACGTGTATGTGTTTTTTGACACTTTTTAATTGAATATTTTTTAGCACTTATTGATAACAATATCACTACATTTTGGATCACTTATTTATTGTGTATGTCTTAACATATATTTTTGTATTAATGTGGACTGTTCTAAGTGTCCATATCAAGTATAGTCCAATCAGTATTGAGTCCAAAGGAGTCACCTTCAGGCCACATTGTAATAAACACCAGAGCTGACTTTGTAACCCGTTTTTGTGAGGGAGAATCATAGCACCCAACATAACACCATGAGCATTGCATTTTGCTGGGTGTTGGTGATCCTATTTCCCTGAGGACTGTTCCGGCATTAGGGATCATTGTATTCCCCTGTAGAGTCTCCCAGTGCCGAAGTAGCAGCAGTATATTCTCAATAAATTTCCCAGTGTTTTAAATCACTCTTTTTCTCTTGATGTCTTATATTTGTCCCTTAAAACGTAGAGCCATGGCTATAGTAAATTCTACAATAAACAGCATTTACATCACAACTCCAGACAGCATTACCCATACCTCATTGCTCTTTTGGCAAAAACCTCACAGCTAAACCAGGTCTATCCACTGTTCCCATTAAGTTCTTTGATTGGTGATCACAAGCAACTTGTGAATTTTAGCCAAGTAAACTTTTTTAATATTTTGCATTGATGATATTATGATATCCTTTGCATTTATTCATTATGCATCATTGTCCCTTGATGATTCAGTCCTAGTGTTCACAGTGATATTTTATGGTGGTACATAGGATTGCTACACTGTATTATCAATGAAATCAAGCTCTTATGTGTTGTAGTAATATCTTTGGAATTTGAGGAATCCTCAAAGAGAGTTGACCTTTCATTGAATACATTATTTTTTATTTTTGGTTGTGTATTGTTTATTTTGTGGATTATTAACAATTAATGCATATTGTATGGAAACAAGGTTGTGCTACATTTGTGGACATTGACAGAGAAATGACTAGAAAACAATTATTCACCCATTCTGACAAAATATTTCTAATGCATTCTTAAACTGTAGAATCATCATTTTAGCATTTAAACAACATTAAATTATACCCTACCTATGATCATTTAAAAAAAAAAGCTTTGTATGCATGTAGACAAGTATACCAATCATTTGGTTCCCACATCTGTCATACGACTAAAAAAATGTGCAGAAAAAATATATTTCTTAATTTCCAATGACCTTCTCACTGACTTATCTTTTTTCATAAAGCTTGAGAAGGAGGAACACGTGTGTAAAACACGCAAATGTAGCTGTGAAAATATGGCAGTGCCCAGGGCCGGCCTTAAGTGTTCGGGCGCCCTGTGCGGGCTTCCCCCATGGCGCCCCCCCCCGTCTTTCACCCCCCTATGTATGTTTCCCTTTCCTCTTCCTTGCCATGTCTGTCTCCCCCCCTCCCACCTGTTCTGTCTCTCTCCCACCTCCTGTCTCTCTCTCTTCCCCCTTGCTTGTTCTGTTTCTCTATCCCCCCTCCACCTGTTCTGTCTCTCTCTCTCTCTCCCTCTGTTCTGTCTCTCTCTCTCTCCCCCCCCTTCCCCCTGTTCTGTCTCTCTCTCTCCCCTCCCCATGTTCTGTCTCTCTCTCTCCCCCCTCCCCCTGTTCTGTGTCTCTCTCTCCCCCTCCCCCTGTTCTGTCTCTCTCTCCCCCTGTTCTGTCTCTCTCTCCCCCCTCCCCCTGTTCTGCCTCTCACCCCCTGTTCTGTCCTTCTCTCACCCCCTGTTCTGCCTCTCTCTCCCCCTTCCCCCTGTTCTGCCTCTCACTCCCTGTTCTGTCCTTCTTTCACCCCCTGTTCTGTCTCTCTCTCCCCCCTCCCCCTGTTCTGCCTCTCTCTCCCCCCTCCCCCTCCCCCTGTTCTGCCTCTCTCTCCCCCCTCCCCCTGTTCTGTCCTTCTCTCACCCCCTGTTCTGCCTCTCTCTCCCCCGCTCCCCCTGTTCTGCCTCTCACCCCCTGTTCTGTCCTTCTCTCACCCCCTGTTCTGCCTCTCTCTCCCGCCCCCCTGTTCTGCCTCTCTCTCTCTCCCCCCTCCCCCTGTTCTGCCTCTCACCCCCTTTTCTGTCCCTCTCTCACCTCCTGTTGTCTCTCCCCCCCCCCCTACAAGTGTGGTTCAAGGGAGGGGGCGGAGCTAACCGGCTCAGTGGTGTAGCTCCGCCCCCACCCTGTGAAGCAGAGCAGCGTCTGCTTCACAGGGGGCCACAGACAGCAATAGAAAGTGCTGCTCGGCTCCCCATACTTATTGCAGGCATGGGGAGCCGAGCAGCACCTTCTATTGCTGTCCGTGGCTCCCTGTGAAGCAGACGCTGCTCTGCTTCACAGGGTGGGGGCGGAGCTACACCACTGAGCCGGTTAGCTCCGCCCCCTCCCCGGACATAGCACAGCATGCCAAGCAGAGGGCTGGTGAGGGGGGATCTTTTGATCTCCCCCATCCAGTGCCACTACCGGCTTTTTTTTTTTAACTTTTTTTTTTTTTTTAACGGCCGGGCAGGCGCCCCCTGGAGTGTTGCGCCCTGTGCGATCGCACAGGTCGCACACCCCTAAGGCCGGCCCTGGCAGTGCCATTACTTCACCTTTACAGAGCAAGAAGTGAGCTGGAGTCCTTCTGACCACTATCTCGTCATAGACTATTCTACATGGTTCTTCATAAAATATAGCCTGTATTTCTTCAATTCGCATTCCACTGCCACCACTTTCTCAGACTGGAGAAAGCAAACAATAGTGGCAAAGTAATGGTCACTCCCCCTTTTGACTAGACTTGTAAATTATGCAAGCATCGTCCTACCTTGAGGTTGGAGGCTAATTTCCCAAGGTGTATCTGAAAATGGACCCACTGAAAGAAAATAATAAAAGTGTCATGAAAGTAAGTAACCTGCTACTCAGCTTGGTGGAATGGAATTTGCCAATGACATGTAGTAGTATTCAATATAGTTCTTAAGCAGCCTCATATTGCTCTGGTTTCGCTTGAGATCTTTATATAGTTTATCTTTTCATAGTTTAAAATATCCATACTCTGCTCAATAATGCTGCTTTGATCATCCAAGTGCACATGCTCTGTCTGATCCTTGACAAAAGGTAGACTTAAGAGGAATGCTGAGAAAATATTGTAGTTAAATGTAATGTGATTGCTTACATGTTTTACTTAAAAAGTGTTTGTTAATACATCTTTATTTCACATCGATATTTATTTATATCTGGCAACACAATCTATTTCACTGACAAATAAAATAGCTGCTCTGTCTCTGAGATGTCATTTTCAGTTAATCGACTTTGTGAAATTTAGCTGGGGTAATCATTCGGGGAAGCAAAAGGATATTTGCCAGAGATCCTATTACTTTACTCCCAAGGAATTCCCACTGGCAATTAATGGCTAAGGGGAATCTCTTGTTCTTGAAACTAACCGTAAAAAGGCAATAAGACTTTGGTGACAATGTGAGATTCATAATTATTTTTTCTGTGATGGGATTCCAACACACATATATGTAACATTTCTAGGTTACCTGTGGATTCCTGTGGATTCCTGTGGACTTCTGTATTTATTGACAAGGCAGGTACATTCCTGCTGGGGTTCTGTACTAAGGTTAAATAATTATGTTATGTGGGGATACACTGGTCCACGTCTCACTAATTTATGAACAGTTTTTTTTTATCAATACAGAAATGTGGTATATTTAAGGGGCAAATGACAACACACAATACTGTCTATAATAAGTGTTGCTTATCTTAAACCTTAATTTCAAAGTTAGTCTGGACTGTCTACAATCGCTTAACTATATGCACATTCTTACCTAGAATCCCTTGCAGTAGTATGGACTGTACATATCTGTGGAACAAAAAGTTCTGCTGATTTATCTGGGATGTGTACATATGTTGAACAATTATATAATGCCTTTGATGTTGAACTACTCATAAAATGATAATGCACAAGGTTAAACTGTATAGCCTTCATATAGCAAGAAACATGATTTCTATAACCGTTAGAATTGTACTGATAGGAAAACATGAGAAAACATGGCGTAAACTATGCAGTAAGTGGGTTGGCAAATTGAATTGACTATTCAAGAGTCATTTTTCCTATGAAAGTATAGAAATGAAGGGTACAACATTGGAAATCAAATCTTTTTAAATGCAGAAAAAAATGCTATAAAAATCAAATGTAAATAGTGGATTTAAAAAAACTAAATGCACTCAGAAAAAAAATATCTGACAGTAAACATCTACAATATGGAGTCTATTCAATAAGCAAAGATCTGTGGTAAACCGACAAGACAAAAGCAAAGACAATAGTAGCTGAGTTAAAAACATACTCAACGTTTGTGTTATTTCAGCACATTGCACTGTTTAGTAAATATACCCCAATATGTAGAACTGTGTGATTTACAAGCATACCACTTATTTAGTAGATATGTATAATGTGTACAATCTTTTTAATGCTGCTCTGTCTTAACCAATTCCTTAATTTTAATAAATTACATCTGCTGTGTGTGATTCAGAGTGATTCATTAGTAAGTCAAAATTGGAGGCAATATTGACCAAATAAGCAACTTGAATATAACCATTATTAAACAATCTGATACGACGTGATATTTAATAAGGCAGTGGTGAGTAGCTTTCTGTCCAGTATGTAAATAGTATGTCTCAAGAGAAAGATATGGATATTTACATTTGCTAAAGGTTAAGCTTTTAGAAAGACATCAGTCATCTCTACTTTGATGTTCTACAAGACAATGTATTTGCAAGGATGTAATTTGGATGCAATGTATATGTAAGTATGGATAGAATGTGAATAATTCACAGAGATTAAAAGATAACTATTCATTATAGATGAGATGTTCCATTTTCATATTGCAGCATCTTCCTGTCTGAAAATAAGTGACCAATGCAATATTCTCCATTTACACGTGTACTTGAATTTTAAAATAATGAAAAAAATGTTAAATATGATGCACTAGAGCAGTGTTTCCCAACCCAGTCGTCAAGGAACACCTACCAGTCCAGGATTTAGGGATTACCTGGGTGTGTCTAAGGTGTTTTTACAAAGAAGAAAAAAAACACCTTAGACACACCCAGGTAATCCCTAAATCCTGGACTGGTAGGTGTGCCTTGAGGACTGGGTTGGGAAACACTGCACTAGAGAATTGTTTATAAAACTCAACACTTGTATTGCTTTCAAGATCCCGTCTGACATGTATGGTGGCTGCATATATGTGTTTAATAATACTTTTTACCCACTGTATTTTAAGTGGAGGGGTTTTGTCTGTCACATTTCCTAGCCAAAATGTATATTGTGCATGCTTTTTGTATTTTACAAAGCCATAGAAGCAGAAACCAACATCAAAGCTTCAAAAAAGTCCTATGAAAGGAAATTCAACTTTTTTTATTCTTAACTTTTGCTTCCTTTTTGGTAATCTACTCTTGGCTTTGCCTAGTCTGATTGGACTCAGATCTGAGGTCTCTCAATACTAGTTCAGTGAGATCAACTTACATTTTGAGACTAAATCAAATTCGGTACCCGAATAACTCAAAAATAGCTTTGGTTATTTTGCCTCCAGAAAAGGCTGTTCTAAACACTATTCATCACTACTTCATAAGTCAAAGTGAAAAATCTAATCCACACAATCACAGACTTACTTTTTCACTGCAGCTAGATCTCTGTGTGTTGCCCAGGCATTCTCTCGGGCTCCCTCTCACACTCTCTACATATCTGCAGATTTGTGTACTTGGCAAGACCAGTGGATGCAATTTGGGTTTTGGTCAAGTCATTTGGGTGTAATCTAAGCAGTTGTCATGTCTGTGGGTCCAATCTGAATGCTGCAACGTGGTTGCTGGGCAAGTCAATTACAATGTGAGTGTAATTTGGGTGCTGGTCAAGTCCTGTGTTTGCAATCTTGGTGCTGAGTGATGGGCCACACCTATGGATGCTGATCAAATATTTTGTGTGCAATGTGGGTGCTGGACAATAAATTTGTGTGCAATGTGGGTGCTGTGCTAGACCCGTGTGTGCAATATAGGTGCTGGGCAAGATATGTGTGCACTCTGAGTGCTGGGCAGATTGTTTGGGTGCAATCTGTGGCAGAGGAAATAAATACAAATATTATTTTTATAGACATTTTGTATTTTTACTTTCTCTTTAAATATTGTATTAATGTTATCAAAGTTTCGGGAACAATCCCCACATATGCACATGCATAAATTCAACATACATACATAAGACATATTATCTCACATTAAGTAGCAAATATAATCAAATATCAATATTTCACTTATTATCTTATTATTTTGAACAAAAAGGATACAGTACAATTCATTCCCTGTGACCCTACTTTGTGAATCCCATTATCCCCCAGTAAAGTGCTTTGTGGTCAGAGTGTCTAGACTCATATGATGCATTCATCCAACGTAATGGTCAGTGGTCTGTTTGTAGTAAGATTTCCATCAAGTCTGTGTTGAGGGGGCGGGGGGGGGGGGGGTCCCATAAAAACAGATTAAGATGGCAGCCAGATTTCCCAATATTTATTTTGGTCCACAAACATATTTCCTTCCATTGACTTTGGTAGATAATTTGGGATTATCTCTTCCCATCTTGAAGTCTTTTTTTGCCTCCAATATCTTGCCAGGGAGATTTTAATTGTCAACAAGATATGGGCTAAAAGACATTGCTGGGGTCTTGAGAGGGCTGGAAGATCCAGCATAAACCAAAATGAGGAGGCGGGTAAAGGAGAGTCTATGTCTAGTTTTTCTTTAAGTAGATTCCATAGATTATTTTTTTATTTCAGCCAGGCCCTGGCAACTCCACCAGATATGGAACATCCTATAGAGTTTCCACACCTCCAACATATGTTGGAGATTGTATGCTGGAATTTATTTAGAAAAGCAGGAACTATGTACCAATTATACAACACCTTATAGAAATTGTCCTGTATTGTGATGCAGTGAATTGCTGTTCTTTTCAAATTCATTGACCTATAACAGGCTTAGAGTATGATCTACCAAAATCTCTCTCCCACTTCAGGATGGGGAAGGAATAGTTCCACTTGTGAGTCCATAAAGGAGGAAATCCTGGAGATTAATTTAGAATGGAATTCTTGGGAAATTGAGTCACCCAAGGGAGTATGTCATCACAGGAATCTCCAAATTCTTAAGTATGTAAAACTTTCTGAGTTTGATAAAAACAATTGTTCTGTATACATTTAAAGGGCATTATCTCCTTATATCTATGAAAGATATCTGGGATATAAGTGATTCCTTTTTTGTCCAATTTTTAAGGTTAAGGTCAGGGATATAGAATTGAAGAGATTCTATTGGAGTCATAGCATTTAGGGGGTTGACTCCTATACTAGGTCTCACTTTATCATGTTATGCAAATGGAATGCCTTAGTAGGAGTTATACAACTTTAATTAATGAGGTTTTGAATGTGTATGAGTTGGAATGCACAGAGGTGTGTTAAGTATTTATAATTAGGACAGATCCTGTGTTGGGGCCATAAACAAAGGAGTGGTTTTAGATACATCTGATAAGGTTAGGTTTGTGAAGGTAGGGGGTCTATCCCAAAGAATAGACACATGGGAATGACCCCAGGGGGGTGAGAGGTGTGTCTTGAGTAGCCTCTTAGGTCATAGGGTGGATGGCAAATACTAGACCAGCCAATCACAGATGATCCCATGATATTGTATGAGAGTGATGTGAATAACCATGGGGCGATCTTGAGTAGTTTTAGAAGAGGAGGAGTAACAACAGAGTATTTTTTTATTTTCTGATAACTATGATTTATCACTGCCTGTGACTGGCAGATTGTGTTTCAATAGGGGTTATGCATAAGGAGGAAATATAATTCCCCCTGTCATTTTATATGTGTGCATAAACAGTTTAGTTTTCCGATTTGCTTTAAAAATTACACTTTCCCCATTCTAAAATAATAATGAAGCAATGCTATGCAGTGAGAATTTTTACTTAACATGCTTCAACGGGCACATGGATAAAGTGGACACTGAGGCATGAAAGGTGATCATTCTTGAACTTTTTTTTCAAATGTCTACCCAGAATCCTTTTCAGTGGTGATAGCACAATGTGGGGTTTAATATGGACAAACAAATCTTCTGTTTTGTCTGGTGTCTGCAGGTATGTATTTATTCATGTTTCTGCTAACTATGATACATTTAAGAATCACTGTATATGTTAACCTTAATTTTAAATCTGAACAACAGTAAAATACATCAAAGTGTGCTGTTTGCAATAAAAATTAGACATTTTACATTCATGTTACTCATCTTCTATCTGTGGTTCCCAAAAAATATATACAGCATGTATATACCTAACCCTTACTCCTCCAACTTGTTGAACACGCTTCCTTTTGATCTGGTCTTGAGGCATTGAATAATGAGGTACCAGGTAAATATGAAATATGCAATTTGAAGTAGCTAAAAATAAAATGTGACTAAAGAATGTACAGTTTATAGCATTTTAAAAGGTAATTGATTAATGCAAGTTAGATTACCTTATGTGACCCAATTACTTAGCAATTTAGTTGATGAGCAAAACACTCTGATTTACCTCAATCCACCCTGGCAAATAATCATTTTAAAAAATAGGATGAATTTGTGCATTACTGTCTGTTTCTGGCTATTCATACCAAAGTATTTAATTCTGAAATCAGGCATAGCAAATAATGTTGTAATTAGTAGCCCACACAATATTAATCTGTATATAACTATTTTGAATATTACATTTTAACTGTATGTTTACTACAAGATAACACAAAGTGCATCATCTTCAACAACATTTTATTTTATAGGAAACAATGGATGTTTAAATGATTACTAATAACCATCAGAATGCCATTAACTCAACATCAAATATCATCAAAAAATAACTGCCAATGCATTCTGTTTACTTATTGTTAGACCTTTGAAATGCAAATGTAAACTAAAATTGGTAGCTGTGCATGCGTAGTTGAATCCCTTGAAAGATCTGCATTCTCAGCAAAAATGTCAGAACACATGGATGTCCTGTGACTGTGAGTGCCCTCTTCCCCCCAAAAAAAACTACAAAAAAAGTGGTTGTTGCAGCAAAATTTGTGTGCGCGCTTCTTCCAAAATGTGTGTGTATACACGTTAGAGGGAACAGTTGACATGACATTATAGTATTCTAAATATGCATAATTATATACTAAACATGTTATCAACTTCATGCTGATAGGACTTTTTTTTGTAAGTTTGATATAAATAAAATTAAATTGTGTGGGGGAAACGTTCAAGTGACTCATCATTACATAAACAGAGTGAAATACAATACAGAAGAAAAATATAATAGCTGTGGTAAGTGGCTCTGTGAGCTAGATAATACCGGCGATGTGGCTTAAAGCATGTTCAAAAAGTGTCTAGCTTAATTGTATCACATATCAGTAAGGGAAAGGGGAAAAAATGGGGGGTGGGGTATAAGTGAGGAGTCACAGGGAGTGGGCGTAAGGTTACCCACCAGATCACCGTTAGTTAGTCTAACATAATTGCTGCCACTATCATGGACATCTGGTTAGTTAGTCAGCTATTTAACCACTTCTCCAGAGAGTAGGGACTTTGTCTGTTGATCATTTGCAAATAGTATCCAATAAAACCATGTGTGTTGGTATATTTCAGCTCTGTCTTCAGAGTGAGATGCCAGTTCCTCTAGGGAGCAAGTCTGTTTGGCCTGTAGCATCCACACTTGAAGAGTTGTTGGGGCAGGGTCTCTCCAGTGTACAGGGATCAGCGTCTTGTTTTGTATAACTGTATGGGGCTAGTGGTGTGATAGAGCAAGATTGGAGCAGGGAGGAAGGGAGGTAGTCTGTCTGAGAGTGGATTTTGGCCCAATAAGGAGTTATTAGGGGCATTCCCACCAAATATGGTGCCTTATCCAGGAAAGTCAATCTATGCATGCATTCACAAGATATTCACTGATAGATATACTCTCTGGCTTATTAATGTATACAACCCTGTATTACTTTATATTATTTGAGGTTTCAATCTAATTGCTTCTGCTTTAACCAAAATTCAGCAATATTACTATACTGATATACAGCAACAAGATATCTTGAAGTCACAGCAATGGTTATAACAAAATTAGTTTAATTAAACATTATGTATCATAAAACAATAACACAATACATTTCCCAACATTTAAAGATATGCAATAACAACATATATATATATATATATATATATATATATATATAAATATATATATACATATACAATGTCTAATTACAAATATGAATGCATGACATACAACTACCTATTTGAAATATCCCAGGTGACTTCTCCTCTCTCCTCTGCTACTCCCTCTCTTCCTCTTTTCTTCTCTAAAACTACTCATGATATTCCCATAGTTAGTCACTTTTATACAATCGCATGGGATCATCTATGATTGGCTGGTCTAGTATTTGCCATCTACCTTCTGACCTGAGGCTACTCAAGACACACCTCTCACCCCCTGGAGTCTTTCCCGTGTGCACTCCAGACAGTTCCAGATGGTAGCCCTGACATGATCAATCGCAGAGCTGCTCCTGTTGTTAAGAGAAAACATTTCCTTGGGTGGGATAGACCCCCCACCATTACACACCTGGCTTGTTACGATGTCTCTGAAACCATTCCTTTGTTTATGGCCCAAACACAAGATCTGTCCTAAACACCTATCATACCTCCATGCATACACATTTGATATCCCATTAATTAAAAGATGTATAACTCAAACTAAAGCTTTCAATTTTCCATAGTGTAAAAAATTGCAAGTTTATTTTAGGTCATAACAGTTAAAACCAATGTTATTCCAATATATTGTATCTGATTTCCCAATTACAATATGTAAATATGCAGTGCCAGAATAATTTGGGATGACCTCAAATCCTACATGCTGTATATATGTTGAAGGGAATAAACACGTTTATATAGTTAATATGGGGCAGCAAATATAACATATTTGCTTTAATATAAGACAAGGTTTTTTCAGAGCAAATACTCTTATATTCGAGGTTCATCTTATAATCAGAACTCAAATAGAGGTCTGATTATTAGCTTGGGATCCAGTTTCCCTGCAGAGCCTGGATCCCCTCACAAGCAGCTGGTGGATATCTGCACGATGAAAACTAATGAAAGAGACACATTGCTTAATGTGAATAACGAAACAAAAATAACAAAACAAATGCAGCCATGGATAAAATTAGTTTTTGACCAACTCTACACTGTTGTGGGTTTTCTTGTCTTTCTTCCCTTGGGCTACCTCAAGCAGTCAACATCCAGAATCTGAGAAAATGATTTGCATGGAGATGATGCTGACTGAGAATCTAGGAAGTTGTGGGTAAGCAACCTGGATTATAACTAACCATCGTTTTCACATCTCCAACAGTGGGAGGATAAATGCATGTTTAGATGTCTTTTGACTCTCCAACTCTGTGAGAACATTCTGAGAAAGGAAGGAGAAGATCAACAATTTAAACATTTTAAGTTACTTGGCTCCAAATCATAGACTGATGGAACTAGTCTACATACATATATCATTCTTCATAAAGTGGTGGCATGATTACTCCCAATTTAGAATCCACATCACATAGATGTTGTTATCTTAACACAAACAGGACTGCAAAACATTGAATCTGAGTGGTTATATTGCATTTTCAATAGTAGTTATAATGAATATACAGTTATGTTTAATGAGAATAATCATTTCATGCAATATTCAGCAGTAATGCTAAAAATATTAATTGTAATTGATGAACATAAACAATCAGAGCATACATGGCTACATTATTACTCATATGTTAGAATGTATTTCAAAGAGATATGAAAATGATCTGCAAGCATAAGAAAAACAAGACTGCAAAATCTGTACCATGAGTAGTTATAGTCATATTCCAGTTACAAATATGATTAATTACCATAAGCTTTTTGTGTCATGGCCATAATATTTAAACATGCTTGTGAACTAATAGTAGGAATATGTTCCACTTAACATGAGTGCCATGGAGAAAAGAACAAATAGAGTGAACAACAAAATGTATGATATGTTAAGAGATTTAATTAGAAGGTGTATATGCAAAGAACTACATAAAGATAAAGGATTGATATTAAGCTACAAAACTCTTAACTAAATGTCTGATGATGACTGCAAGAATCAGATTTCTGTGCAAGTGTTGGCGGTAAAAGGCACATAACGAAGTAAGTCATTCCTTGAATATACTTTGACTACGCTTCAGAAGAAACACGTAGACATTTTAATGAATGGCCAGATTAGTTGCACAATTGGCTTTTATTAGAGGTCAATCTATATTTCTTTATTACAATAAAACACACATACTGACTGGTCATGGTGGTAAGTTATGTCCAGGGGGTAGGTAACAAATTTTAAATATATCCATTAACAATTAAACTGAGGTAATAATAATTTTACTTAATACATAAAACACATTGATGTAGATATAAAAAGCCTGATAACCCACACTGCCTTTACTGGAGTGCTTAATGCTCTAAAGGGTAGTACATTGTGCTTGTAACAGAGACAATGGGAAATTATATTCACTCTAATAAAAACTTACCACTTATCACACTTCAGTACATTCCATAAATTACTACCCTTCTACTCCCACAACATTTTTCAAAATTATACTAAGATGATAAACATGTATCCCTATATTATTAATATGAGAATAAACTAACTGAAGTGATACAAATGTTCAATATTTATTCAAATGTGCCTGTTTTGTTTAAATCAATAACATTAATTAATGATAATGTACTTTGGTATTTTATAAACTATATTCTATCCAAGTATATAATATTCACATAATACTAGTTTAAAAAAATAAATAAAAATTTACCAGAAACTGACCTCATGGGAAAATAAATGTCATAATGATGATATTTAATGTATGTGTGCTTTGTTTCTACTTTAGTAGTTGTATATTGTAATAAGTAACTATTGTTTATAAGTAATTTTTCAGAAATGATAAACATGTACTATATACAATTTAATCCATATAAATGTTATTTAAGGGTCTACATTATAGGTCAATGTAGTCAGGTTTGAAAAATTCTCAAATGCCTGAAATTCTTGTCTCAATTCCCTGCAATTATCTCTTTATTGAGTAGACCAGGTAATAAAGAAACTTAAGGTCAATAAGCATTTACCTTGCCCCACCCCCATATCCTCCACATAGAATAGCAGTCCCCCACTTACACACAGATCCCATGCTTACTCACCCAACAACCAGTGCATAGCCAGATCATGATCTACTAAAGCCCTGCAGAGAGTGGATTGCCTAAGGATGTAACTGTCACGAGTGTTCCCAGGGTACCTTGCAAACACATAATTAATTCTCATGTTTGCATCACAGATTATCGGGGTGTTAATTGCACAGATGTTCTTCCTGTTACAATATAACTGTTAATTTTCACTTGGAGGAACAATCCTAACATAAGTGCAATCAATTGCCCCTTGGACATGTATTGAATATCCTACCCATCCTGACACAAATCTCAGGTGGGGAGTGGAAATATATCTATGGCTGGCACTTCTTTACCATAGCTGCTAGTATTCAGTTATGACTGTGGAGCAGGTGAACTGTGAGAATCCTTCTGCATGACCAGTTGGTCTTTGGAAGATGCTATTTGCCAAGAACAATAAAGCACACAATCATTTCTGAAATATTGTCATAGCATGGTTCCCAGTGGCCTTGGGGTCAATATCATCACTCAGGACCTTGTAGAGGGCAAATATACTATGGGGTGTTAGTTTTCCCTGACCGCTTCCTCTGCCATGCCAAAGAGGTTAACATGGTTCCTGTACACTCTGGCCCTCTCCTACATCCGGGTCTGTGTATAGGTACAGGGGAGTCAGCTACTGCTGCTTGCAGTTGTGGAGGGACACGTGGAACCATTGCTGTGGTGCAGTGAGTTTAGACATATTACACAGGTACATATGGTGATGACTGTGTTAGGAATGTGTAGGTACCTACCATTTGGCCTCTGTTAATCCTGTACAATGAGGGGAAATGCCATGGTTTATTGGGCTCACTGAGATCTGGCATATGTTCTCTTACATATAATAATGCAGTTATAGTTGTTTGTAGGTGTTTTTTTTATATGTAGTTGTAGTGCCAAAGCTGCATTTTGATTAGTTGCATATGATTCTGTTCATAACTGATAATTTAATAACATGTTACTATGTGTAGGGATACCCACTAAGTGTGTGTGATTGTGTCGCTGTGTTTAATAGCGTTTCACATGTGTTTTAAATTTGATCTAGTGTTAAAATGTTGATTTAATAAAGTGAATGGTTCATTATGCGCATGCGTGAGTTGTTTGGTTTAACTTTACTACATTAACCATTTTTTAACGAGGTGGTCGACTCAGTTAAGCCATGCTCTACCTGGCGGTAATTATTTGGATAGAATTTCTAATTAACGTACCCCTTAATGATTACCACTCCTCATGTGATTTTTTTTATGCTTTCCTTAACTGTTAATCTAATTGTGTGCATAAAGCAATTTTCTAATGTATGAAGTAACGATCCATTACAAGTATATGCCACTTTGTTTAACTGGTGCTGTAATTTTTAATAGGTGCTGACATTTTGGAACGGGTGCAGTAGTTTTTCCGTGGGTGAAATGGACGAGCAAACCAACAAAACGTGCTACAAAAAAACATATATAAATAAATAATAAAAGTGAGTATAATAGAACCGGCAACTGGAATTGCAACAACAGACAGCTTCAAAAACTGTGTGACAAATGTGAAAAAGCAAATGATTTATCCAGCGCACAGTGCAGACACTTGAAAAATAAATATAACAGTATAAAACAAAAATACCCTTAAAGTGACACACAATATAAAAGTAGGTAATAATCAATTATCAGTGATCAATATCAATGGTGCTAGTTTTGTGAATGTGTATATAACATAAAAATTGACCTGAAAAGAATACTTGTTGCAGGAGAGACTTTTCTTGAAAAGCCTGAAACAATAAAATGTAAACATTAACTCAAATGAAAATACACTTACAAGTGAAGCTCCTAACAAACTAGGAGCTTTAAAAAAAAGTCCACAAATAAATAAAACAACGGTGTGAGGCAAACAAGCCCTCTCTGACAGACGAGCCCAGAGGCGAACAGAGCTGATTGTCGGAGAGGGCCTGTTTGCCTCACACCATTGCTTTTTTAAAGCTGATTTCTACCACACCAACCAGTTTGTTTTTTTACTTCTAAATAAATGATTGCACTTTGATCTGAACAGAACATTATTCCATCTACACCGCGGAAGGCGTGTATATCTAAGAGTGGGGGCAAGTATATTGTTCCATATATGAATGTATTGCTCCTAGCTTGTTAGGAGCTTCACTTGTGAGTGTATTATCATTTGAGTTAATCACACCCAGCTATTACAGTACATATTGCACCATTTGTGTGTTTATGTTTTATTGTTTCAGGCTTTTCAAGAAAAGTCTCTCCTGCAACAAGTATTCTTTTCAGGTCGATTTTTATATGTTATATACACATTCACAATACCAGCACCATTGATACTGATCACTGCAAATTGATTATTACCTACTTTTAAATATTTTGGTTTATGATAATGCTCCCCATTCCCTTCTTTCTACATTAAAAGTAAAGTGATACTTTCACTGTTTATAATGTAATTTCAAATTCAAATAATTTAACTTTGTTAAAAAAAAATATTGTACTTAATATATTGCTTGTTTAGACCATACACATTTAAAAGGGTTCTTTTGAAATTATATTAAAAGTAGCCTTTGGGGAGTTACAATTAAACCACATGGGTGTCTCTCAGACAATAAGTAATAAATTGGTTAGTTTATTAAGATGCTCAATTAGCAGTTCTTTGAAGTCAGGGTGTGAAAATCAAGTCAATATCAGTTGTACATATAAATAATATATACATAAGGAAGACCTGGATAGATAACTTATACTGACATATATTAACTATTAGCACATTAAAGATTTTTTTAAACACATTTAAATGCAACAGCCAGTTTGGCTCATAGATACAGTTGTTGGAGGTTTGGTGAGCCGCTTTTGCATTCCTTAAGTAAAATCAAATAAAGTCTCCATGGACTGCAACTGGGACATAGCTCAAGATCCCTGCTCCTGAAGAACAAATACTGAATACTAGTTTCTGGTGAATTTTTCTGGAGGGTAGCATTTTGTAGATGTAGTCAATTCATATTTTTATTGAACTTGCCATTAACCATGCAGCTAAAAGTAAATAAACTCATACGAAAACTAACATTTTAAAAAACAGTTAGTCATATATATATATATATATATATATATATATATATATATAATTATTTTTTTGTCAATGCTTGCCTTGAAAACCTATTTTTCACTTTATAGAAAACATTGCTTGCTGGAACTTTCACCGAAAAAAACGTTTTTGGAAATTGTTACATATATGACCTAATATCATATTTAATAAAAACATGTTTGATTGGAATACTTTTTTCATATATGTAGCAATTATCATATAAAAAAACCTATAAATGTCAATGTCATGCATAAAAACACATGTACAGCATACGCCAATAGTAACCCCAATAAATTAAATGAATACCAATGCA
Organism: Pelodytes ibericus; assembly: GCA_036172795.1. Taxonomy (NCBI): domain Eukaryota; kingdom Metazoa; phylum Chordata; class Amphibia; order Anura; family Pelodytidae; genus Pelodytes; species Pelodytes ibericus. The sequence goes on along the minus strand of CM069857.1, from coordinate 219,653,962 downwards.
TAAATATGTATAAATCTTTAATAATATACACAATGGCATAGCATCCCCTGTAAAAATAACAAGAATAATTTCAGAGCTTAATGTCACTGTAGTTAATTATGTGAGTTAAAATTCTTAGTCTTAATTTGCGGGTGCACGTAGATATGCCCGGGTTTGGTCCCTCTGTTGGTCCTTGGTGTTGTCTGTTTTTATTTTTTCCTTTTCCTTTTTCCTTTTTCTTTTTCCTCTTTCCCCTTTTTTCTCTCTCTTCTCTTTTTTTTTTCTGTTCCTGCGGGTAACCTAGATAGCCCTGTTTTGGGTGGCCAAAATATACAATATTCAGTTTGGTGATCCACTTTTCCCAGATCTTTATTTTTGGCTTGCAATAATATCTCTGTTTTAACAATCCCATTTCCATTTTGCATTGATCAGTGATCTGGTTTGTTATTGTTGATCATAGTGGAGTTTCTGTTGTTTTCCATAATCTCTCTATGGACAGTTTCATAGCTAGTAGGATGTGGGTTATCAACATGATATCTGCATTTGGCCAATTTATATGTAATAGTATTATTTTTGGAGCTGGTTTTAGTCTATGTTAGTCTAGTCTAAAGCATACAGTTTTTCAGGAATGAGATGCCATCTGTTCATGACTTTGTAATTTATCTCTACTAGGTTCAGGCAATTGACCGCCGCTTTTGTTTTCCTAATATATTTTAGCCATTCTGTTTGTGTTATATCTATCTTTAGGTCTCTCTCCCAACTTTTTAGTGCTGGGATTATTAATGCATTTTCTTTTTTTCCCATTTTCCAGAGGTGTCGACACTTTGAAATCAGCCTTTTGTTGTTATCCTCAACCAGAATTTTGGTGAGAAATTCAATTCCTTTTGATTTTAGTGCTATTCCATTTTTTTGTAATATGTTTTTGATTCTCAAATATGTAAACCAGCTCTCTGGGGTGAGCCCAAATTCTTCTTGCATCTTCTCAAAGGAATTAATTGTATTGTCCACTATTAGATTGCCTATTTATGATATGCCACTACTATGCCATGTTTAAAGTTTCTAGATTTTTGATATTGTAGGAAAGCACCTCAATTGCCAGACACTCCAACAGTTTGTCCTGAATATCCAGTCTCCTCTTTACTGCCTCCCAGTTCTGCATCAAACTATCTATTTTCATAGATTTACCTCTATTCCCTTTTTTATCTTTTTCATCCAGTTTCCAGAACCATTCATTTAGCTTTTTGATTCCCACCATATTAGCTTTGATTTTATACCAAGCCTGCAGCTGTGCTTCCTCCCTCAGAGTTTGTAGTACATGGGCAGCCTACATGACTCATATACTTCCATAATGTTCGGTGCCCCAATCCACCATGTTTTTGCTTCACTGACATAACATGCCTCTTTAAAAATTGGTTTATTGCCCCTCCATATCTATTTTGTGAGCATAGTTTGGATCATCTGGAACCATGGTTTTGGAAGTTGTAGCATGATTTACTAGAAGACATAAGTTCATTTGGGTAGAATATATGATTTTACTATATTGATCCTGCCAAACCATGAGATTTCTGCATTTATTAACTCTTTTAATTGTTTGCTTGTTTGCTTTAGGAGGGGTAGGATGTTTCTTTCCATCATTTTGTTTGGGTTTTTTTGTTATCAAGTCCTAAATATGCAAATTTCTCTTTCTCCCAGCTAAACCTATATTGTGATTTTATTAATTCTTTATTCTCTTTTCCTACATTTTTTGTTATTATTATTATAGACTTATCTTCATTTAACTTACAAACGGTATCTTCCAATAATGTCCATCAAAACCTATAAAGAAGAGACTAGATTCTGGATCGTTATAAGAGTGTCATCAGCATTCAATTTGACCTTAAACTTATTTTGACCTATCCTGATGCCCATTACCTTTCCATTATTCCTGATGTAATTTGCCAGTGGTTCAAGGGATAATACATATAGTAATGGGGATAATGGGCATCCCTGCTGAAGGGTTAATTTGGATCTGTGAGGGTTAAAAGCCGACAGTGTGTCTAAGAAGCTGATGTCTGCAGCAGCTTCTGTATCATGCCAGTAGCATAATTGTTATGAAAATGGTCTTATCTTACTATTCCAAGGCCAGAACAGAGGTTTCTGGAACATCAACATGTTGTCTCTGAAATTTCTGTATTTTTCCATAAGAACGACTTTTGCAACACTATTTTTCATATTACGTTTTAAGTGCATTTTCTTGTAAAACACGCCTTTCTGCATATTAGAATATTAGAATAACCAATTATATTGTAGTAACTAATGCTTTTATCTTAGTTTATTTACACTTGTCTAAATAATTAAAATCAGAGATAAGGAACACGAAGCATTGTCTAGTCTTTTCCTTCGTCGTCCTTTGCTCTCTAAGGCCTTGTCTGGTCTCATCATCAGCACTGTAGTTCACATCAATCTGGTGTTAAAGGTCTTAGAGGTGGCTGTGCAGACTACCCCGCGGACGGTCCCTTTCACCTGCCTCATACCATTGGATACAGTGAACCATTCCAAAACAATGCCCATCCATACAGTTCTTGCCCTGGGAGTAGTATATATCCACCCTTCAAACAACGTTGTTTGTAATGTGCCTTTGAGGAAGTCCCACATGACCCTGTCAAAGGCCTTCTCTGCTTTAAATGATAGTGCAAGGAATTGCCCCCAACTTGTGCATTACTTCCAAGATATCCAACATTCTTCTTACATTATGTCCTGTGTATCTACCCTTGATAAAGCCTACCCATTCTCAATGGATTAGGTTGCCTACAACTTTTTTTATTATTTATGCCAACACACTTGAATACAATTTTATATCCCCATTCTATAAGAGATGGGTCTATAATTTGCTATTCCCTCTGGCAATTTGCACGGCTTTAAAATAGAAACATAGAAACATAGAAACATAGAATATGTCGGCAGATAAGAACCATTTGGTCCATCTAGTCTGCCCAATTTTTTTTTTGAGTACTTTTATTAGTCCCCCGTTCCCGGTCTTATAGCTAGGATAGCCTTGTGTCCATTCCACGCATGCTTAAAATCCTTGACTGTGTTTACCTCTACCACTTCTGCTGGAAGGCTATTCCATACATCCACTACCCTCTCAGTAAAGTAATACTTCCTGATATTACTTTTACATCGTTGCCCCTCTAATTTAAGACTATGTCCTCTAGTTGTGGTAGTTTTTCTTCTTTTAAATATACTCCCCTTTACTGTGTTGATTCCCTTTATGTATTTAAATGTTTCTATCATATCCCCCCTGTTACGTCTTTCCTGCAAGCTATACAAGTTAAGATGCTTTTACCTTTGCTGGTAAGTTTTATCCTTCAACCCATGAACCAGTTTAGTAGCCCTTCTCTGAACTCTCTCCAAAATATCAATATCCTTCTGGAGATACGGTCTCCAGTACTGCGTACACTACTCCAAGTGAGGTCTCACCAGTGCTCTGTACAATGGCATGAGCACTTCCCTCTTCCTACTGCTAATACCTCTCCCTATGCAACCAAGCATTCTGCTAGCATTTCCTGCTGCTCTATTGCATTGCCTACCTACCTTCAAGTCCTCTGAAATTATTACTCCTAAATCCCTTTCCTCAGATGTTGAGGTTAGGACTGTACCAAATAGTCTATATTCTGCTTTTGGGTTTTTACGCCCAAGGTGCATAATCTTGCACTTGTCCACATTAAATGTCAGTTGCCACTGCTCTGACCATTTTTCTAGTTTAGCTAAATAATTTGCCATTTGGCTTATCCCTCCATGAATATCAACCCTGCTGCAAATCTTTGTATCATCAACAAAAAGACATACTTTGCCAACAAGACCTTCTGCAATATCACTAATAAAAATGTTAAAGAGAATGGGTCCAAGTACAGAGCCCTGAGGTACCCCACTAGTAACAAGACCTTGCATTGAATATACCCCATTGACTACAACCCTCTGTTGCCTGTCACGCATTCATTGTCTAATCCATTCAACAATATTGAAATCCATCTCAAAGATTTCAGTTTATTGATAAGCCTTCTATGTGCGACAGTGTCAACAGCCTTACTGAAATCTAGGTAAGCAATGTCTACTGCACCACCCTGCTCTATTATTTTAGTCACCCAATCAAAAAAATCAATAAGATTAGTTTGGCATGATCTCCCTGAAGTAAACCCATGCTGTCTCTGATCTTGAAATCCAAGCGACTTTAGATGTTCAACAATCCTATTCTTTAACAAGGTTTCCATTATTTTCCCCACTACTGAAGTAAGACTTACTGGTCTATAGTTGCCCGCCTCCTCCCTACTACATTTCTTGTGAATGGGCACAACATTAGCTAATTTCCAATCTTCTGGAACTACTCCCGTTAACAATGATTGGTTAAATAAATCTGTTAACGGTTTTGCTAGTACACCACTAAGTTCTTTTAATAACTTTGGATGTATCCCATCTGGTCCCATCGACTTATTTGTCTTTAATTTAGACAGCTGAAGTAAAACCTCTTCCTCTGTAAATTTACACTCATCAAAAGACTCATTAGTCTTTTTCCCTAAATGAGGTCCCTTACCTTCATTTTCAGAATAGGGATTCTTTTCTCATATAACATCTCCTCTGGGATATTTTTCCCTTTTACAGTTTTGTTGAATGTGTTTGTCATATGTATTAGAACCTCGTCTTTAAAAGTCTTATAGGTTTAATAGCCATCGGGACCAGGAGACTTCCTTCTTTCCAGGGCATCTATTACTTGTTTAACTTCTTCCCTCGTAAAAGGTTTATTTAATTATTTTTGTTTTTATCCCTGAAAAAATGTTTGGAAATGTCTTGGTTTTATGGGATATTGTAAAGGTCATAATTAAATGCCTGGTCTATTTTAGTTGGATCTAATACTATTTCCTCTTTTGTGTTTATCCTATGGATATGATTTTCAATCTTTATGCCCTTGAATTTGTTTGAGAGAAGTCTGTCCGCTCTGTTTCCCATTTAATACCGACATTTAAATAATTTAAGTGCTTAAGTGTTTGCTCTCTTATAATTGATCTTTTTTATTATCTATGAAATTTTTTCTGTATTTTGCATTGTGATATTTATTTTATTCAGTTGGGTCAGATCGTAGAATGAGAGATACATATCCAGCAGTGCTGCCTCTCTTCTCTTATTTAATGCTGTTCTTAGTTTTATAAAGTATCCTCTGATAGCGGCTTTGTATGTGCATCATACCGATGGTGATAATACTTCTCCATTGTTGTTGTCTACAAAGACATTTTTTGCTACTTCCTTTATGTATTCTATATCTTGTCGGTGTTTATTAAATCATCATTTAATCACCAGTTGTCTCTTTTCCCTGAGGGTATTCCAATGTTTAATTCAAGCAGGAGGGCACTATGGTCTGACCAAGTGATATCATGAATCTGCATTTTATTTGTGTTTAACGTCATTGCTAGATTACCCCAAAACATGTCAATCCTTGAGTAGGAACCATATGATTTTGAGTCGCATGTAAAATCTTTTTCTTGTGTACTTTCTTGATCAGTTGAGAGAACTATCTCGAGTTTTATTTTGTGTTCTTCTGGGAGAGGTTCTATCCATACTGTTATCTAGAGGACGGTTAACCCCCCCCCCCCCCCCCACATATAACTCTACCTTATTTTATTAATTTTATCTTTCTTGTAGGGTTTTGCAGAATTTTTATAGTGTTCTTATTTGGAGCGCACACATTTATAATCGTGTAAGACACCCTGGATAGTACAAACTACCAAAACATTTCTTCCTTCCTCATCACTTTCCTTGAATTTTGTTTGTACATCAACATCTTTAGTGACTAGTACTGCTACCCCTCTCTTTTTTTATTTAATAAGGAGGAGCAGATCACAACTGAGAATCTGTCTGGTATAAATCTCTGTGCGTCCTTCCTAGTCCAATGGGTTTCCTGTAAGATAAATATTTTGGCCTTTTCTTTCTAAACATACCGAAATAAAGTTGCTCTTTTGAACAGAGTTTTCACACCTTGTGAATTTAACGTTACAATCTTAACCATTATGATTAATGTGTCTTCCACATCTCCCCTCCACTTGTATCCTTATCTCGCTATGTCCTGTTGACAAACAGAAGATAAACAATACAAAAGACAAACTTTGTTAGGAAATTTTCATAAATCCTAAAATCCCTATATTTGTCTGACCTTATGGTCCGGGTTTTACATTTAAAACCAGGAAATAAAAGCTCCATCATCTATTATGAAACTGTTCCTAAGAGGCCCTTTTTCTAAGGTTTAGGTTAATCTTTTGGGGCCAAGAACAAAGAGAAAAAAAAGAGAAGAGCATTGTTCATCCCTTTCCCTTTTCTCCTAAACATTCTTTATCAGTTTGACATGAGCCCTATTCTCTCCTCCTTCAAGTGCTTAGTTCAGTTGTATTTTCCCTTTTATTTTTTTTCTCCCCTTCTTCCCCTTTTTCCTTCCACCTCCCTTTGCATCCGTATTGTTTTCCTGTGCCCTTAATCAGTAATGAAATCTATTCGTCTTTCTTTTCTTCCCCCCTCACCCCCTTTTTACATGTGTATATTTCCTTCTCTCTCCTTTACTTCCTATCTCCCTTTATCACTATATTCTCTGGTTCTTTGTGTATAACTGTACTTCCTGTGATCTGTAATAAAATGTTTACCTTTGCCCGGGAGAGAAGAAAAAAAAAACACTCCTGTGATCCGCATTAAATTATGTGAAAAAACAATTGTTTCAATATTTTTAAATCCTTTTTATATCTGATATATTTTCAGGTTGTGAGGCCAATTCTCTGTACTTGACATGCCTGTTTTAGTATTTCTCATTTTTTCTTATATAAACATAGAATTATTCTCTTTTCACCCATTCAATGTGTGTCTCCATTTCTGTTTAAGTTTAAACCATCTTCTATTGGGTTATATATTATTTAGGCTTCCTCTGTCTTCCCTCAAAGAAGAGTATGCCCTTTGTGTTCCAATACCTTTTTGTGTAATTTGTATTCAAACTATACAGTGTCAACTCTGTGGAGAAAACAAAAATAAAAAATCCTTTCCACACTTATTTATATCTTCATGCCTATATATATATATATATATATATATATATATATATATATATATATATATAACCGATTCGGCTTCAGATTGTCTTTAAAAGTCAACTTTTACGATTGCTCAGGGAACTCCTATGTGTGTCTATGGGGGTGTATGGTTCCTTTATGTATATCACATCCTCTTTCTTTGAATAACTTTATATGTCCTCCTTCATCCACCTTGGGGGAAAAAAAGGTTCTCTTCCCTCATAATCCATAAGTCTACTTTCATTTCTTGATTAGTTTAGTGCCCTTTTCTGGATCCATCTATTCGCATCTTCTAGTTGATCAAATGATTCAGCTTTTCCTTCATTTATAATAATGAGCCTAGTTGGGAAACCCCATTGGTTCTTTGTTCCATTATTTCTGAGTACTGCAGTCACTGTAATATCTGATGAGTACTGTGAGGGTTTGCTGCAGTGAACTAGGGGAATATAGTGATTTATATTATATTACACTGAACACATATTGTCATATGATTATACTAACATTTGCCTATTAAAACATGTGTTTTTTGTGGAATTTCCCCTAATGACTGAATCACAAGGATCTTTTGGCGATATATAGGAATATCCAATGATCTTGTGAGTGACATCATTATGGGAGGTGTACAAACAGAATGGTAATGTTATGTAATGTGTGCATTTGCATGTTTATTTGTTTGCAACACACATGCATTACATCTCCACCTTATATACCCAATGTTTCATCCATTTCCATGCCGCTTTATCTAGGGGATAGAGCATATCTTCTTGAAAACAACTATATATAGTTGAGCAAGCAACACATGTTACTACAGTATGACCCATCACACATACTTCCCAATTTTTTTTAATTTTTCTTTACTTTATTACCTAATGGTAGTTTTGGTGAAAGTTATTGTCCTTTGTGAATAGACTCCAATGGGTCTGTTCACTAAAATTAGACTTTGGAGGTCGACTTTCATTTTGAGACTAAGTCAAATTCAGCACCTGAGTTTGATTAAGTGTCAAAAAGAGCTTCAATCGTTTTGCCTTCCATAACTTCCAATGGGGAAAATTCAAACCTGGGTCTTTTTTCTAAATAAAACTCAGGTGCAAATTTGACATTGTCTCAAAAATAGCTTTGATGATTTCACCTCCCATAACTTTCAATGTGGAAGGTTCGAACCTGGGGGGGAGGGGAGGGGGGGGGAATGGGGGTTCTTAGTCAAGAGGCAGATTTGTGAAAAAAATATTTCAACCACATAAATCAACAATGGACTGAGAAATGTAATCCATCATTTATAATCAGTGAGACATTATTAATATACATGTAATCTTGTGTTAGATGGATCAGCATTGTTTTATCTAAGAATGATAAATATTGTAACTAAAGTCAAATTACCTTTTTCCAGCATCATTAATTATGTTAAAATGATAGCATTCTTAGGCAAAGCCAAATTATAATAATAGGATGTTAAAACATACAGTCACCTGTGCTCAAGCAGAGCTGTCCTCAAATTTCCTCAGACAAAGAAAGGCTGTCTTTTACATCAGGGTCACATCCAGATATTCATAAGAAACATTTATTTAAAAAATTACCATAGGACGGAACATTTATCAAACAAAAATACACACTTTCTTTACAAAAAAATAGAGAGATTTAAATAATGGGTAAGATAACATTTTAATGAAAATAATTGGTTCAGAAAATTACTTCACAATTGAGCAGAGATTATTTTTCAAGCAAATCACATACACTGAAGAGAAACCAAGAATGCATTTAAAATACAATTTGTTTCTACCAAATTCAGTGGCACTTTATAAACTAATATTAGTGTTTTACTTCAGTGAACAAAGAATAGTATTACAGATTTTTTTTTATCAGCCACGACAATATCTTGAAGTTGAAACAAAAATAAATGTTGTTTGACTATCCTTATTACGTATAGGTTTCTAACTGGAGGAGGAACATATTTTAAAGATTGTCTATGATTAAGCGCTGAGCCTAGCTTCAAACGTGTGCGTTTCTAGAGTTTTGTGCTGTCTAATACTGTCGGTTCAGAGGTTGCACCAACCAGTGAATAAAGTGAGTTTTTTTCTATGCATATATTGTATTGCTTTGTCTATGTTTTTTGAATACGATCGATTCAATGGTGAAGTAGCACTGTCTCTATTTTTCACTTAATCTCATGTATATATTGCCATCCGGGAAAGTGGCATGCGGGATTTTTTGGATAAGCACCTTCGTGATTAATCGGTGAGTGTACAGCTATATTTGTATGAACCCAATTTTTATTATAAAGGCTCCATTTGGTGTACTGGTGCAACTGTGAAGTGAATCGCCTGTTTTAGAAATATGTCAGATGTTTCTGGATATCGGTAAAATAGCTCCACTTTTTTTTTTTTATAACATTTGGATAAACTGAAATTGTGAAAAATAAATAAAAATAAAACAATAACTTGGTTGCAGTCATTAAATTATCACTCCAGTTGGAGTTACACTTTAAATATAAATATGTATTTAATTGTTCAAATTCTATCTTTTAGGCTTTGCTAAATTGTGTTTCTTATTTCTGATGTTAGTATCAAGGTCGGCAGTCCTTAAAAGGACCAGTACCTTTTAACACTGCAAGCCCACTTCCTCAGTGCAACTTCTCCTCCTTAGCATCTGCAGCAACTTAAATTTAGAGTCAATGTGCCCCCTGTCCTCCTTTGTTATATGTCTTAAACTTATATTTCCTATACACATATTTGCACATTTGTAATGGTCACAAAAAGGGGCATTTTGGTTTTATGGAGTAGTACAGAACAACACTTATATGTGAAGGTCATTGGATGATGTTATGATCTATTGTTGTATGGGATATAGTTAATAAGAACCTTACGTTTCTGTAAAAGTTTGCAAAATATAAATACAGCTAATACCATATGGTAACTATCAATACATATTTGCACTTATCTAGCCACAGACGGTACAGTTTAGTAAGCAGTTAGTAAACATACTGAATAATCTATGACTATTAATATTTTGTTAGCTAGTTACATATGGTACAGTATGATTACTGTCAATATACCACTGGTTTGTTGCACATGGTACAAGATGATTACTTTCAGAATATTGCTTGCCTTTGTTCCAGAGATACAAAATTGTCTCCTGTTCAGCATTAGAGGAAGGAAAAAAGAGAGATACAGCAATACTGATGTCCGAAGCAATACCAATAGAATTGTTGATGTCAGAAAATGATAAATAAGCTAGGTACAACATTTTAACCCTTTAAGGACCAGGGATTTTCCTGGGCCAAGGACCAGAGCGTTTTTCAATTTTTAATACGAGGTTTTTGAAACATAAATTTCCTCTCTCTCATTTAACGTACCCATACAAGTTATATGTTGTTTTTTAGAGGACAGTTAGAGCTTTCTTTTGATACCCTATACATAAAAATGATTTACATTTTAGTATTAAAAAATACAAATAAAAGAGGAAATTTTTGAGGAAAAAAAAAGTTTTTCCCCATTATTTTCCCAATAATAAGCTACATAACTAGTGCAACACTAACCCACTTATGCCCCCTAATTAACTAACTAATAAAAAGGAAAAATATTGGTTCTCAAACCCCCCATAACAAAAAAGACAGAAAAAAAACTCTGAAGAGTGCGATGTCAGATCAGTAAAAATCATGCAACAGACATGCAGGGGTTAAATTTTATTAAATAAATATATTAAAATTACCTTTATTTATTAAAAAAAACTTTATAAATTGTAAAAATAAAAAAATCTGTTAAAAAAAAAACTAAATGAGGGCCATAAAGTGGAAGGAAACTGATCACAGTTAAAAACTGTGATCAGCAATGAAAGGGTTAATTTATTTATTTATTTATTTTACCTATGTGTATGTAATTAATTTATTTTTACTTACAGGTCACTCTCTGTGCTTCACTATAAGAATGTGAAGCACAGGGAGTGAATTAGAGGCAAAGTCAGTGTGTGAACACACTGACTTTGCCATCTAATTTGCATGTTATCGCGGTGATCACGTTATCACCGCGATCACATGCCCGGAAACTGACCGATCGGGTCCAGGAGCTTTGCCTCGGGTGCGAGGCTTAGTCCTGGACCCGTTGCAGACTAGCTGGCGGTGCCCACGGAGCGCACCGCCGGCTAGACTGCATGACGAGTTAACTCGTCATAAGGTCGCTAATGGTGCGGCTCTTATGACGAGTTAACTCGTCATAAGGTCGGGAAGGGGTTAATCTGTAAGAGTAACCCAGAATCCCTACACCATAATAAATGAATATGCTCCGAATATGAACCAATTGGGTACTTTTAATTAGATAATAGGAAGGGTTGATAGGATTCAAAAAGGCTCCCTCATCTGGGCTGGAGACTTTAATTTAATAGTAGAACTGATTATAGATAAAAGTATCCCAACAGGGATGACAATATGAAAGAATGTAATCAGGCAAGCCCTTCATTAAAAAAAATTGTCTCCATGATGTGTGGCGCACCTTCCATCCGGGCCTCAGAGATTACATGCATTGGTCCAAAGTACACAACTCATATTCAAGAATAGTTTTGGTTTTGGTAGACTTATCCATATTGAAAAAAAAATTAAAATTTTTGATAATGGAAATACCATGGTCCGACCATACCGCAGTTTTTTGGAATATACAGGAGACCAGAGACGGAGGAGAGTGCACATCCTGGAGATGAATAATAAGATATTGGAAAAAGAAGAAAACGTTATATCAATCAAAATATGTCAGACTGTTTTTTCAAAGAAAACCTAAATATAGAAAAATCAATGGACAAGATTTGGGCAGTTTATAAATGCTTTATGCTTGGATACCTAATTAAGTTAGTCGCTGTTAATAAAAAGCTAGATGGTCCCTCGCTTGCCGAACTATTTATTGACATGAAAAACGTATCAGATAAAAACAAGGAATCCCCCACAGAGCCACTAATAATTCAGATAAAATAAATCAAGATGTTAATGGAAGAAGTCAAAAATAATTTAAACCCTTATTAAGTAAGATTCGGCAGTAAGAACTAATAGAAGGATTTAAAATAAAATCAATAGAATGTAAATTGTCAGCATATGCTGACGATGTGATTTTAACCCTTACCTCGCCTAGACAGTCTGTAGAGAAGGTATTGGAGGTTATCACAGAATATGGACAATTTTCCAATTATAAAATAAACATGGAAAAGTCTCAGGTAATAACATGGGGGGTGAACTTAGAAGATAAACGCTTCTTAGGACATACCTACTCTTTCCAATGGCCAAAGGAGGGGATGAATTATCTGGGGATTATGATCACACCTGACTTAGATAGGTTGGTGGAGACAAATTACTCCCATCTTATTCAAAAAATAATCTGTTAAAACAATGGAAAACGAATGGATTTATATCTCGTGGATAGGAAGATTAAATGTAATAAAATCGTACATAATCCCCAAATGGCTTTATAGACATAGGGTTGATACCTTTGAAAATCCCTGAGACATATATAAGGCAATTCAATACTTTGATAAATAAATTTATATGGCATGGTAAAAGACCCAGAATTGCACAAAAATATCTACAAAGCAAAAATGCTCAAGGGGGACTGAACTTCCCAAATTTGGAAAGGTATCAAGAAGCAAGCCTATTAAATCACACATACCAACTTCAGATTACAAATGCTAAATCGGAAGATTGGTATAATTTAGAACAAGAACTGGGGGGATAAATAATCTCGAATTGCTACTATGGTACAACCAAAAAGATCTTAAAACCATAGCAGAATAAAGTAAATCCAGAGTTATTAGAAATATAATGGACGCATGGATGTCTTTTAAGAAAAGTAATAAAATACTTGATAAACTACACATACACGCTCCATTAGATTGTTGTCGGAATAAAGGACTCAGAATTTAAAATTTATATGAAACATCTAATGTTAAAAGCTTCTCTCAGTTAGGGGTTGATCTGAATGCCCAGTTAAAAGATGCCTTCTTCTTTATTAGAACAGAATCTTACTTGAAAATACATAGAATTGCAATAAAAGATTAAAAAAAAGTAAACATACAACTGGATAAACGGTTGAATAATGATTGTAATAAAAGAATGATAACATTATGGTATGAGATATTGGAAAGTAAATATTTGAAGATAAAATATAGCCCTTTGGATACCTGGGGAAGATAACTGTTAGTTCCTATAGATAAGGAAGATTGGTGGGATAGCTGGAAAGAAATAAAAAAAATTACCCACTTTTTGTCTTTCCAGGAGCTCCACTTTAAGTTAGCCCATAGATGGCACATATCACCGATGAAACTCCAAAAATGTGATAATACCCATAACCCTACATATTGGAGATGTCATAAAGAACAAGCAGACCTACTACATATGTGGTGGTCATGTGGTAAAGTAGATAAATTATGGAAACAAGCTTTCTCTTTAATATCGGACCTGACTGGCATATAATTCCTACGCAGCAAGAGAAAGCTCTGTTTCATTTTAACTTGGGGTATATTACCTTTAAGCAAAGATGTCTGGTTATCCAGATACTAATGGCAGTTAAAATTACAATAGCCAGAAATTGGAAAAATAAGGAGAAAATCAAGTGGTCAATGATAGTGACACAAATTAAACATCAATGCTTAATGGAAAAAGGTTATTATATGGGCAGACAGAAGGGGGCCAGCTTCTATGGTATCTGGGAACAATGGCTGAATATTTCCCCCCAAGTGGAAGAGCAGGAATGCTGAGGGCGAGAAGTGAGGAGTTGGGTAAAGGGGGGGGGGGGGGAATGGTGGGGATGTTGATGTCCTGATCAATAGACTGTCTGGTTGACTGAAGAGAATAACTTGGTGTCTGAAGGGAAGAGCTCCTGAACAAATATGCCCCTTATTTGTTGTATTGGTTTGTGAGGGGGGGGGGGGGGGAGAGAAGGGAAGGAAGGGAAGGGGAAATAAAGAGGAGAAAAGAAGGGAGAAGGAAAAAGGAGGAAAAAAGATAAAAAAAAGAGAGAAATTGTACTTATTGGGCAGTAATATAGAAATTTGACTCTCTGACCTAAGGTTGACATTTGATCACGCAAGCCCTTTTTGCCCTTACCCTACCAGCGGAATACTCGCAAGGGTAAAAACAGGAAGGAGAGTATAACTGCTACAATTAGTACAACTGATATAATTGGAATAATAACTATGATTACTACCCTAACGGGACTGTCCCTAGCAGGATATATGAATGTCTCCCTCCCTCTTGTCTTTTGTCTATTGTCTCTTTCTTTTGTCTTATGTTTTAAATATGTTTTACGTATATTGTAAGTATACAGTTTGTATGTATTTATGATATTTTGTATGTTTATAATAAAATTTTTTTTTAAAAAATTAAGAAAATGAAGCAAAGATATTACTATAAAGGCAATAGATAAGATAAAAATCATTCTGCTAAATTGAAAAAAAAAAATGCCGCCCAGAGAATATTTAAAATAACATACAAAGGGAAAATGATCCAGGTGAGACGGGGAAGGCCTTTGCTGACTATTACCAATCTGTGTATAACCTGGAGTCGGTAAATTGGGATACCCAGATATAGGAATACTTGGAGAAATGCCAATTACCAATATCATCCAGTGAACAACATCATCCTATTAGTGACTATGAAGTAAAAACGGCTATCAATAAACTAAAGGAAAACAAGATGGTTTTACTGGTTATTTTTACAAAAAGATGAAGGAAAACTTTAGCGACCATATGACACTTCTGTTCAATGATATGGTAGTTAGAGTACAAATAGATCCCAAGGCAATATCATTCCAATCCCCGAAAATTCCACTATAATAGAAAATTATTGTCCAATCTCGCTAATTAACAAGGATATTAAAATCTTTTCAACAATACTGGCAGAAGAAGAAAAAATATCCCCTCCTTAGTACATATGGAACAAGCAGGATTTGTACCAGGCAGGAAAGCAGCTTTAGAACTTTAATAGATCTAATAGACTTAACCAGCATACGTAAAGATCCAACAATGATAATATCTTTAGATGCAGAAAAAGCCTATAATCGCGTTAACTGGAATTACATGGTAAGTACGTTGAGAGCGTTTGGCTTTGAGGGCTTGATAGAAAAAGGCAATAACAGTACTGTATTCGGGGCCATCGGCCAGAATAATAGGAAGGGGGATAAGGTCCCCATGGTTCCATATACCTTGTGGGACTAGACAGGGTTTTTAGCTCAATGTATATGACTGAATAAGAATATTGGAGGAGTCATATGTTGAAAAAGAGAGTTTAAACTCAATTTATATGCTGACGATATAACACTGAAATTGACAAAACCAGAGTTTTCGCTGCGGAATTTGATGAAGGAGATAGGGGTATATGGACAGTTGTCAAACTATAAGTTGAATTTGTTCAAATCAACCACTATGGGTTTAAATCTTAAAAAAGAAGACAAAGAAGGGATAAAGGCAAAATTTGATTTTAAATGGACTGAGGATAACAATTCAATTTCCAGCTGACTTCTCGGAAAATTAATTTTAGGAAATTGACAAACCAGACATAGGAAATGCTTAAGAGGTGGTTGAACCTGGAGATATCATGGTGGGGTTGCATAAATGTAATCAAATCATTTGTGATGCCCAAAGTTGTATATATGTTTGTAGCTTTCCCATGCTATCTCTCAAGTATTCAGATAAAATAACTACAAACATTATTTTTAGACTTTATATGGAGGGGGAAAAAGCAAGAATTAAATGAAGTCTCCTATATAAAGAAATAACAAATGGGGGATTATCGATACCAAATGTTAAAAAATGCCCCAATGCCTCCATTTTTAAACATTTATGTAAGTGATAAGTTGAAAAAAATATTTTGGAAGGCTGGTTGGCTATAGAGAGCCATATGAAAAAAGTACCAGATCTCTCTTTATTACCTTGGGTTAACCCAAAAATAACTGGAAAGTGGAGATATATCACAGAAAATAGAACAGTAAAGGGAATATTGCATTTTTAGGAGAAATATAAAATAGAGTATAAATTAAACTAGAATGGAAGCAACAGGATAGAAATTCCACTACAAATTTTGGAATAAAACATTGGAGATCAAGATTTGTTAAGGTGGGGTTAAAAAGGAATCTCCAAAATCTCAGCCATAATAGTAGATCAGAACATTATACTATTCACAGAATTATCCCAGAAATTTGGTTTGACAACCAAAGCCATCTTTGAAAACCCAAGAATTAAAAATGACCTCAAAAATTAAATGCAGGGAAATGGTCGATTACCGTATATAAGCCTGAATCTAATACTAACCCGGGGTAGTAAAATGAATACATATTTAAAAACCATTTATTTGTAGGGCAGAAACAAGATATATATGACAATATAAAAAGTATTATAAAGAGATGGTAAGAGGACCGTAATATAGATCCCATGGATTGGCTGAAAATTATCCCCTATAGTAAAAGAAATGTACATTGTCTACACCTTACTGAATTACAATATAAAGTTATGCATAGAACATATCTGGTACCAAAAAAAAAATAGCAAAATGTACCCAGAACAAGACTCAGTTTTCTGGAGATGTAAAAAACAGTTAGGAACCTATTTGCATATTTGGTGGGGCTGTAGGAAAGTACAAACAGTACAAAAATTATCCAGACAGACATTCCGACAACCCCAATTGTGGGCCTTCTACACTTTGAATGGACAGAGAATGAAGAAAAAAAGAGATACTTACTTACCCATTTATTAATAGCGACAAAAATCCTAATAGCAAGAAATTGTAGAAGGGTGGCGATCCGAACTTGGGAGCTATTAAAAAAACAAATATCTTACCAACTACAAATGGAAGATCGAAAAAAAAATCCAGGAAAATGGGTGAAAGAAAATGATAAAACAGAAACAACATAAGAGCACTTTACTGGGAGCCCTGAATAGAAATGCAAATTCAGTCTCCCCCTCTCTGCCTTATGCTCTCTCCTACTCTTCAACAGAATTGTGGAACCGGGCTTTAATTGGGCTTATGCATGTTTTTATGTTATGATGTTTAAGTTTTTATGTTATGATGTGAAATATTGTATGTTAACATCATTGTGATTTAGTTAAATGTTTTATAAGGAGATATAACCTTAATTTATATATGAATGAAATGTGATATAAATGTTTAATTAAAAAACAATAACAATAAAAATGTATATACAAAAAAATAATAATATAGGCTGGCTAGAGACAGCCAGGCTTCACACTATCCACATTCATTGTTCTATAAACCCCCCTCCTTTCTTACCATCCTCAGTAAACCCACTTCTTTATCTCACCTCTCTTTTTCTTTACCATAGATGATGTCTCAGCATAATGGGTAGAGTAACAGCTAATGTGCCACAATTTAATTATGGTTTAAATCAAGCTCACCCAATCCTTAGTGAACTTTATAACCCATTCTTTGGTGTCTGTGACTCCTATACCTGTTGCAACACCAGCTTCTGTTACATTAAGGCTTTCGTAATGCCCAAGGCAAGAATAGGAAATTGTGTCCAGCCCAATATGAACCCCAAAATTCCATTGACTACCCAAATTCTTCTGTACTACTCATTGTACTGCCATATGCACCCTCCCACACTCCACTTAACTGCCCCTCACCCTGTCCACTGTACAGCATATACACATGTTTATCTAATCTGTCTTACACCAGTTTATTACAACTTCCTTCCTTTACTTAGCTGCTTTTTCCCAATACACACCAAGTTTCTGTTTTTCATTCATTATTGCACCTACCAATACCTGTGATTACCTTGCCTTACATATTTATTTCAGTAAGTCAGTGTGGTATGGCTGATGATCCTCTAGGGGCAAACAAGCCAGGGACCCAGGCCTGTGGGCATACCCTGAAACCTAAGGTGAGCAAAAAATGGGGTTTGCTTGCTTACACCATTACAGGGGAACCACTTCATTAGCATATCAAACTAATCCCACCCATAAGGGCAGTCCAGACCTGAAATGCATAGCTAGTACCCTCTGCACGAGGAACATAGCAAACCACAGACGTACGTTTCGGCCTACAATGGCCTCGTCAGTGTGGTATGGCTGATGATCCTCTAGACTCAGTATAAACCCATGGGCATGTTAACTGAATTTCCCAAATCTCTGGAATTCAGCTACTCAATATCTGAATTTGGGTCCCAATCAGCTGTTTTGGTCATTTGGGTACCAAAACAGCAGAAGCATTCAGATCCGGAGATTTTTGCAATGATTTTTGGCTAACCAATATTACATTACATTACCATTTATTTATATTGTGTCAACAATTTACGTAACTCTAGGTACAGAGCATAGATGGGAACTATATACTAAGTTAGACAAACTAGAAACAGATTGGTACATAAGGTAGAGAACCCTGTTCGAAGCTTACAATCTAGAGGGAATGGGGTCCATAAGACACGTAAGGGGTTGAAGAGGCCAGAGGGATTGAAGTTGTAAGAACAGTAGTGTGGATGGGTGGCACTAGGTGGGATAGGCCAAAGATAAATAACATGTGTTCTAGTGGGTTGGGTAGTAAGCTTCTTTAAAGAGGTGGGTTTTGAGGGACTTTTTATAATTTGAAAAAGAGGGAGAGAGCTGGGTGCTCTGTGGAAGGGAGTTCCAGAGAGAGGGGGCAGCTCGGGCAAAATCTTTCAGTGATGAGTGAGAAGTGGTAATGAGGTTGGAAGAGAGTTTTAGTCCCAGTGAGGAGCACACAGGTCGTGCAGGGAGGTATCGGTTAACAAGGGAGGCAATGTAAGGAGGGGTGGAGGAGTGGAGGGCTGTGAAGGTTAAAGACAGAATTTTAAATTTTATCCTTGAACAGACGGGGAGCCAGTGGAGGGCGTTGCAGAGAGAAGTCGCCTAATCAGACCGAAGTGCAAGAAAGATGAGTCTGGCAGCAGCGTTTTGGATAGATTGCAGGGGAGACAGACGAGTCAGAGGTCGTCCAGTCAGGAGGCCGTTACAGTAGTCAAGGCCTATATGTGCCAATCACCCCTGAATGAGCTCTGAACTTGGGTAACATTATACAACATTTGCCCATTTCAATTCTCCTGATTTTAAACACAGAAACATGTAAATACAATGGTATTAATGGTATATATTATAATAATCTAATGTAATATGTAATGTAGTATTTTTACATTAATATAAGAATTTTTAAATTTTAATATAGTATTTTTTGTTCATTTACTTTATTTTTCTTAATGTATTATGTTATGTATTTTAATAATTAATGTATCTTGTTAATTATTTTAATAATTATTATTTTCCCCGAATCCGTATATCCAATTTAGAGGCATATATTGGGTCGACCCTTTAGTGTCAGCTTGTTCCTTCAGTTTCTAGAAATCCCTGTTTTTGTTTGTTGTTCTTATTTACATTCTCACATCTGTATAAGTCCTGTTTATAACATCATAGCGCAGAATGGAAGCTGACACAAAGACCTATGCTTTACAAACTTTCTTTTTTTGCATCAGCTCCGTAATACCTTATCACTATTTATTTAGCTGAGGCATTCTATGCTTGTACATTATTTGCCTCTTTTAAACTACTTACATGTTATAGATCTACTTAACAATTTTTTTTTACTTTTACATTTTGCTTCTCCAACGTTTTATCTGATAGTAAATCTCATACAATAAGCAACCTATTTCTTTCTTATTTATCTAGAAATAACCATTACCTAATAAAGTTCAAATGTGCAATTTTACACTTGAGCTAAGTGTGTAGCAATGCACCTATCATTTGGTATAGGAGCTAAAATTGCTATTGCAGTAGTTTTATCAGGGTTGACAAATCAGCTTTGATTGCTTACTTAAAAAAAAGTATATATCCTATCCAAAATTTCCACATATCAGTATCTGCTGGCATTGGTGTGGCTACAAATATAATACATTTCAGGATTGACATATAGGAGAGCTTCTAAGGGAAGTCTAGGAGAACTGAGTAACAAATAATGAACCTGTTAAACAGAAAAACATGGAACTAGAACATGTAATGTTAATAATACCCAACATTGACTTCAGTTTTCATATTCCATGGAGTTTACAATATAATTTCGTCTGTGTTTAATTTACATAGCTCAACATAATACTGTTACATGCTGTCTGTTGGAATCCTACAACATTGGGCATTCTACTACTAACAAAACCAAGTAAAATATAGTTTTGCATGTATAATTACTCTACTATTAACGTTATTAATTTGAAAGTATTTCTATATCACACCCATTATTCACTAGGGAAAGGATACTGGCTGCTATACATTGCATCCCATCATGTTGAGGATGAACACGACCTGCTTCGTGGGAAATTGCATGATAAATTGTTCTTGCCTTTAAAGAATTGCAGTATTTGTCAGATTGTGTACTATAGTAGAAATGTTTAAGAGAGGACTTTTGTGGATTTTTTTTTCTAAGTCTTTATTTTTTTAAAAACATGATACCTTTTTCTGACCCATCAGAGCTTGCACCCTTTTTTTTCTTGGAACATTATCTAGGTATCAGTGCATCATAGTCTGTATGGTTTTGTTTAAGTAATATCAGATGTTTTTCCTTTCAAATAGCCTACCCAAATATGTTAAATTACTGGTCACTGACTGCCCCTCTGTGCTAATGCTACCCTAGGTCCCCTCTGCTGATCCTATGTAAAAACGAGGGAGAGACTACCACTTGGACCCCAATCAGATGCACTGGACAAGCCTCAGTACTAAGTTAGCGATGAGACTAAACCTGCTTGTATCTGTAAAGATGTGTAAAAAGTTTAGTGTCACTTTAAAACAAATGTTTTGATTTTGCTATTTTTAATGTTGAATGGTATAGTTATATACTTGTGACCTCACAAACCCCACACAATAAAATCTAACCCTTTTTAAAATAAGACATTTCTGAGGATATATCATTTCAGTAAACTCTTTGTCCACATACTATGAATTTGCAGTTTGAGAAAAAAAAATTCAGCAATTACTAAAAAAAATCATTGGTTTTACAAGTAAACAACTTTTACTGCACAGGGACAATCTGCATAACTAGTTTTTATGTTGCTCCTTTGTTAAATTGCTTTTACAGCATGAATGCCATGTGTCCAGCTGTTGGAAGATAGTAAAGTCCCTATTGCACATTACTTCCCTCATCTGAAGCCATCCTTCAATTTCTATTAGAGTACTACATTAGAAACTGTTGGTAAATGATCCATGTTAAATATAGAATAAGCTTAGATGTTCTAATGCCATAATTCCCCATGATGTGGAAACACAGAATAATTATCCCCACCACTTTACTTTACACCTAAAGGTATATCAGAGGTGATTTTATTTAATGCTGTTGTTTCTTCAACCATTAATGTCCCCTGAACATAGGAACATCTCTGCAGAAAATGCTCATAAACCACCTTACTATATTCATGTACATTATTTTCTGGAATCTTCTGCCTGTATCATTAAAGTCAATGATGCCATAAAGAAAGTAGATAATAAACTGATGTATGAAAGGTCACAAAAATAGCTACTAAAATCTAATTGAATTCTTTATTGTTCAGATGCTGGAATCTAGTCAGTGATGTGATCTCTAATGTACCTGAGCCCTGGAATACATAATGATTATTAGAAGATAAATATTCCTACTAGGATATTGATTAAAAATCTTATTTCTTCACTCAGTCCTTGAAATTGGTGTTTGGTTAGATGGCTAATTTGAATTGCTTTAAATCTTCTTTTCATTGCGCTTCACAAATACAACAAGTTCAGTGTGGTTGACTGAAATTTTAACCTGAGTCATGTATCACATTTCTAAAGCACTGATGAAAAAAAATATATATATATAAAAATGGCTACTGAAATTTATGCACAGACTAAGTGTCATAACCTGAAAAAGGTAGTCAGGTACGAGCATTAATTTAATTACAAAGTTCTCGCCTGCCCTAGTGAAAAGGACCACAACAACCAATACGACATTCTCAAACTTTTCTCACAGACCAATACCAATTCCGTGTTACAGATACATAGATTTTGACTCCGCTAAACGAGGTCTGATGGTGTGGCTCACAGATATTCCTTCATTTGAAACAGAGCAATTAATTGAGGCCACTAACACCACCTCTATGGTTTCCAGCTCATACTCTGAAATGTTTTTAAAACTGTTGCACATACCTTACACCTAAGTTACGCTGGATCATAGGTCTGGTGGACAATTCTAGGTGCCCAAAACATTCCCAAACGGAGGAGCGGTGGGACTTGTTGCACTGTTTTTTGACCTTGACTTTCCCTTGGTAACAAGGGCTGTTTTTACATTTCTGGGGTGTTTGTGTTTAGCTGTAATTTTCTTCTCTCTCACATACCATACCCACACAAATTATATGTGGTTTTCAACGTCATAAGAAGGGCTTTCATTAGATACCATTATGTTCATCATATCTTATAATTTACTACAAAAAAATCATAAAATATGGTGGAAAATTAAAACAAAAACACTTTTTCTAACCTACAATATAACTTACATAAATACAATCATTAAAAAAGACCCCATCTAAATAGTTTCTAAATGTTGTCCCGAGTTCAGAAATATGCGTTTCCATGTTTTTCTGCAGTTTTTGACCCCAACCCGAACCCTAAATTTAACCCCAACTGTAACCCTTATGCTAACCTTTAATATGTATTAATTTTAATTTAATTTGAACCCTATCCCTTCTGCTAACCCTAACTTAATTTTAAACCTAACAGCTAATCCCTCCCTGGTGCCCCAGAGCCTGAATTTTGGTGCTGGCTATTGCCTCGACATTGAGGCCATAGACCAGCATTGTCAGAGCGGTTTTCGCGATCACTGAACGTGAAAACTCCTTGTTTCACCGCAGGACGTGTAAGGCACAACCATTGTCGGGAAGGGAGTTGAGAAGGGGTTAAACAATTGGTAGCATAGACAGTTTCAGATGTTTTTTTTTGCAGCAGCACTTAGGATCAGGAGAATGTACAAGAACAGCCTAGTGGATCAGACAGGAGCAGCAATGTTCATGGATATCTAACTGTGTTTATTTACTGATGTCTGCTGCCATGCAAAACTCTGGTACTTCAACCAAAACAGAAGGGCAAGGTAAGAGTCAGACAAGCAAAAACTCTAAAACAAGGCACTAATAGCTGAGCTGTAAAAATAGTCAAGTTGTAGAATATTTCTAACTCATCCATTACCACCTGTTTTTGCAGCTCTCATTCTCTTTATGTCTATTTTTATAGTATTGCAGTAATGATAACTTTGGATCTAATGCCCTATTGGACTATATAATTATTAATCCCTTTGTGACCATCATGCAGAACTGATCGCAGTATGTGCACTGGCATAGAACAATAAAATTGACATGGCTAAGCGTCACAATATCGAGACATTTCAGCCATGTTGGCTGAGCCCCCCCTCCCTAAAAATCCGGGCACTGTGTCAGCCAATCATAGCACCCAGATGTTAATAGCTGTTAAATCAGGTGCCTGCTTTGACAGCTATAGTCTCTCCCTGCTCCACGATCGTGGGGCACAGAGAGACTAAATAAAGTGCTAGAAGTCTCCACCTGGTCCCCCAATGCACATCCAGACCCCCCATGTTTTTTTAATAAAAAATCTTCAAGTGGGGCCAGTGTAGATAAGGGCCTGCAGTAGTTGGATATATCATCCATACAGCCACTGGATAGCATGCAGCCACTGGATAGCATGTGTAGCAACACTCTGTGCTTCCTACTATAGACTACATTCCCTATGATGCTAAGGTCGCTTTTGGCTTGCTGAGCATGCTATGGAATATAGTCCGCCAGCATTACATAATGAAAACACGTTTTAAAGCTGCAATGACTGTATACTAAATTTGGCCCTGTACCTACCACATAACCCTAGCACACCTATACATGTGGAGTACCGCTATACCGAGGGGAAGTTTCTGAAAACATATTAGGGTGTTGTTTGGCAAAAAAAAGAATTCCTTTAATTAAATATAACAGCAATTATTTATCCTTTTGCCCAACCCATTTAGCTCCCAATGTCCACAAATAAATTTAGGAATCTGAAAGCTTACAATTTATCTTACTAGAACATCCATTAATTACCCTCTGGCCAAACCCAGTTATCTCCCACTGTCCCCAAATAATGTTTCTACCACCAAATTCCTCTTTGACCTTCTAACTCACCCTGTGTATTTCCTCTCCCCCACTGTCTCTATTCATAACAGTGTAGTATGTTGTTTCCTTCTGTGCTCTGTAGCAAGTGCTACACAAATTGTTAATGTAATGTAATATAATAGTGATTAATGAAGTTCAACTTTAGTGAATATAACCTACAGTGTTGGGGAAATAGGATTATAATCCCAACTACATTGGGATTAATATGTGAAATCTGGATTGAAACATTACAACAGAAAACCACAGTGTAGAAAATGTTAAACCAGAGAACAGATGTAATTAGTCAATACATTATAAAAATGGCTTCTTACTTAAAATTTAGTCTAAAGAGAAGCATGTATAGTAAAAGCAAAAACACAAATGTCTTACCAGTTTTCCTCGACACTTCTTATCTGCAAAATACTGCTTTTAAAGTGTATTGGAATTATTGCTTTTGCTATATTTCCCATTTTGTAAAATGTTATTAATGTACAAGAACAGGAGATTTTTTTAAGCAAAATATAAGCTCATTTTGCATGTATTGAAAACATGTATTAGAAACATATAGTAGGATGAACTGTCTTAAAAATGAAAATGGTGGTGAATGGATCAAACTAATAAAGCATGGATTACTATTCTGTCTTCTCTGGAAGAATGCTACTGGCAGGGAATAAAGTGTCTCATTTTCACTTTATTTAGAACTTTCAGGTTTTATAATAATATTAATTTATTCAAGGAGTATTTTGCATGTGAAATTAAACTGTATGTAATATGTCAATGGCTGCAATATTAGCATGGATATTATAGTCTTCAGATTTGGGGAGGTTAACCTTACATTTAGAGGGTTAATTAAGTATTTCTAATTATTCCAATAAATTAGTCATATAGAATAGGGCTTTAGAGGTAGCATAAGATCATCAGAAAATAAATATGAAAGAGGATTAGCATGATTACAATTTCCTTGTGGTTCTATTACTAATCAAATTCTAAAGCTAATATGGAATAAAAACCATTATATTGTATATGTAAACCATTGCAGCTTTTTAATGCTTTCTGACCTTCTTGAATCTTTTCTATATCATTACATTTGTTTCTCAGAAGCTATATTGTTACAGTTCTGAACTCCACTTATTTATTTGAGGTATAATAAAATGCAAGTCGTCTAGAAAAATGTACTTAAATGTTTTACATATTGTGGTTTTCTACTAATATTGGTGTTATACTGTTGTCGAAAATGCAGTTAATAAAAAGATACACTATATGGACAAAGATTTTGGGTCACCTGACTTTTACACCATCAGGGAGTTTGATGACATTGCATTCTAAATACATTAATATTTAGTTGGTCCTTCTTTGCAGCTTTTGACAGGTGCCACTATTTTGGGAAGGCTTACCAAAAGATCGTGGAGTGTTTCTGTGGGAATGTTTGCCCATTCATCCAGTAGAGCATTTGTGAGGTCAGGCTCACAACTGAGCAGTCCAGTCCTTCCACACCAAACTCATCCAACCATGTCTTTATGGACTTTGCTTTATGCACTGGGGCACAGTCATTCTGGAATAGAAAATTGCGGCCTTGGCTTCCCTGATATTAGTAAGATATATCGAAGCTGTCAGATTGCACATATAAACGCATGGAATCAGGCGAATATCTCTAATCCCCCTTGGCTAAGTATAGAGTTATCACAAAGTCATATAGTGGACCTATCCTTAATACGCTGGATACCACAGAAGGTATTTAAAAACCTAAATATTTCATCTAGGATAGTAAAGATCTCATGGATACATTGTATAGAACAAAGAAATCACTAGGCATCGGAGATACTCTTTCAAAATATGCTCCAATACCGGTTATAGCCTTGTGTGTTTCAGATTTGAGCATAGTATACTGGCAAGGAAAAGGGATAAATACAATTGGGGACTTATATAACGATGAATATCTAATGCATTTTCCTGATTTACAACAAAAATGTAGCATTGAGTCATGCCATCTATTTAGCTATCTTAGAATAAAGAGCCTCCTACCAGCATATCCTTCCGGTGGTCAAGGGCGCTGGGATGCCTTCCTGGAACAACCTCCAGTAAAGAATGTAATTGCTAAGACATTAAAACTAGTGGATTCATTCACCCAAAAATGGAATGCTAAAGCAATACTGCAATGGGAGAAGGAGCTAGGCCAATCACACCCTGCATGGGTGTGCTGCATGGGAGGATACTAGGAGGGCATCCCACTGCGTAAACATTCAGGAGCAATTTTATAAGCTGCTTAACAGATCGTACTTAGTTCCAGCATGAATGGCAAAATTTAATGGGGAAGGGCATGATCTATGTTGGAGGTGTCATAAGGAGAAGGGCTCACAATTTCATATTTGGTGGGGGTGTAGAGCTTTGGATATATATAAAAGAAAATTAAAGTCAGTGATGGCCACTTTATTCCCACATAGAACTAATGTAACATCATATATGGCTCTGTTTCATATAGATTTACCAATCAGAGACCGTTATGAAAAGATATTATGTATTAATGTTCTTTCGGCATTCAAGATCTGCCTCGCTAGATACTGGAGAAAGCCAGACATACCATCCTGGCCTGAAATCAGAGCTTAAATTGATTTCCAGACTTCATCAGAAAAATATTTCTACAAAAGTATTTCAAAAACCTTACCAAAATATGAAAGGATTTGGCAGGCATGGTGTTTGATACAAGATCAGTAAACAGACCAAGAGACAAATTTAAAACAGGGTCTGGTGAGCCTTAGAATCCCTGGGCGAGAGAAGATTCCAGGACAGAGGGACTAATACAATTATAATGATCCTTGCCGCCGTCACCCCCCCCCCCCCCCGCCCGACCGCCCCCCACAGATGATGGATGATGTGTGTTTTGACTGAAGAATGAGTGATGTATGAGTGGGCTGCAAGAGATGGATTAAACAACAAGTTACTAATTGAGAGTAATATATTAGTGGTACAGGTGAGGGGTGTCCTGGCTGAGTAGGAAAGCAATTTTAGTACAAGATAAACTGCTAATTATGTATGTGGTAAAGCAATTAAAGGTTTTCTAGTAGTGCGAGTCAGCTAAGGATTCACTACTAATATTAGTAGTATGTAACAGGATAGTTGCACGACCCTAAGGGAGAGGGGAAAGAAAATATCTTGGACCTGATCAGAAACTGGGTATTAACATAACCACAGCAGTACACCACCTCCCTAAATGCTGTAAATGTTGGTAACTATAGATTTGCTCTTGTATGTTGGCATTTTGTATGTTTTATTTTTTATATGATATGAAATTTAATAAAGACGAAATAAAAAAAAAAAAAATAGAAAATGGCCTTTCCAAAAATGTTCCCACAAAGTTAGAAGCAAAGTATTATTCATAATGTGTTGGTATGCTGAAACATTAATATTTATTTTCACAGGAAGTAAGGGGCCTATCCCAACTCCTGAAGAACAGCCCCATACCGTTATCCGCACTCCACCTAACTTTACAGTTGTCAGAATGCAATGAGGCAGGTAACATTCTCCTGGCTTCCATCAAACCCAGACTTGCCCATCAGACTTCACAGAACACGTTTTTACTGCTCCAGATTCCAGTGGCAGCCTGTCTTACACCACATGATCCAATGCTTATCATTGTACTTGGTGATGTGAGACTGCTCAACCATGGAAATATATTCAATGAAGTTCCCGATGCAAAGTTGTTGTGCTGCTATTTATGCCAGTGGAAGTTTGGAACTCTACAGATATGGAATTAACAGACCATTGGGGACTTTTACATGCAATGTGCCTCAGCACACAGTGACCCCACTTTTTTTCACAAACAGACTGCATGGCTAGCTGGTTGGTTTCATATGCCTCTGGCATTGGGTCTAATTGAAACACCCGTATTCAATAATTAAAGGGTCTGTCCCAGTAGTTTTGTCAATACAAACTATATATCCATGGTTATACATATAATAATCTAAATTTCATGTTCAGTTTTTACATGTCCCAGGTTGACATGAAAATATTAAATATAGTAAGAGAGAATGTGTTGAAAAATGGATGGTCCATCCATCAGTAAAATTTTGTCTTACATTAAAAAACAGTACTTCTGTAAAAATGATAAATATTCTTAAAACTGATTGTTTACACTAAATATGCTAACTCCTCAAAAAACAACATTAACCAATAGATTTTTAAAAAGCCAATTGTCCACTTCTTTTCAAATATTTCAGATCTTGAATTTTCAAAACTTATTTTAAGTTTCATTACTTATTTAAACTTGGATCTAAATGTGGTTCATCCACCTCATCTGTTCTTCATTGGTTCTTGCACATCCTCCATAATCTAGGTGAGGTGTAGTTGAAGTGTAAAATATGCAATATAAATAACCCAAAAATAATAATAGGCATTATGGATATGTTAGGTTAAAGGATTAATAATAGTTATTTGTTTGTGATAAAACAAAATAGAGGCTCAGCAGATTAAAATGTGACCTTAGTTATGTTGAAATGTATAGTACACTCTTTAATAATTTTCCTAATTTCACCCCAGTAAAATTCCTATCCAGTGCCTGCAGACTCCTCACTATGCCTTCCATATCATTAAAATGAACTAATATGTATAGTTGGTTACTTATTAAATACATGGAATGTGATCATCTGTATTGAATTCCTCAGTGTGGCTAGACTGCCTCAACTTCAAGACTGTCTCTTTTTTTATCTTCACTTAAATACTCCCATACAAAAGGGTAATAATAAAAATAAAAAGAACAACAAATTTACAATTTACAATGAGTGCATAATATTAAGGGTACCATAATAATACTGGTTTATATCCCTTTGTTTCAGAACAGTAAAGGAACAGTAAAGGTTTCTACATGTGTGTTTGGTAGCGAATCACTGGTCCTAATGATTGTTTCTTCTTTTCTCCCAGATGCTCAAGTTTATTGAGATTTCATAGCTGGGCAGGTCACTGCAGTAATACACAGTCACTGTCACATTGGTGGAACTATATTGAACTATATTGTCACAGGAATAATGATATTAATACAAATAACACCAATTATTTAATTAGAAAAGTAAACTGAGATATTCCCTCATTCGCAAGTATGTCTTGGTGATGTTACTATAGAATGCACAACAGGCATTGTTACTATCATAAGATTGTATGTTCCCCCAGAAGGGTGAAGACCTGATTGTCACAGTCTGTCCAAGCATTTTTACCTGTGAACAGCCCCTCCTTCCTGGCTCTCCCAACTCTCAATTCTAACATCCTCACCTGTGAAACTGCCTATCCTCTCCTGGCCCTCCCACTCTTGGGTGGCACTAGGAAAACCTTGCCATACATTCTCACCTGCTTCAAAACCTATTTAAATCCAAGGACTTCCAGTTATCATTACCCTTGGATCGTCTTATGCTCAGTTTATACTATTATACTACAGCGTTATGCTGTGACCTGGCTTGTCACATGCTCCTTTTTTGGCGTCCTGACTTTGGCATATTCCAGATATCCTGTACCTTTCCTGTGTTCTGACTTCTGGATTGTATTTGACTATCCTGCCATCAGACTATGGGAATCTTGCGGCTGCACAAAACCCACTGCTGCTAGCTCCTTGGAGCGCACTCCTTGGGCAATGGTGGGTCGAGGGTGAAGGACTCCACCTTGGTGTCACCTTGGATACAATTGTATCACTGATATTTAACACATTTTACAATTGATGCATTAAGCCACTAAGCCATTTCACCAGACTTTTTAAATAAATAATAACAATATTCTAAAGTATCAATATTAAATCAAGACCTTTAACTGTATTTCATCCTTAATCAGAATGCATGGAATGTATTTTACCTTTAAATCTTTTGCGTTACATATTATTCTTTAGCCAAATGCATGGTCTTAATGCATGTCCCAGATTGTACATTTCTGTGTCTTCTTCGTATTTAAAACACACACAATTAACTGCATTCTAATGTGGTATAAAAATCTACTGCTGCATTTTAATAAAGTGTGGATTATTACTCCTGCCCAGTCATCTAAGACAAAAATGTAAATTATTGATACTTTGAGAGAGGACATGTAAAATACTACAATGTTTCTTTGAAGTGCTAAATGTCTTTCTATTAATTAGTGTCCAAGGAAATGTTGAAATGTCTGTAAGAAATTAAATAGCGCATAGAGAATGAAGGCACATTATTATTTATATCGAGTAATGTGAAATGATTTTCTAGTAGCAATCTAAGCAAAAAATATAGAATGTCAGATTTATATTAATTTATATTCCTATTTCTTTCTGCTTCTTGGTGTTTGGAAGAATAATTCTGTAATAATAGCCACAGCTTCAAAGAAGTAATCATTATTATTTCCATCACATATTCTAAATGCAGTATACAAAATACTTAACATTATATATTAGCCAGTCAATAGAAATGTAGATAACTATACAACCCAGTTATTTTCTTAAGGTTTTCTTTAAGGTTTTAGCCATAAAAAAGATAATGCATATTAAATATATGTTTATAAATTTGGAGTTCACTCATTCCTCTGAGAACCACATAGTACTACTGGGACAAACGAGTCTCTGCTGTACCATGATCTCTGCTGTACCATGATATCTATAAAATGTGTCAATTGCCATTTGTTTCTTGGGAAAAAAAATATTGGATTATTTCATAGTAAAACACTAACCATAAGTATTATCACTTATTAACAATAATGACATCAGCCAACTCCAAACTGAATTAAATGTAGTCCTGATAGCCTAAATTAAGTGTTTTTTTATTTTTATTTTTACATAAAAAAGGCAAAACATTTATCGACAGTCATATAATATAATCTAAATAATTTCACCACTTCCATTGAGACCAGACCTCTCAAAAATTGTTGGATAATTTTGGCCTTTATTTTAATTAGGCTGATGTTTTAACATCTCTCTTTTATTTTCCAGCCTTACATTATCTTTACCTGTTTGCTTTTGTCCCTATAGATTTGGAGTAAATCTCATTATTTTCTGACAGATATTCCACTAAGTAGAGAATTTCCCATATACATTTGAATTTCTGTTTACATTATTAGATCATTATATTACCTTGGTATTATTGTTTCACTTTAGCTACATTTTGAGGAATATGGGGGTACTATAAGGTGATATGTTCATGTGACTGCCTTAACCTACACTTACAATTGCTGTGTGTTTCTTAATTTTATTCTATGGAACTTCAATAAAAATTGTACCTATGCAGCCTGACCTTCCCTCTGATTTCTTGCTTATACTGTATCGTTGTCGGAGCCTCGGTCCACCCCCATGCATATCCACGTTAATATTTGAATGGCTGGTCTCTATGTCCTGAAGCTCTCAGTTTTGATCATTTGATCGTTATATTACCTTGGTATTATTGTTTCACTTTAGCTAAATTTGGAGGAATATGGGGGTAGAGGGTTGCATTGGAAGAAGCATGATTGTAAGTAAAAAAATAAAAAAATGCAATAATCTATCTTTTGTATCTCCCACCTCTCCATTAATTGTAAGTTTGTGAGAAGAGTTTCTATCTTTATTGTGTATGCATCTATTCCTGTTTAATCGAGATTAGCCTCTATAGATTTAACCTCTATGTACAGTACATGTTGTTGGCACTATATAAATATATTATATAACCAAAAATAAAAAGATTAGTGACTAAAAATCTCCCAGAAAATGACTGAGGCTGGTCACATGACATCACAAAACATTTTTAGTAACCCGTGGGAATGAACTCCAGCTCATGAACCGGTTATGTGGAAAATACTTCTTGCATGTTTAAGGTAAGTCTTATAGACATGCAAAATCAAATAAAGGAAGTGAAAGAATATTCTGCCATAGTGTTCCTGGCTACCGATCACCAGGAACATGACGTTTTGGTGCTTGTGTCGTCTGGGACGTAAACACCATGCATCACGAAGAGGTTAAAACACCAAAGTGAAAAATAAGGAATAAATAATACAAATCTTAAGAAATAAGTGCATTTGACTCAAAATCATAAAATAATAATAATAAATAGTATCATATCCTAAAAGGTTAGCCCAAAATATGATGTATCTCCTTTAGTAGATACAAAGGGACATTTTTGGTAGTCTGAGCACTACAGAGGCAAAGCAAAAATATCAGTAAAGGTGGACAGCACTCAATGTGTATTTGCACAAAAAGTGTAAAAATAACACAAAAAACTGATTGTATGAAATATATATAAAAAGTGTCTTTTATTATTATTTGTTATTTATTTATTAAACGATAGTACATACATATAACAAAAATATGAGTACATACATATAACAATAATTTAACAAAAAAAAAATGCAAATATTAAATGGAAGTTTTCTTCAAAGCAAAAAGTATAAAATATGAAATTTAAAAAAACAGATGACTAGAAACAATATAGATGAAATATATATATATTTCACCACCCATGTCTGTCTGTCTCTCATCCACCCCCAGAACAGTCTCTCTCCTCCTCCCCAAATATGTTGTTATCTCTTTATCCGCTCCCATTTCTCTTCTCTCCTCCTATATCTGTTATCTCTCCTCCCCTCCCCATATCTAATTTCCTCTCCTTCCCCCATATCGCTTATCTCTTTTTCTCTCCTCCCCATATCTGTTTCCCTATCCTTCCCCTCCTCATACCTATTTCCCTCTACCATATCTATTTCCCGCTTCCCATATCTCCTATCTCTCATTTGTTTCCCCATATCTATTTCACTCTACTTCCCCTCCCCATATTTCTTCCCTCTTCCAATCCTCCCCATATCTGTTCTCTCTCCTCCTCCTCCCCATCCCTGTTCACTCTCCCCCTCCTCTGTTCTCTCAACCTCCTCTGTTCTCTCCTTCTCCTCCCCATCTCTGTTTTCTACCTCTCTCCATCTCTGTTCTCTCAGACCCCTCCTCCATTTTTACTTGAAGTGGGCAGCATAAGCTCTGTGTGTTAAACGCACAGAGAGCTCAGTAAGTGCTGTTTGCGCTCCCCTCACGTAGTGATAAAGCACTGGAAATACAAAAATCTGCATCATCAATATGTGTGAGGAGCGCAAGTAGCACGTCACTATGCTGCTTCACACGATGGGGGCAGGTATATTGTTGTATGGGTTTTTTACTGGTACCAGTCCGGTCATATACATATATTTTCTTGAAATCGACACTTTTCTAAATCTATTTAAGCACTACTGGGCGTTTTTTTGTGTCCCTTTGAGCGGAGTTATTCATTTTTACATTTTATCAAGACTTTCAAACTAAGAACATATTTGAGAAAATATATAAGGTGGTTGGGATATCTCTCAAGTTACGAGGAAACAGCTTATTAGCATTGTATGTGGTCATGTTTTTTGAAACACATGTATTGTAAGGCTGTAACACTACATATACGTAAACTATCAGAAAATACAGGATGAGACATTTGAAAAACAAACAAACACTTTTTTAGCAATAGATATTGTTGGGCACGTACAATGGGGCCAAGACCTGCTCCTTCTATAACTCCTCAAAGGGGAGGCACCCATTTCCATCTTAGTAGCCTGGATCTTTGCTCTCTTTCTTATGCAAGTTATGAGGTAGAAAAACAAAAGTTTAATAACATTGAAAAAGTGTTAAAATATTTCAAATTTGTTTAAACATTTATTTTTCTACTGAGCACATGCACCAATATCATGTATTACTGACATGTTCTAATTAGGCCTTTATTTTGAGATTCTTTAGCTTCTTTTAAGCTAATTAATGGAGGAACTATGGCCTTTCCATTGAGATTTGTATGGTTGCCATATTTTTTCTTTTACATACCAGTGAAAACTCTTATTATATTTTGCTGATGCATTATTTCAACATATGTGTTTATTTTAGATATTAAATGGTTGTTAACATCTAAACTCATTTTACATTTTCCTTAAAGAGGAACTTTCTGATATGCTCTTACTATTATACTTTTGTAATTGGTGTAAGTAATTAATTAGATTTTTCAAAGCATGTAAAGATACACATGTACATATAACTGTAATATTTTTAAACAGCTATAAACTTTTTTCCAGGTATATCTGTGTGTATGCATATAGAAAACATTTTTGCCATAGAGATGACCATAACGTTTAATAGACTAGAAGATACAAATTAAAATATTACATTTCAATATGTAATAAAACACTAAGCATCTCATTTCACATTTCAGTGTCTGACATGGGTTTTCCTATTCTGGGTTTTAGATACCTAGTGGTCTTTGTGTCACAATCTGGGCTGAACATGGCCCATATCTGGGACATATCCAATTTTGGCATGATGTTGGAGAAAATCTGACATTCCAGATTTCCAAATATTATTTCAGGACCAAAAATTTGGGGGCATTTCATGGGAAATTCAGGAGGAATTTGGATATTTAAAAAAAAAAGTAGCCTTGAATGTCCCATAGGAAACAATGGGATGTTCGGGGCTACCAATTCTATTTGGCTCTACTCTGGGGTATTTTGGTGATATATAAACAAAAGAAAATTCACAGACCAGAATGCTGTAAGGTAAAACGTGTTTTAATGATGTGAGGGTAAATCCATAAGTATGTGCAAAAAAAGAGGGGAAAAGGGGGCACACATTACGCGTTTCGCTTCGTATTGGTGATGCCTAGTAGGCCTGATTCCAGCTTTTGTCCACTGAAATTTCAACCTCAAATTGCTTAACCATAGGGATCACTGAAATTATCCAATTTATTGTGATATTTGGGGGTCGAATTTTCACAACAAAAATTGAAGCTACCTGAATAGAGCCGATTCACTGTTATTGCATTTTAACTGATCTGTTATATTTATATTTATTAGTGCCTGTAATGCTTTTAAACCCTTAATTCTTTCAACATTTTAGTACACATATAGCCATACAGCTTTATAAATATGCCAGATAATACTAAGAAGTATAGTTTATTATCTGTATTCTGTTAAAGAAAAAAGGAAATATTTTTAACTTGCCGAGTGGGTATATCATGAGTCTAATTTGTAGTGTTTTTGTATCCACTTTAATGTCCTATTATATTACCTCACCCCAATCATGATGTAATTAAACAAAACACTTATATGATAGGGTATGTGTATGATTATATTTATATGAATTAAAACATTTTCTAATTAATGTTTTGTTTTATGGATGGAGTTGTGGGCGCAGCTACTTAGTAAAAAAAATATATATTTATAGGCCGATGTGCTTCTCAACCTCTTATATATATTAGGGGGTGTTCACAGGAAGGAAGGAACACAAAGGCAAAATGGAAAAAAAAAACATATAGAAACCACTCAAAGCAATAAAACTAACCCACCAAAAATGTTTTGTGGGTGTTTTATTGCTTGTGAGTGCACTCTAAATGGGTTGATTTTTTCTTTTTGCTGTTTTTGAAAGTTTTGTTTTAGCTATAGATTTTCTAAAAGAGTAGCTATGCAAGCACAATGTTGGGCACTGCACATTTCCAAATAAACTGAAACATGGTAATGCTTTTTAATAAAATAACAATCTAATTAACTTTTATAAAGTAAAGTCTGGCACAAATTAGTTTCATACATGGTAAGAATGCAACCTTATTTAGGAATACACAGGTACATTTTAGGAACTACCCATCTTTAAGAACTCGAGTGCCCTTCAGGAGTAATAGGAATAAATCCACAATCGATTTGAGAGTGTTGGTCGTCGTCTTTTTATTAAACATTAAATAGGTCACAAATTATCTATACAATTTCAGCAAATTGTTTGGAGAAATGTAAAAAGTAACTAAACATTTTTCACTTTTGCTTCTATTGGAGAAAGTAGAAGTAAAAAGGCGTGCCATTTTAAAGTTTTCCTGGCAAAAACCATCACACACTGCTGTCAATAAAGAGGACCTTTCTTAGTTTACAAAGACAGATTGAAACAAATAATTGATCTGACTTTTGATTTCTAAAAATATTATATGAACTATGAAACGTCCACCAATAAATATATTAGCCTTATTCTGATGATAACCTATGGAGAGTTGCTTCTCAGTTTCATATAACGGTAATAGAAAAGTGATGAATGACATATAGTAGCATACATTCAGTCATAATAAACTTGTATGAAATATCTACAATATTCTAATTAACAGCAAACTAGCAAAAAGAGGACAAACAAATATTGTTAGATTGCATAAGTGACCAGCATTTCCTTAAGAAGACTTCTTCAGGCCTATTCATCATTATAAAACACCCACAAAACCATTCCTTTTGGCTGGGTATAGTTCATTCTCTATGTAACTGCTGAAAATGTAATTGCTTAAACTCACCCCAATAATGATGTTATTAAACAAATAGTATTATATAATAAGTATATACAAAATGATTCTACTGTCATAATAATAATAATTTAATTTACACAAAATGTTATCCTATATAACATTCTACTGAAGTTCTGAGCTATACTGATTACATTCACAATACATTGTAATACACATTTAAAATCTGTAACATATTCCATTATATGCTTTAGGCCATGGAAGCACTTCAAGTCAAGACTGCTGTTTTTCACAAATGTTACTATGACAGTTACAGTTGACCAAGCAGAACAGTCTTCTGCTCCCTGTTCATTATTTTCTCATCTACACCTGGATATATGTGCAGACCATTTTGAAACCTAACCTGCATGTCACTGGCTTTACCAAAAACACTGGCATAAACCTAATGAACCAATAAAACACAATGTCATGAAAAATGAGGTTTAACCCATTACCTGTCCTCTGGATTTATAGTGTCTGATTGTAGTGCTAGTATTTGCATCACATCATTTCTTTATTTTGTCTGAAAGATCTAGTTTTGTAAAAACGAGACATAAATTATTCGAGGAAAAGACAGACAGGCGGTATGAATTTGCATGTGTGTTTATCTTTACTCAAATAGGAAACTGTAGGTATTAGCATTCAATGTGTAATTCCCATGCGTGTTTTGCTATTATATAAGATCTTGAAGTGATAGCTGTCTTACATTAGGCATTAATGGATCTATTCACTAAAAGTGCTGATTTATGACTTAGTCTCAAAAATAGCTTTGATTATCTCACCTCTCCATTACTTTGACTGGGGAAGATTGTTTATTTCAAATTATGTCAACTTCAGGTGCTGATCAAAAAATAAAATGTGACCTCCAAATTTGAATTATAGTGAATAGACCCATAAGTGTTTTTGGGCACCCATAAAATATAACGCCTTGTTCTTATTTGCTTTGTAGAGTACATGTTTTATAATACCTGCTAAAAGTGGTCTTTATTTCATGATAATTCTAAGGATTATTTTTCTTTCATAGGAACTATACAAAACAGAAATTGAGTTCTTAAATAATATGGAGAAGGTCTTGTACAGCTACAGATTTTGAAATCATGTCTCTGCTTGAATCATTACAACCCTTAGAGACCATACCATGTTATTAGTGTGTCTGCAATTGTGGAAATAATATGAACATTCAATTACACATATTAAATATTATTTCCACTGACTGCACATTAATTTTAATATGTATAAATAACACAATGAGTTGTTGCACAGCCACAACCATGTGCTTCTAACAATAAGTCTAACTATTTTTTGTTCACATGAATGTATAGTAATATGATGTATATTTTATGTCTTATCAATACAATGTACAGAAAAAAATTCCTCACATAACGTGCGAACCTACTGAAATAGGATTATTAAACATTTTGCAAGTATTTTGACATCTAATTTGTTCCTTTTTTTTGGTCTTTTTATATTGTTATGTTAATTTTTAAAAATATCTATTCCTGCACTGTTGATTTGATGATTATTAAGGCACAATACATTTTTTAAGCCTGTTGTATTAGTGATAAAATCAAAAGATTAATCTGCTATTTAATAAAGGGTCTACTTAGTGTAGTGTGATCTGGTCTGAAAAGGATCCAGATCGGTGAAAACAGTCATTATTCAAGAAATACCATTTTTCAGCTATTCAGTATCATAGAATTCAGGCCAAAATTGGCTGTTTGAGTCACTCGCAACCCAAAACATCAGAAGCATTCGGATCAGGGAGTGGTCGCCATGAAAAAGATAGGATTTTTGATATTTAAGAAGCACTGAGTAACACAGAACAAGCTCCGAATTGGGGACATTTCTAAGCATCTTGCTTGTTTAAAAACTCCAGATTTTAGCTATTGAACTGAACTTTAAAGGGCAGAAAAGTACAGTACGCAATATTTTAAAGTGGTTTATTCATACGAAAATTGCTTCATATATGCCCTACTATTTTATTTGATTCAGATATCTGTGAATGCAATATTTGTTCAAAAGATGATATTTGGCCACCTAGGACCAACAACTTCCATGTCAAAAACAGGTCAAATAAAGTGTTATGCAGCAAAACATGTGTGGCAAAACAGCAGGGGCATATGCTGGTAAAGCGAGACAGGTGTGCTGCTACCCAGGGCCATTATAAGAACCTAGTGGGCACTGGGCAAAGTCTTTAGCTCCCCTCGACCAAATTTTACTAAAGCCGCAAAAAAACTGTATGTAAATGTGAATGTTTTAATATTATATGCATCTATTTTCATATGTAATAAAAATTTTATTGCACCCACATTGCACTGCACCCACATTGAACCTAAAATACTGAACACAGCACCATGCAGTACCCACAGCACTTGCCATGCACCTTTCTTGCACTCACAGCACTTGGCTTGCACTCATAATTTACCCACATGTTTTGGCATGCCACCGTATCAATTTGCCCTACAGAACATGCCATAGTGTCACTTTGCTTATAGTACATGTTATTTTTCCCCACAGAACATGCCACTGCATCACTTTTTCAATTAAAATGAGCCACAGTCAGGTACCAATTAACATGTAATTAACATATGCCACTACCAGGTTGCCCATTACTATGCCACAGCCAATTTGACCCATAATATGCCACTATTAGTCTGCACATTAATATGCCAGACCAATTTACCCATGAATATTTAACTGTTAGTATGCCCATTAATACGCCACTGCTTGTCTGCTTATTAATATGCAAAAACAAAGTGATTGGTGCGAAATAAACAAAGTGCTAAAATTGGTGTAGCAGTGATACTTGCGGTACTGCGCACAAAACGCAGCCCTCTGAAGCACTCTCCAGAATGCTCACAAACAATGTATATCAAAAAAGCAGAGTGGCGCAGGATGGTGGTACCTTAGATTGAACACAAATAATAATAGTGCAATACTGTGGAGCACCACAATCATAAATATAAGTGGTGATGAATGCACTCACAAACAAACGTGTTGGATAGTCATGGAAAATAGCATGATTTCTTCATAAATATTTAATAGATTTTAAGAAATCTTTACTTCACATGGGATGTGCTTTTCCTGCATTATTAATATGCCACAGCAAATTTTCCATTAATATGCTACTATTAGTTTTCCCATTAATGTGCCCTTATTACTCATGCCAAAACCATATTTGCCCATTAATATGCCACTGTTAGTATACCGTTAATATGCCACTGCTAGTCTACCCATTAATATGTCACAGCCAGTCACCCCATGAATATGCATGTCCATTAATAAGTCTGCCCATTAATAAAGCGGCATTGTCTTGGAGCTAGGTGTGCATTGCATACCTAGCACACATGGAAGAAATGCCACTGCAAAACACATGTACATACAACAATTAGTAACCATTCCCATACTACTAAAGGCTGTGGAGGACATTTCAAATTACATTTTTATTTTTAAAAAAAGCCCCTCCTTTATTTAATAAGACAACATTAATGAGTTATTGATGATACAACTATTGATGATCTGGGGTCTATAATGTCTTTATCGGTGACCTTACATTTATCTCACCAAACATAATTGAGAATACAATAACAAATAGGGAATTGGAAGCAATAATTTTTTGTCTTTATATTCATTCATGTTCAATAAAATATTTTAGACAATATATAAAAATGCAATAATCCATAATAATAAAAGTAGTATAAATACAGTTAAATGTACATTCTTACAATATAAGTAAAATAAAATCACATACTCTCCTCATTGTTACAGGTTAATGTCTCAGTTAATGTATCTGTTATTAATGAAGCTGTATTTTTCTCCAAATTCTGCGTAAATTAACTTCTGATTATTTTTGGGCAGGGAGAATACCATATAAAACATTGAAATAGCTAACAGCAGTTTACTGACAATACTCTGCTATTCACA
Organism: Pelodytes ibericus; assembly: GCA_036172795.1. Taxonomy (NCBI): domain Eukaryota; kingdom Metazoa; phylum Chordata; class Amphibia; order Anura; family Pelodytidae; genus Pelodytes; species Pelodytes ibericus. The sequence continues at coordinate 219,613,612 of CM069857.1, read as the reverse complement.
CCGGAAGGAGCAGTTTTAACCTACCCTTTTAAATAGATTCCTCTATTCAAAGATTGATTTTTCATCAGTTTATTTGAAAAATCACTGGAAAAATAATGTGACGTCTTCTGTCCTTGTCAGGACACTTTGGACCACACGCTCAATCTGTGACTCTAAAGCCCTATAATACTCTTGTGAAAGATATAATGAAATCCCAGTGAGGGTCATTAAGTTAAAAACACCACGTAAAAAAATGTTTCCTACCTCGTTTGACATTCGTAATTATTACACCCATCATTAACTTAATTTACTGAGAACACCAGCTCTTTCATTTCTTTTGCAATACCAGAACCTAACACAAAGAAAACCCAGATTCTACGTATTCTATCACCCATTACTAGAGAACACTTGCAACTATTAATCCAACTTTATTACCACTGATGAAGCCTTCATATGGGCAAAACGCAGCGCTTGTGAATATTTTTGTGCCTTTTCAACATCTGTATAGCCATACGTTTTATACTACTATTCTAAACTTGTCTGGCATTTAGTCTCAAGTTTTTTGGATCCATTTTGTATTATATTCTAATTATATTTTCATAATATTAAATATACTGTTTCTGTATACACACTCTTCTAGATATATGTGTTGTTTGTCTAGTTCTGAGCGCTCTTTCCAGTTTTTTCTTCAGGTGAGTTGCAGGTGAGCTGAGGTGAGATTATATGAGTTGAGGTGAAATGAACATTCCATCTCACCAATTTAGCTACATAATGTGCAGGGACAAACAGGAGAAGTTTGCTTAGCAAGAGAAAATCACCATGTTTGTCCGTACACAAGATGTAGATGTTAACCTTGTCTGAACTCGCCTAATCTCACCTGCAGCTCACATGTTAGTGAATAGCCCCATTTTTAAGATAATTATAGATGGAATAGTAACATGTATTTTCTTTCTGGTGTTTTATTAGGGACTAACAACCCTGTATATGATTTACATTTCTAAGCATTACTTCAATCAGCAAAGTATTTTCTGCATTTATTTACATTGCTATTTAAAGTTACATTTTCCCAATAGTCTTTGTATCATCATTTGTGTTGTTTCAATATATATATATATATATATATATATATATATATATATATATATATATATGTGTGTGTGTGTGTGTGTGTGTGTGTGTGTGTGTGTGTGTGTGTGTCGAAAGAAAGAAAACACACTTATGGCTCTTTGCTGAAGAAAAATCCCAATTGTTACATTTAAAAAAAAAAAATAAGTTTCAGCAAGAACCTTTGTCAAAATAAACACATACATCTGTAAATAACATTTACAATTTGAAATGCTGATTAACTCACCCAAAACACCTTTGCCATTCTCGGGCCAAACATCAGAAAAAGGGGAAAAAAAAACCAGAAGCGATGTGTAAACCCTGTTAACACTGCTACGGACGTCTACTAATTCCAATCACTATGGTAACGCACATTCTTGATCCAAACCTCATCCAAGCTACACATACACAGTGATAAGTGTGCAGATAAGGTTCAAAACAGTAAACAACTGTAAAAATGTCAATGTCAGATCATAAGTATCCTAACTGATATACTCAATAAAGATTATGATGCAGATAAAGGTGCCACCTGCACTTTCAGGATGGTGGGCATGACTGCTGGCCCATTACTGATTTTAAGTTTGAATTATAATAATACATGTCTGAGTTTTCTGACTGGGCTATGTGTTTGTTACAATTTTGACTTGCCTTGTAAAGTGCTGATTCTCCCCCATAATTCCCTCTTTCTGCCTGGGACAAGAAGAGGGTTCCAGAATTGGTTATGGGTGTTGGTCAGGTTTATTGTTGAATGGAATGGGCATAAGCAGTCATGCGAAATGTAATGCCCCTTGAAGCTTACAAAACACCTGAAGTCAAACTCTAAAGTCAAATTTTAGTGAACAGACCCACATGTCTTTTTAACCCCTTAGTGACAAGACATTTTCACCTTGACTTTCCCTTGGTGACAAGTGAAAGTTTGGACATTTCTGGGGTGTTTGTGTTTAACTGCAATTTTATTCTTTCTCACATACAGTACCCACACAAATTATATGTTGTTTTTATCGTCATAAGAAGTGCTTTCATTAGATACCATTATGTTCATCATATCTTATAATTTACTACAAAAAAATCATAAAATATGATGAACTTGACCCCATCTAAATAGTTTCTAAATGTTGTCCCGAGTTCAAAAATATGCATGTTTACATATTTTTTTGCGAGTTATGGGGCAAAAACCAAAAATAATGCCTTTTTTTTTTCCTATATTGACCTTTTGACCCCAACACGAACACCAAATTTAACCATAACACTAAATTTAACCCCAACTCTAATCCTTATTATATCCCTTAATATGTTTTCATTTTAATTTAATTTTAACCCTATCCCTTATGCTAAAAATTATTTAATTTTAACCCTATAGGCTAATCTAACTATATAACCAGTTTTTAATTAATTAAATATTTAATTTACATTTTTTTCCATTGATATGCTACTTAACTACCACTAGGGGCAGTCAAGTAGGATATTCAGATTAACTTTCACTTCCGAAGCTCAGACCGGCATAGCCAGCATGCTCCGGCAATATGGCACCAACGATCGCTCCGTGGGGCGATCGTGGGTGGCCCAGAGCAGAAATTTCAGTGCTGGCTATTGCCTCGACATCGAGGCAATAGACCAGCACTGTTAAAGCGGTTAAACCGCTTGATTCACCGAAGGTCGTGCCAGGCACGTCCTTTGTTGTTAAGGGAGTTTCTCCCAGGACGTGCCTGGCACGTCCTTTGTGGTCAAGGGGTTAAAGATACTGCTCTTATTATAGAAAAAGCCATGTCATTCTTCCTCCCAGCACAGATGGGTCTATTCTCAAAACTTCAACTTTGGAGGTTGACTTTCATTTTGAGACTAAGTTGAATTCAGCACTCAAGTTGAAAGTCGACTTCGAAAGTCCAATTTGATTGAATAGACCCATCGGACTATCACTAGAAGGATTTAAGCAGGACTCTCCAATGACCTCCCTTAGCATAACATCAACATCTTTAAAATAAATATTCAACTTAAACAATATAGTTGCTTGATAAGCACACAGTAATTAAATGATTTAAAAAATAGCAACATATTACAATTTCCACTGCAGTAAAACACCATCTTAACATCTTAATCGTATAGGACAATATAACACTTTGCAATTTAATTGGTTTCACTGGTTATTTTATTTTTTTAAGTTTTTTTATTATTTACCCCTAAAAAAATTAACAGTCACAATGCAACTAATTTCACAACAGAATCTAGTCCAACTGGCTATTAGTCTCATCATAAACAAATAAATACATTATTTCTAATAGCTTATTGCTTGTTCTTCAAAACCAATGTGTGCTGGCTGTGCTAAATCTAGGTAACAGTTATTAATTACTGGTAAGAGTATGTCACTTTTTTTTATTGTGGTTGTTATTGTTGAACTTGATGTACCTTATGTCTTTTGTCAGGCTAATTAACTATGTAACTAACTATATGCTGACATTTAGAAAGACAGCAATGTAAACAAACCTATATAAAAAAAATATGTTTTTTTTTACATGAAAATAGGTTCTATCTGTCTTACATTATTTGAATATTTATATATTTTTAAAGATTTACCAAGAACTGGTAGTCAAACGCCTTCTCTCACCTATCGTGTTTATATATAAGGTGTATTATTGATATACCTGACTGATGGCAATTTATACACAGAACTTAGTTCTATCGTGATTTTTACAAGTAATGATCAAAGTTTTATTCTTGAGAATTTGACCTTTTCCTGGTCTTTCAATAGTCTGAATTATATTGTTGAATTAAGACTCTTACCACTCCTTCCCTCAGCATCTTCCTTTAGCTATTTAGTGCCATTAAATAGGTGTATGTATTAATTCTGACCATCAATCAACCTGAGCTGCTTATTCAGTTATTAAATCCCATAAGACATAGTTCCATTGTACTATTAAATATAATTTCCATAATTACATATCTGGTAATATATAGAATTACATTTAATTTTTACTCTCTTCTTTTTAGCTGCTTGAGATAGTTAACTGACTGATAGTTTAAAACTGAGCACACAGTGCTACATGATGCAGTAATTGCAAAATGGTGAAAATCATGGGATTTTGGTTTTATTCCAATCTTATTGGCGAGAACATATTTCAAAGCAATCAAAAACCTATGTGAGTTCCTGATTACTTTTGCACATAGGAAACCAGAATAATTTGCTGTGCAACCACAACTTTGCAATTTAATATGCTTAGGTACAATGACTTTTGTTTTTGCTGCAATTTATTTACAATAGTCATTTTATTAGCCTAAAAGATCATTTGCTGTGAACATCTGCCCACATTAAACAAACAAATAAAAGATTTTGCAATTACTACCTTTGACAATCAATGTGTACAAAATATAAAAATTACCTTAATCAAATCAATCAAATTAAGTAGGTACTATTAGGATATTCACTCCTTTCTCCCCCTGTTTTACACATATTTTCATAAATGAATATTTATATATGGTTAGTATGGATGTCACAGCATTTGTAATTTTAAATGACACGTGTTTCATAAAGATGTATGTAAAATTATGCATTCATGTAAGGAAATTGTGAATGATAATTATACTCATACAGGTCTACTAAGGCAGCTCTGACTTTCCCAGGGAAAATCTGCTGTCTGAAATGCGACCCAATTCAGATAATTTTGGTAAATAACTTAAACAAAAATCAGTTATTATTCAATATGCTACTTAGCTTGTTTCTACCACTACCTTGCCCAGGACTATCTAGGGCCCAAAATACATCTTCCAAATATTAATGCATATTAATGTGCTTTCAAAGTACTTTACAGTGCATGTTTTACATTTTGTATTGCTTCAAATATAAAATACTTATAGCTAGATGAAATTGTGCAATTATAGCAGTTTGCAAGAAACCAGGAGTGCCTACACTAACTCAGTAAAAGTCAGTTTGCTTTTTTTTGCTGCAGGAACCAATGAAAATATTAGCATTCAAAGTGTTGCACTGTTAAGAGATCCTTCTCTGTAAAAGAGCAAGTTTATCACAGTCCACACAATTTATTTTATACCAGGAGCACAGGAGGTGACTAAATGAAACAAAACTTTTCTCAATAGCTATATAATCAGTGCTGCCACATCTGCAGTAAACATGCAGAGTAATCCATGGCCATCTTTAACATTGACTGGACCATGGGCAAACATTTGTTTGAGGCCCCTGGACCCCACCCCTTATTCCCTGCATGTAATCACACCCTCCAAGCTAATACCTCCCTACAAAAAAATAAACACACACACTTGCTTTGTGTGTGTGTCTGTGTGTGTGTGTATGTATATGAATATATGTATATGTATATATGTATATATATTTTTATATATATATATATATATATATATATATAAACTGATGTATATGAAATATTATATAAACCAGCCATATGCTATATATTATGTAAATATATAATTATATAAAACTATATATATATATATATATATATATATATATATATATATATATAATGTATAGGTGGTTTATATAATATTTAGATTAAATGTGTGTGTGTGTATATATATGACTTACACAGAAAACCTTACACAGTCAGATAGACACACTTACATACACAGTCAGACACACTTACACACAGATAAACTAACACACAGACTTACACAGTCAGATAGACACACTTACACACACAGACTTACACAGTCAGATAGACACACTTACACACACAGACTTACACAGTCAGATAGACACACTTACACACACAGTCAAACTTAAACACACACACTCGTTTGTCCCCCTCCCTGCTCACTTACCTTACATTTGCAGGGAAGGGGCTGTTTCTTCTGTGCGTGGCTCCATGTGTTCTGAGCACCGGTATGTCACGGACATCCGGTGCTCTAACATGCTCTGTGATGGGGTGGAGCTTTCCCCCTCAAGTGACACACTTACACATATACTTACACTTACACAGACACCCTTACTCACACAGTCACCCTTAAATACACACAGTTATACACACCCTTACACACAGTCACACTTACACAAAAATACATAAACACTCTTAGACATACATAGACACCCTTACACACAGTCACACTTACAGATACACTTACACACACATACACTCTTAGCCAGCCTTACACACAGTCACACGCTTAAATTTATTTTATTTCTTTACTTGCAGGGAGGAGAACGTTTCAGTGCCTATCATCCCTGCAGAGGCAGAACACTCTCCGAAGTTACACAGCGTGATGGGGCGGAGCTTGCCCCCGTCACGCTGTGCTCACCCCTTGGTGCGGTTACCTCTCGCCTGCGGTCCGCATCTCGAGGTGAGGCGCTGTTAGGGAGTGAACTCCCTAAAGCAGCGCATCTGGATTCCTGCGCCTGGGCGCGGTGCACCCTGTGCACCCACGGGTGGATCCAGAGTCTGATCTGGGGGGGCACATTCCATCTGTCTCTTCCTTCCCATGTCTGCTTGTCTCTCTCCTCTCCCTTCCCATGTCCACCTGTCTCTCTCGTCCTCCTTCCCATGTCTGTCTTTGTATCCCAGTTCACTCTCTTTACTCTTCCCCATGTATGTCTCTCCTCTCCACCGTCTGTATTCTCTTCTCTCCCTTCAGTGTTCTCACCTGTCCCCCCTGTGTTCTCTCCCCATCCCCCCTTCTCTCCCCTGTGTTCTCTCCTCTGTCCCCAATGTTCTCTCCTCTGTCCTCCATTGTCTCCCCAATGTTCTCTCTGTCCCCCATTGTCTCCCCAGTGTTCTCTCTATCCCCCCTTCCCTGTGTACTCTCTACCCCCCCCAGTGTTCTCTCTATCCCCCCCCAGTGTTCTCTCTATCCCCCCTCCCCAGTGTTCTCTTTATCTCCCCTCCCCAGTGTTCTTTCAATCCCCCCTCCCCACCCAAGTGTTCTTTCTATCCCCCCTCACCACCCCAGTGTTCTCTCTATCCCCCCTCCCTCCCCACTGTTCTCTCTATCCCCCCCTCCCCTCCCCACTCTTCTCTCTATCCCCCCCCCCTCCCCTCCCGGCATTCTCTCTATCACCCCTCCACTGCCCTCCCCACCCTAGCGTTCTATGCTCTCCCCAGCTCCCTCAGCGGGGAGACGCAGGCAGCATGTGCTCAGTGTGTGTTAAACACACTGAGCGCTCAATCCATGCTGCTCGCGCTCCCCGTGCGTAGTAATGACGCAGAGCTGCCCCGTTTGCCCCGCGTTAAAGACGGCCCTGGAGTAATCACTGGGGGAGAGCTTGAGTCAAATATTAAAAATGTGAGTTATGCAGAATGACTGCATCAAATCACACTGGAAAAAAAAGCCTGTGCATTATACAAGCAATGATCTTCATCTTGCACCAAAGTGAGTTTGGGGACTAAACTGTCCCTTTAATTAGCAAATAAAAATGCATGAAATGTGTGTGTTTTAGCCACATTCGGGTCAATTTCGGGTGATTTCAGCCCATTTACTTTTCACAGAGCCTTTGGGGCACCAGATTTCACTTTAACTTCCTCACTAGAATAGAAATTTAGCAGCATCTCCTGACTCACAAACCCGCTAATATAGCAATTGTTCGTGTTATGTGAGACAGTAGAAGGTGTGGTGCTGCTTCACATTTATACAAAGCATATATTTATTTTGTTTTCTTTTACGCTGTTATCATGCATTAAAAGGAACGTCCACAAGATTCAACTGAACATATGGATGTCTCTTTTGTAAGCTGGAACTTATAGTGTAATTTTAGTCACCAGTCCAAAATAATGCAATTATGACACTGGAATATGATCAGAAAAAGTTTTACAAAATGTATTAAAGAGATAGAAGATATCAGTTATGGAGAAGCTTTCAAAGTCGTGCATAAAAGAGTATTACTATTTACAGTTACTATTTACAGTTATATTCAACCTTTCTACAGATATTTTTTTTTATGATTGGAAGAAAGGAGTCTTAGACATCAAAAATGTTTTGTTACTGTTAATATATCTAAAGGATGAGATTGTTTTAGAGGATTCATTCAATTAATTTGGGTGACTATTAAATGCTATAAAAGTCTATAACAATTAAATGTACATTGGGTCATATTTAACAAGGGAGAATTTAGCTATCATTGAAGTCAAGAAGGATTATTCTCCTTTGAGATGAAATTAGATGTATCCCATTGGGAATTGTTTAGTCTATGCATATGTCCTATGTGTTTTTTACTGCAAGTTATAGGGATAATGTGCCATTCCATTATAAAATACCACATTGATCTAACATGTGTCAAAGCACTAGATTGGCAGTAAGTGAAAAACATCATTTTAAAAATCAGAAAATGGCTGGGCGCAGTCCATTAAGGCTGGGACCAGGGATGGAAGTTCACCAATTAGGCATCCACATCCATCTTCAGAAGATCATGAATGCATTCAACAAGTGCGAGTTTTTTTTTTGCAAAGATATATGGTTTCTTCAGAGGTAGATAAGAGTGATAACATTGAACACAATTCTGTCCTATAATAATAAAACACCCTTTGAAAATAAGGAGGGTGGGTGAAAATCACAAAGGGCGTTGTGTGGAAAAAGCATTACCTAAATAAATGTCCAGCTACATCTTCGATTCCTCACCTTCAGCCCAGGGAAAATTCAAAAAGAATCCTTTTAACAAGATGAAAAATAATTAAAAAAAATAATGAAATTGTAATATTAATTTAATTCAATATAACAATTATATATTTTTACAGGACAGAACTCTTTTCAATGTGATCACTCTTTCTTCCTCTGAGGAAACCATACATCTCGGCGAAACATGTCAGATACTAGACATAGAAATCATCTGAAAAAAATAATAAAACAATCTGTTCTTGTCCAGATGCTAAAGCAGGATAATTAGATAATTATATTAAAATGTGTTTAATGTAATACCTGTATGATTGTGCTAATGTTTTTACCATTGTATATGGAATAGTTATAATAACATTTTTGATTTTTATATAAAAAATATGTCTTAAGTTACACTTTTAATTTAAGCGCTCCTGTCTTTGTCTATCTATTATGTGTGTTTAACTGTGTTGGGGAACACTGTGCCAATTTTGTGCAGCTGATTTGTTATGATATTGGCACAGGAACAGAATAATTTATTGCTAGCATAAGGTCTTTAAGAATGTGATGAGGCCTTGAAATGCCATTGTTTGATACTTAGTTAAGTCACTTAATTAACTTTACTGTACTATCTTACTCTTCTGCTTCCTTCTCAGTGTACTTAAAATGTACAATTACCACCTAAATCTATTCAACTCTTATCTAAGTTACCAACTACAAAAATGTAATAACTGCACAATAACACTAAAAGAAAAACACAAAATAATAATGCAAGGAAATGTTCTGTTTAGATTAATGCATAAAATAACATACACATAACTAATATGCTTAGAAACCTTTAAAATACAAGCAGGATATTTAATCTTGGCAAACACACAAAGTATAAAGTTCTGTTGTCTTATTAGCTGTTTAATAGCAATTATAAAGGGAGTGTTTGATATGGTAATTCAAAGAAATATGATATGATTTCCTGACAACATTTGTGAACATACAAACTAAAACATGCATCTGATTTATGTAACCAATATCAAAATAAATGTATGTTGACACAAATTAAATGATTTAAATGTTGTGAATTAATTCAACCATTCTTTAAAATAACTGAACATATTGGCAGTAACTCCTGCAAAGATAAAAAAACAATATTGACTTAAAGTATTCATTTTCATTGAATTCATTAACATTGTCATGTGCTCTTTTAATGAGTATTAATTAACACACCTTCTTCCAAATGCATATTCTTGGAAATGTCTTAAAAGCCCATCGCTATGTATAGTTTATCCATGTTACAGCTGAGACCTGCTTAACCTCGTTCATATACAATAGTTATTTAAAATAAGCGACTATAGAAGATTCTGGAAAATCAATGACATATAACATATTAGTTGGCAGAAATGCAAAAATCTTTAAGGGCATCACCACTGTCATGAGATTGCTTGACTGACAACTTAAGTCTTTAATATATTAACTCTATAATAAACTATTCCATGTGCCCAGTTGAAAAAAATATTCATTTGGAGAAACAACCCATTCCAAAGTAAGTGCTTAACACTAATGCAACAATGTGTCTGCCTAAAATGATGACTTCCTGCCGGTTAGTTTTCCACTTCCACCTCTGATCCCAGAAGATCCTTAGCATCCACCCCCTCACATTAAGAGGTAAACCTTCCGCGTTTTGTCCACTACATGGACATCGTAGGTAAAAATTACTGCCCACAGTCACTTTAAATATTAAAATATAACCTTCCCTGAAACCCTAGAAACCCTGAAACCCTAGAATAAAGAATAAATGTAAGTTTCTTGCATTGTGGTGGAAGCATTCCAGGGTAAATTGTTTGCTGTTGCTCCATGCATAAGAAAAATAAAGTATCTGGAATTTTTCATCAGCAAGCTTGGGTCCAGTGTCCAGATATATTTTACTAAAGGAGTTCCTTTAAAAAAAACTATTTTTATACAGTGGAAATACATTTCTTAAAAGCAACATTTAACGTACAATATTCAGCTTACTATATCCATGTACTGTTAACTGCGAGTCTACTTACAAAAAAAATAGAATTCTGCTACCAATCTGGAGATGCCAAAACAGCCTGATTTTCTTAATCAAATTAAAAGCATTCAACTCATAAAATCAATGGGAATACCATTTTAAAAGGCACAAGTCAATTCACCTTCAAATAAATCAAATGTCATGAAGTCATTTACAATGAAAATTGAAAATCGTCATTCATACTCCGTGCTGGTAACAGAGTTAAGTAAATAAGTTTTGCTCATTATGTGACTTCCCTTGAGATAGATCACTGTGTGGTATTACAATAACATTAGCATTACTATAAGACTACATATTCAAAGATCTCTTAACACGTTAATTCTTGCAAAAGAAAGAAAACAAAAATATTGATGATTGATTAATAATTTAAATTTGTTTCAACATTGTAAGAAAATACTGTTTCAAATACTGTATAATTTAAAGCCTTGTGTAAAAATAAGTTTAGGAAACAAAATAGTTCTATTAGTGTCCTTTTCTGGAGCAGAGTGCAAAGTGATGTTATTTAATAAGATGTATAGCCTTTCTGGCTGTCTGTTCTTGTTGACACTATTAAATTGGGGACATATAGATCATAGTGACTGTGGCAAAAGCTTAACCTGATTTAGTTTGTGAAGCATTTTTGACAGTATTTCAAAAAAGGGTACATTTAAATTTATCTTGAACGGAAAACATCAATTATCGTGCAGGAAAAAATAACAGACAGTCAGAAGGCAAAAGATGAATGTTAAAATAATAGTTTAACCTGAATCGGACAAGCATATAAATGCTAGTTGTGGAAATAATATTTTGTTTACTGTACAGGGGGATAACCCTTTAGAACTATTCATAGTCATTGATGTGCTTCACATCTGTAAAACAAGTAGTATCATATTCCAGTATGTAATTAATTACACATGTAGTACAATATGGATATGGTCCTTATTCCTTTTATTTATTTCTTTTTTTAAACATGTACCTTCCCTTGCAAGCCTCACCCACCAAAAGTTAATAAAATTAAGGGGAATTGTTTTAGAATCTTAATACAGAAAGTGTAATTCGAAATTAAAAATTAGAACAATGTGTAGTATTATGTACAAAATAATTTTCTGCCAAGTTTGAAAGTATAAAGAAACAAAAATGAAAGTTTATTGTATTTCCTTAATTCAAAAATAGAATAACAATCTCTGTTTTGAAATGCCAAACGCAATATCAGAATAAAAATATGAAATATATGGTTTTTCATATATTTTACATTGGTAGTGTGATGTCAGTTATATTAAGCAATATTGTTTTTGCTGTTATAGGAAAAAACAAGTGAAAACATTTTCTAGCAGCTTTTCTGAAAACTGTTGAAAGATCCATCAAAACCCATCAGGCAATCAAAGCTCATGAGATGACATGAATATGCAAAGACTAAAGGATACACACATCCTTGAAATAACTTGACTGGAGATTACCTACTTTGGGAGGACTGGATACTATTTAAATAAATCCAGTCACTTACGTGTCTACTCAGGTAGCTATGATTTCGATGAGAAAATTGGAGCTCCGAGTTTCACACCCAATATGATAACTTCAGTGATAAGAATAGCACTTAAATTCGCTATTAACAAAGCACCTAAGTAATCCTGAATAGACAGGCCTTGGTTGTTCCTATAGACTTCTATGAGAAGGATTTCTGCTCATTTAGGGGCCATTTTCAGGAAGACCTCAACTCTTACAGAAACAGCTGAAGTCCTTCTATAGAAGTCAATGGCTGCAAAATGGAGGAAAGTTTAATTAAATTAAAATCAATTAAAACTAATAATAAAACAATAACAGCATACATTTTTTATGTACTGCCAAATAAAATAAATTAACATAAAGTAATGTAAAACAGCTTTATAAAATTAATATATTATGATTGTATAGGGATATGTTTGGGTGAAAGACATCTATTTTTTATTTTAATTATTTTATTTTAAGCTTTTTTAAGTTATAATTACTGTATATTAATGTTAAAATATGTTGCATATCCGGGTGTCCTCCTGTCCATATGTGTTTCACCCATTGTCTTTTTGTTAAGTAAATCTAAGCAATCTAGTGTAAATCTAATTACCTGTGTATGTAATGTTGGTCATACTCTTTCTTTGTGTTGTCTTTTAATTAGCAAGTTCCCTCAAAGCCATAGATGCTGTTTACTTCCTTGTCCATTGTTTGTTTTTATGTAATTATCTTTGGTTATCTGATGTGTTCCTGTTTAAATATATGTGTGCTTCTCAAATAAATGTTGTTCCTGTTTTACTCATATACAGATGCTGTATGGTACATGGGGAAGCAGAGCTTTGATGGAGGTACCCATCCAGGGTACCAGGGAATCACAAGGGGGAATCCCACAGTCCATTTACCCCAAACTGAATATGTCTGAAAATGGTGGAAATTGCAGATTACAGGCTGTAAATTGTGCAATTCAACGAGAAGCTCTAATTTGGCCCCATTTAAGGCCAGAACCATCTATATTGAGTAGACCATTTGCTACATATAGCCATTTACAGATTTATGAAGCAATTTATCAGTGAAATCTGATAAATATTTTAAAACGTTGTCAGGTTACATAACGTGACTATAGAAAATAGTTCAATGTACAGAGGCGATGTCTGTAGGTAAAAGGTGAAAATAAAAGCCAAAAACATCACATCACCTCAATAACACTTATATAAAGTATTTCTAACCAGTATTTTATTTATAAAGGACCATTATATCATGCATCCCTAATGCATTTGTGTAAATCAATACTTAAATAATATTGATTCTTAACATTAATATGTGTTTATTTAAAAGTGAAAACATATTCCAGAAACATTACACTATGATGTCCCTTCCTTTTTGTGGTTTAAGGAAATAAGTTGATGGCTGCAGGGAAGAACATAAGGCAAATCATAACAAACACTGATATTGCAGTAAGTGAGTTACCTGTAAACTAGCAATGCGTTCAGACACATAGAGCATACTTATATTTGTAGAAATGTTAATGGGGATGGACAAATGTGGCTAGAGAGGACTATAATTAACAAACCTAGTTAAATAACAGTGCTTGCTATGGAAAGTACAGGTCAGTATAATTAGCAAATCTATGTAAGTAACATTAATTGCAATTAAAAAAAAAATGAAAGCAATCATTTTCCAGTATTTCCATGGCTACTCCTACTTTTATTAATGACTCTCTTTAGAAGGGAGCTGATTAGTTTTGGGAGCCATGATCGGTTGATAGAGAGACTAGTAATGAGTTCAATGGCTGCAGGTGTTGCCAAATCTTGCACCTCATCTTTGATAAAGGTAAAATAGTTACTAACTTATTAAACAAATCATCTCAAAAATAGTTACCATGCTTAAACAACATCTTATAGCATTTTTTAAAACATTTGTCTTTTCATTTAAGGCTACATATAAGGGTTTTTTTTTTCTCCACCCTTTCCTTCCTTGTTCCCTTGATGCTACATTATTATCTTACTCTAATAAACCGCTACTAATATATGCTGCCATTCTTTTTATGTTCCCTTTAGGAGATACCAATAACTTCTTGATCTTTAAGGTTACTAATATTTCCTAAAGATTTAGGATAACTGTCATTCAAACAATTTTATAACTAGTATTTGTGTTTAACTCCTATAATATTGCAATATTAAGAAAAACATAGTTGTTAGGCACTTTAAACAAGCAACATACTATTCTATATTTAATATATCCACCACTGTGAGATAAATGTGGTTATATCATTATGATTACAAATTTCACAAATTGTATTATTATAATTTGGTGTAACAAATGTTACAAATGTAGTACTTTTTCTTGTCCACTTTCCGTCACTGTAAAGACTCATTTATTTTCTGTTTTTTTACATTCACATGTCCTATAACATCAACTTTATTCATGATTTTAATAGCAATGTAGTGTTCACCTACACAAGTATTTTTAACTTTGTTGCCCCTGCTCAATGCATATATAAGTCAGTGAGTTGAAATGCCTAACTCATTGCAACTCACTTGTAAATTACCTTTTTAATGAAAATACCCCTGAGTTTTGAGCCACTGAAATCATGGTAAGTTATTGTCTATCTATCCACTGTGAATACAACTTCTGCAGTTCTCTATATTAGGAGAGCAGGTTTATTTTTATATACATAATAAATTAATCTAAAATCTATACTAAGCATATAACAAGAATGACAAACTTGGGACTGTACCTAATGATGTTCTATAAATCCCATCTTTCTAATGTTCTGTGCTATACGATTGTTTGTTTGTAGAAAACTCAATCATAATGGGTTATTAGAGAACTATTTTAACATCAACAGTCTGCAGATTATTTTATTCCGCCTGTCTATGATGTGAAAAAGTGAAGCAATGCACTTTTGCATTCAGTAACCTTTCCCATGAGAACCACTTTAATGTACATCAAGGATAATTATACCATGTTATGATCAAGCCATAATAAATATGTTGAAAGCATCTAGTGCTTCTATTCAGCAAGCAGATTAGTAATATGGTAAGAAATAACATCAATAAGAAGTCTACTTCCAATTAAATCTTTGTATGATTATACCATTGATAGTAAGTCATAACTTATTACATAATTGATTATCTGTTTTCTTGCTAGCTATCTTTAGAGGGTTATATATCCATACAAGACTCAAATTAATAAAGAAAACAATGTCAATAGATACAGTATATATTGTCTCTATGTCTATCTACCTATCCACATATATAATATACAAGCATATGAAAGATACTCTTTTAACACTTACTCTTGGAAATATTATAAGAGCTGTTCTCTACTACAGCTAATAGTTTATCACAAATGTACTCTCCTATTTCTAATGACTTCTCATCATATTAGTTGAATCAAATAGTGTTTCCATCTTTCTTTCTTTATGTGCGGACCTTATACCATATGAACAACAAACAGCTTGAGCAGTAGAGTACCTACTGAAAAGATATTAGGGTAAATATTATAAATTCCATTCTTAAATAATGGGAATCTAGGGGAGCATCAAGTGAGGAATATGAGTTGGAGAACAGCTTTTTACAAAGGTTATAGTGGAAAGAGTTGAATCAGTGCCAATCAGTATAAGTTTACAGTAATTGCTAAAGAGAATAAGGAGAGTAATGGACAGATGTAAGTAATGTTTTGTTTGGTAATAGACTGAATTGTATGCGAGGGATTAAGGAGATTGCAGAGGCAATTATTGTCAAATGTTGAGACATTAATGGTAACACTGGGTAGAGAGGGGGATAGATACCTTCCTTAACAAGAACCTCATTACAGGAACATAGTGAGGTGACACACATGTTGTGCAGTCCAAATTTAGCACAGAACCACCTTCTTACTGCTATGGACTGCTGCTCTCCACAAGGAATCAGAGTCATATGCAAATGATCTAAATAACTCAGATATGCAATAAGCACATCACAACAACATGGTATATAAAAAATTTTCCACTAGTTTAGGACTAACCTGATTCACATATAGCCCATCAATATTTAGCACAGCACAGAAAGAATACTCCATTCAGTATAGAGACCAGAGAAGCCATCTACCCATACCCATATATCCACCCAAATATCTTTATAACTTTTATAGCAACCATAGATGATTTTTTTTTTCAGCATTACTCTGTGCCAAATAAATGATCAGATCAATATGTCATGTGAAGTAGACTAGGCATATCCCCCAAAATGCCATTTTTCTTCATGAGAGATGTATTTGGCTTCAAATTTTGGTCAGTATCCTTTAATTTTTAAACAAACTAAACCTATTGTTATTTATGGTGAGCCTATTTAATAGGAAACGCAGCCTGATATTCACCCATGCCCCCATAGTAGTCTAACACTTTTCTATATGTTTTGGTTTATCTATATGAAGTAGTCCACTAACTTAATATTTCGATATGCAGACATTCAAAACATTTGGATTCAATCACTTTTAAATAGCATGTGTTTGTATAATTGAGATTTTAAATGTGTGGACAAACTGAGGATTGTTATCCAGCTGAGCACTTTAAATGTTGTGACCCAAAGCGCATACAATTTACCAAAAAGGATTACTTCTTATATCATATTTATGAAGGACATCTGGGACTCATTGAAAGCCAAATAATATAGCAGTCCAGAAAGCAATATAGGCATTCACATCTAAATGGTCTCTTGTGTTCAGTATGTCCAGAGCTTGGAAAAGACAACCTTTGATGACAATTTTGCTGCCAGATGGGTTTTTTGTAAAGTTAGTCACACTTTAGTGGATGTCAATTACTTTGATGCTGCCAAGAAATTTTTCTTGCTTTGTGACATACCCTTACCAAACATAGATTCTGTCAATAACCTTGAAATAATGATAGAATGTAAAGCATCCATTTAACCTTGTCACTGCTTACACTGAAAAGGACATGTGCAAAAAAAGGGAAAAGTATAAAGGATGATTAAGTTCGGACATAAATGCAACAGAAATGTCATAGAACTAAGCCATAAGGATGCCATATTTATTCACATGAAAATAATATATTTCAATATAAAATGCAATATGTTGCACACATTGTTTTTCAATTTAATCGCATCTGAACCATTTATGTAAAAATAACCTACAGTATATTTTTGATTAACATTACTCTTTGATTATTTTTTTTTAGTCTGATTAAGCAGGTGCTACATATCATATAGACTAAAGCTCTCATCCAACCTCATCCAACTCATGCTTGCAAGATTTTTCCCAAGCTGCTCCCTTTCTCTGGAATATCCTGCCACAGAGCAGCCAGCTCTCTTCCTCCTTCTCATACAAAACGTTTCTCAAAACATATCTCTTTAAAGAAGCTTACTACCAATCCCACTAGAATACCTGTTAATTATACTCTGCTAATCCCAGATATCTCTTGCTATCTTGCCACACTGTTAGGATCAGATAGCTTACAACTCATCAAGCTAGAACACACACAACTATCCTCTGGCCAAACCCACTTAGTGCCGACCATCCACATTACTGTTACTACCACCACTTTCCCTTGACTTTTCACTCCTTTAAGTGTTTCATGTACCTCACTACCTCTAGATTGTAAGCTTGCGAACAGGGCTCTCATGTATCAGTCTGTTCTAGCTTGTCTAATTTAGTATGTCGTTTCCTTCTATGTTCTGTAACTAGTGCATTATAAATCGTTGGCTCTATATAAATAAATGTTACTGTAATATAATATAATTGTATGCAACAAAAGTCTGTATCAAGATCATTTTCACCACTAGATAGCAGTTTGATGGTGCTTCTTCCAGTGAATAGTTTAACCCCTTAGTGACAAGACATTTTCACCTTGACTTTCCCTTGGTTACAATGGCTGTTTTGTCATTTCTGGGGTGTTTGTGTTTAACTGCAATTTTCTTCTTTCTAAGATACTGTACCCACACAAATTATATGTTATTTTTATCCTTATAAGAAGGGTTTTCATTAGATACCATTATGCTCATCATATCTTATAATTTACTACAAAAAAAAAATCATAAAATATGATGAAACTTTAAAAAAAAAAAAACTTTTTCTAACTTTGACCTAAAATATAATTTAGACAAATACAATCATTAAAAAAGACCCAATTTTTCGGTATTTTTTTTGCGAGTTATGGGGCAAAAACTAAAAATAGTGTTTTTTGTTTTTTTCCTATATTGACCTTTTGACCCAAACCCGAACCCAAAATGTAACCTTAACACAAAATTTAACCCCAACTCTAACACTTATGCTATCCCTTAATATATTTTAATTTTAATTTAATTTTAACCCTATCCCTTATGCTAAAAATTATTTAATTTTAACCCTATAGGCTAATCTAACTATATAACCAGTTTTTAGTTAATTAAATATTTATTTTAATTTTTTTCCATTGCTATGCTACTTAACTACCACTAGGGGCAGTCAAGTAGCATATTCAGAGTGAGAGAAGTGAAGTTACTTTCACTTCCGAAGCTCAGACCGCCAGAGGGCATAGCCATATTGATGGAGCATGCTGCTCTGTCAATATGGCTCCCATGATCGCTCCGTGGGGCGATCATGGGGGCCCCAGAAAATAAATTTTGGTGATGGCTATTTCCTCGACATAAGGCTATTGCCTCGAGGCAATAGACCAGCACCGTTAAAGTGGTTTTTCGCGATCGTTGAAATAAAACCGCTTGATATTTTATGAAATATTTTACTAAACAAGTGTGACTGGGCGCTGCCATTTTGTGAAACATAGTGTTTTTGGGTGCCACCCTCCAAAGACTTTACAGCTATAATATCTCACTTTGGGCATGGTAACACAGAATGCAGTCTATAAGTCATAATTCTGATCATAGACTTTCATTTAATGGGAGGGTAAAGTAACTATTACATCACAAGGGGTGGAGATCCTGTTTTAGCAGGTCAATCTCTTTTTATTGGACGGCAGGTAAAAAATGTTGTACACAGGAGCCGGTAAGAGGTATATCTTATGACATAATCATGCAAGCTTTGGCCACAGTTGTAAAGTGAGACTTGCTGGAATATTTTTGAGAATGTTGCATCATGGGTACAAATCTCAAAATGGATGGTGGAGATAAACACCTAATTTTATGTTTACCTTTATATGCAATTAATTGAAACATAAAAAAGTGGCATATGTCTTATAAATGTGTTTGTTTTAAAAACACGGGTAATCTAGTTACATCTTATGTAAGTGGTAGTGTCCCTTTAAAGAGGCACTACATTTTATTTTTAACCTAGTGCCACTACTTTAGAGTATACCTGGCTTGTATCTGCCTCCCTGCTTGGGCAGAGCTCTTCTGATGCTGGTGCACTCTGGGTTGTTCGTGAGGTGGGTGAGCTGTGAGCCAGATTGGTTAATTTCAGTGAGCGCTAAGAGTCATCAGGGAAGAGTTCTATTTTATTAAATGTTGACCCTGCTTGAACTCCCTCAATATTGACATTTTCTCTGATTACAATAATGAGGGGTTCCATACATGAGGCAAAAAGTGAGGGTATAAAAGGTACCATTTTTTATAGGGAAGTGTAATGGTTCATATCCCTTCAGTGCTATTGAAGAGGTAGGGTTGCATATCCCTTATTCCAGTAGCCTACAGTACCTGCCACATACAATCTGGTTGAATGCTTTCTTGGCATTCAGTGTCAAAAGCATAGCTGGGGTATCTTTTTTCCCATCATAGAGGTTTTGGGAGTGGGTAATGGGTGAATTGCTTAGCTATAGCGTTAGGTGAGATCAATCTTTTTTTATTTTTTTATTTATGGGTAGTCATAAGTCATTTATGAAGTACCCTGGCTTGTAGGGTAACTGGCATGTTAGCCTTTTCCAAAAAATAGTTTGGGTCATTGCACAGATCACATCTGAACTAAACAAAGTTTTCTCTTAGAATCTCTAAATCTCTTAGATAATCTTGTACATTATGATACTGTATTGTGGAATGTATGTAAGAAATGTAAGTTTTTGTACATGAAGCCACATCAAACCCCCCCCCCCCCCCCCGAAAATAACTATGCTTTACCAAAAGTCCTGGATAAGTTTGAATAGGTTTTTTTTTACAGGTTTTGGTGCTGCGGGAGCTGTTTGGTGCTGTTTGATTTCCATACAACACTGAAAGGGTTAAAATGTGCATATATTGGCTGCGTTCAGATGAACATTAAAGTTCTCCTTTTTCATGTTAAATTGATTGACAGAAATAAACTTAATACATTTATTTTCTGTTTGTTTTTACCGATTATCATTGAATCACTATTTGTAGTTGCCACTCAGAAGTCAGAATAGTGTTTCAATGCCGTTTTTTGATCAGTCGGTAATCCTTCTTTGAAAGCATGGAGATTTGTAGTGGGTGCGGTCATTTTTTTTATGGGTTGGGTAATGATATTGCCACAACCATTTATGGCATTAGTGATGGGCATTCAATCATCAATGCACCGTTAATTTAACACTATCAACACTTTTATTAATAGAATCATGGAGTTACAGTACATTGAGCGACTTTTACATTAAGCTGTGTTTGCAGTAAACATATTTTTTAAATTCTGAATCATGTTTGGTATGCTTTACTGGTCCTGACATATTCAGGATATGTTTGAATAGAATGACTCAGGCATTGAGGAAAATTTTGAGTAAAAAGCTTATTGTCACTTATTTGCAAAGGGAACTAAAATACTTTAAACTTTGAGCATAGGTTTGGGAAGTTAAAACATAGAAACATAGAAAGAGTAGGCAGATAAGAACCCCTGCGGTGCATCTAGTCTGCCCAATTTTTTAAATACTTTTATTAGTCCCCAGTTCCCTATCTTATATCTAGGGTAGCCTTGTGCCTATCCCACACATGCTTAAATTTCTTTACTGTGTTTACCTCTACGACTTCTGCTGGAAGGCTATTCCATCCATCCACTACCCTCTCAGTAAAGTAATACTTACTGATATAAATTTTACATCTTTGCCCCTTTAATGTAAGACTATGTCCTCTAGTTGTGGTAGTTTTTCTTCTTTTAAATATACTCTCTTCCTTTATGTTTACATTAAGCTTACATTAAGCTGTTCAAAAAATAGAGTTAAATTGCAATACAATGTGGTATGTTTTATCAAAGGTCCTAACATTCAGGAAATGTTTGAATAGATGTATTATGAAATAGATGTATTGTAAAATGTTTGTAGGAAATTGGTTAATATTTAAACTCACCAAAAAAGAAGCTTAATATCTCTGATTTGCAAAAAAAAACATGAAACGTCCAGGATAGGCTTGGATAGTAAAAAAGAAGGTTATGCAAAATCATGAAGCAATGGAAGTATGGGCATATTGGACACATTAAACTACATTAAGCTATTTTCACACTAATTGTTTTAGTATCTCCCTTACTAGACATATACAGGTAGGAGTGAGTACAATCGAAAAATGGAGTAACATAATTAATATAAACTGTTAAATGAATCAACATACTTTCAATAATTACATGAGATATCAACATGCCTAATCATACTGAAATAGCAATGCATGTCATAGCAAAGGAGGAAGACCTCCTCGTCAGAAGAAACATTGTCATTTTTAGCTGCTATAAGGAACTTCTGTCTGATAGAGGTTGCAAAAATAACTTATTATGGACCTTTTCAGCATAGGAAAAAATAGGAAACTGCCGGTTCTGCACCTATTGATATCCTTCAGACTCCTCCTCTCGGCACTATCGCTATGCAAAACAGATCTGAAAGTAAAACAAAAGGGCCCTTGACGAAGCGCCAGCATGCAGGCGCGAAACGCGTTGGCAGTTGCACTTTACCCACCAGGGGAATCCCACTCTAATATTTGCTACCAGCTATGGCATCTTGAAAATAAAACACTTTTACACGGCACTTACGTGGAATCCAGTTGTATTATTTACTTCTGAAAATGGACGATCCTCAACCCTTTTGTTTTACTTTCATACCTTTTCAGCATAGTTTGGACTAAACCTTTTATTTGTCTACATTATCTGTTTTTGTAAATTTATTAAATTCAACTACTAAATCAAGTTCAATAAAAAGGACTTATTGATTCATATGCATCGCAGCATGCTAATACCTTTTACCAGCTAAAGAAGCATTATCATCTATCGTTATCATATGGGCTGCTTGGTGGCAAGCTTTTAAGGACATCTGTTCAGACAAATCATTGGCTAATGGTATTAAACTATCCGGCAAGTATATTGTGGCACTTTGATATCATTTTTTTCCATGCACTAGTTATGCAAAAATGATTACTGTTTTATCAATCTCTAAGAGCAGTTTGCAAAAAAATGTAACATGCAGATTACAAAAAATTGCAGGAAAAGTGAAAGCATTTAAAATGTAGAGGATATAAAGACTGTAGGCAAGCTCTGCTAAATAGTGTCCATCAATCATTAGAATAAATGAATTGCATTATCTAGTAATACATCATTGTTCAACATACACATATGTTACAAAATAAAAACATTTAATGATCGAATAAACATTTTTTTTTTAATTTAGTAAAAAAGGCTGTTGCTTCATAATGAAGTTCATAACCCTTTGTATTTTCTGCCATTTAAACCCTTTTAAACAGGGAATACACAGTGATATTTATGTTAACTGTCATATCATAGTCTCTTTTTAACCACAATGCAACATTGACATATGTTCTCCATTGTTAATATATTGTATCTGGGAAAACATGTTCCTGAAAGGAATGCAAAGTCTTTAGCTTTGAGTCCGTTGCATTATTCATAAATGCAGTACATTGTAAGCTATTAAAGACTAATGAACTCTAAATTATACTTAAACTTTTATGCTAAATAGCATTTAAACTGCTTTTCCTTACCTCATCTAAATGCATATTTACCTGTTTGGTTCATTTTAACACATCATTCATTTAACATTAAAATATATATATTTTTTTTTTAGTTGATTATTGCATGTATTCACTAAAATTCGACCTTGAAGGTCAACTCTCATTTTGAGTCAAATTCGGGACCCCAGGTTTGAATTTTCCCCATTGAAACTAATTGAAAGGTATAGAACAAATATTGAAGCTAACTCAGATGCGAATTTGCCTCAAGAGCTTCAATCATTTTGCCTCCCATTAATTTCAATGGGGAAGAGGGGGGTAGCAAATTTGACTTTCTTCCTAACTTTTTAAACTAACTGTCAAACAAATTGACAGTTTTAACAAACAATCCAAAAATGTAAACTGTTTTCTTTTTTTTTTTTGTAATAAAAATAACTGGGTTTAATTTTAGATCTTGTACTTTTGCCATGGGCACACAATAACACCTTTACAAAAATATATAGCATCAACATTTATATTTATTTTCTAATATGATTAACAGAGAATATAGCAGTTCCCGAAAATCTATCCTAAAATTGTAATTACTGTTCATATCATATTTCATGTACTTGCTTTAGTCTTGTGGAAAAGATTGAGTTTATTATTTTAAAAAAAATAACCCAGTCTTTAAATCATTATAGGGTGTACACAACTGTTTCTTATTTGCATAACTTCACTTAACATAATACTCATTAACATTTTCTTACTATGCCAAGACATTTATACGAATAATGTTCTTAAGACATTACAATTTGATACTTTTCTGTTATATGGAAATTTCATACACTAGATGTAGGCATTCCCTACTCCAATAAAAGTAGATAAGAATTCTCTTGTTCAGAAACCCCATATAAGAAATGACATGAGAGGGTCTGCAAATTAAAATCTATGGATTTTCTTATACATTTAAATAAAAGAACAGCTGAATATAATAAGGAAAGATGGGAATCATGTAAAGATTTTTGTGACTCGGCTGAAAGTAGGCACATTTATTTGGATGATTGTTAACATTTACATATAAGGAGGTCATTTAGAGGGGAAAGTTTATTATCTGATGGTATTGCTTAGATGTAGGTTAGCATTACACTCTGTTTTTATTTATATTCCATTATTTAAAGAAGGAAGGTGAAAAAGGTTTCTTATCTTTTTAATCTATTTTCGTGTTATCTTGCATCGGTGACTGTGTCTTTTGTTTCAGTTTGTAAGTTGTTTTCTTTTCTTAAGGTAAATGTAGGAATTTATACATTTGGCATTATTTAGTTAATAAGTAATATTTTTTTTTTCACTGATGATAACATATATTTTTAAATTATATATAATCCAGTATTAAAGGTTCTCATTGGGAATCATTTATTTTGCGTTTTGTATCTGTTATTGTTGATAACTACACACACCATGCATCGTTAATCTATAAGTAATTAATTTAGTTGTGTCTGCTATATTTTGATGCAGATATTTTTCACTTTTGTTATTACACTCTATTGGACTTGTTCCATTCAGTAGAGTCTTGCAAAGTAAAGCTTTTACAGCTGTACTATGTACAGTATCAAATATGCCTAATTTAATGTTTCATTGACTGGCAAATCTGTAAAGCAATGAGAAAAATCTAAAACTATAAAAGGAAAACAAGAGTAATCAAGATAATCAAAAAAGGAAAGGAGACTCTTCACTAATATTAATTAGAACAAATAATAAATACAAAATATTGTAAAGAATACTATGCTGTTGAATACATTTGGCATACACCATTTATAAATAGATAAAATACCTGGGTTGGTGCATAGCTTATTGGTTCTAATAACCTAAGTTCTATAGCCTTTTGGTCCAACATAAAAAATACACAGCTGCATGGGGCATAACTACTGACAAAAAAAGGACAAAAAAAACTTTATTTCCAAACAAATGTTTTTATTAAAATATATGTAGAAAAAATAGCCAATTACAATACCAACAACGAATAGTGAAGTAGAAACATGTAATGCGTCGGTAGATAAGAACCATTCGATCCATCTAGTCTGCACAATATCTAGTCTGTACAAAAGAGGCTCTACTGTATGTGTATTTCTACTATGGCAATAATAATAATTGGCATTCGCAAGATAATCTGAAAGTAAAGGCTAACTGTGTAGCACTTTTGTTACAGTACTGGATTAACAAGGGAAAGATCACCGAAGTTTGCAACAACAGGTATCTAACCTTTAAGAACACATGTTGTTCAGTAGATGAATTAAAATAATTTGAACACATAGTCAGATATGGTAAGGTATTCCTTGGGCATCATATTATTATGCTGACATTATTGCTCTTTTATTTATAGCTAAATTAATGTATTTTTATTGTAATTAAGAACGGAAATGTTTAGGTGTGTACATTGATGACTGCTAATGTCAGTTGTAGTTCTGCTCTGCAGGAGTAAGCGGGGACTTTGTGCAGCTACAATAGGTGAATAGTGAAGTTGCTGAGTTGTCACAATTAATTAGTAATTAGTTAGACCTAATTAGGGATTTGATGCATAGGCTCCTGAATGTTAATTAAATTATGATTTATTTTTCACATCGCGTTTCTAGGGAAAATAATAATTTACATGAAAATCTGTAATATGTACATGTGTTCATAAAAAAACATTACACATATAATACATACATTAAACAAATGGTGAGTAACTGTTATAATGTAACTGAAAGTTTAATTAACTAAATATTTAGACTTGATGGCAGTATCATTAGAGAGAAGATCCCCCTCTATATGGCAAATATTATTTTCCAATACCAGAACTATTATTGTAAATTTGGAGGTTTACTTTAGCACTGAACTCAACTTCACCCCCTCAAATGCCTCATCCCAAACTCACAATAAAGTATGTATTAACATTTTGTGCTTGGTCGAGATAAGGTGAAATGAGACGATGGAAGGTCAAACTTGACATCCAATACTAAGTCAAAATCAACCTCAAAAAATTTTAATAATTAAAAAAACAACCCCATTTTAAAATGAATCCCACGGACTACCCAAAAGGCCCCCAGACCTCTAGCACATATGGGGGTCCATGGCAAGTGGCCCTGGTCCCCCAATTTTATTAACAGTGATTGGAGCCTGTGTAAATAATCTCAGATCAATTGGCCAATATTCAGGCCTAACCTGGCTACATTAAATAGACAAATTCCTGGTTTTGCCAAAATTCAGATATCTTCCCCAAAATGTACCCATTCAGACAGATTTCAGGGCTTTAAGAATATACCCCTTAATGCTTTTTAATTCATCAGTAAATCAACTGCCTGCAATATAAAGTACAAAACAGGTAAAACACTTTACTTTAAGCTTTCATTTAACTCTTTCTCATCAGTAGAAACATATCCCAGGACATATTTGAAAATGAGTGAAATATCAGTGTATACTTCCTGGTAAAATGGTAAATACATCTTAACCCCTTCCCGTCCTTATGACGAGTTAACTCGTCATAAGAGCAGCAGGGATCACGACCTTATGACAAGTTAACTCGTCATGGCTGTAAACGAGCGGTGTGCTCCGTGCACACAGCTTCTTCCGGCTTCCCGGGTCCAGGACTTTGCCTCGCAACCGAGGCTTAGTTCCTGGACCCAATGAGCTAATGTGGGGTCAGCTGATCACTGTGATTAGCGTTTTGAAACATTGACTTTGTCACTGTGTCACCCTCAGTACCTCTCATTGCGATCGTGAGGTACTGAGAGTGACAGTAAGAGATACAGAGCGTTCCAAAAGATTTTTAGTGCTAAAATAAAATATTTTATTAAAGTTAACCCCTTCATTTCTGTTTCTGATCACAGTGATCAACTGTGATCAGTGCTCTTTTACTTTTCTTTTCTTTTTTTCCATTTAAAATAAAAATAAAAAAAAATCTCCCATTTTTTAATTTAAAAGCTTTTTTAAAAGCTAATTTTTATTAATTTAACCCTTCCAGTGCCATTGTGCAGCCGCTATTGCTGTGATCTAATTGCTGTGATTTAATTTGTGCGTCTTCCAAATTTGATCTACTTATTCCCCCCCCCCCCCTTTTTTTGTGGGAATATTGTATTTTATTTTATTAGTTAGTTAGGTGGGAAATTGGTTGGTATTTGTGGGAGTTAGGTTGGGAGTTTAAAAAAAAAAAAAATTGTTTGTTATAGTTCAGTCTTAAAAATGCCACTTATGTACAATGTGGAAGAGGCTTATGCCATTCTGGCATCCAGTGCAGAGACTGAAACGGCCTCCGATATGGAGCCAATAATTGATAATCAGAAAGTGACAGTAGTATGGGATCTGCTGGCAGCCCACAAGACCCACAAAGAAATCACCCAGTCCCTGAAGAACTTTCATGGGTGCCACCTAAAAGTCTGCAACCAGACATACCCTCTTTCACGGCATCGCCTGGCAGAAAACTTAACTTGTACTGAACCACATCAATTTGTGCAGCTGCTGCTCACGGATCAACTATTTGAGCTGATCGTTGAGCAAACAAATATTTATGCCCAGCAGTACTTGGCAGCAAAACCTACCTCATATTATGTTAGGCATCAGAGCTGGCATTCCACTAACTTGGTGGAGATAAAAAAAAAAAATTTCACTATTGCTGGTTATGGGAATTATTAAAAAGCCAAGTATACGTTCCTATTGGAGCAAACATCCATTATTGTCCACCCCGCTTTTCCCAGCTATTATGACCAGGCAGAGATTTGAAATACTTCTGCGCTTCCTCCACTTCAGTGACAATACTAAGTGTCTGCCAAAAGATGACCCCTCTTATGACAGGCTCTATAAGCTAAGGCCCCTTCTAACAAACTTGTCCCAAACATTTTCTCACATATATGTGCCTGACCAAAGAATCTGTGTAGACGAATCACTTATGCGATTTAAAGGCAGATTGCTTTTCAAGCAATATATGCCATCTAAAAGATCCAGATATGGTATAAAATTCTACAAACTCTGTGAAAGCAACACAGGCTACACTTTTGCCTTTCGCATTAACCAGGGGAAAGACTCCCATCTAGATCCACCAGGGTGCCCTGACTATATTGGTACAAACGGAAAGATAGTGTGGGATCTCATCCTCCCATTACTAAATAAGGGATACCACCTGTACGTAGACAATTACTACACCAGCATTGAATTATTTAAAAATCTTTACTGCTTGGAAACTCTTGCCTTTGGGACAATCAGGAAAAATAGAAAAGGATTTCCCCAGCAGCTGGTTTACCCAAGGCAAACAAGTTGGACATCATCCTCTTTAAGACAGGATGAACTACTGGCCCTTAGGTACACAGATAAAAAGGATGTTTACATGCTTTCAACAATCCACTATGAAAGCACAGTATCAGTGAGAGTAAAGCCTTCAAATAAAAAAATAAATAAACCACAATGTATCCTGGAGTACAACAGGCACATGGGGGGAGTGGACCTTGCAGACCAGCGCATTATACCATACCTAGTCCAACGAAAAACCCACTCATGGTATAAAAAGGTGGCAATTTATTTAACTCAAATTGCCACGTACAATTCGTACATTTTATATAACAAGGCAGGTACAGGGAGGAGACACAGCTTCTTAGACTACCAAATAAAAGCATTTAGTCATTTTCTTTTGGAGCAGCCCCCTACGCCTGCAAACCTGCAAGCAGAAAATGTTGTCCGGCTGAGTGAGAGGCATTTCCCTAAAAAAAATCCCCCAACTGCCAATAAGCAAGTACCTCTAAAACGCTGCAGAGTGTGCTACAAAAGAGGCATAAGGAAAGAGTCCATCTACCACTGCCCTTCCTGTCCTTCTCTGCCAGGCTTGTGTGTAGAATGTTTTGGCCAATACCACACAAAACTGGAATACTGGTAAACCATAAAAATATATCATACATATATCAATTACATATTGCGATGTAACAGAACACTTCGGGCGGGGAGGGGGGGATGTCCAAGAAATCCTAAGCAACATAGCAGCATTCCCCAACAAAATTATATTAACAAGTTTGGCAATAATTTGTGTCAAAATGGCTCCGTCAAATGCCTGAAAGGACACCAAATAAAATACCCTAGGTTTCTAGTTATCAAAACTATATGGTTTGATGAAGGTAAATTGAATAGACTGGCTACAAAAATGCCCCAAATGGAACATAGGTGCAGGCTGACCACATGTCAAAATTCTAAGTTGTAAATGCGCTCCTCTCAAATGTGGCCTTTTAACCCCCAAATAACCCAACAAACGTATGCATGGGTGGTATCCCTGTACCCGGGAGATGTTGCTGAACACATAGTGTGATCTTTTTTGGCAGTGACACATAAAAGCCTCTGTGAATTCATGCCTGAATTACAATGTATTGGAAAAGAAATTACTACCCAAAAGTTTGACAAAGGCTAGTGGTAGAATTAGTGCATGAGAAGTTTTAAAATACTACCATTTGAAATACCCTAGGGTGTCTAGTTTTCAAAACGATATGGTTTTTTGGGGGTAAAATACATTGGCCAGCTTCAAAAATGTCCCAAATGAAACACAGGCTGACTACTTGTCAAAATTCTACGTTGTGAATGCGCTCCTCTCAAATGTGGCCTTTTAGCCCCCAAACAACCCAGCAAATGTATGCATAGGTGGTATCCCTGTACTCGGGAGATGTTGCTGAACACATAGTGTGGTGTTGTTTGCCAGTGACACATAACAGCATCTGTGAATTCATGCCTGAAGTACAATGTATGGGGAAAAAAATTACTACCCAAAAGTTTGACAAAGGCTGGTGGTAGAATTAGTGCATGGAAAGTGTTAATATAAGACCATTTGAAATACCCTAGGGTGTCTAGTTTTCAAAAAAATATGGTTTTGTGGGGGTAAAATACACTGGCCGGCTTCAAATATGTCCCAAATGGGACATAGGCCCAGGTTGAGGGCATGTCAAAATTCCAAGTGTGAAATTCCAAATGTGCACCTCCCAAATGTGGCCTTTTAGCCCCCAAATAACATAACCTACCTATACATGGGTGGTATCCCTGTACTCAGGAGATGTTGCTGAACACATATTGAGGTGTAGTTTGTCAGTGACGCCTAACAGGATCTGTGAATTCATGCCTGAAGTACTATGTATATGAAAAAAAATTACTACCCAAAAGTTCGACAAAGGCTGGTGGTAGAATTAGTGCATGGAAAGTGTTAAAATACCACCATTTGAAATACCCTAGGGTGTCTAGTTTTCAAAAATATATAGTTTTGTGGGGAAAAAATACACTGGCCGGCTTCAAATATGTCCCAAATGAGACATGGGCCCAGGTTGAGAGCATGTCAAAATTCCAAGTGTGAAATTCCAAATGTGCACCTCCCAAATGTGGCCTTTTAGCCCCCAAATAACATAACCTACCTATACATGGGTGGTATCCCTGTATTCAGGAGATGTTGCTGAACACATATTGAGGTGTAGTTTGTCAGTGACGCCTAACAGGATCTGTGAATTCATGCCTGAAGTACTATGTATATGAAAAAAAATTACTACCCAAAAGTTCGACAAAGGCTGGTGGTTGAAATAGTGCATGGAAAGTGTTAAAATACCACCATTTGAAATACCCTAGGGTGTCTAGTTTTCAAAAATATATGGTTTTGTGGGGAAAAAATACACTGGCCGGCTTTAAATATGTCCCAAATGGGACATAGGCCCAGGTTGAGAGCATGTCAAAATTCCAAGTGTGAAATTCCAAATGTGCACCTCCCACATGTGGCCTTTTAGCCCCCAAATAACATAACCTACCTATACATGGGTGGTATCCCTGTACTCAGGAGATGTTGCTGAACACATATTGAGGTGTAGTTTGTCAGTGATGCCTAACAGGATTTGTGAATTCATGCTTGAAGTACTATGTATATGAAAAAAAATTACTACCCAAAAGTTCGACAAAGGCTGGTGGTAGAAATAGGGCATGGGAAGTGTTAAAATACCACCATTTGAAATACCCTATGGTGTCTAGTTTTCAAAAATATATGGTTTTGTGGGGAAAAAATACACTGGCCGGCTTCAAATATGTCCCAAATGGGACATAGGCCCAGGTTGAGAGCATGTCAAAATTCCAAGTGTGAAATTCCAAATGTGCACCTCCCAAATGTGGCCTTTTAGCCCCCAAATAACATAACCTACCTATACATGGGTGGTATCCCTGTACTCAGGAGATGTTACTGATCACATATTGAGGTGTAGTTTGTCAGTGACGCCTAACAGGACCTGTGAATTCATGCCTGAAGTACTATGTATATGAAAAAAAAATTACTACCCAAAAGTTCGACAAAGGCTGGTGGTAGAATTAGTGCATGGAAATTGTTAAAATACCACTATTTGAAATACCCTAGGGTGTCTAGTTTTCAAAAATATATGGTTTTGTTGGGGTAAAATACACTGGCCGGCTTCAAATATGTCCCAAATGGGACATAGGCCCAGGTTGAGAGCATGTCAAAATTCCAAGTGTGAAATTCCAAATGTGCACCTCCCAAATGTGGCCTTTTAGCCCCCAAATAACATAACCTACCTATGCATGGGTGGTATCCCTGTACTGAGGAGATGTTGCTGAACACAAAATGGAGTGCTTTCTTGCAGCATTACACAGCAGACGGTCAAGATTAATGTGTAAATGATGAAAAAACATGTTTTTTAAAATATTTTATTTCTTTTTATTTGTAATTTTAATACTAAATTACAGATTATATTTATGTATGTGGTATCCAAAGAAAGCTCTAAATGTCCTTTTAAAAACAACATATAACTTGTATGGGTGTGTTAAATGGTAAAGGGGAAAATTACATTTAAACAACCATATATCAAAAATTTAAAAATCGCTCTGGTCACTGGCCTAGGAAAACCCTTGGTCCTTAAAGGGTTAACAGAGTGTGATTTTTAAATGTGTTTCACTTACACAGGTAAACAATGTTGAGTGTATTATTGACATCACATTCTTAAAACAGGCAATGTAAGTATTTTATATTTTTCAGGTGGAATTTTTTTCTAAACTTTTTTGAATTGATTGCATAATCTAACCACAAAACATGTTGTATTAGTTAACATAATTGAAAGTTTGCCACTTCAGCTCTCTATAAATATACGTTCACTAACCATTTTTATGATAACACAATATCATACAAACATAACATCCACATTACAACATTGTAACCTCCAATTATTTAATTAAAATAGCAATTTAAGCAAAATACGAGTTAACAAATGACAAGCAATAAAGTTTAAGCGACTGTTAATAATTGTACTAATAGAGTTGTAAAAATGTTTAATTTAAATTGGATTATCAATTATTTTAAAGAAGTAATTTAAAAATGCAGTAATACATGAGTAATAAGAATGGAAATCAATCTCCAAGGTCATTCAGAAACATTAATATAGTTGCAGATGTCATTTATATAAAATACTGCCTATGCAAATCTTAATTTCAAAACAAATGGTGTTATTACTTGCATTCATGTTAGTGTTTTGAGTACTAGCACATGTTATTCAAGGAAATAAACAACAAATATAGAATTATATATAAAGTCTTAAAAGTCTGAAAGCAAATAGCACTTCAAAAACATTTGTACATGTTGCTTCAATATCCAAGTTCCAGATATGGTCACTACCTTGCTCACATTCTTTATGTATTTTACAAGTGTCAGTAGTAAAATTTATATTTTTTCTTTCCAGATTAATTGTTAGAACCTGGTGAACAATTGGTTGTGTTCAAATGATGTCACCATGGCAGTAGTAGCTAAAATAGTAGCATATAGCTGTGCTACATGAGAACTTTACTTCACAATGGCTGAGGTGGTAACTATTCCTATGGTGTTCAGCCAGTAATAGCTGACTGTATATCATGGGAACTGCAGTCAACAACAACAAAAAAAAACAGTTAATGTGTAGTGTAGGCCACAACAACCCTAGTATAACTACAATTCCCATGATGTCCAGCTACCAATACGACTGGTTAAATATTTTTGTAGATGAAATAGACAAAAGTTAGTGTTTGTACTATAGACATAGTGTTGCTCTCCCCCATCTCCCCCATCTCCCCTGCACAGCCCCATTAATTTTTTTTACCTGCTAATATTATTATAATCAACTAGCAATGTTGCAGTCAACAAAAGTTTATGTTGTACAATGTAGCTCTGGTATGCACAGAAAACATTCTGAGGTACTACAAAAAAAGAAGGTAGTTATAGATGAGTAAATTGGGATATAGCGGTTTGCATCCAAAATAGGAAACTCGGTAGGTATACAGCAGTGGTGGCTAACCTTTAGCATTTAGGTGCTGTTATTATATTTTACATTTCTCATAATATTCAGCCTGAGAATCTACATTCCATAGCAACTGCAGTACAAATACATAATGATATCATGGCTGATCTGTGGCACTCCAGTTGTTGAGTACTCACTTTCCTGTAATGCATAACATACTATCTGTCTGAGATATTGGGAATGCAGCATCACAAGCTGGAAAAATTAACTAGCACTAGCTGTAATACATGTTTGAAATAAACGCGTCTCTGCCTTGGGGGGGGGGGGGGGGGGGGGACTCTATACATTTGAAATAGCAGCAGGGGAGCAGACCAGCTAGAGGGAAAGGAATAGAGCAGACCAAACCACTCTGATAGCCAGGTGTTTTTTCTACTCTACATGTCTAGTTAGCCCACCCTTAACAGCTTACTGCTTCTCTCTTGCTGCTGATTCAGTGGACAGGCTTAAATTTCCAAAGGGTTAAGGTAGAAGTGTCCCCTCCCCCATCCAAATCTCCAAGACTGAACTATGATGCAATAAAATCAGGTGTAAGGCTCACTGTTCCTGCTGCTGATCTCTCTCTGTTTGTGTCTGCCGTTTGCGGAGCTTGTGGATGTCACTACCTGCATGTTAGCTTTGGGCTCCTCCCACCTCCTCTTCCTGCTGGCAAAGAATGCATGATAGTACTGTGTAATTAGGTGTTGCTATGGCATCGCCTTTATAAGCACCACATCCAAAAGATCCTGGCAATTCTGGATATCCCTTGCCAGAGGTTCTAGGGTTCCGTTCCGTTCATCAGATGGAACCAGGAGGAGTCTATCTGACAAATTCCCCCGCCATCCCAAATACCTCTAAAACACCACTCCCAGCTGACCCTGTCAAAGGCCTTCTCGACATCTAAAGACAGGGTCAGCTGGGATGTACGACTCCTGCTTGTATCCTGAAATATGTTTGCCAGAGATCTGATATGTCCAGACGCCGTTCTCCCGGGTACGAACCCCACTTGGTTGGGGTGGACTAGATCTAATCTTAGTCTATCTGATAGAGTGGTGGCATACATTTTCGCATCAAAATTCAATAGCAAGATAGGTCTATAGTTCAAAATCTCATTGGCCCCTTTCCCAGTTTTCAGTATTGGAACAATATTACCATGAAGTATATCTTGCAGGAGGGTGCCTGTGTTCCTTGCTTCATTAAAGACATCAGTTAAATGCAGGGCTAACTCCTTATGCAGCACTCCATAGAACAGGGCATCAAACCCATCAGGGCTGGGTGCCTTGCCGCTCTTTTGGCGGAGGATAGCGTCTGTCACCTCTTTAGTTGTAAATGGTTTATTTAACTCCGGTATTATGTCTGGGGTAGGTTTGGGGAAATCTCTCTTTTCAAAATACTTTGATATCTCTTCCCTAGATGGCCAAGGGGACAGATTGTAAAGAGTGGAATAGAAATCGGTAAAGGCCTTCTCAATTTTCTCTGGAGACAGACATATCTCATTCTTATAATCAATCCTAGGTATCTTATTCTTCATATGTCTTTTTTTTTAAATAGTTTGTCATAAGTTTATCTGCCTTATTCTCTCTATAATACCAGTGGGCTTTAGCTTTCTCAGCGTCTTATTAGCTCTATCAATGGATTCCCACAATCTCTTTTGATCTCTCTATTGTCACTGATTATTTATTTAATTTTGTTTGCTGATAAAGTTGTATATAGGGTTCCGTTAAGCTAAGATCAGTTTTTTTTTGCCTGTGACCCAAGTTTTATAAACAGTCCACGTATAACCGCCTTATAGGCACACCATACTGTAGAGGGCAGCAGCTCAATAGACTTATTTTCTTGAAAATAATGCTTTGAAATTGTAGTTATGTACTCAATGTCCTCGTATGCTTTAATAAATTGGGGTTCAGGCACCACTCCGAAGTAGGGCTTAACATAAATATCATTAAGATCAAGGACAACAGCATTATGGTCTGACCAAGTAATCTCCTCCATCTCAATGCTTTTCACCTGTAGGGTTATGCCTGTGTCTCCCAGGATCAGATCAATCCGAGAATATGCCGAATGAGCCTTGGAGAAACAGGTATAATCACGTTCCGTTGGATGGGTCATTTGCCAAATATCATAAAGTGATGCTTTGTCAACAAGATCTTGCAGTCTACGGACATGGGAAGTAACTCTTCTATCTTTGATTCTTCCTATTAATGTTTTTTTTTAAATCTAAATTTGGTTCTAAAGGGCAGTTAAAATCGCCCATAATAAAAAGGGCACCCTGTCTCACCCTTTCTACCTTATTAAGCAGGTTCTTAATAAACTGTTTCAGGGCCTCGTTGGAGGCATATAGATTAACTAAAGTTATCATTTTATGGTCCAATTCTCCAACTACTATTATATATCTCCCCTCTGGATCACACTCAGTGTGTTTCAAATTTATAATCATGTCGCTCAAAAACATGATAGAGACTTAATTTATTTTAGTTCGACCGTGCAAAGTATCAGTTGAGGGTCAACTTGCTGATACATTTATTTACATCGATGTTTCCTGTTCAGTTCTACTGAGTATTTGTTCTCCAGCTCCGGTGTGATCTATTCTAGAATTCTACTCACCTATGCTTACAGTAATCTCAGGGGGAGTTCTGTTCATCACTGTCAGTCCACTTCCCTGTGTACTGTGTCAGCAAATTTGAAGTACCATCATAAAATCAGGGTTGCATTATAAAGAATATCCCCAAATACTGAATAAACTGAATAAACATTTCCTACAACACAATTGCAAATCTACTAAGAGAAAGTCTACCACCAAATTATATTACCTGGTAAGGTGGTATTAGTTAGAGAAGCAACCCAGAACCTAATCGTAAATCTAAAAGAGATGGAGACATGGAAGAAATTATCAAGGGATAATAAAGAGAAAATGGTTGAGGGCAAAATGGATTAAGCCAAACCTAGTAACTAGCCATATTTTTATTCTCCTGGGCCTTTCTGCTGTAATTTATCACTGTATAATAACATTAATTTTTTACTTTTTTTTCTTTTGTGGACTAATAGGAAAGAGATGGTGTGCTGATGTTTAATTGGATAAGGGAGTGCTCCCACAGTTAAACACTTTACCAAATAACTAAGCAGAAGAAACAGAACCTGTGCACACTGTAAATGGATAATGGGGAAATAGCCAGCAGAGCAAACCAGTGGAGTAGGTGGTTGTGGACACCATTGCAGAGAGACCACCGCTCCAATTAAAGTGTGAGTAATACTGGTGGTGTTAAAACCTGTACAAAGCACTAGGTAGGGTGAATCCTTTGTGGGTTAAGACATACGCAATCACAGTTGAGTACCATGTGCAGCAAATACCTGGTTTTAAGTTTTCTTAACATATTATAATTCAGCACATGGCTGGGGCATTCAAATAATGAAGTTTTGTTTCATTCTTATCCACCTTGATAATTCTGACTTTTTATCAAAGTTACACTGTCTTTGTGTTGGAGTTATGCTCCCTCTCTAGCAGCAGACTCTTTAGTTTTTCATTTAAATCCCTTTAGCTTTAATTGAAACATTCTATTGGTTATTTAGGAAGAACCCTTTATATATTGGTAGGTGACCTGCTCCAATTTAACAAAAATCCAGGACCCTAACACAAGACCATCCTGTAAGTACCCAAAATTGATTCTGAATCACTGGGGTCCTCCCCTTTTTCAGAAAGGGGAAAACTAGGAGGTCTCTCAAGTCAGAATCCAAAAGTGGCTATTGACAAGAAAAAAAAATGGAAAAAATCAGGCATATTCAATCTGTCCAATCACAAACTCACACATGGAAAAATTTCAGTAATAGCAAAAGGGTTAAAATTTGCACCAACACATATTTTGTTCACTTTTAAAGCATACATCGATGTAAATAAATGTATACGCAAGTTGACCCTCAACTGATACTTTGCTCTGTCGAACTAAAATAAATTTAACTATTTTACAGACACATCAACAAGGATCGTCTTTTTGGCATACAGGGTTAAATCCATCTACTTTTTCCCCCTATACATCAATCTTATTGAAGGTTGAGACCCTGATCTTATAAGACCAGGGCAAAATCGAGCCACAAAGAAAGATAAGTCTTACTGGAGAAGCAATCACAGCCCTTAATTCTCAATTTTCAAGAAATTCATTCTCTTCTGTAAGACCACACCACATAGGCACGGATCCGTTACCAAGAATCAAAGAGGATTTTCTTTCATTAATAAATATAGGACTCAGTCTTGGGGTCCTCAACCAACAGGAATTTAACTGTATTAATATCAAATTCCCCAAGACCC
The DNA here is from genome assembly GCA_036172795.1 of Pelodytes ibericus. Taxonomy (NCBI): domain Eukaryota; kingdom Metazoa; phylum Chordata; class Amphibia; order Anura; family Pelodytidae; genus Pelodytes; species Pelodytes ibericus. The sequence continues at coordinate 219,576,112 of CM069857.1, read as the reverse complement.
AGTTCATATATATACTCTAAATCTAAGAGTATGGATCATAAATATTTAGAAAAGCCACCCAGTCACTTGATTATAGCTGGAGTTGGAACTTTATCTACCAATCTTTCAAATTATGTAACTGTACAAGTACAACCATATGTCGTAAAACAAAAATACTATTTGAAAGATACTATAGATACGGTAAACAAACTTGCTATGATAAAGTGGAATGACAAGTGTATAATAGTTACCATGTATGTGGAATCATTATATACTAACATCCACCATGATCTTGGAATCAGTGCTGTTACTCACCATCTGGAGGAAGATAGTTCACTCCCTAGTGACCAGGCACAGTGTATTACAATTACTTCTGGTTTGATAAGTATTTTTAAAGTCAATTAAAGGGCACTGACATGGGTACAAAATTTGCACCAAGTTATGCTGACCTTTTGATGGGTTGCTGGGAGGACTTACTGTATTTATCGGCGTATAACACGCACTTTTTCTCCCTGAAAATAGGGAGAAAATGGTGTGTGCGTGTTATACGCAGAAAAAAAAAAAATCTAAAACTTACCTCGTTCCTGCTCTGTCCCCCGGTGCTCTGAAGGTCCCTGGCTGTGAGGGAAGCGTTGTGAGCTCCCCTCCAGCCGCGCGGTCAATAAAGTCTGTTTTTTTTAAAACAAACTTTATTGACCGCGCGGCTGAAGGGAAGCTCACAGCGCTTCCCTCACAGCCACGCAGCTTCAGAGCACCGGGGGACAGAGCAGCAAAGAGGTAAGTACTGGGGTCTGGGGAAGGGGGGGGGAGGAGGGTGGCATAACGAGCATACTAAGGGGCAATATCCTGGCATATTGGGGGCAATATCATGGCATATTAAAATGGCATATTGGGGGCAATATCCTGCATATTAAATGGCATATTGGGGCAATATCCTGCATATTAAATGGCATATTGGGGCAATATCTGGCATATTGGGGGCAATATCCTGCATATTAAATGGCATATTGGGGGCAATATCCTGCATATTAAATGGCATATTGGGGGCAATATACTGCATATTAAATGGCATATTGGGGGCAATATCTGGCATATTAAAATGGCATATTAGGGGCAATATCCTGCATATTAAATGGCATATTAGGGGCAATATCCTGCATATTAAATGGCATATTGGGGGCAATATCTGGCATATTAAAATGGCATATTAGGGGCAATATCCTGCATATTAAATGGCATATTAGGGGCAATGTCCTGCATATTAAATGGCATATTGGGGGCAATATCCTGCATATTAAATGGCATATTGGGGGCAATATCCTGCATATTAAATGGCATATTGGGGGCAATATCTGGCATATTAAAATGGCATATTAGGGGCAATATCCTGCATATTAAATGGCATATTGGGGGCAATATCCTGCATATTAAATGGCATATTGGGGGCAATATCCTGCATATTAAATGGCATATTGGGGGCAATATCTGGCATATTAAAATGGCATATTAGGGGCAATATCCTGCATATTAAATGGCATATTGGGGGCAATATCCTGCATATTAAATGGCATATTGGGGGCAATATCCTGCATATTAAATGGCATATTGGGGGCAATATCCTGCATATTAAATGGCATATTGGGGGCAATATCTGGCATATTAAAATGGCATATTAGGGGCAATATCCTGCATATTAAATGGCATATTGGGGGCAATATCCTGCATATTAAATGGCATATTGGGGGCAATATCCTGCATATTAAATGGCATATTGGGGGCAATATCCTGCATATTAAATGGCATATTGGGGGCAATATCCTGCATATTAAATGGCATATTGGGGGCAATATCTGGCATATTAAAATGGCATATTAGGGGCAATATCCTGCATATTAAATGGCATATTGGGGGCAATATCCTGCATATTAAATGGCATATTGGGGGCAATATCCTGCATATTAAATGGCATATTGGGGGCAATATCTGGCATATTAAAATGGCATATTAGGGGCAATATCCTGCATATTAAATGGCATATTGGGGGCAATATCCTGCATATTAAATGGCATATTGGGGGCAATATCCTGCATATTAAATGGCATATTGGGGGCAATATCTGGCATATTAAAATGGCATATTAGGGGCAATATCCTGCATATTAAATGGCATATTGGGGGCAATATCTGGCATATTAAAATGGCATATTAGGGGCAATATCCTGCATATTAAATGGCATATTGGGGGCAATATCCTGCATATTAAATGGCATATTGGGGGCAATATCTGGCATATTAAAATGGCATATTAGGGGCAATATCCTGCATATTAAATGGCATATTGGGGGCAATATCTGGCATATTAAAATGGCATATTTGGGGCAATATCCTGCATATTAAATGGCATATTGGGGGCAATATCCTGCATATTAAATGGCATATTGGGGGCAATATCCTGCATATTAAATGGCATATTGGGGGCAATATCTGGCATATTAAAATGGCATATTAGGGGCAATATCCTGCATATTAAATGGCATATTGGGGGCAATATCTGGCATATTAAAATGGCATATTAGGGGCAATATCCTGCATATTAAATGGCATATTGGGGGCAATATCCTGCATATTAAATGGCATATTGGGGGCAATATCTGGCATATTAAAATGGCATATTAGGGGCAATATCCTGCATATTAAATGGCATATTGGGGGCAATATCCTGCATATTAAATGGCATATTGGGGGCAATATCTGGCATATTAAAATGGCATATTAGGGGCAATATCCTGCATATTAAATGGCATATTGGGGGCAATATCCTGCATATTAAATTGCATATTGGGGGCAATATCCTGGCATATTAAAATGGCATATTGGGCTTCAAAGTTCTTAATTTAAGTTCTTAAGTTTTTTTCCCTGAAATTTCCTTCTTAAAATTAGGTGCATGTTATACGCCGGCGCGTGTTATACGCCGATAAATACGGTATTTATCTGGCACCCACATCAATTGAACTTAATTTACGTTACTTCAATACCGATGATTGGGGCATCTCGTTCAAGAGCGAGTTCAGCAAGGAGAAAATCTATTTCTCATATTTAGATTTCTATATCCCTGATCTGTTAAATCAGAACACCAACACCATGCAACAGATGGAGTGACCAGAATTGCTTGAATATAAAAATGCTTAAAATACAAAGCCAGTGATACCTATCTTTTCTGATTACAATAATATGCCAGATCATTAGCGCACACCATGCTAAGGGACCCCCTACTTAGAGAACTAGAAACACCTGACCCTCCGGTGGTTTACAGAATGGTGCCAAACCTACAGTAAACTAAGTTAGAACCATAGCCTCCTGAACAGAACCAACTCAAAAGACCACTTTGTTTTGGGGAAAGGTTTCTTTAGGTGTAAGTATTGTGTACAATGCAACTCCACAACCCTACAACAGAAAAATGACACTGAGCTTAGTTCTTATAGAACAGGACAGAAATACCTTGTTAGAGACTTCTTCACATGTGCCAGAAACCAATGTCTTAACCTGTCCCCGTGGTCTTCTGTATGTGGGGAAAACCATACAGGAAATTAAAATCAGAATCAGTGAAAATGTGGGAAATATAAGGAGGGGGTGCACCGCAAATAGAGTATCCAAACATTTCTTGGAAAAATACGGAAAGGACCCAAAGTCTCTCACCTTCTTACCAATTTGTAAAGTATATAAAAACTGGAGTGGCAGGGATCATGAAAAAGAGTAAGGTAAAAAAAGAGATGTACTGGATTCACCAACTACAAACCCTAGCCCCATAAGGGTTCAATGAAGAATTTGACTGCCATCTATTTATCTAAGCCCCACTCTTTCTTACCTTCCCCCCACTGTCCAATTGTCCCCTATTCCTTTATACTTTATCAGTTCTTCTTCATCTAATACACCCAGTTATAATCCTAATTTATTTTTTATAATCTATTAATATATAATTTGTGTTTCATAATCCACTATGTATGGCTCCAATATCTTTCACATGTCTTATATTTAGTGAAGCAATTAGAAAATTCCATATATTTAAGTAAATACTCTGTTGGAGTCTCTAAGTCCACCATGCCAGTAAGCAGCTGCATCCTCCAACCTATCTACATGCAAATATTTTAACATGATCACTATAATTCCATTATGTAATATACATTCTTAATATATTTAGTATATTCTCTACTCACCTCACATACATACAAATAGTAAAATTACCCTAATCAGACAATCAGGTTTTGATTACATCTCCAGTTTTATCATACTATTACCAATACCACACTCATTGTATTGTGTCAATTTTATTTTTATTTATTTTTTAAATAATTGTAATTGAGCAAATTTAAGTGTTCTGAGACCCACTTGCATATAAAAGTACACCATGTATGTAGAAAGTGTGGGGCAGGGTGACGTCTGTGCTTTCCTCTGACCACATAGACACCTTTTTTATACTTTTTTTAAATAACCTTCTCTTCCCATTGCCATGTGTCACAATGCAAGAAGAGGGTGTAGACAGGTCCCATCAATGCCAAAAGGCTCTCGTCCACACCGTCATCCGACTTTTCCCTGGTGCTATGTCCTCCACTAGCTCAATAAATATTAATGCAAGTGGCTCTCACACTTAGAAGAAACTACTACAACATAAATATAAAATGTATACAATCCATGATATTCTAAGTGTTCAGAAATTATTCCTCCCTAAACAAAACATTATTTTTCTATCACCTGCGGGCAAAACATTTGTCAGAGTTTTGCCAGGATTTCATTTTACTACTCTTAGCTCCCTAGGAATAGAGATGACCCAACTGAAAATAACATACCTCTGTTCTAAGACCAACCAAACTCTCATGGTCCTCCTTATGTTAAATCTAATTTGTAGTCAAGTACCCCACTCACCACCAAGCAGGTCAAATAAATCTTACAAAACTATGAAAGCGATAAGGATAATTTAAATAAGAATTTAAATAAGAAAGGCTAGGGAATTAAAATGTGAGATAACTTAAATTTTGATGGACAGCTGCCTTAGAGAAGGTTTGAGAGATAATAAATAGAGATGGATGGTAAGGAGATAAATAATATAAAGAACATAGGGAATGAACATCAAGTACTGGAGAAGGGATTCAAATGGAAGAGAACAGAAAATGGAAAAAAAATGTCAGTGGGAGATTGGAACATTCAAGTGAATATGATGGAATATAAAGACCATATACCTACAAACACCATTAAATCATTATATATGTGTTCCTTAATACACACAAAAAAATAAATTTTTTAAATATGTTAGCTGTCGCTGTGTGAGGACTATCAAAATAGGAATACATAATAAAAAGAACTGACATCAGATTTTACATATCCTCAAACATTTTTGTACAATCTGATACAAAATATTATTTTTCCATTTCTTAAAAATAACACTCATTTTGTACTATAATAATGAATCATGATTTACACGTATTTATTTTATTTATTGCTAACACTGAGTCCAGAAAGAAAATGATACAATAAATGTATGTCCTTATCATGGCATTCAAACAGAAAAAAATAAGAAAGTTGTTATTTACATTGAATATGTTTGCAATAATTACACAGAAGCTAAACTGCTGACTTTGTGAGACAGTAACCTATGATGATTTATGTTTTCTGCAGAAAGCGATTAGGAATAAAATATTAGGAATAGGATAATCATCTTTTCAATAAATGAATCATACCTTGCCTAATCAGTAAATTGAGCAAATGGCTTTGAATGAGCATGACTCATCTTATAGATATAGTTATAGAAAATTACATTTTGTTTGTGAAGACATTTCACATACACTTTCCTCAGTAAAAACATTTAAGCTTTAATATATGTATATTGTTGACTAAATGTGACTTTAAGATCAAAATACAGTTATGATGGAATGTACATATACAGTCTATAAAAAAAATACAATTTATATCAAATCTAATTCAGTGAATCATATAAAAATGCACCTAAATATAAACTAGCAGACTCATCAGTTATTTTTGAGTCTGTGATCATACAACAATATAAGAAGCCATGGCCTAAAACTTGCTCCATTCACCTGAAATATTACATTGTATATTTAGAAATAAATTGGGAGGAATGTATTTAATGGAATATGTTTTACACAAGTCTGCTTATTGCTGTTTGTGCACTAACCTAAAAATGTAATACATTAAGATTGGGCATTAGCAAGAAAGTGTTTGTCTGTCATGCTGTAAGTTTGACCAATAGGAAAGCACTTCTGTACAATACAATTTCACATTATTTCTTTGTTGATGAATTGGTGAATATTTCTCATTGTAAAGGTACATATCAATGCAAAGTTGACAGAGTTAGAATCCAAAACTTGAAAACGATTAAAAACGGTTTCAATTTAAAAAAAAATAAAAATTTTTTTTTATAAGTCAGACAACAAAGGCTGATTATATTAGTTTTATTAATTTGCCAATGTGTCCCCAACATGGCTCAATTTGGGTATAAGTTGGCAGATCCTAGAAAAAAAAAGACAGATTTTCAGCTAAATACAATGATAATTCAACTGAAACAACTGAATAGGGCCAGAGTGTCAAACTGTAGCCCCAGGATATCAAATTGTGGCCCGCATGAGATCCGCAGTGGTAAGAACATCCCATGTCCTCCTATGTGAATTTTTTAACCACTATAATGCAGATGAGATATGTGGACTTATTAGTTCTGATAATATGTAAATCTAATTTTAAATGAGTTAGCTATAGATTGCTAAATTTGCTAGGATAGGTTTTCATTGCTTAAATGGACTGTTTCACCTGAATATTGTTTTTACTCTGTAAGTAATGCATAACAAATGATTGAAAATGATGTACACATTGTGTTAGCAAAATTTCAAGTATGTGCCAAAGTTAGGAGACAAATGTATTTTAAATGTTCCTTTGAAGTCTCAAATTTATGATATCACAAGTCGACGCAGGATTTAGAACAGATACAAAGGGAACTGAATGCGCAGGCAGAGAGAATACAACAATCCATAGATGAAGTTGACATGATTCAAATTGCCACAAATTGTACTTGGAATTGGGCAAGGTAAAAGAAATTCTTTGCAGTTACACAAATGCTGAAAGAAACAACATTGGAGACACTAACTTTAGACTTTAAGTAAAAGAAAAGGGAACAGCTGACTAAAGGAATCAAGTGGATGTCCCTAAGCTGACAAATGACAGTTAGACAAAACATAAATTTGACAAATCAGAAAAAATAGCTGAAGTCCTGTCTTTCATTTAGTATCTGCAGATGTGAGACACTGTGCAGCTGTGTATGTGGATAAGACTGGTCACCCAAAAATTTGAAGTATAGATAGAACGACTAGCCTTGTTTGCAATTACTGAACGAACATGAGGATGTGATATACTTCGAGTTGCCAGTAAGGAGCTTGAGAAGCGTGGATTAAACATGCAAAAATTGACTTTACTTGCCACAGGCAAGGCACCTTCAGTGAAAGAGGAAAAATAAGCTGTCAAAAGTTTGTTCCAATCAAAGGAGAATGTTTGTGTTCCCAGCTTCCACTGCATCATATATCAGGAGAGTTTGTGTTGTGAACTGTGTAAGTCAGGTGCATTGCAGATGTAAATTTTGCGTTCATGCCCTCAACCATCAGCAATTTATGGGATACCTGGAGAAAGTTGAACCAGAGAATGGAGATTTAATATACTTAAATGCAGTCAGATGGGAATGTGTTGAGCTGCTTCCACAGATAAAGGATATTTGGGGAATTAAAAGTCTCCGAGAGACCCAACATATCACTTCATCACTGACTACAAAGCTGTACTCCCTTAATGAATTGACAAGACATCTAAACATTTTGAACTTGAAGCTGCAGGGTAAGAGCGGGGAGCACAAGCAGCATTTACTGAGCTCTGTGTGTGTTAAACACACAGAGCTTCTGCTGCCTGCAGCTCCATGTGAAGCAGACATTGCGCTGCTTCACAGGGTGGGGGCAGATCTTCACCTTTGCGGATCATGCTCTGCAGCTGAGGGCTTGTCAGGGGAGATTTTCCAGTCTCCCCAGCCTCTGCCTCTACCCGCAAACTTTTTTTACATTTAAGGGTGCCCCCTGGGGTGTTGCTTAATAATGTAGCAGTGTTATGTGGCTAGAAGTAAACTTGTCTGTTCCCCCTCCCTCTCATTCCTGATGAAGTGGCCCACTGCAGAACAAAACATGAACACCCCTGGAAAAAAAGCTTCTCTTGTTGGTATGTACTGATGCTTGTAACCTGTGCTGAACAAAACTTGTCTGATAAACAAAAAACATCACATGGGTCATCTTGTTTCTTATAAAAACATCAATAAAAGTATGCAGACTACACAAGTAGCTCAGTAATTGTTTTACAATGTCTTACGACCAGATTTATTAAAGGTATAAAAATCATCTTCTTCCAAGCATCTCCATATTTAATCCATTTTTATTTTTATTTTTCCTTTGCCTTTCTCCCTTCTCTTTTGTTAATTTTGAAAATCTACTGTATATGACCCAATAATAGCTGGTTAGAATAGTAGTATTCTTTTAGCTGGTATTACTCACACATTCAAAAATACCCTAACCCCAACACTTACTTTCCTTTTAAACAATTTCTAAAGCAAACTAACAATGGTATATTAATGGACAAATTGGCTCTGGCATATGAATGGGAAAACTAATAATGGTATATTAATGGGAAACTGTCTGTTCATATGTTATTGGCAAAGTGACTGTGGCATGTTAAGTGGTACCTGACCATGGCTCATTTTAATTGGCAAAGTGATTCTGTGGCTTGTTCTGTGGGGCAAAATATCATGTACTATGGGAAAACATGACACTGTGGTATGTTCTGTGGGGCAAATTGACACTGTGGCATGCCAAGCGATGTGGGTGCACTATGAGTACAAGCTAAGTGCTATCGGTAGCAAGTGCTGTGGATGCTGGATGGTGCTGTGTGATGTCCTTTAGGTGTAATGTGGGTGCAGAAGAAGGCAAGAAAAACAATTTTTTTTTTTTTACATATAAAAAATAGTTGAATATAATATGAAAATAGTTGCCTATAATGTTAACCCTTTAAGGACCAGGGATTTTCCTAGGCCAAAGACCAGAGCGTTTTTTAATTTTTAATATGTGTTTTTTGAAACATAGTTTTCTTATCTCTCATTTAACGCAAACATGCAAGTTATATGTTGTTTTTTAAAGGACAGTTAGAGCTTTCTTTTGATACCCTATACATAAAAATTATTTACATTTTAGTATTAAAAAATACATATAAAAGAGGAAATTTAGGGGAAAAAAAAGTTTTTCCATTATTTTCCCAAAAATAAGCTACACAACTAGTGCAACACTAAGCCATCCCCCCTAATTAACTTACTAATAAAAAAGAAAAATATTGGTTCCCAAACCCCCCTAAACAGAAAATACATAAAAAAACTCTGAAGAGTGCGATGTCAGATCCATAAAAATCATGCAAAAGGCATGCAGGGGTTACATTTTATTAAATAAATATATTACAATTACATTTATTTATTAAAATTTTTTATAAATTGCAAAAATAAAAAAAATCTGTAAAAAAAAACCTAAATGAGGGCCATAAAGTGGAAGGAAACTGATCACAGTTACAAACTGTGATCAGCAATGAAAGGGTTAATATATATATATTTTTTCTCATACAAAGTTCTTTATTTTTTTTTTTTTAACTTGCAGGTCACTCTCTGTGCTTCACCATAAGAACATGAAGCACAGAGAGTGAATTAGAGGCAAAGTCAGTGTGTGAACACATTGACTTTGCATCTAATTTGTATGTTATCACGGTGATCACGTTGTCACCGTGATCACATGCCCGGAAATCCTTTTCCTCGGGTGTGAGGCTTAGTCCTGGACCCATTGAAGACTGGCTGGAGGTGCGCATGGAGCGCACTGCCGGCTAGACTGCATGACGAGTTTTCTCGTCATAGGGTCGCTAATGCTGCTAATCGGGTAGACGGGGGCCCACTAGGGCCTTAAAATGGCCCTTAGTGTGGGTGATGGTGCATGTACTGGTGTGCAACATGGGTGATGGGGCATATCCTGGAGTAAGTCAAGGGTGTGCAATGTGGGTGGAAGGGCATGTACTGGGTGTGGAGAATGTCAAGTCTCGGGGTTCTTTAATAAGTCTGAGGTGCAGATTGGCAAATTAAAGGAAATCAAAACAATAAATTAATTTTCATGTGAAATATTATTTACTAGTAAAACATTTTCCTGTAAGGTAATCTTATATTTACTGGGGGCCTCACAATACCTGTAGCCCTGGGGCCTACATTGTCTTAATCTGGCCCTGACATAGAGAGATACAAAGAAATTCTAGCAATTAGGCTGCTTACCAGGTGTTCTTGTCTCTAACTACTGCTTCTTTAACCTAAGAAAACCTAAGAAAAGATCAATCAAGATGCAGTCATTTAAAACAACTTTCTTTCTTCTCTTCTCCTAGCAACTGTGACACAGTGATAAACATAGCAACTAGCAGCATGACCTTACAATATCAGGTTATAGTTACCCAACTTAATTTCTTAGTGGATACAACCCAACTCATATACAAACTAAATTAATGGAGAGACATGCCCTTATTGAGAGGATTTCTCTGTTTACAGCATCTTCTCTCATTTCACTATGCCACAAGGAAATCTGTACCTCTGGTATTTCTTGATTTTTTTCTCTATTTAATGATCACTAATAAAAACACCTTCTTTAAATATGACTTAGATGTAGACATCCTGCTTATGAATCAATACTGTTTTGACTGATTGGAGAAGCTTCATAGCACACTGACATAGTGGTTAGACATAATCATATCAGTGAGTGCTGACTTAAATGATACAGAGAGACCTTCACTACACACAGACAGTCACACACACACACACACACAGAGAGAAAGTTACAAACACACAAAACAACATTTTTTTTGTTTCTTGTTAAAGAAAAAGTACATTTCTGTCATGGTTATTCTGGGTTTGTTGCTGTTTCGTCTTCAGACTCTAGTGGCCACTATTCTAGGGTGCCCATTCTCCTCCTGTTGTCAGCTGCCTCATTAACCTCAGCCATTCCTTATTTAAACCTTGTGCCTTTGCATTGCTTTGGTTGCTGCCTGTGAAAGTGCCTGAGCCTTTTTCTAGCATTTTCCTGATTATCCATATTTGATCTCCTGTTGCTGAATCCTGCCACTCTTGACCTCTCCTGTTTGAGGCCATCCTGACCCATTTTCTGCCTCTGACTTTGTTTCTTGCTGCTGGCCTTGACTTCTGTTTGTCTGACGATTCTATTTGCCTATTCCTGTTTGAACCGTTGCCTTCAATTGTATATTTCTGGTTCCTGTGATCTTGCTGTTCCTGGGCTTTCACTTCGGTGTGTTGGTAATTGCAGAGTGCAAAAGACCTGGGGGAATTAAGTCTGAGGCTCAACCATAAGGTGGATTTCCTTCAGGCAGAAGAATTCTGTTCTCTTGCTAACACCCGAGGCAATATCCTGTACCTACTCTGCACAGAGGTTCCACCACCACATAAACGTTACAGTATCATAGGCCCGTGTCCTTCATGAGAGCTGCCAGTCCAGTCTCTGCATCCTGTTCTCAGTTGCCTGTCCTGTCTCAGCTGCCAGTGTCCACTACGAGTCCTGTCAGAGGATTCCATCCAGTCCATAGTTATGCATCGAGGGGTGTAGACAGATCCACATCCTGCCTGGCAACGAGTCTCCTCCCTGGTCTGTTATCCCAGGTTGTGACAATTTCTTAATGTGTGCCCCTGTCTGTCTTCCTTCTCATGTCTGTCCCTCTCTTCTCCCCTCCCTCCTCATGGCTGCCCTTCCCATGACTGTCTCTTTCTACTATTCCCTTATTGTAAGCCTCTCTCCCTTCCCATGTCTGTTGTCTGTCTTTCAACTCCCATGTCTGTTGTCTGTCCTTTACCTTCCATATCTGTTGTATGTCCTCTCCCTCCCAATTCTGTTCCCACCCTTCTATGTCTGTTGTCTGTCCTCACTCCTCACTCCCATGACTGTTGTCTGTTCCCCCTCCCATTTTTGTGGTATGTTCCCCCTCCCTATCATGTCTGTGGTCTGTCCACCCCCTCCCTCCCATTTCTGTGGTATGTTCCCTCCATCTTTGTCCCATGTATGTTTTCTGTTCTGTTGATCTCCTCTCTGTAAGACAATTTGTAAAATTGAACAGCACATTTAAATCCCCATTTAATAAATTAGTGTAAGCTAAATTTTATGTAAACCAGCAGTCTGTTTTTACATTTTACTTCACAGTTTTAATACTTGGGCACATTTTTAGTATATGTATATATTTTTGACAAGAAATACAAGTTAGGTTTTATACATTGTCCATATTTATTAAGTATCCCTCTCTATTTGTCTTATCATTTAGTGAAGATTAAGTGCTTAATCAAAGCTTTAAAATGTTTCATGCATGATTCAACTGCTTTTCTAAGGTTTAAAAATATTACTTGGGTATGTATTATATGACTGAAGCACAGAGGTTCTAATTTTCATGCTGGTTACGATTTAGTGAAGCCATTAAAGAACACAAAGTTTCTCTGGTGACAGTCTTCAAACATACCAAATATCCCAGGACACTGCCTCCTACAAATCAGAGATTAAAGCACCAACATTTTATTCCCATTGATTGGATGTTTAAATTATAAACCAAACGTGGCTATATTTTAAATCAAGTCAGTCTATTTTAACAAGATGAACAACTACTTTTTTACTTTCACAGAAAACATCAAGTGAAGGATAAAATGTTACAATCTGTAAACTCTACAAACACTTTGAAATATATATATATATATATATATATATATATATATATATATATATAAACAAACATGTATATTGGCAAATATCGATCACGTTAGATGGCTGTTTGCTTTTTGCTGTGTACCTAATAATCTCATTTTATTTGTTTTCATGACTCTGAATTCTTATCATGAGCTTTTTTTGTTTCTGCTGGGACTTGTGATATCTTTCTTTTTCCTCACAACAAATTGGGTATGGAAATTACACTTCCAGAATAGCTTTCTTAAACAAACACACTTTCTTTTCCATCAGTTCTCATCACATGTCAAGTTGTATGCATGTAGATGAGATCTATTTTGGACAGAGCAAGAGCTAGACAATTTCATGACTTTCTCTTTTACCCTATTTAACCTACATCTCACTCTGTGATGCATTATTGGGATTTCAGAAAAATTAAGCCACTTCTTAGGGTAACAGTCTTTATTATATAACTAGTTTTAATATTTAGTATTATTTGGTATATAAATAAAATATGTCCTTGGACCATTTTTGCCTTCAATATCGTACTTCTACTCATGTGTATTAACTATTTTTCCTTTTTATAACATTTCTAACATCATTAAAATGTATTGCAAATTAAGGAACCATTTTACAACTCTCCAATAATTAAATTCATTTAGGTCTACCACAATTAAAATCATTTTAAATAATGTGATTCCACAGTGAAACTAACTATCCCATGGAGTCAAGGAGGATTTGTTTTCCATTTGAGATAAACTAATAAGTATGGTTTTGTCTTCTTCTGGATCAACAAAAATGAGTGTGTGAAAGGATTGAAAAATCATGTTTTCTAGCTAATTAACTATTACTCACCAAATACATAGTATACTCTTAATTTTGAGTAAGGATATAAGGATGCATTCACTATTGTTTCAAATATGTATTTGATTTAAACAGTTTTGGATTTCCCTGTGATGCAGAATAAGCACCAATGTCTAGGCAGGTCATGTAGAGAAGGGTGAGGGACCCAAGATTAGTGTCTAACATCTCTATGGAGGGACACAGGGACATAATGTGCATGTATGTCACTGATGCATGGATTCAATATCATTGTCACTAATTCCCACTGATATCATCAAGAATGCCAGACATATGCAATTCTGAATGCTCAGATTTTCTTATTTCAATTATCCTAAATAAGTCATTCATAATGTGTCAGGAAGACCCCACACTGGGTGAAACATGCATAGTTCAGAATTGCGGATACTGTGTTATTCATGATTTGTTAAATGGATATAATGGCTGCTTCACAGGTTCTGGGAACATGGCTGAATAAACCTGGGGTCTCAAACCACCAGGGATTTGCAGTCAACCAGCACCAGGCTCTGTTTCTAAACCTCATGTGCTATGAACTCCTGAACTTGGGCGTTGAGAGTCCCATGCCATCTGGACCCATCCCTGACAATGCCATTATTTATGAATTGACGTAACCCAGAACGTTATTTTTGTTAAAATACTTCGTATATGAAAAAGATCCTACTCTCTTTTCTGAAACGACCAAACAGTAACCAACTGTTTGATTTGATTGTATGTCCTGTGTTTTATTGTATTTGATGTATATAACGTTTAATGTATTATCACTGTTTTTTAAAGCTACCTACCTACTCTGTACATGTATACATCCTTTAAGTGCTAGCATAGTTTGTCCCTCATCTCAACATTTTCTCCTGAGGTGTGGGAACAGCTCTACATGGTGATTATAGCTACTTCTCTTGCTCTCACCCATTTTTTTTCCTTTTCCCTTTCTTGCCATCTTCTCTATTTTAGCACTTTCCCTTGGAACACGTCTATTACATACCTCTAACAAACACATTGCTCTAAGGCCCAATGATGGTTTGCAGTGATTCCACCACGTGCTGGATGCCCTTCCTCCCTCCATCAGGGAGGATTATTATTGGAGCCATATACCCGGTAAGTGCTGATCCAGTGTTTGGTGAGAGTACCTGTTCTTTTCAATTATGCTTGATGGTTTAATATGGAATAAGACTGCTTTTACCTATCTGTCTGAATGATCTGCATCTATTACAATTGATTTAATGGTACAATCTGATGGATATGAATTGTTTGGCAACACTGTGGGATTCCTATAGCCTCAGCATTGAAACCCAAGTCCAACTTTGGACCTAAGAGCCTATTACTAATATTGATAGACTTGTACTTTGTTGTGCATGTCTTATTTATCTGTCCTCCCTGTATATATATGCATAATATTTAACCTCAGATCGTGTTTATGCTTTTGCACTTTATATTTGTCATGAGATTTAAAAGGCAATAGTGCTGAGTATAATGCTTTGCTATTTATTTGTTTTACAGGTGTCCTAAGAAAAAGTGAGAAATGATCACCATGATTTTATAAGTGTTATCAACGACAATGTGAAGACTAAAGAAGGATAAAAATATGTGAGGTATACAATATAAAAGAGTCTGCTCTAATATCAGTTGACAGCATCCACTACAGATATATCCTAATAAAACTGCTTTAAGAAGTCTGTAACTTTTGAAATATAAAGAGAAATAATCATGTAAAATTATATCCAGTTTAAAAGTCTTTTTGAAGCCAAACTATAATTTATTTAAAATGTTTAATGTGGATGTGGGTTTAGAAAAACAGCTCTAGTGAAAAACAGCTAAGAATTTGTATCAAATTATATCAAAGGTTACTTTTCTATATCCTACCTATGATACATGGGATCATCAATCTTTGTTTTAGTGCTTGCAGCTAACAACACATTTTTCCCCTATGGTGTGGTCATGTAATGCTATACTACATCACCCTTATTAAAGCTGACATGCTAGATACAAATGATAGCACAGAACTTCTCATCTGCATCTTTTCACCATCATGGCCCAAGTCCTTATGTTTGGGGGGTCTTGCTTTGGATTCACCTGTGATACACAATCAAGTCCTAGCTAGGCCAAGTGCACTACATCACTGCACTCCTGTCATGGTCACATCTACTTGCTGTCCGCAATTTAGGACATCCTGTGTTAGAAGTTATAATAGAGTATTAAAATGTGTTCTTTATTTTTGTCTCCATCTCCTGTCACTTGCTTGGATAGTTTTCTTTCATTTGAACCAACATGTGCTGTGTTGTTTTCCTCACAAGTTGTTTAAAGATAATGTAATTAACTTGCATCTTAGATGTGACTTTATAAATCTGAAATTGTACATATGAACAGTAAATCAATTGTTTTATGAATAAGTTTTCTTCCTTGTTCACAGTATATGTTTTTATTCATGTATAGATCCATGGGACATATATTTTTATAACTATACAATTACAATCAAGTAAGTTCTATAACATTGAAGCTAGTAGTGACTTTATTTTCACTTGGGAAACCACTATACCACACATTAATTTTGCAGGGAATATTTATGTGTTAATGACCAAGCACTATTTTAATGCATACCTAGCAGAACTTTAGATCTTAACATTGTAACATGGCAATTTAGGTTGAAAAAAAACACAAGTCCATCAAGTTCAACCCTTCTACCTAACTATCATTACAGATTTTGATCCAAAAGAAGGCAACAAACCCCTATTAAGCTATTTAGAATTTTGCCTACTAGGTAGAAAAATTCTCCTTGGATCAATAAGCTCTATTATTAATTCGTATTCTATTATTAATAGCCCTGCATGTTCTGCTTATCTAAAAAAACAAAAAATACAGACCATTTTTAAATGCATCTATTGTGGTTGATAGCACTACCTATCTTGGCAGTGAGTTCCATAACTTTATTGTCCTTACCAGAAAGAATCCCTTTCTTTGCTGTCTAGGAAATATTCAGTCTCAGGGCGTGACCTCTTGTTCTTTGTACATATCTGTTAATGAACAGGTCACTAGAGAGCTTTCTATATTGGTACTGCACATATTTATATAATGTTATTATATCCCCTCTGAGACGCCTTTTTTCTAACGTGTATAAATGCAATTTTTTAAGTCTCTCTTCATAACTAAGACCCTCCAATCCCCTTCTTCATTTTGTAGCTCTCCTTCGCACTTTTTCTGGTTTCTGTCCCTTAGTGACAAAGTTCTTTGCTGCATTTGATGTACCTTGAAGACCAGAATTCCATTATTTTTGTCATATGTTTACTGAACTGGGATTTTCTTTCTTTGTGTTCAGGCCACCCACACAAATTATATATCATTTTTTATTTTTTAAAGGATGGATAGGGATTTATTTTGATACTATTATTTTATCATATGATATAATTTAAAATTAAAAAATATATGAAATATGATGAAATTTGACATAAATTGCCTTTTGACCTGATTTTTTTTTTTTTAATTACAAATGGTAAAAAAGACCCTGTCTACATATTTCTAATATTTGTGCTGAGTTTAGAAATACCAATGTGTCCATGTTTGTCTATGTTTTATTTCAACTAATAGGGCAGTAAACAATATTAGTGTTTTCTAACCATTTTCTTCTACAGTTCCCTTTTTACCCCCACCCTAAATTCACCCTAACCTTAAATCTACCCCCACCCCTTAATCTAACCCTTGTAATCACCCGAAGCCCCGTGTAACCTCAATTATAACCCTTATTATGACCCTAACCCTAGATATAGGTTTAGTAGATCAATGGTTAGCTTTTCCCATTTATTTATTTATTTAATTTATTTTTTCTTTAAACTGCAATATTCCTATCTGCCTCTAGGGGCAGTCAAGCAACGGTTTCAGAGTGACGGAAGATATTTTTTTTTCTTCTCTCTTCCGTCTCTCTCCTCTGGGCATGCCCCTCCAATACAGCACCCACCCGCGATAGGGGGGCACAGAAGGTGTTGCATGATGCCTCAATCATGGCATCATTGCAACACTTCACACACAGGCAGTGATCAGCTTTCACTGCCTATGTGTGTAATGTGCAGACGATCACATTCGCGATGACCATGTGCGCTCGGGGGGCGACGGAACCGAAGCAGCCGCTGGAAATAGCTGCAGACATGTAGCATTGCGCTAAGGAGTGCAACGCTACATTAAAACTGTGGACCTATATATACATCCTGAGGAACATGCTTTTCAGGATGTATATATACGTCCTTACACATTAAGGGGTTAATATACTTTTTAAGGACTGGTGCCCAGAATTGTACTGCATATTCAAGGTGAGGTCTTACCATTGATTTGTAAAGAGGCAAGATGATATCCTCCTCCCGTGAATCTATACATTATTTTATACATGCCAATATTTAATTGGCCCTTGCATCTGCTGGCTGGCATTGGGCACTGTTGCTAAGTCTGTTATCTACAATTATTCCTAAATCCTTTTCATTAGTAGTTTTCCAGGGAAATACCATAAACTTTACATTTGTCTATATTGAACCTCATTTGCCACTTAATTGACCATTCCCCCACTCTGTCCAAATCTTCCTGTAAAGAAAAACATCAAGATTAGTTTTTATTACCTTACCTAATTTAGTTTCATCAGCAACACTGAGACATGGCTTTCGTGGGAGATCATTATTAAACAAATTAAAAAGAAGAGGGCCCAAAACAGACCCCCTGAGGTACTCCCCTCAATACCCTTGTCCAATTTGAGGATTTTCCATTTAGAATAACTCTCTGCATTCTATCTTTGAGCCAATTTTCAATCCAAATACATACATTTCCCCCAAAACCTATTTCTCTCAATTTGTAGAGTAACCTTTTGTGTGGAACTGTATCAAATGCTTTAGTAAAGTCCAAATAGATCACATCAACTGCCACACATAGATCTATAATGTTACTGACTTCTTCACTTAAGTTTGTTTTACAAGACCTGTCTTTCACAAAACCTTGGTGACTTTTACTAATTATATTCTGATTCAAGATGTATACTTGAGTGTATACTTTTAGATTCTTTATTATTATTATTATTATTAATATTACTATTATGGAAAAACAATAATGAATGCAGAGTCACAGGAAACCTATAAAAAATAATTACAAATAAGAACATATGTTAATGGCAAGCAATTTGCTATACATAAAAATCACAGCAATTGCTCATTTGAAATCAATACATAATTTTAATGACTTATTGAATGCTAATTAGCACTGGGTCCACATCTCTTAATACATAGTTCATTACCTTGAAGTAAATTCAAGACGACCATTAACACAGATTGGATTACAATTAATTTTGTTGACTTGGGTGTTTTATTGTTCATAGAAAAACAGTAATAAAGATAAGTTTTATCATAATTCAATATTTTGACTGAATGCTGAATTGTATAAGCAACAAATTAGTTACAGTACAGAAATTATTCAAATTAAAGTGACACAATATGATGCATACTTGTGAAGAAAATGCTAAAAAAAAGGTAGAAAATCAATCTAATTTATTTGGATATGTAGGTATATGCTTAATTTTTTAACATTATAGAATGCAGAATTGCTGACATGGTAATGCTACATCTAGGATTTCAGAATGCAGCTTTTAAAATAAATACATTTTTGATGCTAAATTATCTTCATGTCTATTTCAATAGATGTCATAAACAATAATGTTTTACTATCAAGCTTTTCTAAAATATACCTCACAATAATTTGACAATTTCACTTTAATATAAGTTAATGTTGCAGTTGAATTTTATGACTTTCAAAACCAACCATGAAATAGAACAGCTTTTTAAAAACAAAGCCATTTATGTTGGATTAAGCAAATTCACATATACACTGTACAAATGTGATTTATTGTTCACTGTGAGAAAGAGAACATAAATTCATTGTGTTAGGATTCAGAACTAGAAGACTAAAACACATATTCATTCAGTCATTTTCTTTCTTATCGGCCTGTCTGTTTTGTCTCATGCTATCTTACTGCTCATCAATCTATTATCTGTTTTTGTTTATCTCCCTCTGTCTCCTTTTTTATGTTTACTTGACTAGTAATCTAATGGGAATATTAAAAAGATAAGAATGTACTTGTTCATTCTCCTTGAAAAGATGACTGCACATGGTTATCAAAGACAAATTAACACGGTTCATTTTAAACTTGCTTTACTGTGATGATTATTACTAATATTATTTTGTGAAATGTATACAAGCTATTATTTTTTATGTGAAAAAAAAATACACAACAACATCAATAAGTAAGCACATAATTGTGCTAAACATAACCTAGAAGTATGTACTGCATCAACTTTATAAATTTTGCCATATTGTCATAGATGGAAAGGAAAGAAGGGATGCACACTTGAGATAATAGGAAAAGAAGACCCATGGCAGGCTGGTACATGGAAGAAAGCATGGTCCCCCTTGGTGTCACAAGGGGTAAAGGCCATCATGCACTGGACATGTGGGTTACAAAGAGAACTGTGGCAGAAGTATAACTGCAAAATCCAGGCAATAGCATCTCTAAGATCTCTAGAGATGGGAATAATGTTGTTCTGGTTCCCGGAAGGTTAGGGGACATTTTTACAATATGTTATCTCTTTGTAATCTACCTCATGAGGTGGAAGTACAAAAAATAGAGAAATATCTGAGAGGTTAGAATCTGCTGTCCATTACAGAGCAACAACTAGAAATATTGAATCAACCAATAATGGAAGAGGAAGTTACAATAGCTATTAATAAATTAAAACCATTAAGTCACCTGGGCCAGATGGGATCAATGGGCATTTTTATAAAATCATGAAGGACAATATAAAAACGGTTCTAACCAAGGTATTTAATAGATTGTGAGAAAATATAAAAATCCCTGAAGAATTAATCCAATCCCATATTGAACCAATACCCAAACCAGGAAGGGACCAGGAAAAAGTTAGTAATTACTGACGATTGCACTTTTGACTGTAGACATCCAATTGTATTCATCAGTCTTTAGAGAAAGACTGAAATAGGTGATTACCTTCCTGATGCATTCGGGCTGATCACCATCAAACAACATACGAAGGTTAATCAAAATGGGAAGCGAAACAGATATGCATACTGGAATGGCTGGGAAAGACGTCTTAAAAATGGCGAATTAGATATATAGAATAAGTGTCAAACCTCTTGCGAAGTGTGGCCCCCTCCCATAAGGGGTATGACCGGCCGGCGTCCAGCGAGTATCATAGGAGAGAAAGAGTCGAAACAAGTCCATTGTCCTGTCCTTGTCAATGTTGAAAAATGAATGGCATTATGATTTAGGTAGGACGCCAAGCATAGGCCTCCCTCCCTTCCGGAAGAATGGGAGGCAGGGATATTAATGGGGTCAGGGGGGGGGGGGTTGTTTGCAAACTGAGAATAAATAAAAGGGATCCTACACAGAAGCACAGGGTTAGATTTTAAGAGTTACACAAGATTATAATTATTGTATGGTCTCTACTTTTATACCTATCTTCTATAAGAACTATGATGAGTCCACCCTTATGCAGAAGGTATAGACAAACCCTGTCTCTATAGGGAACTCTGAGTAAAAAAAAAAAAAAATGGGAAGCGGCCACACCCTTGTTGACCCTGTCACTGGATGCTGAAAAGGCCTTTGACAGGGTCAACTGCGTGTCTTTAAGAACGGTACTGTTATTCTATGGTATTAGAGATAATATTCAAGTCACATTTATTACATTATACTCTTGTCCTTCAGTCAAAATCAAATGAGTGGTTTTCATCGTGGCTTGAGATCAAAAATGGGGTTAGACATGTGCTAATGTACACTTTCCCATGCTGTATTTACTATCTATGGAATCACTAGCAATTCAGGGAAATCCACATTTTAAGGGATTTAATTACATTAAAAGAGAAAGCAAAATCAGCATGTGTGCTGACAACATTATCTAGACGTTAGAACAACCAAGTGCCTCTTTAAGAGAATCGTTGACACATTGCTGCAACTCCTGGATGTCAATGAACGGCCTATTAGAGAAAGAGGACTACTGATTCATATATTAGTGGCCTCCAAAATACTGATAATAAAAAAATGGAAATCATATATTTTTCCAACTTCATAACAGATAGAGTCCAGGCAAAGATGAGCAAACTGATAGAATCCCAAATGGAGCTTGTAGATGAGCACAATGCCATGGAGAAAGAAGTGGAGCTTTAAAATTAAAGCTATGAAGAAGACGCAGGAACGTAGCACTCCGTACAAAAGGGGATTTGTTCCATGAAAATTAAAGCTGGCTGATGCCGAACACCTTTTGCAAAGAAATGAGGGTGATCCCGGAATTGGTAACATTAGCAGATTTAGAAACTTACTTGAAATACTTGTTAATGATTCTGACCCCTCTCCTCTACTTCAGATATGGAAGCTACAGAGCACATCAAATACCTAAAATGAGGAACATCCCTGACAGTGCCCCCAGGGATGTCATCACCCATATTCAGCATTTTAAATACAAGGCATACCGGACATCTATAAAGACCTGAAATTGTTTGCTGACTTACTGGCTTATACCTTGCAAAGGAGATGCACCTTTTGCTGAATGAACCCTGTAAATTCTGTACAACCCAGAAGAAGCTGCAAATTTTATCAAGATATTGGATCTGGTTTGACCTAATTGTCAACCACGGACCAAAGAATCACCTTCAAAGATTCCCCTGTCACAAAAAATGAAATCTTGAAAAGGAAGACATAGGACTTTATTTTCACGACAAATACCATTCCCTTGGAGTTGCGTCATATTTTCTCTTTTTTTCACACAGACTAATTTTACAGTAGTTGATGGTACCTTTTCAAGAGTGGCAACTATGACCTATCCCACTTGAGTTGTAACCTTTTTGTACTGTTTTTGTAAAGAAAACAAATAAAAATGAATGAATGCGAAATTACCAAAATTCATTCATCCATTCGTTATCTGTGTTCTTTTTATGTAAATGTATGTGTATATCTATGCAACTTTTTATGGACAATATTATTATTGATGATGAGGATATATTTACTTTATTTTATGTTTTGTACTAATAAAAAGGTTTAACCCCTTAGTGACAGATGACGTGTCAGACACGTCACGGCAAATCGAAGACTTGCCGAAAGGTGACGTGCCTGGCACGGAATGAACTAAATAGAGTAAAGAAAGTGACCAGCGGTTGCTTCCTTGACTCTATCAGTGTTGTTACAATGCCTCTATGTAGAGGCATTGCTCAACACTAAAAAAAAAATGCAGGGACGAGCTACGATCGCTTCCCGGAGTGATCGTAGCAGCTATTTAAAAATGGTGGCGCCCCCTGCACACATGTGCTTAGGAAGCGAATGATCGTTCGCTTCCTAAGCATCTCCGGTGTTGCTAAAGTGCCTTGCTAGCGAGGCACTTAGCAACACCTTCGGCTCCCCCCAGAACCGATGGTGGTCGCTCTCCTGAGCAACCCCATCGGCTCAGTAGAAGGGAACGCTGCCTGTACAGGCAGCACTTCCCTTCTACTGGCAGGAGCATTGGAAGTGAATGTATTTCACTTCCGTTGCTCTATGGGGAGCCAATCGATGTGTGATCTGTGTGCAGGCATGTATGATAAGTGCTCTGATGAGCACTTATCATACAGTCAAAGGCAATATTGGTAAATATTGCCTTTGACAAGTATTGATCTGCCTCCCTCTCCTTACTAGTTTTAATAAAATTTGACAAACCAAGGGCTTTTATAAAATCCATTTCAAGTGTTTAACCCCTTCCCTGCCATTGATCGCTGTGTACGCAGTGATCATACACAGGAGCACATGTTTTGCCCCCATTTTTTAGGGGTTCATTTTTTTTACTGTAATTCATTATAGTATAACAAAGGCTCTTTTAAGAGCTATTAACCCCTTACTTGCTGTAGATCACTGCCTAAGCAGCGATCTGGGGCAAATGCAGCAATCTTGCTGCAGAAGCATTTTCTATATATTTTTTTTACATTTTTATTACACCCGCTTCGGGTTAATTGTACCCGTTAGGGGTTACGTTCAACGTCAATTTTTTTTTAGCTGTCTTATCGCATGTATAGCGATCAGTAACAGCTAATCAGTGGCAAAGGCGGTTTGGTGATTGCAAACATGAGCATCATAATTCGCCTGATCAGATCAATATTTGTTGTAAATATTGATCCAACCCGTGTAGATCTGCCTCTCTCTCCTCACTTGAGTTTTAGTGAAGGAGGGAGACAGAGCTGTATAATGTAAGTTTGTAATTATAATATATTTAAAAAAAATTGAGACCCAAGGGCTTTTATAAAAGCCGTTTCCAGCGTTTAACCCCTTTCCTGCCATTGATCGCTGTGTACGCAGTGATCTTCCACAGCAGCACATTTTTTTGCTGTCTATGCATTTTTTAGGGGTTAATTTTTTTAAGGGCTATTAACCCATTGCTTGCCATATATCACCGCCTAAGCAGCGCATTTGGTCACTGCCTAAGCAGCGCATATAGTCACTGCCTAAGCAGCGTTTATGGAGCGATCTGGCTGCAGAAGGATTTTTGTTGCTATCGTCATTTTTTTTTGTCACACTCGCTATGGGTTAATTTTACCCACTAGGGGATTACGTGTATTCCTTTTGAAGCTATCTGAACGCGTGTATTGCGATCAGTAACAGCCGATCAGTGGCAAAGACGGTTTGGTGATTGTCCAAATGAGCATCACCATTTGCCTGTCAGATCACTATTGGCTTTTATAAAAGCCATACACTTTGTTTTAACCCCTTCCCTGCCACTGATCACTGCACAGCAGAACATTTTCTCTTGTCGGTGCATTTTTAGGGGTTTATGTTTTTGTACAGGACGACAAAAGCTCTTATAAGAGCTATTAACCCCTTCCTTGCCCTACATGTCAAAATTCCAAGTTGGAAAATCAAACAGCACACATCTCAAACTTGGCCTTTTAACCCCAAAACAAGCTGACACACCTATGCATGGGTGGTATCCCTGTGCTCGGAAGATGTTGCTGAACACATATTGGTGTATTGTTTGGCAGTGACACATACCAAAATCTGTGAATGTGTGTCTAAAGTACAATTTATGTGGGAAAAAATACACCATAAAATTATTACCACAAACTTTGACAAAGGCTGGTGTTAGAATTGGTGCATGGAAAGTGTTAAAATACCACCATTTAAAATAGCCTAGGGTGTCTACTTTTACAAAATATATGCTTTTTTTGGGTAAAACACACTGTCTGGTTTTAAAAAAAAGTCCCAAATGAAACATGGGGGTGCAGGCTGACTACACGTCAAAATTCCAAGTTGGAAATTCGCACTTTCAAAATGTGTCCTTTTAGCCCCCAAACAACCAACAAATGTATGCATGGATGGTATCCCTGTACTCAGGAGATGTTGTTGAACACATATTGGGTTGTTGTTTGGCAGTAAAACATACCAAAATCTGTAAATTCCTGTCTGAATTACAATGTATGTGAATAAAAACGACAAAAAAAATTACTACCACAAACAAGGCTGGTGGTAGAATAAGTGCATGAAAAGTGTTAAAATACAACCATTTGAAATAGCCTAGAGTGCCTACTTTTAATAAATATATGGGTTGATGCGGTAAAATACACTAGCTGACTTCAAATATGTCCCAAATAGGACATGGGCACAGGTTGTCTGCATGTCAAAATTTTAAGTTGAAAAACCAACAAGCACACCTCTCAAATGTGGCCCTTTAACCTCCAAACAAGCAGACAAACCTATGCATGGGTGGTATCCCTGTACTCAGGAGAAGTTGCTGAACACATAATGGGTGTTATTTGGCAGTGACATGTATCAAAATCTGTGAATTTATGTCTGAAGTACAATGTTTGTGAAAAAAAACACAAAAAAATTACTACCACAAATTTTAACAAAGGCTGGTGGTAGAATTAGTGCATGGAAAGTGTTAAAATACCACCATTTGAAATAGCCTAGGGTGTGTACTTTTAAAAAAATATATGGGTTGATGGGTTAAAATACACAAGCTGGCTTCAAATATGTCCCAAATGGGAAATGGGCGCAGGTTGTCTGCATGTGAAAATTTCAAGTTGAAAAACCAACAAGCACACCTCTCAAATGTGGCCCTCTAACCTTCAAACAAGCAGACAAACCTATGCATGGGTGGTATCCCTGTACTCAGGAGAAGTTGTTGAACACATATTGGGGTCTTATTTGGCAGTGACACATACCAAAATCTGTGAATTCATGTCTGAAGTACAATGTTTGTGAAAACCCCCCACAAAAGAATTACTACCACAAACTTTGACAAAGACTGGTGGCAGAATTAGTGCATGGAAAGTGTTAAAATACCACCATTTGAAATAGCCTAGGGTGTCTACTTTTAGAAAATATATGGGGTGATGGGGTAAAATACACTGGCTAGCTTCAAATATGTCCCAAATGGGACATGGGTGCAATCTGTCTCCATGTCAAATTTTCAAGTTGGAAAACCAAAAACTGCACCTCCAAAATGTGGCCTTTTATCCCCCAAAAAACCCAACAAACCTATTCATGGGTGGTATCCCTGTACTCAGGAGACATAGTAGAATCTATTTAGCAGGGTTTTTTTTGTTCGCTTTTGTCGATGAGGAGAAGATGTTTCAAATAAAAGTCAGGAAATACGTTTTGTTTTTTTTACCATATTTTATTTATTTTTTATATAATATTATAGGATATGATCAAAATGATGGCATCCAAAGAAAGCCCTTCTTGTCCCGATAAAAACAATATATAATTTGTGTGGGTACAGCAAACGACAAAGAAGAAAATTACAGCTAAAGAATAGCCAGAATGGACAAAAATGTTTAAAAGTCTCTGTCCTTAAGGGATTAAAAAAATAATAGCCCTTCATGTAAAGTCAACCTTGGGCTTTCAACCAAAGTAATTTTCCAATTCTATTGTCTCCCGACAGGGATGTCCCCTTTTCACGTTAATTTATGTCTCAACCCTCAAGCCAAAATCTTGGCAAATTTGCCAAAACCCACATTTCTCCAACATGAATATACCAAATTGTCCAGCACACTCACCAACTCTTTGATTTATATCCCAGTCTCACACTTTTTGGTAAACATTTTTACCATAAGATTAATATTAACAAATCACAAGCCCTACCATGTTATATTTCTGACCAACAGTTAAAAATATTTAAGCAACAATTCCATTAGGACTGGAGAAAACAGTTAATTGTGTATTTAGGCCTCCAAATCTAGAAATTGCTATCTCAGATAGTACAAGACAATTTCTACCTATTATTATTAGACATTAAAAAATATTTGCATAAGTGGAAAGTATATTTTGTTTCATCTTGGTCAGGGAGAATTTCTGCTTTAAGATAATTAATAGTTAATATTACCAAAATGTCCTGTCAAGATCCTTAACTCAATTTTCAAGTCTGCCTAAAAGTTCATCAGTTTATTGGGGGAGACAAAAAATCTAGACGGGCAGAAATGATTCTGCAAATGCCTAATCTCACTTGTGGCATGGGGGTTCCCAACTTAACATTGTATTTTAATGCTTCTTCATTAGCACAAACCATAACTTCTCATTCTCCGCCAAAGGTGAAGCTAGATTTAGAAAACCAAATATTATCCCTAGTCTCCCTATCTCAATTAACAGGGTACACCTCTAATACTAGCCATGCTACTCACATTTCCACTCCGTCCCTAACTTTAATGATAAAATATAGCAATGGAGAAGTATTTTAAAATATAATGATCATTTTAAGAAAGGGAAACTGAAATCCCTTTTCCTCATTGAAAGATGAATTATCATTGAATGACACAGACACTTATTCCTATTTGCAATTGCCACATTTTCTCCATGACAGTTATGGTACAAACTCTCCTAAGGCTATTTCATTTTGTTACAATTTATTTCTGGAAACTGAGACAAAAACGCACCATTTCAACGTTTGGGAATATGTTTGACTCTTGCTGAATGGCATAGAACTGTCTAGTTTTTTCACACTGCTCCTCACACAGAGCACTTTATAATAAAATCACTTATCGCTGGTGCCTAGCACCTTATAAATTGACTAACTTCTGCTCTTTGATTCATTTTTGCTGGAGAAACTGTGGAAAAGTTGGTAAAATGGCTCATATCAGGTGGCAGTGCCCAAGACTATTCTCCTTGTTGTCTTAAATTTGTGATAAAATGAACCAATGTTTATCTGTAGCCTTAATCCCACATCTGGCTATGGCTGTATATTGCTGTAATCTAATTCTATTGTTTCATATTGCTACTCTAACAGCCATAGCTAGGAACTAGAATTAAAAGAGGTATTTAGTATTCTGCATACAAATTGCTAGTACAAAAGACATTTGTTCCTGCAATGCAGGTTTAAAGTTGGGGGATATTTAGAAACCATGGCTGATCCCCTGTCATGTTGTTAAGAGCAATTATGAGATTTTGCTGTTTTGTTTTTATTATTTTCTGTTTGGTATTCTTTTTTCCATTCTTTTATTTAGTCACCTATTATTTGTATGGTGTCGTAAACTTCTTTAACCACTTAGTGACAAGACCTTTTCACCTTGACTTTCCGTTGGTGACAATGGCTGTTTTGTTCTGGGGTGTTTGTGTTTAGCTGCAATTTTCTTCTTTCTCACATACTATACCCACACAAATTATATTTTGTTTTTATCGACATAAGAAGGGCTTTCATTAGATACCATTATGCTCATCATATCTTATAATTTACTACCAAAAAAAAA
The DNA here is from genome assembly GCA_036172795.1 of Pelodytes ibericus. NCBI lineage: Eukaryota > Metazoa > Chordata > Amphibia > Anura > Pelodytidae > Pelodytes > Pelodytes ibericus. Next base: position 219,547,734 of record CM069857.1, on the reverse strand, counting down.
TCAGAAAATATGATGAAAAATGTAAAAAAACCCACTTTTTCTAACTTTCACCTAAAATATAATTTACACAAATACAATCATTAAATAAGACCCCGTCTAAATAGTTTCTAAATGTTGTCCCGAGTTCATTAATATGCATGTTTCAAAATTTTTGGTATTTTTTTGCGAGATATGGGGCAAAAACAAAAATTTGTGTTTTTTGTTTTTTCCTATATTGAGCTTTTGACCCCAACCCGAACCCAAAATGTAACCTTAACACTAAATTTAACCCCAACTCTAACCTTTATGCTATCCCTTAATATATTTAAATTTTAATTTAATTTTAATCCCTTATGCTAAAAATTATTTAATTTTAACCCTATAGGCTAATCTAACTATATAACCAGAAAAATGATTGTAATTTCTTATTAAAATATTCTATTATGGCATAAATGGCACAATTACAGTGTCAATCAACATGGCCTGTAGGTATTAAAACAGACATATACCAAACTTCAGTTACTTACTTAACTCAAATAAATGCACCATTTTTTTCATAGCCATTAATATAGGTAAAAAATCTAAAAAGACAATCATTTTGCACATTAAACCCTATATATTGCCAATAGTAAGGGGGAATGGGGGTTTAAAGGTGGGCCAGGTGAGCAACCCTATTATTAGTTGTTTTACGCCGGTCTTACCCAATGTCTGAATCTACCACAGGGATTCGGATTAATCCCATAACAACCATATCTTACTATATTTTGAATTTGTTTATTTATCAACTCTACAGAAAAAGGCCTCCGTCTTGCTTTGAAACTCAGTCTTGACCTCTATCCAGGATGAAAGTTCTTGCCTTTTACAATATTTAGCAAGGACATCTTACAAAATAATAAGATATTAACCAGAATCATATTGCTATACTTGTCAACCCTTGGTAGATCTATATGGAAAAGGAAGGCCTGAGGAAGCAGATCAACTTGCCTGTGTAAAAGTAGTGCAGACATGTCCAATACCTTTTGTCCAGAATTAAATCATTTTTCATAACTCCACCAAACACCAATCTGCGACCCCTTTTCTCTTAAACAACGCCAACTATTTATTCTTAATGTATACATCTATACATACATTGACAAGAAGAAGTAAGTGAACCCTTTGGAATTTGTATAAATTAATCTTAAATATGATCTGATCTTCAACTAAGTTACTTTATTTCGGCATTTAAGGCTACAAAAGGCTGTTAAAGGCTGTTAACGTTTTAATGAAGGAATAGCATGTGATTCAATTCCAAAAGGGACCACAAATAGTCCAGTAAAGCACAGGTATTGCATTAAGGGAATAAAGGTGTTTGCAAAAATCAGAGTTATGCCCTATTTTCCCATTACATTTATGCTTAATAGACTGGGGGTGTAATAGCAACTCTTGGGGCCAGCAGCCTCATACTGTTCCCATGAAAAAAAAAAAAAGGTGGTCCACTGGTGAGCTCAGGTACAGAGAGCGATCATAAATACCAAATCAGAAAAAAAACCTCTTAGTGCCATGAGGGTGGGAATTAAAAATCACTGCCCTAGCAAATAAAAGGTTCCCTGTAAGAAATATACCTGCATCCAGCAGTGATCACCAATGCCCTGGATCCTCATCTTCCAGCCCATTGAAAGGGGCCATCCATAAAAAACATCCTATCTCTAAAGTCAGCAAAAAAATAAACATAACACTTGAAGGAATCATTTGAACTGGTTAATATCTCTGTTCATGTGTCTACCATATGCAAAACATTGAACAGGCATGGAGTCCATGGCAGGACACCATGGAGGAAGCTGATGCTGTCCAAAAAAAATAATTGCTGCATGCCTGAATGTTTTGTGACTGATGAAACTCAAGTTGAATTGTTCAGGAAGAACATGCAGCACTACATAGTTTATAAAAATGTCGCTAATGTCGTGAAATGAAAAAAATAAAGGAGGGATGGGGGTACCAGACGTCCAGGAGCAATATCATGCAATAACCTTACAACACATTCTATCTACTATAAATGGACAGAATATGGAAGAAAGCTGGTTTGAACTAGAGTCCGATAGGATAAAGGAGGGATCCAACCTCTCTTTTGGCAGGTGGAAAGAGCAAACATAGGCAGGCGAGGATGGGTTGATAGCTCAATATTAAAGCATCTTATAAAACAATGGAAGTGCATTAGGAAACGGGCAGACTTAAGTAACAAGATCCCCGTAGAGCTCCCTCTTCATACTTTGACAGTGCTAATGGAGAATCTAAACACTAAATCCTGGATAAGTTGTGGAATCCACAAGATCTCAGATCTGCTGAATGATAGTGAATTTGCCTCCTTTGACCAACTACAAGCGAGATTCAATTTATGCTCAAAGGAAGTCTTCACCTACATGAGGATAAAAAGCTACATAATAAACTACGGGAAGGTAAGAGGGAGTCCTGGAAAAAGCCAGAAACTGATAAAACTAATCGAGAGAGATAACCCAAACAATATGACAGCTAATTGTCTAAAGTTCTTGAAAGAGATCAATGAAAAATACATTCCACTGGCCATACATAAGTGGGGGAGGGATCTTCAACTAAACATCAATACGAAAGAATGGACCGACTCATTGCAGGCAATAAACAAACATATACACTGCCTTAACATCACTGAATGTTTCTTCAAACTCTTCAATAGATGGTATAGAGTAACAGCAGACCTAGCGAAAATGTACAAAAATGTATCTAATAAGTGCTGGAGATGTGGTACATATGTAGGATCCCTAGCCCACATGTGGTGGGAGTGCCCGCGGATAATGAAGACATGGAAAGAGGTTTTTTATAGATCTAATAGGATACTGGGTGAAAAAATACCGAAAACACCGGAACTAGCGCTATTACATCTGCATTTGCCACAACTGTGAACAGAAAAAAAGATTGTTTTACATCATATTTTAGCAGCCACAAAAATAACAATAGCAAGAAACTGGAAATTTTCAGAATCCATTTCTTGGCCTAATATCGCGGAACAACTTCAATTCCAGATCAAGATGGAAAGAGGAATAACTGCCCAATTCTGTGTTAACAACGGAAAACACCAAATGTGGAATAAATGGCTGAAGACTGTCAGGGAAACCCTCTAAACCTCGAGGGAGAGATCAGAGAGGAGAGAGGGAGCCTAAAGAAAAAGAGAAAGCGAAAGATTGAGAGACATAAAAAAGTTTACAGTGAGCTTCTGCGAGTCATCTTGTCAAAATGTGAGTCCATCTGTCTTGTAAGCCACGTCCTTAGTCCAACACGACATTTCCATACAAAATGAATGCTTATAACCTAAGCCCAATTGGAGGAAATAGTACTTAATCAGTTTGGGTACTAAAAGATACTAAACTGATTTCAGTGTCGAATATGTCATGTCTTTAACACACTCGGATAGAAAGAGTGAAATTACAAAAGATCACCTACGAAATAGGATACTTATAACACTAATAAGAGTGTAGGGCTAGTTGTTTTTTTTTTTTATCTAAATAGTCTTCAATAAAGATTTCTCAACAGACACAAGGATGACTAAAAAACAACACAAGAGAGAGCCGATGGTTTAAACAATACTAACCTCGATCTCTTTTAAAGTCTGAGTGTTAAAGAAAAAGAAAAAGAAAAAAAAATGTCGCCGCTTACCTCATATATCACACATCATATCAACAGTAAAGTATGGTGGAGCGTGCATCATGATTTGGGTCAGCTTTGCTGCCTAGGGGCCTGGATAGCTTTCCATCATTGGGGGAACAATTAATCCCAAGTTTATCAAGGTATCATACAGGATAATACTAGCGTGGCTGTCTGCCAACTGAAGCTCAGTATATGTTGGGTGATTTAGCAGGACAATGACCCTACTTATAAAAGTAAATCTACTACAGATTGTCTTCAAAAAATGACATCTGATTTTTTTAGTTGCTCAGTCAGATCCCAAATCATAACCCAATAGAGATGCCTTGGAATGACCTCAAAAGAGCTGTTCACACCAGCTGTCCTGAGAATCTTAACCCCTTGCCTACAAAGGACGTGCCAGGCACGTCCTGGGAGAAACTCCCTTAACGACAAAGGACGTGCCTGGCACGTCCTGCAGTCAATGAAGCGGTGTTCGCGATCAACGAGCCCTCTGCCGGTCTGAGCTTCGGAAGTGAAAGTAACTGAATATGCTACTTGACTACCCCTAGTGGTAGTTTAGTAGCATTGCAATGGAAAAAATGTTAAATAAATATTAAATTAATTAAAAACAGGTTATTTAGCTATATTAGCCTATAGGGTTAAAATTTAATATTTTTTAGCATAAGGGATAGGGTTAAAATTAAAGTTAAAAAATATTAAGGGATATAATAAGGATTAGAGACAGGGTCTTTTTTAATGATTTTATTTGTGTAAATTATATTTTAGGTCAAAGTTAGAAAAAGTGAGGTTTTTAAAATTTTTCATCATATTTTATGATTTTTTTTTGTAGTAAATTATAAGATATGATGAACATAATGGTATCTAATGAAAGTCCTTCTTATGACGATAAAAACAACATATAATTTGTGTGGGTACTGTATGTGAGAAAGAAAAAAATTACAGCTAAACACAAACACCCTAGAAATGTCAAAACAGCCATTGTCACCAAGGGAAAGTCAAGGTGAAAATGTCTTGTCACTAAGGGGTTAATGGAAATGAGTTCTTAATGAAAAAATGGTCCAACATTCCTCTAAATGTTTTGCAGGTCTGCTGCCATAGGAGGTTTGACCAGTTATTAAAAACAAGGGTACACTTACTTTTCCCAACAAAACTATGAATGTTTAATGGGTGTGTTCAACAAAAAAGACATGAAAGATTATAATTGTTTGTGTGCTATTAGCTTAAGCACATTGTGTTTGTCTATACTTAGATGAAGATCAGACCACATTGTGTGACAAATGAAAGCAGAAAGCCAGGTAATTCCAAAGGGTTCACTTATTTTTGCTTGCCATTGTACATAACAACTGTACAATAACAATCTCTTCAGTTAACAATGCATGATATTAAAGTGCTTTGCTCTACTTCTTTTCTGCTGAGGGTGTTATCTTTTACATTTTGAACTGACTGAAAATATATTTTGATTTTTACACTGCAGTTTACTTTTTCTGCTATAAAATGTACAAAGAATCTGACAAACTATTTTTCTATATAATTTTCAAAGTGATCGCTGCCATTTAGATATGTTTTGAAGTATGGTTTCTTTTTCTTTTTATTGCATTATACAATAGTCATATATTTTTATTTCTTTTCTCTTTTTTGTTTTGTTTAAACATTGGTGTTATCAGAATACTTTACTAGTGTTAAACAGTTACCATTTGTAAGCCAAGTTCTCTTCTCCTTTTTTTCCCCTTATCGATTGACCTGATATGTCACCAGTTATAAGTGTGTTTTGTCTGTTTGTCAGCAGGGCTGGTGCAAGGGCTTTTGCCTCCATAGGTGAACCCTCCTTTTGCTGCCCCTTGACCTGTCCTTGACCCTGCCTACTTAGGGGTTTTGGCCTTCTTCTGGATCAAAAGCTGGAATGATAGGTAGAAGGGTTGAACTTGTGTCTTTTTTCAGACAACAGTAGAAAGGTTTTGGTAAAATGTATACAAACCTAGACGGTTATTTAATGACAAGACATACATGTAATGTGTTAATAATTATTATTTTTTCTCAAAACCCCTGTTTATTTATAATGTCACTGCCTAATTATACTTCCATGAAGTTGCTTTGCAATGGCATGGAGAGAATTCTAAGGTATTCATTTAAAGAACTGTTCTTGCTTTTAGCACCCTCTAACATGATCTGTATGCTCAATCAGTCAGAGTGGCTGCTTGCTGCTTGTGTCTCTCAGTGTCAATTAAATGTCAACTCTCTCTCTCTGCTAGTGCTAGGCTTCCATAAACTGTTTTAATTATATGTAAAACCAAGGGTCTCACTTTACAGTGAAGCATGTCATAATTATATATATATATATATATATATATATATATATATATATATATATATATATATATATATATATTGTAACAGAGTATTGGGGATGGTGGTCAGGGGTGTATATCTGGCACCCAGATTTTTGCACAGCCACTATCCTGACATGTGGGTAAGCACATGCAGCCCCAGGGAGAGTTAAGTTTAAATTAAGGTTTTTTCCTCTGTTGTTATTTGGGTCCCTGGGGTGGAGTATTCGGGAGAGCAGGGTGGGCCGATTCTCCACCCACTATCAGAGTGGTTGTGCATGAGTCCAGCCCAGGTTTTCTAAAGAGTTCTAGCTCACTGCCTAACGAGGTCATTAGCCTCACCTGTAGGGACTGTGAGCAGCTATATAACTGCAGTTAAAGCAGAGTGAAGGGGGGGGGGGGGGGAGTGTTTTGAGGAGAAAGAAGTGTTTTGTGGAGAAAGAAGGTTTGCTGTTTATTGTATCCTGTTACTTCAAAACAACAGAAAATAAACAGGCCAGAGGCCTTTTTGAAACTGGACTTTGTCTTGACCTGGTTTTCTTACCCTAGAGGGCTGTATGGTTGCCAAAAGATCCTGGACAAACACACACAGGAAAGTAAGTTTGTCACAATATATATATATATATATATATATATATATATATATATATATATATATATATATATATATATATATATGCAAAGTGAAATTAACCATCCATATTATGCAGTTTAAGTCACATCATCAGACTGACAGTTAATCAGACATATCACATGACAAAACTCACCAAAGATGTTCTCTAGTCAAAGCGTGAATTACCTCAACCTAGCAAGCAAACACATCACCCTCATCATCATTTATCACCATCATCTCAAAAAAGACATCTATTACAGTTAATACAAAATCAATACTTTCAGAGAATTGTAAAAATAGTATTTCAATCCCTTCAGCAGTCAGCACTGGAGAAAAATAGCAACCAATATTTATTTTTGAAGAAATAGGATGTTTATAATATGGGGTAAGAATAAGACATAAATATGGACATTTTACATTTTGATTTTTATGCTATGATGATAAGTTGGTTGAAATCAAGTCCTCTAAAACATAGAAATGATGCATTCCTTGTGGCTAGAATATGAAATAAATACATGTCTTGTGAGTCATATATTGAGTTAATGGAGTCAGAAGGTATGTTTTTGATATTTGTTGCACACATTCTTAAATGAGTATGTCAGAATATTTATTTTTGACCCTTTGCTTTTTTTTTGTATGGTTATATTTGCCTGTTTCCTTGATTTTATATTCATATTCCAATTCTCATCCTTGTTTATTGACAAGTGACAGTGACATGAAATGTATTTGTTTCCTAAAGATCTTTGTGGAGTCCTTGTATGAATCAGCATTTTCGACCAATACAGCTTTTGTTATAAAAAAAAAAAAAAACTCATGCACACCCAGCACGACCCTGTGCTGGATTTCCAGCGATTGAGTTATCCGAACAGACAGACCCAAAAATACACAAATTATATCCATGAGGCTGATTGCAGTAGAAAATTCGGCATCAAAGTAATTCAATTTGTTGCAAATCTGTCTAGCATGAAAAGTATACCTTCTGCTGTCGGCCTCTCTGATCTATTTTGTGTTGTTGTGCTGCTAGTTTGGCGCACACCTACCACTCACAGGAAGGATACGACCCTTGATTACATAAAGATTTTTCCTATCCTAACACAACATTCAACCACCCATAGTACCAATTTAATACACAGTGACATTGTTTACAAAACTTTCCACACAATTAAACCTTCTAGAATATATACAGCAAAATAGAGTAGAAAATATACTGACCTTAATGTTTCTGTAATGATTTTGTACCACTGCCAATACTGTATCAATATTGTATCATTGCCAATTGCAGGTAATGGAATCCATATAACATAATATTTTTTTAAAAGATATATGTTATCAAAATGCAATGTTTTGACTTTGTGTTGCTGAAAATGTAGTTACTTTTTTAAACTTCATTTAAAGAGCAATTTAAATCAAAAGAAGCATTGCAAACAACCCTTGTAATTGCATGACATAATCATTAGCTTGTTGATCTGATGATATTAAAGGACAGCGGTTCACAAAAGTTATCATTAATTGAAAGAATGCATATAAAGGGACTGTTTTACCTAAACATTCTTTTTATTGTGAATATAGAAACTAAAAACTGATCGAAATGTGTCTGAAATCTGCTGTTTATGACATCACCTGTGGACTAATATGTAAATGACACATTTCCCATTGAAAAGCAGTTCATTTGCAGTTCATAAACTAGAGACTCCAAAAAACCCATTTAATTTAAATACCATTTTTATTCTCTATACTTACAGTATAAACATGTCTAGGTGATACAGTCCCTTTAACCCCTTTGCGACAATGGACATGTCAGGCACGTCCAGCCTGGAACACTGTTCCCGACAATGGACGTGCCTGACACGTGCTGCGGTGAGACAAGCAGTTTTTGCAATCAACGATCGCAAAAACTGCTCTGACGGTGCTGTTCTTTTGCCTCGATGTAATAACCAACACAGAAATTTGGTCTCTAGACCACCAACGATTGCCCCACGGAGCGATCATGGGCGCCATATTGACGGAGCAGCATGCTCAGACAATATGGCTATGCCGCTTGTGGTCAGAGCTTCGGAAGTGAAAAAAATCCACTTCCGTCGATCTGAATATGTTGTTTGACTTCCACTAGAGGCAGTAAGCAACATTGCAATAAAAAAATTTAATTATCGTAAAACTAGGATTATGGTTAAATTAGCTGTTAAGGTTAAAATTAAATTAAAATATATTAAGGCATATATTTTGCCGCCATAACTGCAATAAATGCAGGAAACATGCATATTTCTAAACTTGGGACAACATTTAGAAACTATTTAGATGGGGTCTTTTTTAATGATTGTATTTGTGTAAATTAAAATTTAGGTCAAAGTTAGAAAAAGTTTTTTTTTTTTTTTTTTTGAATTTCATCATATTTTATGATTTGTTTTTGTAGTAAATTATAAGATATGATGAACATAATGGTAGCTAATGAAAGCCCTTCTTATGACGATAAACAACATATAATTTGTGTGGGTACTGTATATGAAAGAGAAGAAAATGAGAGCTAAACACAAACACCCCAGAAATGTAAAAACAGCCATTGTCACCAAGGGAAAGTCAAGGTCAAAATGTCTTTTCACTAAAGGGTTAATGAAAGAATATGAATAAAGCACTTTATTGGTAGGACATGGGCCAGACCTTCATTCATTTAACCAAGTCTAAACATGACACCAAATACACCCCCCCCAATACAGCTATAGAAACAAAGAGGGCTTAATAAGGTATTTTATTTGTATTCTTTCATTAAAACTTTTCAATTTAAAATGCCTATACTTGATGCACTCTTCCATTAAACATAACAATTTTACCATAAAGTTGTCCTTAAATTACTAGAGCAAGTCTGTCTCCAGTATTTATTGTTTATTTTCAAAGAACGTACTACAATTTTAATTATTTGTGTTTGTTCAGCATCATAGGAATCACAAATGTTCAGTTCTGTTCTGCTTCAGGTACAATCCATGTTTGGCCCATGAGGGTTATAAAAAAAATTGTATTACAAAATTTTTGGTAGAAATGAGAAACTATGAAATACTATGAAAGAAAGCCTTGTGATCTTAAACATTTTGTAAATCAGGCAAATACATATGTGTATTGTTTCATTTGATAAGCATTCAAGGTAAATAATAAATCACATTACCAAATGCCATTTAAATACAACTTGTTCAGTTGTATTAGGTTCCTGTGTGTAGGCAGTAGCTAGAATGCATGATGTGGCCTAATTTTAGTGAAAAGGAAGGAGAACAGCTGGAACTGGCTGAATTTAAATTGTAAACAGATGGATAATAACCTTATTTTTCCACTTTTTTTTTTTTTTATAAATAAAATAGAAAAAAACAACAACATTTGCTCAGTGTCATTATATTACCACACCACTGGCAGAAGAGGTTATTAAATTAACAATTACAATTGGAGTAATACATTCATACAGTAACAATACAATTGCTAAAATCACTTGCCCCATACTGTAATTATACTGTAACATGTTTTTCACTATAGGCAGCCACATTTAAAAAATATAAAAATTAATAAAAATGACACACTGTCATGTAGCACAACCACTTTTATGTGTAACAACAGATAGAGCACTCACATAGATCTCCACACAGTTTTTAATACATCTATATCAGGAAGTGCATGGAAGAGGAATTCCACTTGGACCGCACATCCCCAGCTGGGGGATGTCTGCAATATACGTGCAGACATCCTCCATGCTGCCCGACACCTCTGTCTATTTTGGCAGACAGCTGGTCCGTCATAATAGATGGAAGTGTCAGGCAGCATGGATGTTTGGCAGACATCCCCCAGCTGCCCGATTCTCCTGGTGGCTAGCAGGGCAGCAGAGGATGTCTGCCCGATGAACGCAGACCTCCCCTGCTGCCGCCCAGCACGACCGCCGGGACTTTTATGAAGAAGCCGGAAGTGTCGCGCAGACATTCCCCTGCTGTTAGAGAGGGGGATCCAGGTCACTTGCAGTTCTGCGGGGACCTGGATCCATGTCTTAAATTCTGACCTCAATTTGAGGTCAGATTATAAGACGACCTCGATTATAAGACTTGTAATTTTCAGAAAATCGAGCAAATACGGTATAATTATTTGATATTGTTTTGGCATATATATGTGTATGTTTCCACATCCCCATTTCTATTCTGTATCCCTAAAAATTCAAACAACAATTTTTTTTTTTTTAAAAAGAATAAGAATTGCACCTTTTTTTTTTATCAGATTACTTATTTTAGCACACAAAATCACAATACTGCCATTATGTGCCCTTTATAAAACATTAAAAGCTCATTGGGGGTGTATAGTTAATTTTATAATCACACTGATCAATATTAAAATCAGCTAGTTAACCCAAAAGATTTTCTAGAATTGAATGCCCTTTTTTTGTTCTGCTCTAAACAATGAGCAAGCTGCTCACTTTATATCTATCATTCGTTGATCTGTTTTCATAAAAGATAAAAGGGAAAAACTACACAGGACTATTGTCTACATAATGATAAAGGAAGACAAATAACCTTGTGCACATGACTGCCTAACTGTAACACAACCACGCATAACCCTTGCATTGTTTTACTGACATACAAAAAAACAAAGAAAAATGTCAAAATCATTATCTTTGTATTTAATCTGTGTAAATTTATTATTTTTCCAGTGTTGATAGTTATGTGACATCTTGAGCGTATTTATTGCTTGTATCTCAAGATTGAATTATCTGAGTAGATTTCTACTTATACAAATTATCTGTATTTCTATTAGATGGACAGAAGAAGGGTATGATAGACAAAAGAATGGGCAAAATAATGGGGTCGAAGAGGGATGTACTGACAGATTAATTGAAATGAGGATAGAGGAAGGACTTTAATGAACAGGGATAACGATGCATGTGTATATAATATCACAGATCATGTTTAATATAATTTTTTTTAGAGTATACTGCATAGAAATAGACATACATACATCCAATAAATTAGTTATCTGCTGTGGGAAAAACTTTTTGAGTTGCATTCTAATTATTCTTGTCTATTTATCCAATGAGAAATTGAGATGTATCCAGTAACTGGGTAATTACAGCATTATTAATTAGATGTGTGCTGATACATTTTTATGTTTTAACACTACAGTGCTATTTAAAATTAATGGTTTCTACTGAGTCTGAATTATAGGGTCAAACACGTATTATGTCTTTAGGACTAGCATACAATTATATATTTCCAACCATCTGCTGTATCAAAACATCTTCAATCACTGTCACATCTTCATTGTCACTGATTATTTTCTATAATTCTCTGTAAGCATTTAGCATTTGTTAGACATGTGTGACTTATTTTTGGCAATGTAATGTCAAACACTGTTTTCAAGTTTTAGCACTGCCATTAGAGGTTCTGGCAGCAGCAAACCATTAGCAGAATATCTGGATGAGCTCTTAGATATAAATAATATGTATACAATGGAGACTAAAGCATAAATAACATGGATACATCACATTGTACAGTTTCTTGACAGTAATTTAGCAACATAAAAGCACTCTACGATACACATACAGTAGCAGAGGTGAACTAATGCGTGTTAAACAAAAGACATGCTTTTTAATCTTTTCACATTAAATGATGCAACAACCCTGGGGGGTGTCAGAGTGGGGGATATTGGAGCAGGGGAGAGGCACATCAAATGGAATGGTTAAAATCTAGGGGAATATGAAACGAAATATTAAGAAAAAGGAAAAGTTAATCAAAATGATATACCAACATGTATAATAATTGTACACGATAAATGTATAAGAAAACTATAAACACAGCAATTTGCTGAATCCATGAATCCACCAGAATAGTATGTCTTGTGTCTTGTTAGTAATTTATATATATATATATATATATATATATATATATATATATATATATATATATATATATATATATATATATATTGTGTATGCTCTAACTAGAGCAATTTTTGTAATGAAGGTAATATTTCTTGGTATTTGATTGAAATCAAATATAAATGATTTTTGTATTTTGTGGGATATTCATGAATAAAAATAAAAAAAGCTTAAAAAAAAGCTAGGGGAATAGGATGGGCAGATCTAAAAATAATTATGAAGAGAAAGGTGACTAAACATAGCTTGCAGGAGAAACACGTTTAAAATAAAGTCTAAGGCATAGAGGGTTATACCGTATGTTCACAAATATTCTGTAGCTAAATATCTATATGGTAATCACAAAAATAAACAGTAAATGGCTTACATTGCTTAGACTGCCCAGTTGTATGTGTTTGTAAACACTCTAATGCCAACAAATTCATTTCACAAAGCAGCCAGTCTTTAATCCAGAAGATGTGGCATCTCTGCACAGTATCATTTTTAAGCAGTTACTAGAAACATGCATTAGGTTTATAGAGTAGCAAATTGAAATATGTATGTGTCTAAGAGCAAATATTTTACAAAACAGGACCTATTGTTTCATATTGCTGCAATAACATAAAAAAAACTGCCATCTAAAAGTACAGCTTAACATATTTTGCACTCGTTCTTCTCTGCTAGTCCAATGAATCATGGATAAGTTATGTTCATTATTTGAGCTTTAATGTTCATATTACTTCTAGCTCGTAGGCTATTAACACTGCCATAGCGCACATTTGTATGACATAAATACTCAAGCTTGCAGAGCTTTTTATATATAATTTGAAAGTTTATTCCAACTAAGTCATATATAATGCATAACAATTTTCCTTCTCTCTCTCTGTGTGTGTCTCTATCCCTCTCTTCTAAACATGTAGGGCTTTTTTTATTCATGAAAGAGAGTATTGCAGGGAACTGCAGGAGACCGAGAAGGGAATTTCAAAAATAAGTCCAAATTAGCAGTGTTGGAAAAAGTCTCCCATACAGCTGAATGGGACACTTTTTCCAACTCAGCTACTTTGTTCTTAAAAATGTGTTGCAAAAAATAAGTTCTGTTTTATTGAAACATTGCATCAAGTGTATACATGTTAAATAGAAATGCTTTAATGAAAAAATACAAACAAAGTAGTTTATTTAGCCCTCTCAGGGGGCAGACATCCTGTTTAGAATCTTGGGTGAGATGGGTCAGATAAGGGAAGATCTCACCCATCATGTCTTCACCCTGATGGAGCTATGCAAGTAAAGAGGGCTCGGTAATGTGCTTTATTTATATTTTTTCATTAATGAATTCATATTTACAATGTATACCCAATGCAATATTTCAGTTAAACATAACTTATGTTTTTAGTTGCCCTTTAAGTCTAAAATCCCTTGCAGTTTTCTCTCTCATGATTAGTTTAATATGTATATGTAAAAAAATATATGTGCAAAACTTATATTATTACTTTTCCTTGCTCGATCGCTTGGCTTCACACTGAAACCGTAAGGATACATAATGTATTACGCACAAGCTGGAATGAAAGATCAGACAGTCATCCTTGAGGACAGCGGCACAGCTGTATTTACTGTGGATTTTGTGTGATTATGAATAGCTATAGTTTCAGCATTAGCATACCCTTGAGAAAGATATTGAAACGTGACAGCAGCATTTAATATGTTGTACACTATGTGCACTCTTTCTCCTACAATTAGTGTTTATCTTGAATATTTTTAGAACATATTTTACACTTTTGTTCCATGCACTGGATGCATTATGACACTACAATAGGTACAGTCCATGCTCTATATACATGTTAGAAGTGTATTTGTTAAGCAACAAAGGTTGACATTTCTTTTTTTGCGAACAATTTTCTTATCTTTTATTTTCTTGAAGATATTCATGATAAATATTCATGCAATGTTTGTCTGCTTCATCTGCTGAAAGCACCTTGTTGAAATGTTTTTTTTTTAGCAGTGCTGTAGAGTGCCTGCTTTTCACTAAATCACATAATACATTTTTTGTAACAGGAATTATTTCCATCTTTTAAGATTTATTGAAGAGCTTGGAGTAGATAATTGCAACAATATGGAGAGCACGAGTTCAGCAACATACCAGCCAAAGCATTCATCTGATGGATTTATAGGATAAATATTATTTTTGTTACATGTGGATTTATATAGAATATTAATGTATTGCATAGAGGAGTTCCCACTAGCAAAACTCAAGCATACCACCACCTTATAACATTGCTGTATGATATTATAATACGATAATCTATTCTGAAATAAATTGTTAGGTTTGGACCTAATGATCATTTTTCTGAACTCTATTTTGCTGAAAAAGAATAAAGAAACCACATTAATCGTAAGCGAAGAATAAATACACAATTTAAATATTCTTCATTGTGGTACAATCATTTTTTAGAAGGCCAAATGAATGCTGACACTTTAAGAAACAATACTGTATGTTTTCAAATTTTGCAGTACCTAACTTGAAAATGTACCTTTTTGAGGATGTTTTCTGTTCTAGTTGTGAAATCTCCAGTTCAAGCCAAAAATTAATCAAACCCTGCACCTATTAGAAGCCAATTGGAGGACTTGTTGAGATGAATGGGAATTCCCACTTCCCATCTGTAAAATTAAGCCCATTACAAATGTCAAAATAAATAATACTTTAAATTGTTGGTTGCAAAGGAAGATTATATTGAAACTCTGAAATATATTCTTAACAAATACCAAGGTTTTAGTAGTTAAGATATAACAGGATTAAGGTGCAACACCCCAAGCTTCTGTTCAACAGGCATAATAAAATAGTGGACTTACAAGGGAACAAGATATAGCCAGATCGTTGTTATTGTCATTGCTATTATATTTGGCATATTCTTGTATTATTGCCACAACGTGGCAATATCACTGATATTTCATACTGTAGTGTATGCAATTAATTTTATTGCATTTAAATGTGTCTCATTTCCTTGTTTTTTGACTTCCTACTATACTCTATTCTATATATATCTATCTAAGATACATTAAAATCCACTGCAATATCTTATATGATTTTTATCTTAAAAGGATCTGTGCTAAATTGCTAGGCATTTTTGTTTGTTTGGTTGTTATAAATTAATACAAGGCATCTAATAAAGTTGTCCTTTATTTAATTATGGTATGAAGATACATTAAAACATTACACACGGTTAGACATTTATCCACTATCTTGACTTGTAAAAGTAATTAAACATAAATGGAAGACTATAATAATCAAGACAAAAATTCAGACATAAATAAAAGTAGCACAGTGAAATTAACATTTTTTAATTTATATAGAATGTTAATCATATAATACAACATCATTTAATGTACATTAATGTTATCATTACATACTCAAAGCGAAGATTTCTTTCCGAGGGTTATGCTCAATGATAAACCACATTTGTTAAGTCACCAATAATGCTCACTAGAATAAGAATGCATTACAGGTACACTTTCACTTACATAAGATGTAACTAGATAACCTGGTCATTTAAAATAAGCACATATTTAAATCATGTGCCACTGTTTTTTTATGTTTGAATTAATTGAATATAAAAGGAAAAATAAAATTAGGGGCTCATCTCCTTGCTTCCCATGATGCAACATCGTCCAAAATCTTCCAGCCAGTCTCACTTTACAACTGTGGCCAACGTCTGCATACTGATGACATAAGATACTCCCCTGCTTTTCAAAATATATTTTTAGGATATTTTCAGATATAGTTTTGCATTCCGTGAGTACTTTTTTTTTTATCCCAGTTGGTGTGTTAATGTACATGTGAAAACATTTCATTTACAGAATACTGATTAAATCAAATGAACCCTTTCCCATCCATAAGGTAATACTATGCATTCATGATTTCTGTTATCCTTAAAGTGTCTTAGAAAAAGTAAGCTAAACTATTCAAATAATTTTTCACCCATCATCTTAATAATTTTAAACATTTTTAATAATTTTTAAATATTTTTAAAAGCACCTAGCTTAGATGAAAAAATTTTGGAGATTTAGTCACAATATATGGCCATATTTTGCTTAGCCCACCACTATGCCAAAGTACTCCAAACTTGGTCCTTTCTCTAGCTACTTACTTGGAATGAATTCTCCATGTATTAGTCATAGAAGCTAGGCTTGTCCCATTTCCCTTAGTGGGCTGGATGTGGTGCCCAAACATGCAGCTCATGTTTACTTTTTCTAATTTTTATTTTTAAGTTTTTATTAAGTTTATAAAAGATAATACCATTTAAAGACATAAGCAAACATATCTTATATCACATTATACATATCTTACCTTAAAAAACATTAACAGACATGCCTTGTATCACAAAGTAGTATATACGTTGTGGATGGTAGGGAAGAGGAAAGGAAATCAGGGCACATTTTATACTTCAGTCTCTTAATATTGATGCTAGGTAATTAGCTCATTGCCTTTCTATCATTGTAGAGGAAATAGCAAACAGCAGAAAATATGAAGTATATTAATTGAATAAATCTGTATTTTTCATCTGGGGAGACATATTTTCCCTCTTTCCTCCCTTATCCTCTCTTTCCCCCTCTCTGTACCCTTTTTTACATTGTGTACGCGTTGGAGAGCAACTATGTCCCCCCGATAACTCCCAGGTGGGGTTGTTACGTGTCCTCAGGGTCAAGAATTTGGTTGTATATTCAATATATTTTTCTGTTAGGGGGCCGTAGGAACATTAATACCCTTTCATTCTTACCCATTTATACCTCACTCATATCTACTTGGGTCCTCTGGGAGTCAGGAAAGGGGACAGAATTATAGGGAACTCATACGTGGTCCGTATTCACAACCCAGGAAGACAATTTTCATCATATTAAGATTTCTGATCCAGGTTTATGTATATTGCTATATCTGTCCATATAGTTAATTTACTAACATCCCCATTCTTTACAAATCTGCTGTTGGATCATTAATTATGGATGTTTTGCCATCATGAACAATCAGAAGTTTAGTGGGGGAAACCCCATTTGTAGGGGATATTACTAGATTTGAGGATCAGCGTTAGCTCTTTAAATTTTTTTCTATTATTTCTGGTTACCAGAGACAAGTCCGGGAAGATTAAGATGTGATGGAATTTTTCATTTGGGGTTTTTGTGTATCTCGCTCTTTGTGTTAAGTTTTTCAGATTACAGTTGAAGAACCTAATTATCAAATCTCTAGGTACAGAGTTGTTAATATTCACTGGTCTGTGGAATCTGTGCCACCTTTCAGGCAGAGTTTGTCCAATATCCTGTGGAGAAAGGTACTGTACAATACATTTTAGCAGGTGGTCATGTAATCTATCTGTTGTCACCTCTTCTGCGATCCCCTTTATCCAAATGTTATTGCGGTGTGATCCGTCTTAGATCTCGGTAAATTTCCTTTCCATGTTTTTGAGCTGATTTCTTAGTTGCGTATTTTGTGAGTATAAAGACTTCATTTCTTGTTGTGTGTCCTCAAGTTTTTTGTTTTGTTCTGATATTTGGTTTTTTTCACCTCATCTTTTACTTCAGCAATATGGATTTTGAAGTAATTGTTCATTTTTAAATAAAGTTCAGCCCAGTCTAGCCCTCGGTGTTGCCGGTGCAGGTAAATCACTTGCATTAGGGGACAATGATGTTCTATAAGTTTTTAATACAGAGCATGTCATCTTTGGGGAATTAAGAAAATTTGAAGACTTTCTTTTGTCTGATTTGTCCATTTTTTAATTCTTGGGTTTCATCCTTTTTGAGACCCATTTTATTGGTGGTATTTCAATTGCCTCCTATTTCAGTGGCTAGATTAGATACCTCTTAGCCCTCTTGTCACAGAGGTATATCATCGTCTGCTCAAGTTAGATTATTTGATTGTTATTCAGTATAACTGCTGTGTCTTTTTCTTGTGGTAAGCAAATGATAATGAGTATTGGGCCATGCCCCCTAAACACAAACGGGCTTTAATCTTAATCTCCAGTAGTTACCGACAACAGTAAATTCAAGGAATAAAATAACTTAGTTACTTATCTGTCCCCGGTCTGAGATCTCATCAAAGTTGTTTACGATTGTCAGGCTATTTTAAAGGGGTTCTAACCCGCAGTTTTAGCTTATGTTTGATGGTCAAGTAGCGGGGGCCAACCTGTATTGGTCTTCTCCCTCCACAGAGACAACCAACAAGTCGCGCTCCATCCATCGCTGCCTACACTCCTGCACAACTCAGTGGTTCAATAGGTGTTTTGTATATTCGGGATAACTGCATTCGCTGTCCTGTTCTTGCCTTTGTTAAATTTTTCACTCAGGCAAATAGTGCCACAAATAGCTTAAATTCTACCCTACCAGGGGTCAGTGTTAATCTCTCAGAGGCTCGGTTTCCTAGAATCATGCGGGTAAGAGTTCAGAAAGATGTGCTTGCTCTATATTCCTCCATTCCACCAAGCCGGATCTTGTGCATGCAACGTCACCAATACCTATGTAATCCTGCCCCTTCAATCCTTCCTCCTGCAGCTCCTGTTTATTAACATTAACATATCTATTCCTCATCACCTCTGCATGACGGTGGCATGTAAATAAATGCACTCACTGCATGTCTATATCAGACATATACAGAGTGCCCTTCGGTTTGTCTATGTGCAAAATTCTATTAATTGTAGACAACTATATCATCACGATAGAAGATGTGCCCTAATATATGACTAATTATTGTGGTTCCAAAAGAGAGTGGAGAGTAGAAAAGGGGAAGAGAACAGACAATCGGTGCTCATATACTTTGGGGCAACTATACCTCAGTAGAGTCATCTCATTGGAGTTTTAATTAATATTTTCTTGGCACGTATGTGAAATATTCCAAAACAGTGCGATAATGAACACTTCTCTATATTATAATTATTTCTACAACCCATGCTTAACTTATTAAATGTTGATCTTGCCTAATAAAGGTATATGCAACAGTTGTTTACAGAACATTTATCAGTGACTTTATGAAAACACATGTAAAACACATATTTCATGAGATATTCACCGCTGTTTAGATTTGGGACTTCTCCAGAATATATGAGAACAGTTTTCACCCTGTTTTTGACTGAACTATTATTTGCTTCATTTGCTGATCACTCTGGATGGTAGTATTAATTGTCAAATCCAATCTGTGAAAATCATAATAATAATAATAAAAAAAATTATTGGAAGAGCAGGACATGTTGCTCATCTGCATCTAACACAATGAAATGGAAAGGTGTAGCAAATACACCAGCAGCACTTTGAAAAAGCATCTTGTTCAGCTTCTGGAACTGAAGTTCACATAAACAAACCTTGACATTGTTAATACTACAAATATAGCAACAACTATGATGCTGAAAAGGCAATGTTCTATTGCTTAATTCTACCCTTTTTAAATGAAATAACATTTATTTGCTGGTTTCTTTGTTATACACAGGGGATTGGTGTTGAATTAGCTAAGCCCCATCAGAATCTTAGGGCAAAGTAAAAATGCAATTGTCTGTCTATGCCGTTTAGTAAATATGGAGCACATACAGAACCTTTTACTAACATTTGAAAGGTTGACAATTACACACCTTTGACCTGTGGAAATTTATTGTGTCTTCTTTTTCAAATAGTAAGCAGCTCACAAGGTTTTTTCCTTAGAGCAATTGAAACATGGAGTGACCTCAAGAATATCACATGGGCATGAGACTGTTTGAACTATCATGGCATTCACAAATTCAGAAATATATAGTAAACCAAAGTTTCTGATTGAACTTACGTCACCCATAATACTCATCTTCTTTTCATCAGAATAGCAACCTCCCACCAATGAATTGGAGATTTGCATGAATACTTCTCGTACTGTGATCCCACACTGCAACCATGCCGATCATGTTGCAGATTGTTCCAAATTCTCCTAAAACTGCCATCCAATTACTGGCTGATTTGAATTTTTATATAATCTTCCATATGCTTAATTAGCAAGTTCATATGGTATACGTTACTTTCTTCTCTAGTATAAGTCACAGATATAAAAACATCAGACGTGTTTGTACAGTAAATCCAGTTATGTGTTCCACTGCATTTCATTATTAATGATTTTATAAAATACCAAATGTCCTCAAACTGTGACAATTATCTGATGACTCACTCCTGTCTGTGACCTCCTTAACACCTGTATAATAAACTCACTACAAATGGAGGGAAACCATTACTGAGAAAAAAGCTGAACTTTAAGTGGTGCTTACATTAATTAAGGAAGAAGCATTTGTTGTTTGGAAACCATGTGAACAGCCACCTACATTGTGCGATGCAGAAGAGAATACCCTCACTGGAGTTAAATCACCACATACTCATCCCACAAGACCACTACCAACTAACAGAATGTATCTATCACAAGGTTCTAATCTAGGCTAATCTACAAGGCCAATAAATACGCGCAAAGGTTTGATTGCTTCTACTGCATGGGAGGATGAGAGGAAAAACGGAAAATGTTTGCATTTCTGCCTGTTATATTATCTAAACATAGCACATAATGCTGCAATTAACAAACATAATTCTCTTTGCTGGCAGTATTAAGATAATCATAACTAAAGCATGCTCAAGCATATTTGTAATTTTGAAAGTTTTATATACCATCCCAGGGTGAATCAATAGAACTTCATAGTTGGCCTTCTCTCTTCTCTTACTTAGCTAAAATGTAAATTACCAAGCTTCCCATTGCCTTGATAAATGACTTTATTTTAAAAAATATACATGTAAATGGTTTGATTTTTAATTGGAGATTACTAGTGGAAAAATGTATTCCGTTTTTTTCAAAATGCCAGTTCTCTATGTTGCCTCTGAGAGTATTTTACATTTGCTCCTCAATGATGTTTCACATTTCTCGTTGATATTGGCAACAGATGGATACACAAGATTAATTTTTATCCTCCTATCTTGGACTGCATGTTTAAAACAAGGAAGGCATGTCCAATCTATGCTCCATTTTTGGTACTCTGATTTGATCTGGAACCTCAAGGGAGCACCTAGAAATATCTCCTTTCATTACATGCAGCAGTAAATTGTTTCATGCTGTCAGAGTTAGAGCAGGAAATGTCTACTTAATAGGAAGTTTATGATTGCAGAATCTAAAAGAGTTTTAAGTGCTTAATAATTCAGCAAAATATAGGAAAAACTGCAGTGTTCTGATTAAGGCTGCTGACATTTGTGGGTTATAGTCAGACATCTTATTTTAGTTATATAAATGTATGGTAGGTTTATAAAAACACACGTTCACTGATTCCTAGATTTGATCAACAGCAAAAATCATTTCTCACACTTATAAAACTACCAAAAAAGAGGGGTATGTTGGAATTCCAGAAAAAAAGAAAATCAGTATATAGATCAACTAAAAAAGATGATTTATTTTTTTTATTAATGGAATGATCACCATCAATTTAAAGCACATCAAAATGAATGTGAGACGAGTTAATAAGTATCCATACTGCTCTTAAAAGTATCTAACGTATTTGCTAGAACGTCTTCATGCAGTGAATTCCATGTCCATAATATAAAAAATCCCCTCTGCTGTGATAGACTAGATCTCCTTTTTTAAGTCTTAGTGGATGACCTCTTTTCCTTTTGTACTGTTATGTTAATGAACAGGTTGTTACACAGCCTTCTTTATGGGCCCTGTACATATTTAAATAATGTTATCATATTCCCTCTAAGCCGACATTTCTCTAGCGTGTACAAACTTAACTTTTCCAGCCTTTCTTCAAAACTAAAACTTTCCATTTCCCCTTTCAGTTTTGTAGCCCTCTTCTAAACGTTTTCTAGTTCCATGTCGTTAGTTTAAAAAAAAAAGACACACAGTACTGCATATTCAAGGTGGGGTCTATAAAGAGGCAGAATAATATCAGAGTCAATACCCCTTTTAATACATCCCAATATCTTATTGGCTGGCACTGCATACTACAAGTCCATTGTCTACAATTACTCCCAATTTTTTTTTCATTCGTAGATTGCAGACTGACATGTGGACTCAAGATTTCAACCCAGAGTAAAAAAAAAAAACACAAAAATCCAGATTTTTATACATGGAGTATTTCATGGGGCGTCCAGAGGGATACTCATTAAGGTGGTGGAGGAATCATGGACAGCCTCCGGCAATAGAGGGGAGACTCTCTGTGTGGTACCTATTGCACAGTGCATTGTTTTTAACGAGTGTGGTAAACCCATGAAATAATGGCTGTTAATTTTCCAGGAGAAATCTTTGTATTAGTCTTTGAATAAAGTGCTGGTATGTCCTTTTTATTTTCAACTTAAATAAGTCCTACTAATAAGGATAATTTACACACAAGTTGCACTTTTTGTGCTTGAATTTTTTGTACATGCATTCCGTTTTTTAATGTCATTTTTATGTATTACTGCACAATGGATTTTTTATATTTTTTCTAGATTGTGAAATACATTCAGAAGATTCCATATATTGATGAGCCTGGCACCCTAATTTGTTTGTGAGTGTGACAACATTATCAGCTGACACTCTATTTGTACTGTATTACACTATATTTGTGTCATTCTCCCCTGTACATGAGCCTCTGCTTTGGTGTGTTTTGTTGTGATTTGGAGTGCCCGAGGACAAACAATGTGGTAGATGCAACAATGTGGTCCTCCCCTTTGGTAAAAAAAAAAAGTGCTATTAGCAGTAAATGAAAGTTTCTTTTAGATTTAATACTTGCATCTAACAAGTTTTAAAAAATGATAGCACCCTCTAAAAACATCATATTTTCTATGGAGGTTTCGTGGAACTGGTCAAGAAACGTCATTAAAACACCGTTCTGTGTGGGGAATATAAAAACTAATGCTAAACACAGCCACTATATGCACATTGTAACCCTTTCAGTGCTGTAAGGAACATAAACATTAACAGAAAAATATTGGTGGAACCACAGGTGCCCTTTGGTAGTCCAAAATCATTTCATGTATTTGGGACTTGGGGCCTAGCACTGGCTCCAAGTCCCTGAGGACATGTATCTGTTTTTATTAGGGACTTGATGCATGGCACCGGTCGCAAGCCTCTGGGGGCCTTTTATTATATAAAAGGCCCCACCTTTATAAAAGGCTGACCTATGGCCCCAAAAGTGCAATTTTTTTTCTTTAACTGCAGGGCAGGGCAGTGCAGGCATTATTCCTTAGAAATAATGTGCGGTATATAAACTTTAACTTTTGCCGGCTTTAACGGCCAGCACTGCATCTATCCAATGTATGTGAACCTGCCTTTTTAAAGCCTGGTTTCTGCAGTTCACTTGTTAGTTCAACACAGTTCACCTTTTAGTGAATAGACCCCAGTAAACACACCAACTGTTTTTTTAACTATATAAACAATTCTAACTAATTAACAAACCTTCAGGTATCAAATATTTGAATATATTATTCCTATGATTTAGTCAACAAATAGATCAATTATTTTGTTAAACTTTGTAGGATATTTAGCTTCTTATTTTTGTACTTTAACCCTTTCTAGACATATAAATGCAAGAAATCGGTATGGGCATCATGTGCTTAATAATAAAATAAATACCCATTCATATTTAATTTCCGGCTGAATTCAATATAATAATTCACATGGTGTTTGGCTAGTATAAGTTCCTGAGATTTTAAGCAGTGTTGAAACATGACAAAGTAGTAAAACATAGGAGCGTAATATAAAGTGTGTATTCTTATAACTTTTCAAACGTGTTGGTGTTTTTATCCCATTTATCTTTATAAAGCAAAAATTAATTATTAAGATTCAGTATACAGTGAATAAAAGAGTGCTGTATATATAATAATAAAATAGTGCTCATGTTCAGGAAAGTGACTACCTTTTGTTTATCCGATACACATGTATTTCATTTTATATTTGATATCTACTTAAATCAGCTGTAGAACCTATATTGAACACTAGTAATACCAAAAACATTATGTGAAAACACATTGCTTGCATGATACTAATCAAACTAGACCTTATCATGCACAGTGTACATATAAAGCACACTAAACTTTTTTTTGTTTGCTTGTGCTTCTAGTATATTTCTACTTTTTAAGTATAGAAGCACAAGTGAAAGGTTTAGAGGTCTTAATATGAGGATAAATGGCTACGTACTATTAATAATAGATGTCAGGTTATCCTAAAACCAGCAACTGACATGCTTCCCTTAGAAGGTTGATCTGATCACCAACTGTCTCTTCCTGCTAGCATAGTTAAGGACCCATTTACATGAAACCAACAGAGGGGAATTTAACTTGCTTATAAAGATATCCTCATTTTTACTTTACTGAGAAGGTAGTGGATGCATGGAATATCCTTCAAGCAGAAGTGGTAGACCTTATTATAGTGAAGGAATTTAAGCATGCATGGAGAAGACTATCCTATATATAAGATAAGGCCATGGACTAATAAAAGTATTCTGATTATTATGCTTTATTTCTTTAATTGGGCATAAATTGGGCAGTAATTTCAAAGAAGAAATAGCTGGTACTCATAGTTCTTTTACAAATATATGTATTCCTCCGTGAACAATGCAACAATAAAGCAACACCATTGATGTGTCTGCTCTTCCTATAGCACTGGGAGTCTAGTAAAGCAAGCTGTATGCTCTCTCCAATTCAATAAGCCTAGTGAGCCCAGATATCTCCTAGGGGAAACGATTTGTTCTCAGAGTAGACGGGCCATATAGTTCTTATCTGCTAACACATTCTATGTTTTTATGCCACCCCCAGAAGGGACCATAACTAGTAGTTTTTCAAAGCAGTGTTGCATTTTTTTACGGTAGAAAAAAAAACTTAACTATGTCCCCTCTGTTAATATCATGTAAAAAGGAGGGCCCTGCTTCTCCCTAGCAAAAAAAGTCCAGACTCAATAGAGCTCCAATAGACGAGTGACAAGGCCCCACTTTTATTGGCTCTGCTGCCAGTGCCAGTGTGACCAACCTCCAGATAAGATCTGTCTCAGCTTAGTGGCAGAGTTGAAATCAAACCTATGTATATCTGTAAACATACACATTGGGTTTACTAAAGAGAAGGCACACTATTTCTTTTAACTCTTGCTTTTTCTAAGGAAGTTTAATGTCCCTTTAATATCCTATTTTTAATACGGTTCCCATGTACAGCATTAAACACTATTTTAGCACGCTCCATTTGGTCCCTCACCTCTCATACCAGCATAAGTTTAACAACCTACACATTTATCCAGTTCTTGGATATCACTTACACTGAGGAGTTGACACCAACATTGTTCACAGTGGACATTTAATGGGATCTGTGGTGGACAATTAATTGATGGTCTATGGACCTTTACAGACCCTGTCACAGACACTGGTGTCCTTTTTACGGACATTTTGCCTATCTCTACTCACACCAGCTGCTTATCCATATGCCATTAATCCATGCTTATGTCTTGAATTAAGAGCTCTACATTTAATGTAAATGAAATCGTATCTGCCCAACTCTGTATAGCACTCAGTGATGCTAGGGACTCCATATTTAAAGTTGGAATGTAGAGCGCACAAATGTATACTGTGCCAGCAAATTTGAATGGCATTATACGTCCTCATTTCCTATACTCGTATTCACATTTAATAAGGAATACTTATTAACCCCTTAGTGACATGACTTTTTTGGCGTGTCCGACGCTTGGTGACATGGGCTGTTTTAACATTTCTGAGGTGTTTGTGTTTTGCTGTAATTTATTTCTGTCTCATTTAGTGTACCCGCACAAACTATATATCGTTTTTATCGTTATAAGAAGGGATTTCTTTTGATACCATTATTTTGATAATAGCATATAATTTGATGTAAAAAAAATAATAAAATATGGCAAAAATATGGAAAAAGGTATTTTTTTATGACTTTTATTTGAAAAATCGTATACTCATGTACAAGAGACAACAAAAAAACACTGCAAAAAAGTTTCTAATATATGTCCTGAGTTCAAAAATAGCCCATGTTTTTATGTTTTTGTGCTTTTTTATTCATGTTACAGGGCCAGAACTATAAGTGGTGCAAAGCTATTTTAAAATCCTTTCTTTCAAAATTAGAGATAGTGACATTGTAACACTGATTTCTGTACTAAATCCATGAATGACCCCCAACATGTACATATTTTTGAAAACTAGACAACTCAGGGCATTTAACTTGGGGTATTTTGACACATTTCATGTAGCCATTTTACCACCAATCTATGCCAAAGTTTGCAGAAAAAAATCTTTTTTTTTAATTTTTCACATATATTACAATTTAGGTAAACATTACCTTAAAATGTGAAGGGGTATTTCCAAATAACACCTCAATATGTGTTCAGCAACATCTCCTGAATACAGGGATACCACCCATGCATAGGTTTGTTGGTTTGTTTTGGGGCTAAAAGGCCACATTTAGGGGGTGCGCATTTTGGTTTTCCAACTTGGAATTCTGACATGCAGAAAACTTGTGCCCATGTCCCATTTGGGACATTTTTAAAGCCAGAAAGTGTATTCTACCCCACAAAACCATATATTTTTTTAAACTAGACACCCTAGGGTATTTCAAATGGTAGTATTTTAACACTTTCCATGCACTAATTATACTACCAGCCTATGTCAATGTTTTGGGTAGTAATTTTTTTTCACATACATTGTACTTTGGGCATGAATTCACAGATCCTGTTATATGTCAGTCCAAACAACACCTCAATATGTGTTCAGCAACATCTCCTGAGTACAGGGATACCCCCCATGTATAGGTTGGTTAGGTTATTTTGGGGTTAAAAGGCCACATTTGAGAGGTGCGCTTTTTGGTTTTCCAACTTGGAATTCTGACGTGCAGAAAACCTGCGCCCATGTCCCATTTGGAACATTTTTGAAGCCAAAAAGTGTATTCTACCCCACAAAATCATATATTTTTGAAAACTAGACACCCTAGGGTATTTCAAATGGTAGTATTTTAACACTTTTCATGCACTAATTCTACCATCAGCCTATGTCAATGTTATGGATAGTAATTTGTTTTTCACATTCATTGTACATCGGGCATGAATTCACAGATCCTATTATGTGTCAGTGCCAAACACCTTAATATGTGTTCAGCAACATCTCCTGAGTACAGGGATACCACCCATGTGTAGGTTAGTTAGATTATTTGGGGGCTAAAAGGCCACGTTTAGGGGGGGTGCATTTCCAACTTGGAATTTTGACATGTAGTCAGCCTGCGCCCATGTTCCATTTGGGACACTTTTGAAGCCTGTCAAAGTATTTTACCCCATAAATCCATATATTTTGGAAAACTAGACATCCTAGGGTATTTACAATTGTGGTATTTTAACACTTTCCAAGTGCTAATTCTACCACCAACCTATGTCAAAGGGTTGGGATGTCATTTTTTCCCCACACACATTGTAGTTCAGGCAGGAATTTTCAGATTCTGGTATTTGCCACTGCCAACCAACACCTCAATATGTGTTCAGCAACATCTCCTGAGTACAGGGATACCCCCCATGCATAGGTTTGTTGGTTTGTATTGGGTCTAAAATTCCACATTTAGGGGGTGCGCAATTCCAACCTGGAATTTTGACATGTAGTCAGCCTGCGCCCATGTTCCATTTGGAACATTTTTGAAGCCGTCCAATGAATTTTACCCCATCAAACCATATATTTTTGGAAAATAGACATCCTAAGGTATTTCAAATGGTGGTATTTTAATACTGTATAGGTACTAATTCTACCACCAGCCTTTGTAAAAGTTTGTGGTAGTACTTTTTTGGGAGTTTTTTTTCCACATGCATTGTACTTCAGGCATGAATTCACAGATTCTTGTATATGTCACTGCCAAACAACAACCCAATATGTGTTCAGAAACATCTCCCGAGTACAGGGATAGCACCCATGCATAGGTTTGTTGGTTTGTTTTTGGCTAGAAGGCAACATTTGTGAGATGCGCATCTCAAAATTCCAACTTGGAATTTTGACATGTAGTCAACCTGCGTCCGTGTCCTTTATGGGATATATCTTTGAAGCCAGCCAATGTAATTTACCCCCACCAAACCATATATTTTTTTTATCGGTAGACCCCCATCACTACTTGTGGCAAGGGCTCAGTAGCCACCGATACATCGCTAGATGATGTATCAGAAAGCTGAATAGGGTCAAAATCGAACCGCGGCCTCAGAATCAGTGCGTAAGCAGTGATCTCGAGCAAAGAAGGGGTTAATAGCTCTTAGAAGAGCCTATCTAGTACTGTAATACATTACAGTACAAAGAAATTAATCCATAAAACAGTGCAGACAGCAAAACATACTGTTGCTGTGCAAGATTACTGCTTACACAGTGATGAATGGCAGGGAAGGGGTTAATACACAGTGAAAGACTTTCATAAAACCTGCCAATGTTATAAAATGTTATTTTATATCACTAATACTGATCTGTCTCTTTCCGTCACAAAAATGTAAGTGAGGAGAGGGAGGCAGATCAATATTTGTGAATATTGATCCGATTAATTTTGATCTGACCAGGGCGAATGGTGAGCTTAATTGAGAAATCACCAAACCGCCTTTGCCACTAATTCGCTGTTACTGATCGCTATGCGCTCAGGCAGCTTAAAAAAAAAAATCTCAAATATTTTTACTTTACATGTAATCCCCTAGCGGGTATGTGTAAAAAAAATAAATAAAATAAAAATATGCAGACAGATAAAAATTGCTTTGGCGTCAATATCATTGCGTAAGCAGTGATCGACGGCAAATAAGGGGTTAATAACTCTTAGAAGAGCCTTTTTAGTACTGTAATAAATTACAGTACAAAAATAATTAACCCCTGAAAAATGCACAAACAGCACAAATAAATGCGCTGATGTGCACGATCACTGCTTATGCAAGATCAGTGGCAGGGAAGGGGTTAAACGCAGGGAATTGCTTTAATACATTTTTTTTTTATTGTTTTATTATTTGTGTGTTGTGTTTTTATTGTTTTTTTTAACTTTTACTTACTTTTAGAACTTTGATCTGTCTCTCTCCCTCACTAAAAAAAATGTGAGGAGAGGGAGGCAGATCATAACTGGTCAGATCAATATAGAGTTAATATTGATCTGACCAGTCAGTGGGGATGTTCAGCAGAGCATCCCCACTGCCTGTCAGTGTGCCTGGCAGTCACTGATTGCCTCTGTGAAGAGGCAATCGTGTGACAGCCAGAGAGCACAGGAAGCAGGTACTTCCTGCCTCCTGTGCTCTTGCCCTTAGAAGGGCAGCGCCATCTTGGTCACTCAGTGACCAAGATCGTGCATTTTTTTTTTGTGTTCCTGATTGCCTCGACTTGCGAGGCAATCAGAAACACTTTCTGAGCATAGGAAGCGAAAATTTCGCTTCCTATGCTCGTTTTTTAATGCCCGTCGTTTTAAAGGCGCTGTGCCTTTAAAACCGGCATTTCGATCGCTCTCCGGAGCGATCGAAATGCCGACGGGCATTTTTTTAGCATTGTACGATGCTTCCACACGGAAGCATCGTTACAATGTGGCTTGAGCACTGAAAGCGGAAAAACTCCGCTTTCAGTGCTCGTTTTGACACAGGACGGACTAGGTCCGTCCTGTGTCACTAACGCCTCGGCACACAGGACGGACCTAGGGGTTAAACTTAATGCACCTGCTTAATGCAAGCAGAACAGATTTGACACACAGGGTACAATAAGTGCTTGAAATAACTTCACATGATTTCCAGACCTAGTTGTAATAATTTGCTTATTAAATTATTTACCAAAAATTAAAAGTTTACAAAATATCAACATACCTTCGTCAAAATATTATATTCCACAGTCAAGGAACAGAAATATTTTTTGAAATATATACATGTAACCTTTTGCTACAAAAATGCAAACTATATTTTTCTATATTTCAGTCTACGAGAATATAATACCATTAGGAAAAATGGGTTCCTTCTTGTTGGTTATTTTACAGAGGGTTTTACTAGCTTTGTGCCATGCATGATAAAGCACAGTCACAACAACGGAAAAAACTCTAAGACCACTATAAATCCAATAGTTTGTTACTGAAGAGACAAAGATAAGAAATCACATCTCACAAAATCAGAGTACATGACTCATAGCACAATCTCTCTTTATCTCTCCAAAAGTATTTGTTGAGAAGACACCAAAGCAAAATTTATGACATCCCTCATGGGTTAGCATAACAACAATATACATTTATTTAACAATTGACAGCAATTTAGCAACATGGTGTTAAAGCTGTGTTGAACTTCTTTACAGCATGTAAAGAACAATTACAAGTTCAGCAACCATTGTGTGAACATTTCTCATACTCAATACTGGAGCCTGGGGTCTCGAAAGATTGGAAAATTGAAATTCCTTATGAAGGAAAGTCATCATTGTTAGGTACCTTGAATGTTATGGTAATGTAAGATTGTCTGTTATTACAATTAGTTTTACACAACAGTCTTTCTTTGATTTCAACTTTGTCCCGAATATGCATGAACCCCATTGTGAGAATAAAAAAGAAGAAATGTGAAAAACAACATAATGACAGAGCTGGAAAATAGTAATAAGTTAATTAATAGGAAAATTTACATTTAGTTCTATTTTTTTCTTAAGTACAATATATATAAATGCTAAACATGAACATCAACATGCTG
This sequence comes from Pelodytes ibericus, assembly GCA_036172795.1. Classification (NCBI taxonomy): domain Eukaryota; kingdom Metazoa; phylum Chordata; class Amphibia; order Anura; family Pelodytidae; genus Pelodytes; species Pelodytes ibericus. Next base: position 219,516,652 of record CM069857.1, on the reverse strand, counting down.
TAACATTCCCTTACTTTCCTAGGAGTTCAGGCAGCTTTAGGATCTGGCTCTCTGTACTTGCAGAGTCCTCCACAGCACTAATTATATGTGCTGTGAAGAATACACTGACTGTAGCAGGCAGATCCCTACTGAAAATACTTCTTGTTGACCTTGGCAGTGAAGAGCTGCTCTTCAAGTCCCCAGGGATATAGTAAGTTCTGACAGGTATGCTGTTTGGAGACCAAGTGGTACTGGTAAACTCTTTGGGGCACAATGATGGCACTGGTATGATTTTTGGGGCACAAATATGGCAGTGCAAATGACAAAAGGAGACATAGGAAAGCTTTTTTGGAGTCACTGACAAATGACTTGGTGGCAAAGATGGCACATGTAGTTTGTTTAAGGGTGCTTTTGGCACATGCGGGCTATTTCAGGGAACCAATATGCTCTTTGATGGCAAATATGATACATGGATGATGACTGAGGAAATATGGCACAGCAGGCTGCTTGTCGCCAACATGGCACAGTAAAGTATTTGGGGACACTGACAAGCTGTTTGATGGTTACAGTATCAGAATCATTTTGAGGACACAGATGGCACAGGTAGGCTTTTGTAGGCACTGGCAAGGTGTTTGCTGGCAATGATAGCATATGCAGGCTCTTTGGGCAAATATGACACAGATAGGTGTGTGTGGACATTGACAAACTACATGGTGGCAATGATGGCACATGCAGTCTTTGTAAGGGCACCGATGAAACATTCAGGCTATTTGGGGGCACTAACAAACATATTGGTGCCAAAGATGGTAAATACAGGCTGTTTGAGGTCACTGAAAAGCTGCGTGTGGGGCAAACATGGCACATGTATTGTAATGATACTGATTTTAGCATGTTTTGGAGTCCAGCAGCCAGATCAGCAAAGTGTCATGACTCAACCAGTATGCAGGCTCATCCAAGCTGTATCCAGGCTTTTCAGTTTCATTTTTGCATTTTTCTATTCTGTCTTGCATCTTTGTTATTCTTGTTCCTGGGTTCTTACTGTTCTGTTATTCTTGTGTTCTGATTATCTCAGTCCCAGCCACATAGTGGCATATTTTCAGTCCTAGCCACTTGGTGGCATATTTCCTAGTTTCTGGCCACAGTAGTGGCATTTTCCTAGTCCTTGTCCTTAGTGACTCCTGCCTAGTCTGGCCCCATAGCGGCACCTGCCTTTGCCTAGCCATAAGACCGGCATCCGTCTAAGTCTGGCTATAGAGCAGCACCTTCCCAAACTTGGTACGGTACCTGCCAAGTCTATCCCCGACTGGCACCAGCCTAAGTCTAGCTAGTCTGGTACCTGCCAAAGCCTAGCCATGACCCGGTACCTGCATGAGTCTTGCTATTATCTGGCACCTGCCCAGTTGGCCCCAGAGTGGCTTCTGCCCCATCCTGTCTTGAATTCCTTCAGTGGGATTCCCTGTCATGAGTACCTTCAGTGGGATGCCCTGTCATGAGCCCCTTCAGTGGGATGCCCTGTCATGAGTCCCTTCAGTGGGATGCCCTGTCAGGAGTCCCTTCAGTGGGATGACCTGTCCTGTCCCTTTAAATGTAATCCTTTGTCAGTTTCTAGTCTGTTCTGTCTGTTTCTAGCCCTGTTCCTTGTCTCATATTTACCTTGCTCTTGTTCCCAGTTTCTATGTTTTCTCTGAATACTGCTCTGTTCCATTTATGATTTTCCTTTGCCTGTCCTTATGTTCCATTCCAGGTTTTCTTTATATCCCTCTGCTTTGTCAGTTTTCTATTTAAACCACACCTGTTGCTTTTCAGTCCTTTGCAGCAGTCTACAGGTATTTTATCTGTGTTAAGTTCTATGCCATTTATGTGTCTTAGATTCTATTTGTTTTAGCTTTGCTAATATTATGTTTTAGTTAGGGACTTGCCTATGTGGGATACCTTGACATGGTTGGCAAGCTAAAATCTAATTGGCCAATTTGGTGAACCAAACTCCCACCTTTGAAATATTTAGTGTTAGGTTAGTTTCTGTATTTATGTTTATTCCATGTATGTGTCTCTTGTGTTCCTTAGTCCTGTTCCCTGCAGTATTCTTATGTTGTTTTCTGCAACCCTAAGCCTTGCCGTGCCTTGTCTTGTTTATTCTTAGTTGGTTTCTGTTTTATCTTGCTCGTGTCCTGCCTCTGTCCTGTAGCCCTTGCACTCTGTATTTCAGTTCTGCCATACCTCAGTTCCTTTTCTGTTTTAGCTCTGCTTGGCTATCTCTTAGCTCATTTTCTGTTTAGCCCTGGTACCTGGATACAGCAGGTCCCAAGCCTCCAGCAGGTCCCAAACCTCCAAGCAATTGATGTTACCCAGCACCAGGTCCTGTGTCTCCACCCTGCATTGTAGCTCCTGATCTTGGGCGCTAACAGTCCCTTTACCATCCTGGACCCCGTACGTTACACACAGTCTTCTGCCAGAAGCAGGCACTCGTTACCCATATGGTTGAGCCCATGAGATTCGAGTGACAATCTGGTCTTTAGCAGATTTGAGAGGCTGGAGCAAAGAGTAGAAGCATAGTCAGGCAAGCCGAGGTCAGTAGGTAGGTAGGAAAAGGAAGAGTACTCAGATGGTCCAAAATCGGTAATGGGTATAGGTAAAAAGCTTGATTATGATGCAGGTAGAAACCACAAAATTCTTGCAAAGGTATAGTGATAGGAAGTGGCTTTTATAGGCAGAGAGTCAGCACATGACCAGACATAGCTGAGGAGAGATGGCCGTTATAACAAGGCTTGTAGATTCATTGTTTCTAGAACTAAAGCAAAACTGTAAAAGACAGGCTGGTGAGCTGGTAAAGAAGAGAGCTAGGAACAGGGAAGTCAGGGTTTAAGCCCAGGTACAGTCAGTTCCTGAAATTAATGCTGTTTGGGAGAAAATGTGACAGCAGTAGGCTATTTGGGGCAAATATGGCTCATTGGCATAATATACAGAGTTTATGTATTTTCTGCTCATTGACATCATACACACTGTTGATGTATTAACTGTTCATTGGTATCATCTATAAAGTTTATACATGTATTGCTTAATAACATCATATATACAAAGTTTATGCATTTACTACATATTGGCATTATAAACAAAGCTTATTTATGACATTCATTGCGATCATTCACAAAGTTTATGCACTTTTCTGCTCATTGGTATGTACAATATATGTATGTATTGCTCTTTGGCATCATATACAACGTTTATGCATTTACTGTTCATTGGCAGGATATAGAAATGTTATACATGTATTGCTATTGGCATACGTTTATCATTCCAATGAGCAGTAAACACAACGTTTATGCATGCATTTAGTGCTCATTGCCATCCTATACAAAGTGTATGTGTTTTGATCCCTCTTGGTAATTTATGGGCTGATGAAGTTACACTATGGGCCACAATAGTTTTTGCTCAAGGGCCAAAAGTTGCCAGCCCTCTCCTGCTGATTCTACTGAATTTAGAGGCCTCTGCTAAATTATTTTCATTGTAAAACTACAGGAGAACCATAATTTATTATAAAGTGAAATATGTGTGTTAAACAAATACCTAAACTATGTACGCCATACAAATTTCTATGGGAAACTGTCCTTTTAAGATGAGTTAAAAATTATATTTTTTTGCTAATAGAAAGTTGGTGTACAGCTGTTAAAAACATGTTTAAATAAATATTATTTTTTTTGTCTTAGCTTAATAGAATATAAATGATAATTAGTTCACCAGAACTATTCTGATGTTATATTTACATGCCTTAGTTTACAGTTTAAAAAATAGAAGAAACTACAAAAAATAATTCACTGTAAATGCTTGTAATTTAGCTTTAAATTTTAAACCCTGATTATATCTTCTCATATTTGCACACTGAATGCTCTTATGTTTTAACTGTGAAGCAATTTGTTACAAAATGTAATTATTTTAACTAATAAATAGTATATATATCATCACTGATTATTTCCAATTCACCTTTGTGTACAATAAAAGTAAAAAAAAAAAAAAAGTAAAATATGCTGAAATATATTTACAAAGTAGCAAACAATAATAATGTATCATTATGAATGACTTACACCTTTTTTTGACTACAGTATTGTGCCTATTTAAAAACTGGATTACAGCTGGAGAACAAAATGCATATTTTCTTTCTAATTAGCATAACCCAATGAAAAACTTTCTTTGGGAGCTATTCAATAAAGACTAAAGTGCAGGTGAGGTGAGGGGAACAATTCATCTCACTGCTAGAACAGCGCAATTGGCCATCCATTAAACATGTTTAAATCATTAAAGATTTAACAACGCATTTATCAGGGACAACTCTAATCTTCTTGCAGGAGAAAATTAGAGAAATGGCAAGATATCAGAGGGTGGTACTGATACAAAAGCTAAGCAACGTCTCATGTTCAAGCAAAAGTAACCTAGATAAAAGGTATGAATTAGGTCCATACTTTATTTCGATTGAATACAGTTTTTGCCTTTGCCACCAGAAAAAAAAAAAAGGTTATGGCGATTGGTGCATTCACTATTATTGTGGTACAAAGCACATTAACAAGCCATCAATCTATCTATATCACCTTTGGAAGAGCAATATGAACTTTTTTCACTGACCTGCTTGTGACTTTACATCATAGTTGTTCCTAATCATGTTAAGGCTAAGCGGCAATACTCCTTTTTTTTGTCTGAAGCTGCACACTACTTAATAAATGTTCATTGGACCTCATGATTCTGTTGATTGAAGAGGTGAGTTATTATTTGATCCAAGTAAGATCGTGAAATGTAATGAAAAACATATGGTTTCTCTAACTGAAACAACTGCAGCAGAATCTATGTTCAAATTACAAGAAGAAGTCAACAAATATAAGAATGACGTGTTAAGATTTAAAAGTCAAAAAATCAATGGTCAAGGTCAACAATGATTATGTTAATCAGCAAGTGTATTGCTTGCTGAGTGGGCAGAAGGAGAATGTAAATAGTAAACCAAGGCATGACAGAATAAAGATTAGGAAAGCTGCTGAATCGAAGATTGGTATCACTACAGGTGAATCGGCCTCTGATTCTGAACCCCAGCAACACGGTCAACCAAACAAGTTTTTTTAGGACAAAGAGATTGCTTCGCGAGGGGTGTCTACAATAAGTCTGACAGAATGAGGAAGAGGATGAACGAGGAAGAGGTCGCATACAAGAAGGAGACAGAAGGGTTGTTTTTTTTTTTGCCCTAATGGCGGATGTGATTCCATTCTTTAATTTGTCTAATCGACATGTGCCTTGCTATCAATGGGCTTAACCAATGTTCCGACCAATACACACAACCAGTTTAATCAATAAATTGATTTGCATGCATTTTATCGGAGTTTGCGTCTGAAAGAATATTTTGGGGATACTGCTGATAAATCTATGATTCCATTTAAATTGAGAATCTACTTTGATCCTCCTTCTACCAATACCACTTTAAAGACATTTACCCACGTGGTGAACTCTGAAATTAGAGCGACCATGATGAAATGTAATTTATCCCAACATGAGACACTGGCATTGAAAAAATCAGACTTCCGAACCCACAATTGGGATCTGCCTATCGGATTAAAGGGGAGGAGTAGTGGTTTTGAATTACTCAGATTATCGGGCAGAGATCATGGCTCAACTCTCACATAGGTCTATATACCAACATTTGTCTGGAGATCCTCACCTGGATATAACATTGAAAATTGTACAGTTGCTTGAGATAGCATTAGCAGCAAGCGACATTGATGAAACCACCTATGACTATCTTTTGGAGACCCACCCAAAGTACCCTGCACTTTATACACTCCCTAAAGTGCACAAGAGTTTGCAAAAACAGCCAGAACGGCCAATCATGGCAGCAAACAACAGTCTACTTGAACCCATAGCCAAATGGCTTGACCACCACTTGAAGAAGGTGGCGTTAGCACTCCCTACTTGTCTACTGGACTCCTCAGACCTTCTATAGAAAAGTTGAACTTCTAACCTCAATGTGTGGCTTGTGAAAATGGATGTCACAAGCCTTTATACAATTATACCTGGCAATGAGTGTCTGGAAGCTGTTCGCATAGTTCTGAGTGAGACCATGGAATACCACAGACCACCAATTGAATTTGTGGTCTAGTAGTGCAACTTCTTCAAATTTGAGCATGATTACATGGCACAAAAGTCAGGCACCTCAATGTGGGTGGCTATGGCCCCTATTTATCCTAATATGTACATGCATTTCTATGAGACAACAAATCTTAACACAATTATAAGATTATTCTCTATACCAGGCTAACCTTTTAATGCAATAAGGGTGGCAGCAGTGGCTTGCACAAATACATATTATTTAAAAGATGATCAAATTGTTTGGATTGTGTTTTCTGGACCATATATTAAAAATTAATTAAATGCCTATGCTCATGCAATGTTAAAATTTCTAGAAAGTATATTTTAAATGTGCATACTTAGATGTGAAAAGAGTGTCCTTTAAGTAAGCATAAAAGCCAAACAGGTACAGCTGTGGCAGAGAAGAGTGTCTAAACCACCCTATGTGTTTCACCTCTTACGAGGCTTCGACTTGGCATCTGAATGTTCTGCTTTTAACTTTGTCAGTGATCCAGTCTTCAAGAAGCAATCCTCGCACGACGTCGGTTTTTCTAAAATTGCTTCCGCATTCTTCATTCTCTCGAGGGAATTTGACTTCGAGTTCCAATCATTGTGTCTTGGTTTTTGCTTTTTCACATACACTTTTATATACAAAGTGGAAATAAAACAAAACATAGAGCATCTTTGAGTGTCAGAGTGTGGACCAAACGCCAAAATCCTCGGTTCACAAAATCATTTATTTGAAAACAGTATTGGAAAAATATTAAAAAAGGAATTGGATTATATAAAAAAGTAAAAATATAAATATAATAAATATATAGCAAAAAGTAATATAAATATTCAATATTGGTCCACCCTTTAGCACATACAAACAGGTACATTCAAAAAAGATGTACACCATCAATGTGGGAAATAAACCAGGAAAGGAGAAGGAGATCTCCTTTCAACAATGGGTTACATAAAATTGTATTAATCAAATTCTGCATTGAGACCATGTGGTTTTAGTATATCTAAATTAAAAATCCATTCCATTTCCGTTTTACCAATGTTTTTAATGGTCACCCCCTCTCCAATATTTATCCACCTTCTTTACAACATCTCTTTTGGTGGTAATCTAAGAAGTTCTTCAAAAAGGTATGAGTTATTAAGCTCTTTCTGATATTTCTCACTTGCTCCTCAATTCTCTTTTTTAGTTTTCTTGTTATTCTTCCAAAACACTGGAGCCCACATGTGCATTCTATAATGTAAACCACATTCACAGAAGAGCACATAAAGAGATCTCCCCAGAGTGGCTCGATGATATCAAGGTCAGGAGTATATGAGGGCCACTCCAGAACCTTCACCTTTTTCTTATATATCCACTGGATTATCAACTTGGCCTTTTGCTGAGGGTCATTGTCAAATTGTGTAATTGTCCCCTAAGTGAAAAATTCCAATGGCATCAGATCACTGGATATTCATCATGTGAATGTGTTATGATATGTGTACTCCCACCCCCTCATTTAATGTGTAGGGATGAACCCCTTGACTTCCAAAGTGTTTAATTTAACAATGATGTATAATTCAACAAACCACACAACGTGGCAATAAAAGTACCATTACCCGTGGAAGTGTGTGAGGTGTGAATATACCTGAAAAACAAGACCGACACAAATTATTTTAAAAATGATGTAAAAAAGTCCAGGGCAGCAAGTGGCAGTGAGAGGGGGGGAGAGATCATTCCTCCATAAAGCATCTCTGCAGATTAAATTCAAATTTTCAGGTTCTCAGTTTTGAGGTCCTTGGTGTTGTTGTCAGTAAACCATTTTGTGTTGATGTAGCTGTATATTTTGGATTATTTTTCTTCTGGATGATCAAACCACGTCCTAAGCTTTCTGGGAGAAGTAGTTGAGTGTTGATTTCATACCTATTGATATTTGATAGTGTTTATGATGCATGTATCCTAACAAACTTTCTAGGTCCTCTGGCAGAACAACATCTGCAAAACAAGCCACCACCATATTTAATCATGGGAATGAGGTATTTTTCCATATGGCTACCTTTTGACGTGCACCAAACCTACCTCTGGTGTTTATTGCCAAAAAGCTCTATTTTGGTTTCATCTAACCATAGAACCTGATCCCATTTGGAATTACAGTAGTGTCTGGCAAACTGAAGATGGTTGAATTTATTTTTGGATGAGAGTAGAGACCTTTTTCTTGAAAATCTTGCAAAAAAAAACTTGTGGTGAGATAGGTGTTGTCGGTTTGCAGTTTTGGAAACTTTATGACCCCAAGATGCCAACTTCTGCAATTCTCCAGCTGTGATCCTTGGAGATATTTTCCCCACTCAAACATCCACTTCATAGTGCACTGAGACAATAAAGATTTGCATCCTCTTTCAGGTCAATTCATTTCCAGATGACTGGAACTTCTTAATTATTGCTCTGATAATGGAAATGTGCATTTGTAATGTGTTTGCTCTTTTCTTGTAACCATTTCCTATTGTGCACAACTCAACAGCATTTTGCTGCACATCACAGCTGTGGGGATGGGACACTTCATCGCGGCTGCATTCGCTCAGCCGCTTCATCGCCATCACTTCACCACATGACAGCTCGTCGCGGGATATTTCATTGCGGGACATTTCATCGCTAAAGGGGAGTTTTAATGTGTTAGAGTTAGAAGAAAGGGTGTTAGAATTAGAATTTTAGTATTGGGGTTTAGGGTGGTTAGAATTAGGGTTTAGGGGGTTAGAATTAGTTTTTAGAGTTTAGGGGGTTCATTTTAGTATTAGGGTTTAGGGGGTTAATTTTAGTATTAGGGTTCGGGGGTTAGTATTAGGGTTTAGGGGGTTAGTATTAGGGTTCGGGGGTTAGTATTAGGGTTTAGGGGGTTAGTATTGGGCTTCGGGGGTTAGTATAAGGGTTTGGGTGGTTAGTATTAGGGTTCAGGGGTTAATTTTAGTATTGGGGTTTTGGGGTTAATTTTAGTATTGGGGTTTTGGGGTTAATTTTAGTTTTAGGGTTTGGGGGGGCACTTTGGGGGGATTCATTTATTGGGGGGGTATTTCATTTTAACTTGTTTAGCGCTGAACTGTTAGCTCTTACATAGCCGCGTTCGTGATGAAGCGGCCGCGTTATTCTTCATTGCTGACAGTTCAGCGTTCTAACTGCTGTGCTGAACTGTCAGTGATGAAGTTGCCGCGCTGAAGTGTCCTAGACCACACAGCCGTATCCCTTGGTCTTACCCATTGGGATGAATGACTAAGGGAATATGGCCTTTGTGTTGCCTAAAATTGATACCTCTGTAAAACAGGAAGTCATGGGTGAACAATTTCATATTCCTAGTCACCCAGGTGTACTAAAACATTTAAAACATACACATAAAACCTAAGTTTTATTGGCACTATGATAAAATCATAAATGAACATATAATGTGACAAAATAAAAATGTAAAAAAAATCGTGAAAAAAAGTGAATTTTGTCTGAAAGAGATATACTAAAAAAAAATGATAGAGAATAGCCTTAATAGGTATATCTTAGTGGTGTACCCACCATCTATGTATAAACAAAGACTGTAATATACTAGCAAACCTGCACTAGTTATAATAAATCTAGATAAATTTGTATAAAAAATTCATGCTAGGGTAATTTATAAACCTGCTCAATGCTGATAAAAATAGTAAAATTTAATCAAATATCACCAGTGGTATGGGGTAACATGGATAAATAGGGCAGTCCAAGGGACAGCTGGCATGTAATCCCAATGTATTGTCTCAAATAGTCTAAAGTAAGTACTGATGAAATATTTTAATAAATCCATCCAACCCATATTCTAATTTCCTTTTTTTGGTTGTGCTGCTATTTAACTATCTGATACCAGTACAAATTCTAATTTTGCAAGGTGTTTCGTCATGGCTGATTTTGATTGGGACTTGTCTGGCATAGAAACAGTTCCATGACACTCATTTTTGTGTTTTGCTATCAGAGCGGTGACACATCCTACAACATTTTTATCGAATTAATTCGCTATTGCCACTGGAAAGTGTAGATCTTTGTTATGAGTTTTTATTGATGTGGGTTGGCATGGGGGGGTTGGGGGGGGGGGGGTCATACATGTTTTAATGACACTCCAAAGTTGGTCAGATTGGGTAGCTTTCTATTTAGCTTTTTGTGGTGCATCACCAAATATAAATATAGGTCCATCTACTTTAACAGATATTTAATAAGAAACAAGTTGCCTAGGCAAGTTTGGTTTGCTTTTTACATGTATTGCTGATGTGTCAATAAGCACCATGATCATTTTCTGACCATAAAGCATCCCTAAAATGGAAAAACTCTATGAGGCCAGACAACACTAAGGGCAGATGTATGCCCCTTACTTTCTCTCCCTAAACAGCAGGGAATGCATGAATTCAGATTGAAAATATTCAATATCAGAGTCCAGATCAGGTATTATATTTATCATCCAATTTCTAATAGCAGCCAGGTTCCTACTGGCTGTAGGATCCCTTATTATCTTGTCCTAAAGACCCTCCCAAAACTGTCCGGATTTTATGGTATTAGTTATATGACTACAGGTAGTCCACTCAGATGCTCAGCTATTGCTGGAAGTATCTGTGCTGCAACCTCAGGCAGCACTGTTCAACCTTTGCAGACCTCAGGCAGCACTGTTCAACCTTTGCAGACCTCAGGCAGCACTGTTCACCTTGGGTTGCCCATTTCCCCCATGCCTCCTTAGTAAGCCACTGCAAACTGGAACAGATATGAAATACAAAAATGACCTATATAGGTATTTCGGATCTAAATATCTGACCTTTATTTCAACTTTTCTTTATTAACTAAAGGCTACACGTTGTTCACCGTCAGCATTATTCAACAACATTGTTCGAAATCTATAAGGACATAAAATCCTATCTTAACTGCAACTTTCAGATGTTTGTTTTCAATTGCGTCCTTTATAACACCTTAACAAATATTCGGTACACATATCTAAAGTATAACTGCACACTGAATGATAGGATATTCAGTAAACAATGCCCATGACTTAAATCTCTCTTGTAGGATTTGCAATGTTTAAATATACAGTCAAATGCTAACCCTTAACAATCTCTGCAACCTTCCATCAAGAACACGGTGATATTTCTTTAATCCCTTAGATGGCTGTCAATTCAAAGAGCAACATCAATTGTAAAATACAAAGGTAAACAAGCTGTTTCCTTTTATAAAGGTGAAATTAGCAAAGGAAATTGTGATACTAGATCTTTTACTTACGTGACAAGCATGAACACATTTAATCAATAATTTACTAAGAATAAATGCACAAATCAGTTCACCTTGTCCAGATAAAATAAGTCAAGTGATTGCTTAGATTTCCAACAAACTCCTGTGAGAAATTGTCATAGAAAAGAACAAATGTCTGCAAATTGCCAATGTCCTGGTGTAAGGAAATTGCAAGGCATAAAAAAAAAAAGAAGATTAAAAGGTCTACTCAATAAAGAGAGAATTGCAGGAGATTGAGATGGGAATTTCAAACTTTAGGTCAAAGTAGCCGAGTTGGAAAAATTCTTCAATGCATTTGAATGGGAGAATTGTACGTTGCACATTGGTAAATGTTACAAACACTGAATGGAGGAGAATGCAGCTATATGCACCCAAGTATTTCTTAAAAATAGTTGTACAAACACTTGGTGACAATCATTTTCTTCAGGAAAGTTTTATACAGATAAACCCCAACTAAATTTAAATTAAAAATAATACCAGCACTAACAATGACAGCTAAAGTTACCTACAAACCAAACAGTTATTTTAAAAAGATCTGCAGACCAGACTATCTCTCCAAACCAAAGTGAAGTGAGGTTGGGGTTTAAGTATACCAAGCAAGACATTATGGGTCTATACACTGAAACAGCTCGAGGAGGTCAACTTTGGAGGTCGACTTTCATTTTGAGACCAAGTCGAATTCGGCACCCGAAAAAAACAAAAAACAGATTTGACTCTTCCCCACTGAAAGTAATGGGAGACGAAATGATCAAAGCTATTTTTGTGACTAAGTCAAACTTGAATGCCGAATTTAAATTAGTCTCAAAAATAGCCTTGATTGTTTTGCCTCCCATTACTTTCAATGGGGAAGATTTGAACCTGGATTTTTTTTTTATAAGTCAAAGTCGGGTGCCAAATTTGACTTAGTCCCAAAATGAAAGTTGACCTCCAAAGTCGACCTCCTTGAGGTATTTTCGATTTTTTTTGTGAATAAACCCAACAGAGTTAGAGTATTTTTCTAGATTCATTTTGTAGTGTCTAAAGTAAAATAAGACGCCATCTCCCTGCACTAAAGTTTGTGTTGGGAGATATTTATTTTTTCAAGCAAAGAAGAAAAAGTTAGAAGCGCTCAAAATACAGCGTTGCAAACAAGTTTATTAAATAAATATGAAGCATTTAGTGCTGCAATTTGATCAGAATATAAAAGCCACCTCAGCAGGTCACCTTTATTAAGCTGGAAAAAACACAGCACTGGCTCAAGAGGTGCAGGCATTTTATATTTTACCCAATTAACTCCTTAATAAGGAAATGTGGTACTTTGATTAAATTACAGCACTAAATGATTCAAAGTTATTTAATATATCTGTGTGTAAGATAAATTTTAATTGCTGCTAACTCTTCCTTGTGTGTATGTTTTCTTCCCCATGAAATTCTAAATGTGCAATTATGTAGCTATATAAAGTATAAATACACCAATCAGCCAACATTATGACCACTGACAGGTGAAGTGAATAAAAAAACAAAAACTGTCCACACTTCACAACCTAATAAAGTTGCCAAAAAATATATAAACATAATATAAATGAGAGGTTTTGGTTAAATGAATTGGCCAAAGTATAATTATGCTCACCCAACACATCAAGGCACACTCTCAGCAGGGTGAGAACCTACTCTCACCTCCTATCTAGTGGGCACACAAAGCAGTTTATATTGCTACAAAAACATTTTTAATGTGTTAGAGGAGGTGCAATTAAACCAGTGGCGTATGCTCCAAATGTGCTAGGTTTTCACCACACAGCTCCGAACAGAGAGCACACAAACCCCAGAAACACATCTGAAAGGTGATGGCAGCTACGAATTTGGCAGCAGAGTCACTCACTCTGTTGCCAATTTGACAAGCACTAAAAGTAAACAAATTTGAGTGAGTGACTCTGTTGCCGAATTCGTAGCTGGCATCACCTTTCGGATGTAAATTGTGTATTTCTGGGAGTTTGTGTGCTGGCTTTTCTCAGCACACAAACCCTCAGAAATACACAAGAGATGTTGTGCCTCCGAGTGACAGGCGTGCTCTGGGCTGACAGCACGCCTGTCACTCAGGGGTATGATACGCGCCTGAATTAAACCTCCTCCCAATTAACCCCTTGATGGCAAACTGCAACCAGACAATGAGGAGCCAACAACCTCAACTATGTGCAAGCAGGGAAAATAAAATGTATAAAATGAAGCTGAAGGTGACATGAATAACACTGATATTCTTTTTATAATGGCATTGGTCATTTGGTGGGATGTATTAGGCAGAAAGCATTTTGTTACACTATCCAATAGGTATTCTGCATCACATGATCTCATTTATCCAGAACAGAGTCCTATTGGTCACAGTTTTAAATAGAAATAGAAAATAGTCCCAGATCCGCACAAGATATAAAGTCCCGGTGCACGGACTTTAAGATGTCTCCCAAATCTTCAAATAGCAACAAAAATGAAAGACCAGCACTCGGTTGTAAAGTGATGATTTTTTTAATCACACATAGGCAACGTTTCAATCCTTGCAGATCTTTCTCAAGCCAGGCTTGAGAAAGATCTGCAAGGATTGAAACGTTGCCTATGTGTGATTAAAAATTCATCACTTTACAACCGAGTGCTGGTCTTTCATTTTTGTTAGTTTTAAATAGTACCTCTTTTTCAGTGTTTTCATGTTGTACACGTTTCAATATAAATGAAATGCAGTTGTTTTTATTTTAAACCAAATTGTAGTTCTGCTGTAGTTTTAAACAGAAAATAATTTCACTGTTGCATCAACATTCAGTGACATCACTGAGAGGGCATCCAGAGGAGGCAACATGTTCTGACAAAATGCTGTCATTTTTTATTACTGTGACACAAGCACCAAAGGGTTTTGTGTGCTTTATTGTAACTAAAGGAGGCAGGCTTGGGAACAGAGATAGGTAAAGTGTAAGTATAAGGACACCAGTGTCCATGTCAAGGTCTGATTTTACCCTGAATTTAACCCATATGTCTGTAATGTCACACATTAACCCCTTGCCAAAACCGGAGGTGCTAGGTCCATCCTGTGGGGTGAGGCATTAATGACACAGGATGGACCTAGTCCTTCTAAGGGCAAGAGCACAGGAGGCAGAAAGTAGCTATGTGCCTGGCCTTATCTTATATCTAGAGTAGCTTTATGTCTATCCCATGCATGCTTAAACTCCTTAATGTATTAACCTCTACCATCTCTTAAGGAAGACTATTCCATTCATCCACCACCCTCTCCGTAAAGTAATATTACTTTTCTGACCACAAAAAAAATTACAATATTTCCAGCCTTTATGTATATAACTAGCTACATGGATACTTGAATTATGAACTTTTTAATATTATATTCAACTATTTTCATTTGTAATAAAAATGTTATTGAAAAATTGTTAATTTCTTATGTTATGTTCCTCTGCACCCACATTGCACCTAACGGTCTTAACACAGCATGCCAGAACATACCACAGTGTCACTTTGTTCCACTGAACAGCCCCTGCAGAACATGCCACGGTGTCAGTTTCCCCCATAGTACATGTTATTTTGCCCCACAGAACAAGCCACAGTATCACTTTGGCCACAGCCAAATTGCCCATTATGCCATAATTAGCCTGTCCATTAATATTCCACAGCCAGACATTCAGATTGCCAATTAATATGCCAGAGCCATTTTCCCCATTAATATGCCCCTATTAGCCTGCCCATTAGTATACCACAGCCAATTCTCACATTAATGTGCCACTATTAACCTGCCCATAAATATGCCACAGCCAGAGTGCCAATATGTCACAACCAATTTCCCATTAATATGCAACCATTAGCCTTCACATAAATATGCCACAGCCAATTTTCCATTAATATGCCACTATTAGCCTGCCTATTTATATGCCACAGACAATTTGCCCATTAATATGCCACAGAGAATTTGTCCATTAATACACCACCAACCTCCTCCCCATTTCCCCAGCACTCACCTGGCAGTCTCCTCCATTTATTATTTTGACATTCATTTGCCAGTGTTCTTTTGCCATTCATGTGCCAGTATTATTTTATGATTAATTTGCCAGTGTTATTTTGACATTCATTTGCCAGTATTATTTTACCATTCATTTGCCAGTGTTATTTTGACATTCATTTGCCAGTATTATTTTACCAATTATTTGCCAGTATTATTTTGCCCATAATTTTCTTGTTAAAATGCCAATTATACGCTCCAACCTCCTCTCCCTTCCCCACGTCGGCCATCTCCTCCAAAGTGTTTCCTGCACGCACGCTGCATGCAGGAAATACAGCCACCGGATATGATGTCATCATTTGCGGCGGCTGTGATTAAAAGTCGGGTCTGCATCCAGGGGATGCGGACTCATGGCTGTTGCCTGATCGAGGCTGTCTCCGTGTGAGACAGTCGCATGGGCAGTGGGGGCCCACGGGGTAGCTGGGCCACAAGAATGAATGGATCCTGGGCAGCTGCCCCATTTGCCGACACTTTTATTTTTTTGCAGAGGTTAACAGGGCAGCCGGGCATTGGAGTGACTGGCCCGGTTGAAGCTGCAACCCCTGTACCAACGATAGTTCCGCCACTGATAATGAGCCAGGATCGGTAGCAGAGACTGGAGCTGAGGCAGGACTGGTAGCTGAGACTGGAACTGAGACAGGACTGGAATGTTGGTGGTCAGGAGGAACCGCAGTGCAGAGGTGATGCAAGGAAACAAACAATAGAATATGGGCACAGAAGGAGTTTTTCCCCTGAAAGGAATCCACCCTATGGTTGAGCCTCAGGATTTTTCCTCCTATAAATTGAACCAGAGATGTCTAAACTAAAGGATTATGGAGGGAATATATTTTGTAAACAGCAAAAATAAAAAAAAATATATATGCTTCTCATGAAGCCTAGTGTCAAGTAAATAGCGTGCTGTGTCTAGTTAACATGATAAATAGACTGCTGAGTAGTGCATGCACATTTTAATTACTAGCTATGAAAATTGATGACATTTAAATATTGCACTTGGTCAGAGCTATTAATGTTGAAGTGACCCAGTTAATAATGGCCCACCGTATCAAAGTATGGATTTAAATTGGTAATTAATAAATTAAGTTTTGTGAAATGCTAACTAATAAAAATGCAAACTAGGTACAAATAGCAAAGACAGGTTATTGACATTGTAATATGTATTGCTAATGCTGAATATATTTGTAGGAACAGAACAATAAATGATAGGGCCCAACAAAGACTATTCTTCTCTAAAACGCAGTTAGCAGATCACAGCTCAAGTTAGAAGACTAAAGTAACTCACTTTCATAGTTTTAATCCTGTTTGTAATAGAAAAACACAGCATGATTTCCTTTTGAAGTTGCAATATGCAAAATGAGTCCTTTATCTCAAACTGCAGAGAACAAGGTTTCTGATTAAATAATAAGTAGGACTCATCATGCTTCATTTGTTATGTCCAGGATATAGAAGAAATGTGATGCTTCCCATGCAATCTGTTAGAAAAATGAATACTTTTACAGGCAAATGATGCATGGTTTCTTTGCTTCAATTATTTCTCTGCACAGACTAATAAAAGTGGTTGCTACTGAGTTCATTTGCTTTTTTTTCCCTTGATAAAGCTCGACAATTGCTGTAGAATTGAAATCATGGCAGAGCAATCAGGGTTTCTGACTATGTGAACCATTATTACTGGATAGTAACAGCTAAGATAACTTTAATAAAATACTGGCCATCCTATTGCCTCTACAGACTTAACATTGGCCTGAAGCCAATTTTTACTGGCCTGCCAGAAAAATACCAACTTAGTGCCAACCCTACTCACACGATGTCAAGAACACATTAAAATGGTGCTGTGTCTTATGGGGACATTGACTTTTTAATGTATAATTCTATAAATGGTATGACATTGTTGACATAATTTGTAAATACTACTACAAATCATTTTAGTGCATATTTTAAAAGGAAAGTATAGCACTATTGAATACTCAGTACTCATGAGTAACATTCATTGTGCTTTTACAAATCATTTTAGTGCATATTTTAAAAGGAAAGTATAGCACTAATGAGTACTCAGTACTCATGAGTAACATTCATTGTGCTTTTTCTATAAATAATAAAACATATTTACCCTCCAAAGTAGACCTTTGAAAAAAAAATGTTTTTCACAAAGTCAAATTGAATGGATCATAGAAGAAATGGAGAAGCTTCTGCATGGGTGATAATGTTTCCACTAACATCTATAGAAACACTATTGAACATACACATTTGTTTACAAAATAAAAAAGAGGAAGGAATTTGAGACAAAGTATAATGTTCTTTCCATGATAACTCCATAACTCCAATTACACAGCATCTGATGTTGTTAAATGTTGCTGTTAAATGCAGAAAGTGGTTATCTGAAAAACATATATTTCCAGTTTTGTTCAAAAAAAATAATCATAATAGTATTTTTTAACACAGGTATATCTAAAAAATTGACAATCTACTAAAAATAAAGATTTTGTACTAAAAAGTTAACGTAAATAGAGATAACATTTTAGAATGAACTGTTCATTATTTTTTTAAGTATTTCCCTATTTACTGGCATTGACTAGAGATGATGAAACTGTTGATAAATCTAAAAGAGTCAAACACAAACTTCTAAGCAGCCGCATGAAAGCTCCCTTTTCCATAGCCTAAAAGGATGATTTAGGCCATATTAAGTCATTACATTTGACAGATAATACCTTAAGACTAAGTAAAAAATCACAGAGGGCTCACCAACACCTGAAGTCCAATGACTGAAGTACCACTAAAATGAGCAAGCAAGCAGTGGACCAACTGGTATAGACAGCAATTGTGTTTCTACTCACAGACCCAAAATAAATTGACTCTGTCTGGCTACAGTACTCACATAGTTTACTGATGGAGACCTGAGATCCCATTATCTACCACATATAACAGACAAAAAACTTTTGCGGAAATAACGGATGCACCTTAAAAATGTGTGAAGACCAAGATTGAGCTGAAAGACATTCACCATGTCTTAGCTCCCAACTATCTTTCTGTGGCAAAACCAAACTTCTCAGACAGGTAAACATTTGCAGGGTCTGAAATTAGGCCTTTCACTCTACCCTATTTTATTATCTGATTGATGCAGATGGAGTTATACTGCACCCTCAAAGTCATAAGGCTAACAGAATGTATCCTCTACATGGGCCATTTACAACAATGAGCCTGATATATCTAATCCTCTTAGGGGAACCATATCTTATAATGCGCTGCATGCCCTTCCTTCATTTAAGGTCTCTGTCATGATTTGGGCCTATACAGGCCCTGTATTTCATATTCTGTGGTGTGTGTTTTCATATTCAATGGTGTGTGTTCTGGAGTCCTATTGTCTAAGTTCCTTTGTAGACTAATTACCGTATTTATCAGCGTATAACACGCGCCGGCGTATAACACGCACCTCATTTTAAGAAGGAAATTTTTAGGAAAAAAAACTTCCATTTCAAATAAAGAACTTTGAAGCCCAATATGCCATTTTAATATGCCAGGATATTGCCCCCAATATGCCATTTAATATGCAGGATATTGCCCCCAATATTCCATTTAATATGCAGGATATTGCCCCCAATATGCCATTTTAATATGCCAGATATTGCCCCCAATATGCCATTTTAATATGCCAGATATTGCCCCCAATATGCCATTTTAATATGCCAGGATATTGCCCCCAATATGCCATTTAATATGCCAGGATATTGCCCCCAATATGCCATTTTAATATGCCAGATATTGCCCCCAATATGCCATTTAATATGCCATGATATTGCCCCCAATATGCCATTTAATATGCCATGATATTGCAGTCAATATGCCAGGATATTGCCCCTTAGTATGCTCGTTATGCCACCCTCCTCCCCCAGACCCCAGTACTTACCTCGTTCCTGCTCTGTCCCCCGGTGCTCTGAAGCTGTGTGGCTGTGAGGGAAGCGTTGTGAGCTCCCCTCCAGCCGCGCGGTCAATAAAGTTTGTTTAAAAAAAACAAAAAACTTTATTGACCGCGTGGCTGGAGGGAAGCTCACAACGCTTCCCTCACAGCCACGCAGCTTCAGAGCACCGGGGGACAGAGCAGGAACGAGGTAAGTTTTAGATTATTTTTTTTTTGGCGTATAACACTCGCACACCATTTTCCCCCTATTTTCAGGGAGAAAAAGTGCGTGTTATACGCCGATAAATACGGTACTAATTAACATCTTCTAGGGAACAGCAAATGGGCCTATGCATATCCATCCCAGGCAAACTCACACTAAGGTATGATCTGTTTTGTTGGTAATTGTAGCATCCTGTACTCCAGTACCAAAATCAGACATTGTGGCATCAACCAACCCTGGGGAGTCCCAGGATACATTTGGCCCAGAGATCAGAAACAAATGCCCACATAGTCGTAGAAATTGCTGTATCTGGACACAGGTTGGGATGAGGTTATTAATCAATATATATTTGAAACCAGCATTGTCCAGGCTTTTGAGGGACACCAAACAGTAATAGGAGGTGGCGGAAGCATGGGAGATATGAAAATATGGCATTTGGGCTAGGGGCAAACATATCATGTGTGATCTTAAACTGACCAGCTGGAACAGGGTATTAAGATGAGCCCAGTGTCATAATTATGCCACGCGCAGGGAACCTTCTATTACATATTTTGTGTTGTAAGGCAAAAGTTTAGCAGTTATGACCCGCCTTCAGGATGTCATAATCTGCTAAGCCACTTATGCCCATCCTCTTTTCAGGTGACAAAGTGGGGCTGTCTTAGCTAGAGACAGATGGGGATATAGTGGTGTGCAAGGGATAATGAAAGAGAGTCATTTTTACCATCAAAGGTCACAACAACGCTAGACTCCAGAAATCACCTATGGTATGATCATTTCTGTTTTGTCCTTTTTATTTTAAACTGTTTATGTACTTGCATTTATGTCTGTCTCTTTTTATATACATTTTTGTGTAACAGCACTGTGACTTATTTTATTCAGATTAAATATTTTTAATCAGTTCTATCTCTTGTTCTCTAATCAAATTCAGCCTAGAGGTAGCCTTTTTATAACACTTTAATTTGCTAGATATTTGGTCAGCAAGAGTTTGTGTGTATACTGCATTTTACTGTGTTTTTGGGGTAACTAAAGACGCCCATAAGTCTTAGTGGTGGCAGCTTTTTGTTCTTTTAGCTAGGAGTTTTGGGGGTGATTGTTTAGCCCCTTTCACACCCATATTCCCACATCACGGCTTGGCTGATAGCCCTGTCCATGACAAACTGGTGGCAGAGCGGTGGGATATATACATTTTTTTTATTAGAGATTTTAGTGCTCCTGAGATTGTGCCGTGAGGACATCTTTGCACTAAAGGACTTGCATATTATTTGTGTAATTCCCAAAGAAAGAACTCAGTGCTTGTTAAGAGACATTGCACAGTACATAAAACAGCCCCCCCCCTTTCTGTTTCTTTCTCTATCATACCTGGTGAGGATTTCAGCATACCAAAAGCAGTCCAGGCTTTTGGAGCTTATTTGCCAAGAGCGAGAGATCCCAGTCTGGGGGAAAACTAAAGACAGCTTGATCGCAGCTCTTGGGGAGTATGATGCCCGTACAGCTGAGCTGGGCGGCATGACCCAAAGCCCTACCGATGAAACTGCAACCCAAGGACTGGTATGTTCTGGGGAGAGCAGCAACACTAACCCCCATGAGTCACTGGACTCCTACTTGCGGACTGCCTTAAGATACCTTGGGGATGTAGATCCCAATATCAAGCTGCAATTGATTCTGGAGTACCGAACTTCAGAGGCGGAAAGGGAAAGAAAGACTGCAGAAAGAGAGGCGGCAGCGCAAGCAGCAGAAAGAGAGACAGCGGCGCAAGCTGCTGAACGAGAGTCCCAGCGCAGGCATGAGCTGGAGATGCTCAGGATAAGAGGAGATACTGCATCTGCACGCAGTGATACACCTGAACAAAGTGATCACAAACCTCGCTTGGAACATTTTCCAGTTTTGGAGAAAGATGGCGATGTGGATATATTTCTGCGGGGTTTTGAGAAAGTTTGCCGGCAGTACCAGCTACCTAAGGAACAGTGGGGAAAGTATTTAACCCCACGATTGCGTGGAAAGGCCCTGGATGTATTTGCTTCCCTCCCTTGTGAAAGTGATCAGGACTATGATGTCATAAAATCTGCCTTATTGAAAAGTTTTAATCTGACCCCAGAGGCTTACAGGAAGAAATTTCGCACCTTACAGCAAAGCAACTCTGATAGCTGCACTGAGCATGCAGGGCAGCTGAGGACTGCTTTCAGGTAATGGACTACAGGCCTAATAGTCTCTACCTATGAGGCCCTGGAGGACTTAATGGTCCTGGATCAGTTCCTGCAAACACGGAGCTCTGAGGCCAGAGAGTGGATCCTGGATTGCAAGCCCAAAACAGTGGCTGAAGTAGCAGAAATGGCAGATGACTTTGCCAACAACAGGGCACCAGCAGTCAAGCATGGATCGGTACAAGCTGGAGCAAGTTCCTGGAAGGAAGCAGCCTACCATCCTAATACTCCAAAGCCAGCAGGGAGATTCGTGCCTGTAGCACCAGGAGCCAAAACAGCAGTGGCCACATCGGGTCAGGGGGATACCCGCCGATGTTTTCAGTGCAATAAAATTGGGCATCTTAGTGCCCCACTTGCCCCAACAAAAGAAAGTTTCCACCGGTGGCTGGCGGGCACACAGCAGTCCTTCTTGTGTCTGGAGCAGAGGAGGAGAGGGGAGATAACCTGCAAAGTGTTACTGTGGGAGAGCGGGTGACCACTGGTTTTCGGGATACTGGAGCAGCATTCACCTTGGTGCGTCCAGAAGTGGTGAATTGGGAGGATATTATCCCAGGGAAAACTATAGCAATTAAAGGAATTGGCGGGGTGTGCCCTGCAGTGCCTATGGCACGGTTGTACCTTGATTGGGGTGCGGGGAAAGGTTTGCGGGAGGTGGCGTATCAGAGGATATCCCTGTGAATGTTTTGCTGGGGAATGATTTGGGCAGGTTACTTTGTCAGTATGCCCCAGAAGAAAACACCTGCAAACTGGATGGGCTAGGAGAGAGCCCTGCTCCACCTGAGGTACTGTGTGAAACTTTTGGGAGGATGGGTGGCTGGGAGGCAGGGCAGAGGGAAGAAGAATGCTTGTCTGTGCTGTAACCAGGAGTTTCCAACCAAGAGGAGATTGGGGGTATGGTGGAAATGTGATTTCCATGTCTGCCAAATGCCAACGTCTAGTTCTGAGGGTCTAGGGGAAGTGTTTGGTGTACCCCTGCAAGCGTCAAAGGACGAGGGACCAGGGGTGAGCCCCACTCGGGCTGAGATCCAGTGTGAACATTTTGGGGAAATGTCTGTCTGCGAGGGAGGGCAGAGGGTGGAGGAAGGCCCGTCTGTACCTGAACCAGGAGTTTCCCACCAGAAGGGGACTAAGGGTATTGTGAAATGTAAGTCATATATGTGTCAAATGCCAAGCTCTAGTTCTTAGGGGGTAAGGAAAGGGTTTGAGGTACCCATGGAAATGTTAGAATGTGATAAACAGGGCTGTATACCCATGGTGGCTGTAGTGACACGCAAGCAGGCGGCCAGGGAACAAGCACAAGGAAGTATTGCGGGGCAGGCTGGAGGGGAATCGCCTACTGTTGCACCTCAGCAAGGAGGCTCTGAACCATTGCATGCTCAGCTAGAACACTCTACGCTGACCCCCAGTACTATAGGCAAAGGAGGCAATAAGGCCTACTTGGCTGCCCTGCAAAGTGATCCCTGCTTGGAGGAATTGTGACACCTTGCAGAGCAGCCTGCCAAAGACACTGATATAGAGCGGGTATATTGGGATAAAGGAATTCTGTACAGAGAGAACATTAACTGGGATAATCGGAGGCCATGGGAGGGAGAACGGCAACTAGTGGTTCCCCAATCTTTTTGTAAATAATTGTTAAGGTTAGCCCATGAAATCCCACTGGCCAGGCATCACCAAATCCAGGCTAGCCCACAACTTCTATTGGCTCGGTATGGGTACCGCCACAGCTAGCTACTGTCGGTACTGCCAGGTGTGCCAGAAGGTGGGGAAGTCTGGAGGTATGAGTCGTGTCCCCTTAGTACCCTTGCCTATCATAGGAGAACCCTTTGAAAGAGTAGCAGTAGATTTGATAGGGCCCCTAGCTATACCCAGCAGCTCAGGTAAGCAGTTTATCCTGACTGTGGTGGATTATGCAACTAGGTACCCTGAAGCACTGGCACTGTTCTCTATAAGGGCAGAGAAGGTAGCTGATGCTTTGATAAATATTTTCTGCAGGGAAGGGTTCCCTAAAGAAATGTTAACAGACCAGGGCACCCAGTTTATGTCCAATCTAATGTAGAGCCTCTGCAAGAAAGTCAATGTGCAGCACCTGGTAGCCAGCCCCTACCATCACCAAACTAATGGCCTCTGTGAAAGGTTTAATGGAACCTTGAAGAAGATGCTTAAGACATTTGTGTAGCCCCAGGGTAAGGACTGGGAGATGTATCTGCCCCATTTATTGTTTGCGTACAGGGAGGTACCACAGGAGTCCACAGGCTTCTCACCTTTGGAGTTACTGTATGGGCGCAGGGTGAGGGGACCCCTAGATCTAGTTAGAGAGGAATGGGAAGGGAGGCTGCACACTCTGGACACCTCTGTAGTGGAATATGTACTGAAGTTTAGGGATAAGATGCAGACACTGATGGGACTAGTACATGACAACCTAAAGGCAGCACAGTCTAGGCAGAAGCACTGGTATGACCGCACTGCCAGGGACCGGGTTTATGAGGTAGGACAAAAAGTCCTGGCCCTGATACCTATCAGGCAGAATAAGCTACAGGCTGCCTGGGAAGGTCCATTCCCCATCCAGCAGCGATTAGATCCCACCACATATGTGATAGCTCTAGATGAGAAGGGTGAGAAGCAGAAGCGCTATCACATTAACATGTTCAAAGCCTATGATGACCCTGAAAATTTGGTACTAAATGTATGTAGTGCCTCAGAGGACGGGTTAGAAGGGGACCCACTGTTAGACTTAGAAAGTGAAGCTAGAAGTCAGGGATCCCTCCAGGACAGCCAGGTCAATCCACAGCTCTCAGCTGAACAGCAGTTCCAGCTACAACAGGTGCTAACCCCCTACAAGGACATTTTCACTGGAAAGCCAGGGCGAACTACCCTAGCTACCCACCATGTAGACACCAGAGACCAACCGCCCCTAAGACAGGTAGTGTACCGGGTATCCCCTAAGGTAAAAGCCCATTTTCAGCGGGAAATTGAGGAGATGTTAGACCTAGGGGTAATTACCAAGTCTAAAATCCCTTGGGCTGCACCTGTGGTTCTGGTACCCAAGAAAGACAAGTCCACTAGGTTTTGTGTGGACTACCGTAAATTGAATATGGCTACCACCTTTGATGCCTATCCTATGCCTAGGATAGATGACTTACTGGATCAGCTAGCAGGTGCCAAGTATCTGACGATTATGGATTTAAGCAGAGGATACTGGCAGATACCTATGTCTCCAGAAGCCCAGGAGCGGTCTGCATTTATCACTCCAGTTGGTTTGTATGAGTTTTGTGTGATGCCCTTTGGGATGAAAAATGCCCACGCTACCTTTCAGAGACTGGTTAACCAGCTGCTAGAGGGCCAGGAGGAATATGCAGTGGCATATCTAGATGATATAGCCGTGTTCAGTAAGACATGGGAGGAACATATGGTACACTTGGGCAGAGTGGTGGGCCGCATAGCAGCTGCAGGGCTCACTATCAAGCCTGAAAAGTGTCAGGTAGGCATGACAGATGTACAGTACCTGGGCTATAGGGTAGGAGGCGGGACCTTACGTCCTGAACCATGCAAGGTAGAAGCAATCAATGCATGGCCCACCCCTAAGACTAAAAACAAGTAATGTCATTTCTAGGGACAGCAGGGTACTACCGAAAGTTTGTCAGAGACTATAGCAAGACAGCCAAGCCCCTCCCTGACTTAACTAAAACACACTTGCCTAAACAGGTGTACTGGACTGTGAGGAAGCCTTTGGACAACTTAAGGCAGCTCTGGTTAATGCCCCTATACTTCAGGCCCCTGATTTCAGTCGGAGTTTTGTTGTGCAGACGGATGCTTCTAATTTTGGACTGGGAGCTGTTCTTAGCCAGGTTAACTCCAAAGGGGAGGAGCACCCTATAATGTACTTGAGCAGGAAGCTTTTACCCAGGGAAGTGGCCTATGCAGTAGTGGAGAAAGAGTGTCTAGCTGTGGTTTACGTTTATTACAGATCATATCCCGCTACATTGGCTGGACAGGGTGTCGGGTAATAATGGAAAATTGCTCCGCTGGAGCCTCTTATTACAAAAGTACAATTTCACGATACAGCACAAGAAAGGCAGCTTACATGCCAATGCAGACGGCCTTTCGCGCCAAGGAGTTTAGGTGAATACGCGGACCAGTTGGTGGCTTAGCCCCTATGTCACCACCAAAAAGGGGAGGTGTCATGCTAAGGCATGATCTGGGCCTATAAAGCCCCTGTATTTCATATTCTGTGGTGTGTGTTTTTTTTATATTCAATGGCGTGTGTGCTCTGGAGTCCTATTGTTTAAGTTCCTTTGTAGACTAATTACTAATTAATATCTTCTAGGGAACAGCAAATGGGCCTATGCATATCCATCCCAGGCAAACTCACACTAAGGTGTAATCTGTTTGTTGGTAATTGTAGCATCCTGTACTCCAGTACCAAAATCAGACATTGTGGCATCAACCAACCCTGGGGGGTCCCAGGATACATTTAGCCCAGAGATCAGAAACAAATGCCCACATAGTTCTATAAATTGCTGTATCTGGACACAGGTTGGGATGAGGTTCATAATCAATATATATTTGAAACCAGCATGGTCCAGGCTTTTAAGGGACACCAAACAGTAATAGGAGGTGGTGGATGGCATGGAAGATATGAAAATATGGCATTTGGGCTAGGGGCACACATACCATGTGTGATCCTAAACTGACCGGCTGGAACAGGGTATTAAGATGAGCCCAGTGTCATAATTATGCCACGCGCAGGGAACCTTCTATTACATATTTTGTGTTGTAAGGCAAAAGTTTAGCAGTTATGACCCCGCCTTCAGGATGTCATAATCTGCTAAGCCACTTATGACCATCCTCTTTTCAGGTGACAAAGTGTCTTAGCTAGGGAAAGAGGGGGATATAGTGGTGTGCAAGGGATAATGAAAGAGAGTAATTTTTACCATCAAAGGCCACAACAACGACTCCATAAATAACCTATGGTATGATCATTTCTGTTTTGTCCTTTTTATTTTAAACTGTTTATGGACTTGCATTTATGTCTATGTCTCTTTTTATATACATTTTTGTGTAACAGCACTGTGACTTATTTTACTCAGATTAAATATTTTTAATCAGTTATGTCTCTTGTTCTCTAATCAAATTTAGCCTAGAGGTAGCCTTTTTATAACACGTAAATTTGCTAGATATTTGGTCAGTAAGAGTTTGTGTGTATACTGCATTTTACTGTGTTTTTTTGGGTAACTAAAGAAGCCCATAAGTCTTAGTGGTGGCAGCTTTTTGTTCCTTTAGCTAGGAGTTTTGGGGGTGACTGTTGGGGGGGGGTTCGTGGTGGTTGCTTTGTGCCCTGTAGGGAAAGTTTAGCCCCTTTCACACCCATACTTTTCACGCCGATAGCCCTGTCTATGACAGTCTCCTTTGGATTTGGGACATTATATATATAAATGACTAATAACTAATCATAACATAGATTGAACCTGATCTGAATGCACAGCCCAAAGCATTTCAGTTGCCCATAATCTCACTGAAATTTGATGTCACAACCTTTTTGCAGGGACCCACAACTCTCTGCCATTGTCACTGCCATTGTGTTCCTGGCTACTGATCGCCTTGTAACCAGTGACTAGGAACTAAAATGGCTTGAGTCGTCTGGGACGCTAGCACCATGCCTCATGAAGAGGTTAAGGGATTGAAGCTTAATCTTCTGCTAGCTGGCTGATAACGTAAAACTGAATTGGGTCATTCATTCTAATCCCTGAACCTTATTTAAACTCCAGGCCAATGCAATAAATGCCTGAAAGCCCCAAATAACATTCTTAAGCATTGTTGTTTTTGTATTTTAACTAAAGAATTGAATGTCTTGACATACCCATACATTCAGTGTTCTATGACTCACCTTGCATAAATTGTTTATGCAAACACTAATAGTCAAGCAGAAACATTACTCAACTCACTATTGCCACTCAGTGGTCCTATGATAACCTGCACACAGAAATACCAACCTGCTCCAATCTTCCAATTCTTCCTGGACTCTTTAACACTTCAAAGTTCTCAATGTCTTTTGTCATTTATGGATACATATCTGGTGATGTCTCAAAGGACTGTTAAACCAGACAATGGGAGAGATCTGCAAAATCAAATCTCCATCTTCATCTGCAGAATTCTCTCCACCCCTTACACCAGAACTAATAGGGGCACCTAGCTTTTCACAGTGTTCTGAAACCTCTGCCTCAGAAATGGCCCAAGGAATTTTTCCGTCTCTGTGGCCAATGTTTGATGCCAAATTTACAAAAAGATATCCATTGATAATGTTTATAATGTTCTCTTACTATCTGCAAAAAATAATAGAATTACTACATTGGAGCAAAGACATCATGATCTGGAAGACAAGGTCACAAAATTACAGACTGGCAAAGCAATTGTCATTCAACACTTATAGGACAAAAGTAGAAGATTTGGAATATCGGGGATGTAATAAAAGGGAAAAATGGGAAAACAACCTGGATGTTTATTAGTTATAGAATTTATGTTTCATGTTTTGATAAATAAACTTATTAATACAGTCATTACTGTAATCATGGTTAGGTTTATATGTTTTGTGTCAATGAAAAATGGAAAATGATGAGTGCATATGTAGACACAGAGGAAACAGGTCAAGATGTATAACAGCTCAACGTTTTATTCAGTGTTTAAATATGTATTCATTCATATGATCATGGTTGCTACCCTGAATTCAAGGCTCTGTATACATTTATTTTACATTGCATTCATGTTTATTTGCACAAATAAACATAAACTAACACAAAACACTTTACAAATATAAGCAACTTCACGGATATACCTAGTTGCTGGGAAGGTTACATATTCTTTTCACATATAATAAACTTGAAGTGCTGTTCTTGATATCAAACCATGACTATTGAATTAAAGGGTTCTATCTTATAACCATGCAATGATCCTGGCAACCATGGCTCCAAAACTAAGCCTTCGGAAGGACAAGTCAGGTGTAGCTAGCAGCTCATGGGCTTTTTCCATGTTTATGCACTATTAATACTTTATAGGTGGGGCCATACATTTTAATGTTTGCCTGAAAGAGAACTAAAGGGGACAATACATCATTCCTTAATATGTTTAGGGAATCCTTTCCAGATTAATCTTCATCTACATGCGTGGCAATCTTTTCAATGAAAATCAAGAGGATTGAGGAACATTAAGTTACATGTATATAAAGCCTGTCTTTCAAATGTGTAGCAGTACAAAGAAAATACAAATTATCATCACAATAAATATCAGATTTCATCTGTAGATCAGTATGAACAATATTTCTCATTATGTGGAATCATAGTAACTAATTACACTATATTAATTATACTATTATTAAAAAACTGTATCTTTAGATTACTATTATTATGATAGCTATTATTATCCTTATTGTTGTTATTGCTACTAATGTTACATGCTCTTTGCAATTGCTTGTGGCAGAGTAATATACTGTGCTGAAAAACTAATTATTCATAAATTAAACTAATGAATGTCAAGTTGCATTGGAAAACATTTTAAAAGTTAGATTATTAATTAATTGTGTAATTAAGCTTTTGACAGTGATAAATCATTTTACTGACATGGGTAGATGGCCTGTGTAAGTCAGTGCCAGGCAGGCGCTGTGTATAATAGATAGCAGCAATTTAGGAAAGGTTTTAAATGATGATCCCACCTGTGTAGAGGTACAGTAACTGGCAACATGCATACACAAATGCATTTAAGATTTATAGGAGGCTAAACACCTTTTGCTATTGATTTTTTTAGGTTTGCCATTAAAATACCAGCTGGATATGGGAACAAAATGTCAATTAGTTTTCCATTTTGGTTTTAATTTACATATTCATTTGCAGGACTGCCAAATAAAACTGTATTTATGTTATTATAAATATTACAACAATTTTTATATTAAAACAAATGTTTCAAAAATACTGTATATCATCCAGAAGCATGGAATCATTTTATCCTTAGAATTACAGCTAACTGCTTATTTTGGTAATCTATAATTATTAAATTAACGAGTTGTAATATATCAGCAGCTGCATATGATTTAATGTGAACAGAAACTAGAATTATTGTACCCATGCCTTTTTAACATTCTAGATTGTACTTTAATCTCTCTTTCATAAAAAGATATTGGTGTTGGCTTTCCCTGATCTCTAAAAGTACATTTCACTATTGACAGTTTTTGTTTCCCAAAAAAAACTGCATCTGAAGAAACTAACTGTACAAGAGAAAATGGCTCTTGCATCTAAAGTTACATGACAGGAACACATTCTACATAGTCTACCTCCATCTTTGATTAGATCAGGGAAAATATGACTGAAAAATCAGTTTGAGATAAATCAATCCCTAGGCTGTAGCTGTACTGGGGAGGAGGAAAAAGTTAGAAATCACTTATTTTTTTTTTGCTATGTTTCTTATACATAAAAGGGTAGTTCCATCTCCAGTTTTCGAAAAAAATATTTTTAGTAATAATTACCTTATAAATATGTCCATGTTCTGGTGTTCCTTTTCTTTCTGCCCTGGCAAGGAAGGGAAAAGGCCTTGCCAATATGTTTTTCTTTCCTGTAGCAGATCCTAAAATATAAAAAAAAAAAATGAAAAAAAGCAAGAGCTTGCATTTTATTTAAGCAATGGCAGACATGGTAACTGGAGATGCTCTTAAGATAATTTGTGCAGCAATGTGGTAATGCCTCTCTAAAATACATGTTTGAAAAGGCTCAGAAACCTCTAAGTGAGCCTGCCGAATGCTGGGAGAACCTCAAGTGAGGCCTATCAAGCATCAGGGGCCTCCAGAAAGTGTCAACAATATGATGACTGCAGCTTTTTTAACTTCTCAGAACACCATGTCACCTCTACAGAGCATATCAGATGTCCAACAATTCCACTAATTCCAAATGGAGCAACATTCACTGACATTAGCAGTGTGCTCAGTTGCATCTGAGTATTGCATGAGTATTTGGGTTAGTGGACCTGAAACACTTCTGATAGGCACACTCTTAGTTTTATATCACTAGCTTCTAGCAGTGGTTGGGTGACACCTCAGACTCAGGGGTATTACTTAAGTCTATGCTAAATAAGTTTGCGTTTCTCTGTCACCAGTAATGTGTATGCTTGTGATCCTGGTTATGCCACCTGCTACTGCATGTGAAATGACCCTGCAGGGAATACATCTGGGTACTGTGGTGTGGGAAAAGATATGGAATGGGGATTATGTGGACACATTATTCCTTGTGCAGAATTACAGAAAGTCAGTTGGCAGGCCAAGGGATACTGAGCAGTCAGATGCTGAAAAGGGTAGGCAACTTTGGTGTACAATTGCCAATTTCACTTCACAAATACTAGTGTTTTGATTCTCTGACATAATGTATCTCTCTTTACATACATGGTTCTTAAATGAGGGGCCTCCAAGGTTTATGGAGGACAATGATGTTTTAATTATAACCAGCAGTTGTGCCAGAAGATGGCACTGAAATAAGGTTTGTGTTTTTCATGTGTGGTAAGTTGGCAGGTGCAAGTGGTAGTGGAAAGGGAAAGCAGCAGAAGAACGTGGACTCCAGTGAGCATCCAAAGGATGCTCCAATGGCTCACCAGTTATCATAAAATGAAGTGTTTTTATTGGAGGACTACTTTAGATGGGGTTTTTGGATTCCTTTTATTCCATCATAGACTCTGAAAATGGCACTTTATTCAAAATTGGTATTAGACACTGAGGAGATAGTAAAGTTGCAAAAGGAAGTTTTGTTGGGTCATATAGCAGACCATAATAAATTAACCCCCTTTTCAAACCCATGGGTTTCCCCTTTAAGGATCTATCCTGAGAAGGAAAAGTTTTGGATGATTCATCATCTGCCTTTCTGGCTGGTTTTCGGCGAATGACGGCATCATAAAAGAAGATAGTAAAGTTTGGTACACATTCTTTGACTGGGCACTTATGTGCCCACTGATGTATTCTATTGCAGTTCCCATTCTTGGAAGTTGTGGAATCTATCTGACCATACTGGCGGATTCAATGTCAGATCAATCTTGGAGGTATTACCAAACCAGTTAGTAGCTTATTTGTCCTTTGGTGCTGGGTTACATGAGCTCATGTTTTAAAACATTGGTACATCTGTGTGCGAAGTCTTAGCAGCTGGTGGGTTTATTATAGTTGGCTTGAAAGTTTAAGCTGGCATTTAATTTAAATACAGGGCCAATGTCCTTACCTACTAAAGAGGTGTTAGTGTGTTTATTGGACTGTCTATCTCCCCAAGCCTTCATTTTTGTGTTAGATTACAGTAGACAAAACGGAAACCACTGTACCCTGAATTCCAGGGACTTGAAGCAGTAGAGAAAGATTAACTCCAGTTTCAGCTAATGGCAGCATTTTTTTTTTTTGTAAATTTGTTTTTATTAATTTATCATGGTTAGATTAGCCATATACATAAACATATAATAGAAAAATATTCATCATAATAAAAGGGAAATTACAGAGATGGATAAGTATACTTAAATATACAAATCAATCTTCCCATATCAGAATGTTTTGCTTGATAGAAAACTATGTTTGCCATTTTAGACATATTTAACGATACAATAACTGTCATGAATTATGAAAGCACAGCACACACAGATAATTAGAGAAATGCTGATAAGGAGATGATCAGTCCATAATCCTCCCGATAAGTATAAAAACATATAAAGTGTATAACTATAATTTCCAAGTATAGAGATGCCTGATGTATCTGGGGACCAAGATCTATATAGCCCTAGAATATGTAAGGTCATTGCAAGAAGGTAGAAAAAAAATCAGCTATATGGTCACAGTAACCTATGATGGTCAAGGATATGAGACAATTTCACAATTCAAATCAAATCCTGAAAGACAAATTTAAGTTGTAACCACCTCTCCAGACAATCAGTTGCACTCTATCGATAATGCCTGTATACAGTATGAGCGGTAAAAATTTGGAAAATAAACATTATTTGCTGAGGCATTATGCATATTAAGGAGACAAAAGAGGAAATTGGAAAATATGATTTTGAAAAGACAGGAAGATAAACAGAAGGAAATAGCAGGACAGGAGAGTGGGGGTTAGGGTACCCCAAGAGAGGGAGCACCAGCAGGATAAGATATATCTGCCAAAAAGGAGGCTTGTGGAGCCACATTTTGTGGCCATGATATGTCACTTTTTCCCACGAGGGATGTGACTGTGCCCCAGTGGGAGGTAAATAGCATGGAGATGGTGCATAAACAAAACAATGGTGTCACAGAAAATGAGGAGGAACAATAAAGTTCCAAAATATGGGTGATACAGACAACATCAGAGTGATGAAGATGTATAAATTCTCCCTCACCAAGTTACCACTGGTGATGAGGCACAAGGTATGTGGATGATGGCATTATTGGAAGGCAGTGGTGCATATCAACAATAGGAAGCACAACCGCTTTGTACAGTGGCATCTGGAGGCTCAGGCACACATTATGTGGCACCTTATCCAGAGATGCAGCTAATGGTTTCTGTATACAAGAGAGGTACAGACCAGCTTGTCCATGGATGATGTTGTCAGGATACAGGTGAATGCGAAAACTGGTGTAAGGGGCACAGAAGACAGTGGGCCACTCTGTCTTTGATTTGCCTCCTCAATAATATCCTCATCTGCCTGTATATCCAATGATGGTGAATGGGTCTCATGGTCATTTGTTTGTATTTGTCACAAATATCAAGAGGTTGGCAGAAAATGCTGCTACCTTTTGTTGTCTAGTCCCCATGACTAGAACTGAGATGTTGCCATTCCCTCTTATTGCATTCAAGAGGGGCTACATTGTTAGTACAAAAAGGAGGGGAGACAACGGCATCCCTGCCTCGTTCCGTTCGACAGGGTGAGATTGCCGAGAGCATTCCATTAATTCTTATATTAGCTGTGGGGGCAGTGTACATTGTTTGAATCCACAACAGAAATTTGGGACCCACACTCTTTAGAACCTCACACATAAATATCCAGCTTACCCTGTCGAACACCTTCTCAGCATCTGTGGACAGAACTAGGGAGGGAAACCCAGATCCCAGCCTTATGAATCAGGTTCAGGACCCTCACAGAGTTGTCATGGCCCTCTCTCCCCTGTACAAATCCTGCTTGGTCCTCGTGCACCACCACAGGGATTACATCCTGTAATCTTGTAACTAGAATCTTAGATAATAGTTTTAGATCCATATTCAAAAGCTAGATGGGCTTATAGTTTCCACATAGTTCCTCATCTTTTCCTTTTTTATGGATCACTGTAATGTGGGCCTCTAACATTCACCCATCTAGCTTTTTACCTTTAGTAATTGATTCCAACAGATCTTTCAAATGTGGTATCAACTCATCCCAAAAAGTACTATAGTACAGTATTGGTTTCACTTTGTATATGGGAAATGTTTCTGGTCAAATGTTTTTATAAGTATTTTCTGATCTTAATTACTAGGTTGGTCTTTTGTACCTCTCCCTGGTTTGGATGTAAGTTATAAACTCCTTCATAGTATTGTTGAAAAACCTCCGCTATTTCTTTTGAAGTGTAGCACTTTTTCCAACTAGAATCTTTAATCTTTGCTATGTAATTTTTGTTTGTTTTGCCTGCAGGGCCCTAGCTAATAATTTGCCTGGTTTATTACCTTGCTCATAGAGAAGGCCCTGTGTCTTCTGGTGTGTTAAGGCTAGTTTTTTTTTTCATTTATCAACTCTGCTAGCTGTGTTTTTTTACTTCTTCAAACTTTATAAATACATTTATAATAGAAAACATGTCAGATTTTAGATTTATGGTTCAACTGTGTTTTAACATCTAGTTGACATTCAAATACTGAATTATACTGACTGCAATAGCTAATGTACAATACATATAATGCATTCACACCATTTCCATGAAATTAAGAAAAAGTTGGTACATTGTTTCAAAAATATTTGTTTGAAAAGCACTTAATTTTTGGACTAGGTTAATAGAAACAATTGTATATTATCATGAGCATGAAATTTAAGTGCTCTAGTTACTATTTTTTTATCACTTCTGACAAGAAGAAAAAGCAGTCAGTATTTCCACAGCATAAATAATATTTGTCCTGTCAGAAAAATGAGTACAACACATTTTAATGCTTATGTTTGTGTAACATCATAAGTACAAAGAAGTGAGAAAAGCTATTTTTAAAAATATAACATGTAGTCACATGTTCATATTCATGCAGTACTTTTCAGACTTAAATCTTCTTGAAGGTCAGCATTGTCTTGTAAAGTCAATGATTTCTACAGCAGAGGGAAAGTAAAATACTTATACACAAAATGCAAATATAAAACACTCTTGTGTTTGATATAGACAAAAACTGAAAAGCTCACAGTACTGTATTAGGAACGAATTGTTTTTCAATGTGCAAAAGCTAACAAATATGTCAGTTGCAAAATATGGACACATGAATGACCTCCTTTTTGGTGTCTAATCTGAAAAAAACATTAACCCCTTAGTGACATGACTTTTTTGGCTTGTTTGCTGCTTTGTGACATGCGCTGTTTTACATTTCTTCGGTGTTTGTGTTTTGCTTTCATTTATTTCTTTCTCATTATAACTATACATTATTTTTATCGGCATAAGAAGGACTTTCTTTTGATACCATTATTTTGATAATAGCATATCATTTTACATAAAAACATAATAAAATATCAAAAAATGTAATTTTTTTCTGACTTTTATTTGAAAAATCATGTACTCATCTACAAAAGACAACAAAAAAAACACACTGCTAAATAGTTTCTAATATTTGTCCTCAATTCAGAAATAGCTCATGTCTTATGTTTTTGTGCTTTTTTTATTCAAGTTACAGGGCAGGAACTATAAGTGGTGCAAAACTATTTCAAATCCTTTTTTTTTCTTCATAATTAGTGATAGTGACATTGTGACACTGATATCTGAACTAAATCCATAAATGACCCCTGACATGTACATATTTTTCAAAATTATACAAGTCAGGGCATTAAAATGGGGTATTTCAACACTTTTCATGTAGCCATTTTACCACCAACCTTTGCCAAAGTTTGCAGCAAAAAAAAATTCAGGTAAACATTTCCTGAAAATGTGAAGGGTTACGAGATAACACCTCAATATCTGCTCACCACCATCTCCTGAGTACAGGGATACAACCCATGCATATGTTTGTCAGCTTGTTTGGGGGTTAAAAGACCACATTTGAGAGGTGCGATCTTTGGTTTTCCATCTTGGAATTTTGACATGAAGAAAACTTGCGCCAATGTCCCACCTGGGACATTTTACAGCCAGCTATTTTACCCCTCAAACCATATATTATTGAAAACTAGACACCCTAGGGTATTTCAAACGGTGGTATTTTAACACTTTCCATGCACTAATTCTACCACCAGCCTACGTCAAATTTGTGGGTAGTAATTTTGTTTTTCACATACATTGTATTTCATGTAAGGATCTACAGATCCTGTTATGTGTCACTGCAAAACAACACCTCAGTATGTGTTCAGTTGCATCTCCTAAATACAGGGATATCACCCATGCATAGGTTTGTTGGTTTGTCCCACCTGAAGTTTTCAAACGCACTCAGCCTGCTCCCATGTTCCATTTGGGACACATTTGAAGCCAGATAATGTATTTTACCGTATCAAACCATTTATTTTTGGAAAAACATCCTAAGGTATTTCAAACGGTGGTATTTTAACACTTTACATGTAATAATTCAACCAACAACCTTTGTCAAAGTTTTGGTTAGTAATTTGTTTGAGTTTTGTTTCCACATACATTGTACTTTAGGCATGAATTCACAGATTCTGGTATATGTCACTGCCAATACCCCAATATGTGTTTAGCAACATCTCCTGAGTAGAGCGATACCATCCATGTTGTGTTTTTGGGGGGTTAAAAGGCCCCATTTGTGAGGTGCGCATCTCAGTGTTCCAACTTGGACTTTTGACATGAAGTCAACCTGCATCCATATACTATTTGGGATATATCTCTGAAGCCAATCAAACCATATATTTTTAAAAACTAGACACCCATGACTCCTTGTTGCAAGGGCTCAGCAGCCACTGAAAGCTGACCAGGGTGACAATCGAACACTGAGTAAGCGGCCTAAGAATCAATGCCTAAGCAGTGATCTACGGCAAAGAAAGGGTCAATAGCTCTTAGAAGAGCCTATGTAGTACTTTAATACATCACAATACAAAGAAATTAATTCCTAAAAAAATGCAAACAGCAAAAAAGTGTTGCTGTCCGAGATTACTGCTTATACAGTGATCAATAGCAGGGAGGGGGTTACTACACATGGAATGGCTTTGATAAAACCTGACAATTTAAAAAAAAAAATGTTATCTTAACACTAATACTGATCTGTCTCTATCCCTCACAAAAATGTAATTGAGGCATGGGAGGCAGATCCAAATTGGTCAGATCAATATTCACAAATATTAATCTAACCAGGAAAATGGTGATGCTCATCTGAACAATCAAAAAACCGCCTTTGACATAATTTGTTGTTATTGATCGAAATACATGTGCTCAGACAGCTTAAAAAAAATCACAAATCTTTTTACTTTGCACGTAAAGTGGGTATAAAAACAATTTGCAGACAGATGAAAATTGCTTTGGCATCAATATCATTGCGTAAGCATTGATCTGTGGCAAGGAGGGGGTTAATAGCTCTAAGAAGAGCCTTTTTAGTACTGTAATAAATTACAGTGCAACAAAATTAACCCCTAAAAATGCACAAAAAGCAAAAAATTTGCTGATATGCAAGATCACTGCTTATGCATAATCAGTGGCAGGAAAGGGGTTAATCGAAGGGAATGGCTTTTATAAAAGCCATTGGGTCTCTTTTTTTTATTGTTTAATTTTCATTTTGTTACTTTATTTTAACTTTTTTTTTTTTTTCACATTGATCTGTCTCTCTCCCTCACTTAAAAAGGTGAGGAGAGGGAGGCATATCCAAAGTGGTCAGATCAATATTTTACAAATATTGATCTGACCAGGCAGTGGGGATGTTCATCTGAACATCACCGCTGCCTTACAGTCTGCCTGGTAGTCACAGATTGCCACTGAGAGGAGGCAATCGTGTGACAGCCTCCAGAGCACAGGAAACAGCTACTTCCTGCTTCCTGTGCTCTTGCCCTTAGAAGGTCAGTGCCATCTTGGTCACACAGTGACCAAGATCATGAATTGTTTTAGTGTTGGTGACTGCCTCAATTTGTGAGGCATGCCAGGAACACTTGCAATAAATTTGCTTCCTATGCTCGTTTTCACTACTGATTGTTTTAAAGTCACTGCATCTTTAAAAGTGGCATTTTTTTTTTCTTTTTTTTCTTATTAATTTTAATACAGGGAGTGCAGAATTATTAGGCAAATGAGTATTTTGACCACATCATCCTCTTTATGCATGTTGTCTTACTCCAAGCTGTATAGGCTCGAAAGCCTACTACCAATTAAGCATATTAGGTGATGTGCATCTCTGTAATGAGAAGGGGTGTGGTCTAATGACATCAACACCCTATATCAGGTGTGCATAATTATTAGGCAACTTCCTTTCCTTTGGCAAAATGGGTCAAAAGAAGGACTTGACAGGCTCAGAAAAGTCAAAAATAGTGAGATATCTTGCAGAGGGATGCAGCACTCTTAAAATTGCAAAGCTTCTGAAGCGTGATCATCAAACAATCAAGCGTTTCATTCAAAATAGTCAACAGGGTCACAAGAAGCGTGTGGAAAAACCAAGGCGCAAAATAACTGCCCATGAACTGAGAAAAGTCAAGCGTGCAGCTGCCACGATGCCACTTGCCACCAGTTTGGCCATATTTCAGAGCTGCAATATCACTGGATTGCCCAAAAGCACAAGGTGTGCAATACTCAGAGACATGGCCAAGGTAAGAAAGGCTGAAAGATGACCACCACTGAACAAGACACACAAGCTGAAACGTCAAGACTGGGCCAAGAAATATCTCAAGACTGATTTTTCTAAGGTTTTATGGACTGATGAAATGAGAGTGAGTCTTGATGGACCAGATGGATGGGCCCGTGGCTGGATTGGTAAAGGGCAGAGAGCTCCAGTCCGACTCAGACGCCATAATTATGCACAGTAATAGTCACCTGCACACACAGATATCCCCCTAAAATATCTAAAACTAAAAACAAACTAAAAACTACTTCCAAAAATATTCAGCTTTGATATTAATGAGTTTTTTGGGTTCATTGAGAACATGGTTGTTGTTCAATAATAAAATTAATCCTCAAAAATACAACTTGCCTAATAATTCTGCACTCCCTGTATATTACAAAAAGTACAAAAGACAACATAAATACACTGGGCAAGGTAGACAGACATATGAGATATACATATATACATAAATAATCAATAGAATATTTTAAAGTGACCATACAGTATTAAAAACTAGTATTGAAGGTAGCTTAGTTAGGTCTCCAGTTTCATGCAACAATGTCCCATATGTTTCAATCCATCTAGCTGCCCTAGACAGTACAAACACTATTGACATGCGAGGGAGCACATACATAAGGGCCCAGCCATTTTACAGTTTACACGTTTACACACCTGAGAGAGGGAATCCACCGCAGCCTGGCCAACTCACCCCCCCCCCCTTTTTTATGTCCAGCTCTTAGCGTTATTAAATTTGTCCGTACAGTCTAGCCATCTCTGTGCTGTTTTTGTCTGAGAATCAGAGGCATAGGAAAGAGCTATTTCCAATTTAATCTGAAAACCCAATTGGTTCTCAAAATGTCTTATTTCAGGATTTCTAGTTTGCTTCCAATCTCTAGCTATTATCTTTTTTGCCGCTATTAGGGTATGTACTACTAAAGTTGTTTGTGATTTGGTCAGCTTTGGCCATCCAAAATGTAGCAACAGTGAATGTGGATCATTGGGGATAGCAATGCTGTCCAGCTGTTTCAAAAAAGCCAGAACCTTATTCCAATAGGTTCTTATTTTGTTGCATCCCCACCGTATATGGATAAAAGTACCTTCCGTCTGGTGGCATCGCCAACATATTCCAGTGGTGTGAGGATACATTACCGCTAATCTAACCGGAACAAGATACCATTTGTTTAGAATTTTATAGTGCATTTCCAAGAGGGACAGATCATGAACTTCTCTCAGTACTCCTCCAATGGAGTTTCTCCAATCTTGCATTGTAATATTAAATCCTGTATCTTTTTCCCACTTTTTGATGATTGGGAAATCCGTTGGGTTCTGTAGCAATCTAACTAATTCCAAACATTTAGAGTATAGTTTTTTATTACTTTCAGTTGTTATTAATTTTATAAGTTTAACCAAGTATGGAGTATTTGCTTCCTGTACATGTTTTTGTAGATAGCTTTTTAGTCTTAAGTAACAAAAAAACATTTGGATTGAGTATGTTATACTTTTTGATTAAGTCCGGGGAGTGTCATGATTTGGCCCCCTCCAAAAAAGTACTCTATATTATACACACCGGTGTTTGTCCATTCCCTTAATGAGAGATCCTGCATGAGAATCTCCAATAGACTTATTGGTTGTATTTTAAATATTTTGTTGTTTATTTAAATTGGTTTTTTTTAGAGAGATCCAGCTTGGTAAAATGCTATCTATAACTGAACTTTTGTTTTTTTGTGTATTTCAAAAGTTTGTTGTCTTTTGTAGACCAGATTATTGTTGTCAAAACTTTTGTACCCAGTAATTGTAATTCTATTTGGTACCATGTCTCTTGTCTAGCCGATACCGCCTGGGTTCTAACTAGATGGTGTAACATACTAGCGTCATATAGTTGTTTAATCAGGGGGAAGCCCATGCCTCCTTCTTTTGTCCTCATACCCAGTACCCTAGTGCTAATCCTGGGAACCTTCCCTTTCCATACAAAATTGCAGAGGTTTTGGTGTATCATATCCAACCAGACTTGTGGTATTTTTAAAGGAACCATACGAAACATATAGATCCACTTGGGCATTAGGTATGATGAAATAGCATTAATCCAACCCCACTAAGTTAATTTAGTCTGTCTCCATTTTTTTTAATAGTTTGTTGGTGATAGTCATTAAATGCGAGAAGTTTATTTCCATAATATTCTCAATTTTGTTGGGTATCTTGATGCCCAAGTAGTCAAACGCCTTCGTCCTCATATCAAGCGGATATTTTTCTCTAATGTTTTTTATGGTGTTTAGATCAATATGTAGAGCCTGCGCCGTTGTTTTATTCCAATTGATCTTATATTTGGAAATGGCGCTATATTGCTCGATGTCGCTCATAAAGTGCGGAAGAGAGGTGAGTGGCTTTGTAATGAAAACAACGACATCGTCGGCGTATAAGGCCAGTTTAGTTTCCTTATTATTGAATTGCAAGCCAGTAATGCTGTTGTTCTGTCTTAGTCTAGTAGCCAGCGGTTCCAGGGATAATACATATAACAAGGGCGACAATGGACAGCCCTGTCAAGTTCCATTGTGTAGGTCAAACCAGTCAGAGCATATACCTGCCCCGACTACTCTGGCGCTAGGAGACTGATAGAGAGCAAGAATCGCGGAGAATATCCATCCTTTAAATCCAAATACTATTAATGTTTCCCTCTTATAGCCCCACCCGACCCTGTCCTCTGAGGACTGCTTTATAGGCGCACCATCTTATTGCAGCAGAGGTCTGTGTAGGTCCATTTTCCTGAAAAAAGAGAGTGGACATTTGGGATATATAATCTCTATGTGCTTGCTTATATAGAAGGGAATCGTCCAATCGCCAAGTGGTAATTGGATGTCTATCTGCATCTCCTTTTATGTCCATTACTATCATGCTGTGATCCGACCATGTCATTTCTTTTATATTGATAGATTTTAAATTCTTTACAGCATTGCTATCCCCAAGGATCAAATCAATTCTAGAATGTTTGAGAAATGGGTGTAATCTCTTTCTTTAGGGTGAGAAATTATCCACAGGTCATACAAAGCATACCCGTGAAGCAGGTTCTCAAGAGCCCTAGCCTTTCTAATTAAATTTTTATTGACTTTTTTGTTTTTTGGGATCTTTTTGTCCATATTTTGATCTATAACACAATTGAAGTCTCCTGCAATAATAGTCGTTCCTTCTTTTATCCTATCTAGTTTATGGAGAATTTTAGCTAGTACTGAGATTGGATCTGTATTGGGGAGGTATATATTAACCAGAGTGTATTTCACCTCTTCTATCTTTCCAATCCAGATTAAATATCACCCATTTATATCTTGTTCCAGATACTTAAGTTCTAGTTTTATGGTGTTTGATCCTATCTTTAGCTCTTGTCTGTCTTCTTTGTGTATTCATGCACTTTCACATGTTTGACAACTATTAAATGGACAGTCTAGTTCCCAAACTCACTTTGGTGCACGTTGAAGACTACTGCTTGTATAAGCACAGGCTTTTTTTCCCAGTGTGATTTGATGCAGGCCTTCTGCATGAATCACATTTTTAAATATTTGACTCAAGTGATTACTCAGGTGCGACAGCACTGATTATATCCACACTGAGGATATAAAGTTGTGTTTCATTTAGTCACTTCCTGTGCTCCTTGAATTGAATACTATACATGCACTAGATAGTCCCATGCATATGCACTAGATAGTCCCTTTAAGTTTGTAGTTTTTTAACCCCTTAGTGACAAGACATTTTCACCTTGACTTTCCCTTGGGAACTAGTCTCTATTTACCTGCTACCTATTAAGGCCTGTCTGATTGCTTTGCATTCTCCTACCTATTGACCTTGGCTTGCCAGACTACGTTTCTACTGTTTGGACCAGCCTCTCAGTTCTGCTAAAGACCAGATTGTCACTTAAAGCTCAGAGAATTCAACCACCTGGGTAACCACTGGCTGCTTCTGCAGAAGAATTTGCTGATCTGGATGCTGGATTCTGCTGCTAACATCAATATCATTACACATAGCTTTCATTTGCGAGACTTTAGTTACTGTTATTTGTCAATGGATCCAGGGAACAGGTTATTTTAAGAATACAGCATGTGGATTACACTCTAGAAATTATCTATCTTCAGGGGATGGAGTTATTTTAGGTCAAGTCTACCTAAAAGGCCATTATGGAGAACAATGTTTGTAGGCTTGCTATCTAGAGAGAGTGGGAAATAAGAGATACATGAGGTGTTAGAAAGGGCTGAGGAGAAAAAAGGTAGTGGTTCTCTCACACCAATAAGTGAACAGCCAATTGAACTGCAAAAAATTAGGCATTAACGGCAAAGCTGGAAAGATAGGTAAGGTATGTAGTCAAGGCACAAAGAGTGCTGTGTTTTTCTAGTGCTTAATTGTAAGATTAATTCTAGCTTTATCGTGGATAAACACGTTTATGCTGCAGTTATGGTTGCCACCTTTTCTTCAGAAAAATACCAGCCATACTATTACCTCCATAGCCTTAATACTAGCATCAAGACATTTGTTTTTACCAGCCTTCTGGTAAAATACTCACCAGGTGGCAACCCTAGCTGCAGTACAATGAATTAAGGACTGATGGCATAAAACCTTGTTTTAAAAGATCTCATCTACCATCTTTTATTGTTCATACTCTCATTTACAAATAATTTTTTAGTGTTTATAGTAACATAGTAACACATTTAAATAAAAAAAATGATTGTAATATAAAACAATGACCGCAGCATGTCATTGCATTATCTGAACTGAAAATTTTCTGCAAATATAGCATGCATTTGTATTATTCATTAATTGTAAAAAAATGAAAAAATCACAAATTAATATTTTTTTTAGCCATGTAACTATTTCCCATTTGTCACATTGTGAATATACATGTTAAAAAAATAAATTCCTATAATCAATTTGTTTTTCAAATATAGCATAAGCATCATATTTTTAATGTACTTTTTGAACATAAAATGTTTAATTCTCAAATAATAATATATGGAGAACTGAAATACCTATAATTCAGCAGTAATCTCCAGAGCATAGGAATAGAGAGACTCCTATGCTTTCAAATTCCCCTGAACAGAATATTCCTGCACTTTAGGCACAAATTTGGGTAAGCTTGCTGCAAAAGATCAAAATTGGCTACAGAATAGCCGAATTGTGTATTTTTACTTTCTTTCCTGATTTAGGCTGATTCAGCATTAATTCAGGGCTACAAGAGTAAGTCTCATTCTGTTTTCAGTTTTTTCATCTCAGAAGATAGAATTGTTTGAAGGCAAAAATGGAATTATCAGTTTAAACATAATCCCAAAGAGTGCTGCACAATAATGAAGTGGATATTTATACTAACAAACTGGAAGACATTAATTTCAGAAACATGGAAGAAAGCACGAAAATGAACCAAAAATGTACAAATCTAATATTATTGTTCAGATCCCACAGGGAATGAACTCACAATAACATAGCCCTTATATTGGCTCTAGTAAA
This sequence comes from Pelodytes ibericus, assembly GCA_036172795.1. Taxonomy (NCBI): domain Eukaryota; kingdom Metazoa; phylum Chordata; class Amphibia; order Anura; family Pelodytidae; genus Pelodytes; species Pelodytes ibericus. The sequence continues at coordinate 219,472,571 of CM069857.1, read as the reverse complement.
AACATGTTGGGAGATTATAGTCTCCACCATTGAGACTTAAGCTTCTAAAAGACTCCGCTCCAAAGTATGGATACCACTTTCTCAGATGACAGGTATAATGATAATCGAACTCCAACTAACAATGGCTAAAGTTTAAACATTCAATTGGATTCTGTGTTAATTGCTTGACCTTTAAGTGAGAATTGTCACTTCTAAAAAGCTCGGAAAATGCTAAGCAACTATAAAGAAAAAGAAAAGAGTTACATTTTGGAAAACACTTGGTGAGTTTTTAATGTTTCAGTGTACACAGTGACAGAAGTTGGCTAAACCAAAATGTCATATTGTGTTCACTGAACTGGACAACTTGGGAGAGCTGTAGAAGCGTTTTGAAGTAACATTTGTCAGAGTTTGAGATTCCAGGACAAACAGCTAGGTTTTGATCGGGCATTGGAAATAGTTGGACTTTTGAAAGTCTTAGTGAATGTGTAGATGTAGACATGTTGGAAGATTTAGCAGTAAGAATTTTAGTTGCAAGGTATGGTTTAGATTCAAGGACACAGAAGGTACTACTCAGTGTGCACTAATCCATTTCAAATTTTTATTTGGATCAGTCATAATAGCCTAATCAAAGGGATCCCGGAAATGTGGCTACTAAATACCCATGATTTCAGCTCCAAATTGGCTGTTTGGGCCATTCAGAAACTAAGGCCAATGTATCATGACCAGTTTGCAATAAAAAATATAGCTTTTGACCACCCAATATGCCCTGGTCACCCCTGGGGTATGCTGAGGGGAGCCCAGACTCCAAGAAAAAATAAATATTTCACCCCCATAGTCTGAGGCTGCTGATGGTTCTGTTGACTCAGTAAAAGAAATAAAGTGTCCCCTGTGTCAGGGGGCCACCAAAATGACCCAGACTCAATACAAATAAATAATCAACCTACCTACCCCACCCACCTCTACCATGCACAGGTAAATTTCCCACCTCTACCATGCCAAGCAGAATGTTTTACCTAAAAATTACCATTTGGCTGCATGGGGGTGGTTAATGAAAATCACTGCCCATCCCCCGTGGTATCCAAAGGATACCCAGTGAATTAAATAATCACCTGTTCTTGAAATCCAGTGCCAAATCTGCAATACCTTTGAGTTATCATCTTCAGCCCAGGGAAAGGGGCCACCCGAAAAATAAAAATGTATCCAACTATCCTAAAGAAATCTCACCTGAAAGAAACAAGTTTCAAGCCCCTCTCCTACACATCAATCCTCAGTGGAGTGTGTCTGCCAGTCAGAAGCCTTCAATACCAGTTTTATTATTGGTTTTATTTGTATGGATTTCATGTCGATCTATCCAAAGTTTCCAATAATTTGTTTTCAGAACAGCTCAAACATCCAATTCATAGCTGAAATCATGTATATCCAGTAGCAGCATAGGGGATCCATTCTATTTGGCCATTATGTCTGATCTAAATTAAATTCCGAATGGAGTCTTGAGATGAAGATTTCTAGATTTGCCCATGCCCAAGGTACAATTTAATAGTCGAAATTAAATCTTCATCTCACATCTCTATTAGTGACAAACGGCTGCTCATGATCTTAGTGCTGTTTCAGCTAATCTGTGTTCTTTGTTGTCTATTCACTAAAAAGTGAGTTCTAGGTGAAACGAACATTTAAACTCATCAGTAAGCTATACATAATGCAGGGATGTTTGCTTAGTGCGAGGAACTCACAATGCACAATGTATAGTTAAAATGGAGAGATGAAATGTCGATCTAACCTCAACCCACCTGCAACTCATGTTTTAGTTAATAGACCCCTTTATTTGTTTCAGATACAATATGCTGATCCCAACTTGTCCAAATACTGACTCTTTCCCTTTCCCTTTGATTGTATCAGAGATTCGTACCTGCCTCCTGAGGATTAATACTGGTTGCAATATATCCACCCGTGCACTGTTTGCCTATAGATATCAATATCCCATCTCATAACCTTGTTTAATATATGGTGACATTTGTTTGTGTTTCATGCTAACAACGCTATAAAAAGACACTCCGCAGGTCCTGGATCTTTGTCTTCCAATTCACTTCTTAATTATCAATGCATCTACATTACTGACACCAACAGAACCAGATGACAGAATGTAAATCTTCTTAGGTCTTTTTATAGTATTATACACATTAAACTATGCAGACTTTTCATGCAGATAGAAAGCACTAAACTCAGACCAATCTAATTAGCCTTACAGCATTGTCTCTTGAGAAGAGGTTACATTTACCCTTGCATTATTTATATATTTTGGGCCTTTACGTTTTAGCAATATAGTTAGACTCTGTTTGAACTCTGAATGCATGGTAATTTCACAGGCTCATACTGAGTTTAATTCAATTTCATTTATCTAGCTTACTAGCATTGTACAAATGCCCTAATGTAACCACATACTGTCATTAACCTGTCTATATAATGGGTGGACAGATGCTATAAATAATACAAAATAACATTTATTCTGTGCTTACGATGAGCTGCTGCTTAACAAACTATATTAATGTGTTGTATTATATGTAGCATGTCCATTCATTAACATTTAAATAAACTATTAGAGTTCCTTGGTGAAATGTGGTACCAATCTTGCACAGAAGTTTCTAATGTGCTTTGCTAATGATTAAATTCAAGTCAAATTTACGGAGAATTGGTGTTCTCTGAAAGCAAAACAAAAGTATTAAGATGGAGAACTGCAACATGTTTTTATTTGGCCATCGTTACTGTGAAGAATTCCTAATCTGGCACAAGAGAGAGAAAAAACGGTTAGTCAATTAAGTGACTGAATTAATATACAAATAAAACATGGAAGCAGAATGGGGTTACAATGAAATACTCCAATCGACACGGCATTAAAGGGAGTCTGTCACCTAAACACTGTTTATACTTGGAGAATAAAAAATGTCAAAGCTGATCGATGCATTGTGCTGGCAGAATTGCATGCAAATGCAAACATTAAGAGAAAAACAGGCATGTAAAACCAGTTATGTGTATATTTTTAAATACATTGCTACTTTTTCCTAATTGATATATTACATGAGATCATTGTGTTATAAACAGGAGATTTCATTCTTTGTAGATATTCATTAAAACATAGACCAAGTTTATTAATCCCTGCTGTTTCAGATTCAGACCTGGATTACAGCCTCTGCAAATCTTTATTTTTATAGCTTTACAAATCTTCAAGCTTCAACTTTAAACAGACAATAAAGATGATAAGACTAATAAAAAGGCGCTATAATTGTTTAACCATTTGGATTTCTGTAAAAAAATAAAAATGCTAGGATTTTTTTTGTTTTACAGGCATGCAATCATAACTTTAATTTTACATGCAGTCCAATTATCGCTATCTAACATAGTAACATAGTAACATAGTAATTTAGGTTGAAAAAAGACACAAGTCCATCAAGTTCAACCCTTCTACCTATCATTACAGCTTTTGATCCAAAAGAAGGCAAAAAACCCCTAAGGAAGCTATTTCGAATTTTGCCTCCTGGGGGAAAAAATTCCTTCTTGACTCCAAGAGGCAATCAGATTTCTCCTTGGATCAATAAGCTCTTTTATTAATGCTTATTCTATTATTAATAGCCCTGTATGTTCTGCTTTCCTAAAAAAACATCCAAACCATTTTTAAATGCATCTATTGTGGTTGCTAGCACTACCTCTCTTGGCAGTGAGTTCCATAACTTTATTGTCCTAACCGTAAAGAATCCCTTCCTTTGCTGTCTATGAAATCTTTGCTCTTCCAGTCTGAGGGGGTGACCTCTTGTTCTTTGTACCTTTCTGTTAATGAACAGGTCACTGGAGAGCTCTTTATATTGGCCCTGCAAATATTTATATAATGTTATCATATCCCCTCTGAGACGCCTTTTTTCTAACGTATATAAATTCAATTTTTTAAGTCTCTCTTCATAACTAAGATCCTCCAAACCCCTTATTAATTTTGTAGCTCTCCTTTGCACTTTTTCTAGTTCCTTAATATCCTTTTTAAGGACTGGTGCCCAGAACTGTACTGCATATTCAAGGTGAGGTCTTACCATTGATTTGTAAAGAGGCAAGATGATATCCTCCTCCCGTGAATCTATACCTCGTTTTATACATGCCAATATCTTATTGGCCCTTGCAGCTGCTGACTGGCATTGGGCACTGTTGCCAAGTTTGTTGTCTATAATTATTCCTAAATCCTTTTCATTAGTAGTTTTTCCCAGGGAAAAACCATTTAACGTATATGTTGCTTTGTTATTATTTTTCCCATAATGCATAACTTTACATTTGTCTATATTGAACCTCATTTGCCACTTTACTGCCCAGTCCCCCACTCTGTCCAAATCTTCCTGTAAAAGAAAAAACATCAAGATTAGTCTTTATTGCCTTACCTAATTTAGTGTCGTCCGCAAACACGGAGACATGGCTCTCAGCACAATGTGGCAGATCATTAATAAACAAATTAAAAAGAAGAGGGCCCAAAACAGACCCCTGAGGTACTCCGCTTAATACCCTTGTCCAATTTGAGAATTTTCCATTTACAACAACCCTTTGTGTTCTATCTTTTAGCCAATTTTCAATCCACATACACACATTTGCCCCCAAACCTATTTCTCTCAATTTGTAGAGTAACCTTTTGTGTGGAACTGTATCAAATGCTTTCGCAAAATCCAAATAGATCACATCAACTGCCACACCTAGATCTATATTTTTACTGACTTCTTCATAGAATGTTATTAAGTTTGTTTGACAAGACCTGTCTTTCACAAAACCATGTTGACTTTTACTAATTATATTCTGGTTCAAGATGTATTCTTGAGTGTATACCTTTAGCAATCCTTCAAATAGTTTCCCCACTACAGATGTCAAGCTCACTGGCCTATAATTACCTGGCAGAGATTTTGATCCCTTTTTAAATATTGGAATGACATCCGCCTTTCGCCAGTCTGTTGGCACTGTACCTGAACTGAATGAATCCCTAAAGATCATGAATAGTGGCCTGGCCAGAATTATGCTTAACTCTCTAAGTACCCTTGGGTGTATACCATCTGGTCCTGGGGCCTTGTCTATCTTAACAGAGTGTAATTGCTTAAGCACTTTTTCCTGTGTCAGCCAATCCCATGTTTGCGGCGAATGTCCCATAACTTCCTGTAGCAGGGGCTCGTCCATCTGCTCTTCCTTAGTATAAACAGAAGAAAAAAAAGTATTTAAAATGTCTGCTTTCTCTCTGTCCTCACTTACCAAATTTCCCATTTGGGATAACAAGGGCCCAACATTTTCCCTCTTTAGCTTTTTTCCATTTATATATTTATAAAACATTTTGGGGTTAGTTTTACTCTCCTTGGCAACCCTTTTCTCATTTTCCAATTTAGCCATTTTAATTGCCTTTTTGCAGGCTTTGTTGGCCTCTTTGTACTCTATAAATGATAATGCTGATCCCGTGTTTTTATAATGTTTGAATGCCATTTTCTTGTTTTGTACTTCCTGTTTCACGTTACCTGTAAGCCACATTGGTTTCGATTTGTGTCTTTTGCATTTGTTTCCCAAAGGTATATATTGGGATGTGTACTTTTGTAATGTGTGCTTAAAGGCATTCCACTTGTCTTCTGTGTTTAGTCCAGAAAACAATCGTTCCCAGTCTAAATGTTCAATCGATGCCCTTAGTCCATCAAAGTTAGCCCTTCTAAAATTAAGTGTTTTGGTGGCGTATTTACCAATTTGCTTTTTTGCATTAATCTCAAATGAGACCATATTATGGTCACTATTCCCCAAGTGTTCTCTTATTTGGATGTTTGAGATAAGCTCCTCATTGTTTGTTATTACCAAATCCAGACAGGCATCCATTCTAGTTGGGGTGTCTACTAATTGTGCCATAAATTTGTTATTAAGCAGGTCCAGAAACTTGCTGCCCCTAGCTGAACTAGTTGTGCCACACTTCCAATCTATATCTGGGTAATTAAAATCTGCCATGATTAGAACTTCATTCATATTTGCAGCCTTTTCAATTTGTAATAAAAGCTGATCTTCTCCATCAATGCTAATATTTGGTGGCTTGTAGCATACACCTACAAGTAATGTGCGATTCTTTTTAGCGTCTAAGCTAATCTCCACCCACAGTGTCTCCACATCAGTTCCAGTTACATCATGTACACCTTCTTTAATACTGGGATTTAATTTAGGATTTACATACAGACAAATCCCTCCCCCTTTTCTATTTACTCTGTCCTTTCTAAAAAGTGAGTAACCTTGTAAATTAACTGACCAGTCGTGGGTCTCATCCCACCACGTTTCTGTGATTCCGATTAAATCATACTGTTCAGCACTTACCAGTATCTCCAGCTCACCCATTTTGTTTGTCAAGCTTCTTGCATTTGCTAAAAGACATTTGAGATTACTACCCATTTTCTGTTTAGTTGACAAACACTTAATGTGTGCAGGTTTAATTATATGGACCTCCCTTTGGTCTATGTTAACCCCACCACTGCTTTCCTCCTCTCCCATAGCTAGACCCACCTTCCAATCTACCCTAGCTACCATTGCTTCTTTTTGATCTTGACCCTCCCCCCCAGAGCTTAGTTTAAAAGCTCATCTAATCCTCTAGCCATCCTCGCCCCTAATACTGCAGCCCCCTCATCATTGAGGTGCAGCCCATCCCGTCCAAAGAGTCTGTAGCCGACTGCAAAGTCTGCCCAGTGCTCCAAGAACCCAAATCCCTCTTGCTTGCACCACCTTCGCAACCACGCATTAATCTCCCTAAGCTCCCGCTGTCTCCCTGACGTAGCGCGTGGTACTGGTAATATTTCCGAGAATATTACCTTGGAGGTCCTTTCCTTTAGCTTCTTTCCTAGTTCCCTAAAATCATTTTTAAGGACCCCCCACCTACCATTTACTTTGTCATTAGTACCAATGTGTACTATGACCGCTGGATCATGCCCAGCCCCTCCCAATAATCTGCCTACCCGTTCCGCAACATGCCGAACCCGAGCACCCGGGAGACAACATACAGTTCGGCATTCGGGGTCCTGGCGACAGATTACCCTATCTACCTTCCTAATAATAGAATCCCCTACCACCACAACCTGTCTAGCCTTCCTAGTGTCCTGGCTCCCAACTGTGCTGGAGAGGCTACTCACCTGGCTGCTAGGAGAGTCCGCCTGCCCCAGAAATGCCTCTTCTGAGCTAATCCCCCCAGCATCCTCACACAAGCTGGCAAACATGTTGGGGTGAACCAGCTCAGAACAAGCCTCCCTAGCTCTCCGACCCCTACTGCCCCTTACACAACTAACCCAGCTCTCTGCCCTAGAATACTTCCCCTCCATCATCACCCTCCTCTACACTGGCCCCAGCCAATGCCTGCTCCGTGAGCAGTAAACTCCGCTCCATGTTGCTTATGTCCCTAAGTGTTGCCAGTTGCCTCTTTAGATCTAATATTATATTTTCCAAAGCAGCAACCTGCTCACATCTGCAGCAGTGGTATGGACCCTGGGGAACTTGCTCCAAGACCGCATACATGCTGCAAGACATGCACTTAGTGGCATTGTCCAACATGCTCTCTAGTGTGAACCACAAAATTAAAAATAGAATAAAAAAATAAAAGATTTATACTTTACCCTCCTTCTTTCCTTTTACCTCCTTCTTTGCTTCTAACTCCCACACTTAAGAAGCTTTTTTCACTTTAGAAGCTGCTCCCTTGTATTCGCCTGGCTCACTATTCGCCTGCTCCTTCCAGTTAAATGGCCTTCAAAGTAAAGAGACTCCCAGAGAAGGTTAATTAACTGATTGCAAACAGCCTTGCAAACCTTTTCCCTCCAAACAGTTTTTTTTTTTTTTTCAACCAATCTTTATCAAAAATGCACACAAAATAAACAGTGCTCCCCTTGCAGTAAAAATCAAAATATACTTTCCTTCTTTGCTTCTAACTCCCACACTTAAGAAGCTTTTTTCACTTTAGAAGCTGCTCCCTTGTATTCGCCTGGCTCACTATTCGCCTGCTCCTTCCAGTTAAATGGCCTTCAAAGTAAAGAGACTCCCAGAGAAGGTTAATTAACTGATTGCAAACAGCCTTGCAAACCTTTTCCCTCCAAACAGTTTTTTTTTTTTTTTTCAACCAATCTATCAAAAATGCACACAAAATAAACAGTGCTCCCCTTGCAGTAAAAATCAAAATATACTTTCCTTCTTTGCTTCTAACTCCCACACTTAAGAAGCTTTTTTCACTTTAGAAGCTGCTCCCTTGTATTCGCCTGGCTCACTATTCGCCTGCTCCTTCCAGTTAAATGGCCTTCAAAGTAAAGAGACTCCCAGAGAAGGTTAATTAACTGATTGCAAACAGCCTTGCAAACCTTTTCCCTCCAAACAGTTTTTCTGCTAATTAAGTATCTCCATTTGACATGTTATAACAACAGGAGTAATACTGTTAATAATTGTTATAGTTCTGCAAACAATAGCAGAGCTTTGGTAAACAGCACTAAGATTTGAAATGAAATGTTAAATAAAATATGTGCTTTTTCATAACATTTCAACTTAGCGAGTTTCATGTTTATAAATCGAAATTTGTTATACTAGCCCATATTTTTCTAACTGTCTAGCACTAATTCTATTCGTATATCACATTTCTAATAAAAATGCTATTCAGAAAATGTATCATTTTATTATATTTCTCACTAAGTCAGATGTTTCACTATAATAGATATTTCAATCTAAGAAATGACAGAGCAGCAGAATGAAAATAAATGACAGTGCTATCTCCAAAGAGACAATGCATTACATCAGTATGTGCAAAATGGACAGACTTCTTGCCTATGACAAGTCAACTCTCAAAATGACACAAGCTGCAAGATTTGCTCAGCTCAGTTAGAGAGCTCTAAAATACGGGAATATGACAATTGGAAAAAAGTACAGATGACCAGAAAATACATTTAAAAATACACTTTTCACCTTGGCACACTAAACAGAAGAAATAGTGCAATTATCCAAGTCTGCTCAAGATTTCTAAAAGTTCTGTATAGATTCTGGTTTTAGAAAAGAAAATATGAGATATTTAAAAAAAAAATTGTGTTTCTAAACAGATTTCAAATTGCTATACATCTGTCATGTTGCAATATGATTAACATTTTGGAACTATTGTCATTAAATTGACTGAAAAAGAAAGTGTTCAATAACATTTTTATATTTTTTCTGATTAATGTCTAAAGGTACAAATTATTTCTACTATCTATTCTGCTCATATTTCTACTCACACATTCCTTTCAAGTGCCCCTGTTTAGGAGGAACAGTATCTAATCCCTCTGTCCCTCTTTCTTCCTTTGGTGTCCCTATTTTCTAAGAGCTCAGAATTTTATATGTGTATGATTGAATCATATGCCTTCACAGCATTAAAACTCATCATAAAGGGTCGACTCAATATACACTGATATGGCAGAAAAATTCAGATTTGCTAAATTTTCCGACTTTGCCTCAAAATCATAAATTTTTGCCGATCTTGAGCAGATTTTTAGACTTATTTGTACATGGGAGATTCAGCCATGCAGATGCCTTCTTATTTTCAAAAGAAATCGTGGCTCCACCAGTCAGGGATTTCATTCTACACCTGTCCTCCGGTGAGGACTGGTGGTAAAAGAAAGGGTGAAAGCCTTTTTTTTCTTTTTTGGATGATGAGATTTTATTTGATTAGGTGGATTATTCTTATTTTTGAATGGCCAAACATAAGGATCTAGGGCATCATGGATAGAGTGGGACATTAACAAAGATATATATTTTCTTGCAGAGCACACCGCCCTGGCACTCAAAGGTTTTTATTTTTTTTTCAGGTATTCAATGTGATGTGTCTTCCCCTAGGTCTCCATGGTGGGTATTTATTTTACATAATGGGTTAGGAGGCACTTGACCAGGTTGTAGATCCTGGAGAGGTCATGTTAGAAAATTTAAAAAAAAAACGCTCAAAACAATGGATTTAGTTGGGTGTAAGACTCAAATTGTACAGATGGTATGTAGATAAAGAGATTTAAATAAAATGCTTTATTTATAACATTTTTTTAAGGGGAATGTTTTGCAATAATGCCCTTTGAGTTTTCACTAAAAGGAGGAGGGAATTTACTCGGTCTCTAAAATTGGCCCCGAAAAAGTTTGGGTTTTAAATAACCTATAAATACCAAATAAATTATCAATAAAATTATCGATGAGACGATAACAAAAATGATAAAACATTTTGTGGAATTGGAGATCCCAAAAGAGTTTCAACTGGCTTTTTGATAGCTACGATCTCCCCCATCCCAAAACCTGGTAAAGACCCTAAATTCTTAAGCATCTACCACCTGATCTCCCTCATAAAACGTGATATAAAAACTTTTCAAAAATCCAAACAAATAGGCTAAGTCTGGCTATCCCAGTTCGGATACATCAGGATCAATCTGGGTTTACTGGGGGAAGATAAGTTCAGAAAATTATTATACATCATACAAGAGGTTGCATTTACTTGGTCTCTTAGGTTTTGAGTCTGGTCTTGCTTCAGGTGGACCTTGATTATTTTCTTTCCCTAGAGCCATCAACCCTCTCAATCCCTCTATATCTTTGCCACCAAACCCAATAATTCAGCCTCTTTTTTTCTCATTATTATGGTGATATTTATGTAATGCTAGTTTTCTAGTGAAAAGATGAATATCTTTCACCCACTCAAAACAAGCAAAGTGTGGGGATGTAACAAAAGAGAGGCCTTTAGATAGATTATTAATTTGGTCAGAGGTGAAAGAAAGATTGATAGTGGTAATAGGTTGAATATTTTTAGGACTTCATTGAGTGGTAACTGTTTGTACCTATCTGCCCACCATGTTTTAGTTTGTTGGCTGTATAGTTTATAGATGTTTTTAAAAGTGGCATCTATATCATGTTGTTCTAGACATAGTAGTGGGAGAGGATCAGTAGAGAAAACTTGTAGTGCCTCCTTTTCTAATGTATCCACTTTCAGTAACTGACTAAAATAATTTGACATGCTGATGTCGACACAATGAAAAATAGGTAACAATTATGTAAGACCTTAATAAAATATGGGTTCTTTACCCAAAAGGAAAGATACACCAAAAATAGTAGGAAGATAGGGCGCTATGGTATTGATGCCAAATTAGGTAATATATACAACCATTCATAGAGTCTACCCTTGGTCCCTAAAAAATATTTAGAGAAACACTGGGGAGGTGCTGTTAGAAAAACAGCCACTCACAACTAGGGATTTAGTTATGTGTAAGACTAAAATTGTAGTGATGGAATGTAGTTAAAGAGATTGAAATAAAATGCTTTAGTTGTTGAAATAAAGCCCTCCTAAAAGTTGCTAATGAAAGAAAATGTAAATAAAAAAAACACCATGAGATGATAACTTGAAAAACAACATTAATTAGAGTGTTTTTCTAAGGGAAATAAACACAATTATAAAGAAAAAACAAAAAAAAACAATAAAAGTATTGTTTTCAATTAGTTACAGCTCAGCAAGGTGTCTGGACAGTCCAGGTAACTCCAGTAGGGCATACTGAGTGTTGATTGTTGTCAGAACTCTTATTGATATCAGATAACACAAGCTAGTTGTTGCAAGAGTTTAGCAATAAAAGCAAGAGTGCTGACCTATACTGAATGTAATTGTGTTGCAGAGTACAGGAAGAGATACATTTCAGTAAACAAAAACAATTCAAAGTAGAAGTCTCAACTGCAATGGTTTATGTGTTCTTGTAGTTAGCCTCAAATTATATAGAGGGATCTGGGGACCTTTTGGGAACCAGAATCAAGGGGGGTATTTATTTTATCTGGGAGGCTCCAGAGGCACTTAGCAAGCCTCCAGACCCTGGAGATATTTATTTAATTACATTGGGTGGAATCTGGGGGCTTTATGGTTCCTTATGGGGGTAGCCAGGGTTACTTCCCCTGGCCCCAATGTATTATATTGGGGCTGGGAGCCATATTGCCAGCTATGGGCCCCAGTAATTAAAGGCTGGTAAGGACTATTTGCTCTGACCCCACATCTATATTATAGGGGCTCCATGGTGCTTATTTATTTAAATCATTTTAATTAATTACGTTTATTTTTAAGGAGGACTTTGGCTATTTTCGCTATAGTCAAAGTCATCCCTCCATATGTCTCTACCCTCTACCCTCCCCTCTCCTTAGAATTCCATGGGAAGGATAGAGGCTACTATTTTGGTAGAATCAGAACTCTGAAGGAGATTGGTTGCTGAAATTACGGCACAAAATCATCCACAATGGCTGATTTTCATTCCATTCCGGAAGCACTTCAGTGCTATCTGAGTAGCCCAAATTCAAGGGCTATTCGGATCACCAAAGTGATCAGACATGGTCTGAAACTCAGAGCTCCAATTTTGTCATGGAAAATCAGAGCTAACAGTTCATATATATTTGTGTTTTTATTTTCACAGAGTTTTTACCCATACCTTGATCTATAATACATAGAAAATTGTAATACTATAAAAAGTTTGTCAAATGTATTAAGTTTACTCTACAGAACGTATGTACTAAAACAAAAAGGAAGAGCTACTCTATGTGCTGAATATGGTGATACCATATGTTTAATCCAGAAATTAACTAGGGGGACAAATGTTTAATACAATTTCAAATATAACCCTTCAGTCCATCATGTGCATTCATAATAGTACATTGTTTTAGACTGAACTGAGTAAAATAATACACAATAACAAAATTGCACCACATTTATGCAAGACCTTTCAATTGTGATATGTATAAGTTAAACTTAGAAACTTACTTCATAATGTCAACGCAACTAAACTAAAACCATTTTAAAAAAAAATGTTATCCTTGTGGATTAACTAGGAATCATGTCTGGCATATTTACCTAATTTAATAAGATTACATTAAAATATGCAAATGCCTCACATTAGAAGTGGCAACTGAGTTATTGTATCAATTAAATTCAGCAAAGTCTCTTCAATGTCATTTCTTGTGGACACCTATGACAAACTTAATTTTCAATAAAACCCTTTTATTGCAAAATCAGTGCCACTTTTATTCTATCTAGAATGATTTTCCTATACCTTTTATGGCTGATATTCCCTCTTTTTTCTAATAATCACCTTTCTTTTCCATATTGAATTAAATAAGCAAAACTAAGCAAGTCTCAACTTAATTAGCACTAGAACCAATGTGAAGGTTACATTGGCTTCTCTATAAGTTGCATAAGAAGGATTTGTATTTGGATTGAACAGATTAATGTCCTTCTTCTGCTATTCTTCCTAACTGTACATCCACTTTCACATTTTCCTTAGCATTCTCATTCAGCTTAGTTGGCTGTCATAAACAAACCACTTGGAGCAACTGACGGTTGCTTGATCGACACAATTAAGTGGGTGCTTCACAAAAGGATCTCTCACACCTTTTTTAATGAACAAAACTGTGGGATATTTATTTCAAATAGAAGTTAATAGACGTTGTCATTTAAAAACACATTTTAAACAAAGAAATTTATTTTAAAATAAATGTGGGACGTATGTATGTGAAGATTTATTCATTTCATTGAAAACACAGTATCCCTTTTAGTATTTACTTTGATTAAGGAATTATATTTTGTTTGAAATTAAGTTTATTCTACCTGTTATAAGCTAGTGAAAAGTATAATACATATGCAAATGTATACATTTTTTTGACACACAGACAGACATCAAAAGAGATATTATACTGTGATTTGTTAGAGATCTGTGTGAAACTGCTGACTGTTATCAGTACATTCATCAGAATCTTTACCATTAAAAACATTTTATATTTCAGATTGGTTTTCAGCCCAGAATGGAGTTTTGGTTTTTGACTCTTCTGCAAAATCATTAGAAAAGTGCTATGTGTTCTCACTGAAGTCATTAGAAGAGAATTGTACTGCATTAAGTCCTGTGCTTTTCAATGTCAAGTTACAACAGTCTGGAAGAACTTGCACTTGTGATGGTCTCTATTTTTAGATGAATATGCTTATGTATGGTGACATCATGCAAAAGGTAATTATTCAATTGCGTGCTACCCCACGCCCACAGTGTAAGTCATAGGGATATAATATGTAACTACAGGTAAATCTATTATATATCACTGGTAATTTTTTTCCCATCTTGTGACAGACTATGAGAAAGTTTGAGGATTGCTTAAATGAAGAAGGAATGTGAGAAGAGTTAAAAATAAGAGCGAAACAAGGAAACAAGGTTTTGACATTCAGAAACACTGGATAGGACCCTCAGAATATGGTTCTGTGCAGGAGCGAAAAAGGTTGGAGTTGCACCTTCAGGTAGTGGTGGCAAAAACTAGCAGAGGTACACATTTGAATGTGGGTAGACAATGTCAAAACAAGGTCCATATGTCGGGGCTAGTAGCAAACTATGTAGGTCAAATGGAATGCTGGGTCAGTAAAAGCAGTAACAACCAAGTAAAACATAAACAAAGTATGTTATACTTTTAAATGGCATATGCATAACAAGGGATAACAATACATGGTCACGCAAGAGGCACACTTTGGATAGAAGGTGTACCTCAAGGGCGTGAATTGGCTGCTGGAGATGAACAGTTACAGTGGAAGATAGGAAAATTACAGACTTGAAAAACTAAATTCTAGAACACATTTTGCATGCTTCAAGAACTAAAAAAAAAAAAAAAATGATGGAAAATAGTAGGAACAAAATTTGCAGGATTTTGAAATTGGTCCAGAAAGAATAATATCAGAATTAGAAATATTCCTGAATCAATCTCAATCTCATACTGGAAGTATATCTGTTGAAATATTTTGAAACTTTAGGGGTTATAGATAAAGGTACAAAGGGAGTAATGGAAATATTTCACCTAAATCTGTACCAGAATCCTTCCGGAGATATGTGGTAATGGGCCAGATTCAATGCCAGGCAGTAAATACCACAGAAGTAAATATTTTCCCTCATGTTATTCTGACCTGCCCCCATCTCTACCTGGCCCAGGGAAGGGGGTAATTAATTGAAAGAAACAAACATGTCATAAAAAAACATCCTTTGAGTGCCATGAGAGAGGATAATAAAAATCACATAACTGTTTTTCTGTGAAAAAAATAGAACTATTAAAAATGTCCAAAGATCATCCGTGATGCCCTCATCTTTGACCCAAGGAAAGTGGACATCCAAAAATAAGAAAGAACCCATGTATACTGCTGCCAAAAATAATTTAAATAAAACTGTGGTTTCTTATTAAACAGTTAACCAGACAGGGCTGTCACCTGTCTCCAATTTTATGTACTGTCTTAGGAACCACTGACTCAGTATATTAGAAATAACCTGGCTACAGGAAGCATATTGATTAAACAACAAGGACTCAAACTGAACTTGTGTCATTGGAAAAAGAAAATACACCCTCTGTGAATTCTATGGTTTTATATATCAGGACATAATAAAAAATATAATGATCTGTTCCATAGCAGGTCTTAAAATTAGGTAAATACAATCTTAAATGGACAACAACGCATGACATATTAGGTTGTGTCATGATTTATTGAACAAAGAAAAATCAGAAATGGAGAAGCAATGTGTGAACAACTACGTACAACCTTACGTACAACCCAATGCTCTTGATTAATTGATCATCAGCACACATGACCACCTCTATGAAAGACTCTATGCTGATCTGGAGCATTCAGGTGTGTGTTAGCACAATACCAAAGAGGAAAGAGATTATCAATGAACTTAAGAGAAGTAATTGTTGCTGCCAAACTGGGCAGACATAAAGGGCCATTTCCAAACAATTTAAAGTTCATCATTATACAGTGAGAAAGATTATTCAAAAGTGAAAACATTCAAGAAATGCGCCAATCTACCCAGGAGCGGACGTCCCAGCAAATTCTCCCCAAGGGTGGGCCATGCAATGCTCAGAGAAATTACAAAAAACCTAATAATTACATTTCAGACTCTACATTCCTCAGTTAGAGAGTTACATTTTAAACTTCATGACAGTATGATTAGACAAAGACTGAAGGAGTTGCCAGCAGAAAGCCTCCTTTCTAAAAATAACATGGCAGCACGGCTTAGGTTTGCAAAGTTGCATTTGAGCAAACCGCAAGACTTCTGGAACAATGTCCTTTGGACAGATGAGACCAAAGCAGATATGCTATATTTGGTGAAAACCATATACAGCATATCAGCACAAATACCTCAAACAATTTGTCAAACACAGTGGTGGAAGAGTAATGATTTGAGCTTGTTTTGCAGCAACAGAACCTGGTAACATTACAGTCATTTTGTCGACCATGGACTCCTAAGTATTCTAGAGTATTTTGTGAGGCCACAGCTTAGTCGAAATTGGGTCATGCAACAGGACAATGATCCCAAGCACACCAGAAAATCTACAACTGAATGGCTGAAAATTAAAAGAAAGACAATCTTGTTAACTGCTTTTCCAAGAATAATAGTTGAGATAAATTGTAATTCCTTGATTCTTAAAACCACTAAAATGATCAAAGGTTTAATTTAGAAATATCCTGGTGGGGCCGCGGTAACATTATTTAAAACAGTACATATTTCTTATTTATTCCTTTAAATATCCTAACCTCTTGGAATGAGATAAAAATGCACACTACATTTAGGCTGGGAAAAGGCCAAGATGGAGCCATAAAACATTAGGTAGAGCAATTGCCATGGGTGAACTTGCAGTTCTCAATATAAGGATATACCATGATGCTGATTCATGCAACAAAATAGTACCAAGGTGATTCAGGGGGTCATGGGCCAGCATTTTAAAAAAAAAATACTGAATAAAAAAATATTTGAAAAAGAAAAAAAAGAGTGGGCAAGTGGGACAGCAGCCCAAGGCCTATTCATTCCTGGGGGCCCAAAGCGGCTTCCCCGTGGTCCCCCAGCTGGCCGCAACAAGGGCCCATTTCCCACATGGACAGTCACGATCGGGCAGCAGCCAGCAGTCCACATCCAGCGGATTCTGACCTGGCTTTCTGTCACTGCTGCTGGAAATTACGGCAAGTCATACCCGGTGGCTGTATTTTCTGAATGAAGCATGAGTGCAGGAAACACTGCTGAGGAGACTTCCAGGGATGAGAAGCATCCAGGTAAGTAATGGAGGAGGGGGGAATATTTTTATTATTGGGCAAATTAGCTGTGGCATATTAATGGACAAATTATCAGTGGCATGTTAATGGACAAATTATCAGTGGCATAGTAATGGTTATATTGTCAGTGGCATATTAATGGTTAAATTGTCAGTGGAACATTAATGGACAAATTATCAGTGGCATATTAATGGATACACTAACAATGGCTGTGGCATATTAAGTCTTTGATGTGCAATGCATAATAATATGGCAGCAGCAATTCCTGGATGTGCAAATCAGGTGATGAGGCATGTCATGGGGTGTATTTAAATCATTGGCATGATATACAAAGACCTGGATAAAATGATTTTGGGAGGGTAGGGGGACAAGAGGGATATATAGGGGGCTAGTTTTTTTCAGTAAGAGGCCTTGAAATTTCTGATGACGGCCCTGTGTGAAGGTTCTGGGAAAGATTTACGAATAAGAAAGGATTAAGAAGGGCATTTGTAAAAAAGTCCCAATGAAACATTTTGAAATGTTATCTCTCTGAAATTAAGCTATAGAAAAAGAAAAACAGGGTAAATAGGAGATTAATTAGAAAAAGTATTACAGTTTCCATATCTGAGGGTTAATTGATATCTCTCTGATAATGTAATTAGAGAAGAGACGTGGGTAAATTAGATGTTTTGTTTGATAAAGATATTAAAATATGTAGAATTATGCAGAGTAGATTGTTTGTTTGAGAACCCAGACCTCATTCCTGTAATTTTTAACTGGGCATGATGTGTTTTGTTTTAAATCTATATGTATGTTGTCTTCTTTCTGTATGTGGTTTTAAATGTTTTTTTTTTTTGTATTTTATGAAAAAAAGAAATAAAGAACATATATAAATAAAAAAGCAAAATTACAAAAAAAAAAAAGGAAAAGCAATGTAGAGGAAGCAGAGAACCGGCACTCACGGATAGTGGTTAATAATCGGGTGATTTAATCAAATGTCACATAAATACAGCAAAGTGAGGGAAAAAACAATCCAAAAAAGGGTCAGCATGACGCATTTCACGCTGGAAGCGCTTAATCATAGAAAAAAGGAAAAGCCCATAGGGGACAGAACCAGAGGTAGGAGGTAGAATTACCTCCTGGCCAAAGACTGAAATGCAGGCAGGGATAAATGAGGATCATGCACCTCATTAAAATAAAAAATCAGGTACATGTGAATTTGAGAGGAGGCACAAGGAAGATACCGGAAAAATAAATTAAAATTAAAATAAAATGAAAAATATAAATAAAGTAAAAATAAATATATATGAAAGGTAAGTAAAAATGTTTATCAAATAATGTATTTGCACTCAGATGCCCATGGGGGAACCAATATGTAGGAAGGACTTCAGGGCAGCTCCATGTTAGCATTGGAGATTAGAAATATTATTAGTAACAGATACTAACAACATACCTTTGAGAACAGTTTTTGGAATTTCACAATTTCACTTATAATGGTGTTATATGCATGTATTAAATTAATGGGGGCACTCTAGTTGATTGTATCATTTTATTTTTTTGCCATTTAGAGATGGTAATTAGGTTGCCATTTCAAGCTGGTGAGAAACCTTAAACTCTTAATAATAAATTAACTCTAGTAGTGCCTATCAATAAATTATTTTACATTCCACTCGTATAAATCACTAGCAATTCCAATATGGTCACCTACATTTCGAAAACTGGTCATACATTTTAATGATAGTTACAGTTTTCTTTGTTGTTGCTTTACAATACTGAAAGCAATACTAAACTGTTGTGAATATTTTGTGGATTAAGGCAAATAAATGTACAAATGACAGTGTTGCTTTTACTTGTACACTGGGGAAACTAAACAGTTTTTTTGATTATGGGAACCAAATCAATTATATTCTAATGCAAATTGTTGAGTCATAATCAATTACACAGTTTTGCAAAACTGATATTTTGAAAGGATTTTTGTTTTACTAGCTGACTTCTGTTGATGAAACAAAGTAATAATAATAATAAAAAAAACAGGAAAGGGAAGTCCCTTGTGAAGATGAAAGAATCAATCATAATCTCCCATTCTTGTAATCAAGTTAGGAGCATCCATCTCTCACTTGATTATTGTAAATAACAAACAGAGGCCCTGTGTGTGTTTTTGGTCTTGACTGTATATATGTAATTACAAAAGGTTTCTTTATAAAATAAGGTCCCTAAACTAAAACTACTATTCAATTTATTTTTGTTAACTCTTTGGACACTATTTATTGATTACAGTATACCTGAGATTTGTTATTGCCATATCATATGTCCTTGAGACAGTGTTGAAGAAATTCAATTGACCTATCCCTTAACCTTTACCATGACTGCTGATTTAAGTTATTGTGCAGTTGAGATTTTGAAATAGCTGTGTTCCCATAGGAAAGATGATGATTGAAATTAAATAGAAGAACTTAAATGCACTTACAGAAACAAGATCACAAACAAAAGCCTAAATTCAAAATAGTTTGAAAATAATAGTAACAAAATAAACCCTTTATTACATCTATAAATATTTCTATACTATCTACATTCTTACCACTATTATTGATTTACGTATATTATTGAGAAGTGGTATATTTCCCTTGGAGTGAATTTCCCTATTTACATAGTTCTGGAATACTAATGCTTGCATATTTTTAATACCTACAACTATGATGTATCTTTATGATACTATTTACTCCACTTTTCATCACCTTTATAAAATAAATGCACAACATTATGCAAAGCAATGATGATCATAGTAATTAAAACACATATATGCACCTAAACAAAGTAATGTATTGCTTCTATGGCCTCCTTAGTAATTTAGGAGATGGTAAGACCTCACCTTGAATATGCTGTACAATTCTGAGCACCAGTCCTTAAAAATTATTAAAGGATTTGGAAGACCTTAGTTATGAAGTGAGACTAAAAAAGTTGCATTTCTAAATGCTAGGTAAAAGGTGTCTCAGAGGGGATTAGATAACATTATATAAATATTTGCAGGGCCAATATAAAAAGCTCTCCAGTGACCTGTGCATTAACAGAAATGTACAAAGAGGTCACTCCCTGAGACTGGATGAGCAAAGTTTTCATAGATGTTGTTTTCCCTCTACACTACCTCTCTGGGAGAACTCATGTGCTCTTTTGGTTTCCAATAACACCTGGACGCGGATGATACTCAGATCTACCTCTCCTCCCCTGACCTCACTCCCTCTCTAGTGTCACGTGTAGTTGAGTGTCTGTTGGCCATCTCCGCTTGAATGTCTGATTGTTACCTGAAACTTAACGTCTCCAAAACAGAACTGATTATCTTCCCTCCCTCAACTCTGTCCCTAAACCTGTGTTCACAGTCACAGTTGAAAATGCTACAATCATACTGGCTGACCGTGTCCGATGTCTTGGGGTCACTTTTTACTCTGCTCTCTCCTTCATTCCTCACATTCAGTCGTTAGCCAAATCCTGTCAGATGCACCTAAGGAACATTGCACGCATTCGCCCATTCCTCAGCGAAGAGACTGCCAAAATTCTATTGCACTCGCTTCTGATCTCTTGCCTGGACTACTGTAATGGTCTCCTGACTGGACTACCTCTGGCTCATCTGTCTCCCCTGCAGTCTATCCAAAATACAGATGCCAGACTCATCTTTCTTGCACCTCGGTCTGATTCGGCAGCTCCTCTATACAACATCCTCCACTGGCTCCCTGTCTACTCAAGGATAAAATTAAAAATTTTGTCTTTAACCTACAAAACCCTACACTCCTCTGCCCCTCCATACATTGCCTCACTTGTTAACCGATACCTCCCTGTATGACCTTTGCGCTCCTCAATGGGACTAAAACTCTCCTCCAACCTCATCACTACTTCTCACTTGCGTCTCCAAGATTTCGCCCGAGCTGCCCCCTCTCTCTGGAACTCCCTTCCGCAGAGCTCCCTCCTTTTCAAACTTTAAAAAGTCCCTCAAAACTCATCTCTTTAGAGAGGCTTACTACCCAACCAAATAGAATAAAGGTCACTTTACCTCTAGCTGATTCCACCCAGCTGGAACACACAATTCCTCTTTGGCCTATCCCCCCCAGTGCCTCCCATCCACACTACTGTTACTAC
The DNA here is from genome assembly GCA_036172795.1 of Pelodytes ibericus. Taxonomy (NCBI): domain Eukaryota; kingdom Metazoa; phylum Chordata; class Amphibia; order Anura; family Pelodytidae; genus Pelodytes; species Pelodytes ibericus. Next base: position 219,451,399 of record CM069857.1, on the reverse strand, counting down.
AACTTCAATCCCTTGTGTGTCTCATAGACCCCCTTCCCTCTAGATTGTAAGCTTGTGAGCAGGGTTCTCTAACTTATGTACCAGTCTGTTCTAGTTTGTCTAACTTAGTATGTAGTTCCCTTCTATGCTCTGCACCTAACGCTACATAAATTGTTGGCACTCTATAAATACATCTTAATGTAATGTAATGTATAGACAGGAAGGGATTCTTTACAGTTAGGAAAATAAAGATATGGAAATCACTACAGAGAGAGGGGGTTGTATCAAATACAATAGATACGTAAAATTATGCATTTTGGATATACTAATAGAAATGCAACATATAGTTTAAATGATGTTTCCTTGGAGACATTATCCAATGAAAACTATTTGGGAGTAATTGTAGACAACCTATTTAGCAGTAGTGGACATTGCCAGGTGGTAGCTACAAAGGCCAATAAGATATTGGCATGTAGAGGAGTATTGACTCATGGGAGGAAGATATTATTCTGCCCCTTTACAGGATCATTGTCCACGGACCTTGAATATGCAGTTCAATTCTGGGCACTATTTAAAAAAAAAAAAACACATTATGGAACCAGAGAGAGTGCAGAGGGCTACAAAACTAAAAAGGGGAATGCAATGTTTTAGTTATGAAGAAAGGCTAGAAAAAGTTAATTTGTACACACTTTAGACACAGCATCTTAGAGGGGGTATGATAATATTATATATATATATATATATATATATATATATATATATATATATTTATATTTATGTACAGGGCTTTCTAAAAAAAGAACATTCAATAACAGTACAGTACAAAAGACAAGAGGTCACCTGCTAAGACTTGAGGAAAACGGATAGTCAATGACTTTTTTACCGGAAGGACAATAGAGTAATATAATTCACTGCCTGAAGAGGTGGTGCTAGCAAATACAACAGATACCTTTAAAAGGGGAGTGGATACATTTTTAATGAAGCAGAACATAGTAGGTTATGTATGTTTGTGTAGACATTCATATTTATTTAGTTAGAAGATAATAACATTTTGCGCAAACATCTATTTACATCTGATCTACATCTTTGGAGTACATCAGCCCCCTGATGAATGAGCTACAATTACATCTAACGGATATCTAACACTATATCTGTGGATCATAGGACTTTAAGTCCATCTGTCCATCATACCTAGAGCCGGTTATTTAGGCTATACACTGTGTGAGTGCATTTTCATTGGGGGAAATACCTTTTGTACTTGCCCTCCTATTTACAATATTGCACATTGTGGTTGTACTTCTCTTCCTTTTTCTTTTTTCTATATCCTCATTTGGAATATCCTCTCTAGTTTTGATAAGTATATTTACTCCATTTATAATAATTTTCACTTTGCGCAACACTTTATTATCTTCTAACTTACCTACTTGTGCTCTTCGGAGGGAAATGCACTAGTGTTTGCTGCACTTTATTCACTTTATAGTGCTTATCATTTTATTCACTATTTTTGCTGCATATTTATTTAGTGCTTGTTGATCCAAGGAGAAATCTGATTGCCTTTTGTGGGTCTATTCACTAAAATCTGAGAATAGCACGAGGAGGTCAACTTTGGAGGTAGACTTTCATTTTGAGACTAAGTCAAGCTTGACTTAGGTCCAAATCATCCCCACTGAAAGTAATGGGAGGCAATTAGGGTTATTTTAGAGTCCTTGGGTGATAAATTTAATTTAGTCTCAAAAATAGCTTTGATCATTTCACCTCCCAAGTCAAACTTGGATGTCTCAAAATGAAAGTCGAACTCTAAAGTTGACCTCCTCAAGCTATTCTTGAATTTTAGTAAGTAGACTCATTGGAGTCAAAAAATATTTTTTTCCCATTTCTTCTTTTGGATCATCAGCCCTAAGCGAGTATTAGGAAAATGGTTTAACTTGATGGACACAAGTCTTTTTTCAACCTAAACAACTATGTAACTATGTAACTGTAATATTGGAGGGCATAACCTGTTATTTCTGTTAACTTTTTGAAATTAAGCCTTGACTAGATCAGTATCCTATACAAACCCCACCTCTTAACCTAAACTACTGTTCCCACCCACTGCAGCCATGAAAGCATCCCACTGCAGTCATTCATCTCTCTAGATCTTTTATTTTAGAAGAAAATTTTAAAATTTAATTGTTTAGTGACTCTTTAAAAACAAGCCTTGCAGTTCTAATTGTGAATGTTAATTTCATAAAGTCATATGTTGAGTAGATTAATTAATCATATTTAATATCCTTTTAAATAGTTAACCCAATGGAGTAGTAAACAAATGGATGCTGCTTATACCCATAAGGTTTCTTCATTGTAGTCATGCAAGAAAATGGATGAATATGCCTTCTATCAGCTGTCCTAAAATAGACTGTGTGGCATTAAATCCAGATACTGTTTATTAGGTTAGTGGAAAATTAACTAGAGATGTTTGTTCTGTTATGTTGTTCTGATCCATTATATGCAATTTAACTTTTTTTCTAGCAGAGAGTTTATTTAATTTATTCCTAGATAATAATTTTACACATAGACACTAATTAATACTGACACACATTTACATTTTTACAATTAGATTATAAGGACTTTTCCAGATCACAGATTGCCTGAACTTGAATGATTCATAAACTTTGTTTTTCAAAAGAATTAATTTCAACATGTCAATAGCCATTAGCATTATTTTAAATTATATGAACTTGTTCAAGAAACACATTTTGCATCCTCGTAAAAAAGGGTGTGCATCCTGTGCCAGCATATGATTGATCAAAATCAAATAACTATCTTTTGTCATTGAAATAGACTCCTGGTACAACTGCTAACTATGTAATTTCACTTTCTCAGAGAAAAACAAAATGAATGTGAAACACTAATCCAGTTTCCAGTAATCTTACAAAGTTTTCATAACTACTATATATATTGGTTTTGTATCTTTTTTTTACCCTGCTTAATAAATAAATTAGACTTTTATAATAAGAGATAAACATATCTCATTTTAATTATAACATGTTCCCAATCATATTAGTATATATATATAAAAAACATTAACAAAAGCAGTAACGGCCCCGGTAACATCTCATCTGCTGTCATGGCCCTATATGCATATGATAACCAATAACAGTGATTATATGCCCCGGAAGAGCTCTGAGTAGGCTCCTGGGAGACTGCCTAGTTTCAAGGCCAAGTGTTGTAATGCAATTGCTTTTTCCTAACCATTTTTTCTTTCAGAACTTTTCACATTTCGGGACTGACATTGACCTTCTGCTCTTGCAATAAGCTTCAACACACCGTGCGTTTTCAAAGTGCACCTGTATTCTGTATTCCAATCTTGCCAGGCATTCCAAGCCACCAATATCAAAGAACAAACAATGGAGAAGATGGTAGAGAAATGGACATCATAGAATGGTAATAATGAATCAGTGTTTCTTCTTCTCTTATTCGTGTGGCTACAGACCAAATCTTCCAACAGTCCAATATACGTTTTTGTCCCAAAGTGTTGTCACATTAGGGAGCCTGACACACAGGTTTGTCCTTGGGTTTTGTGGGATGGCATTGTTAATGAAATGTGGTTTGTGAAATAAACCAGGGAACTTGTTTTAGTGATTCATGGATAATTCTATGGAGATGGGTCAATATATTTTGCTCAAAAGAGTTGGCACCTTGTACCATCTTGTGAATACTTTGTAGGCATTTCCCTGGACTCTGGAGGAGATGGAGCCCTATCCACTGTGGGTCATTTCATCTATTGTTTCTCCGTCATTGTTGGTTGGGTCTTGTTCTTGGAAGTGTTTTAGGGAAGGCACACCCAAGAGGGATTTTAGAAGGAAATTAAAGAAAGGTTTTATTTTTAAATGAATTTAGATCATAAGGTATGGGTTGGAAGAGCTAATTCTTCGAGAGTTTTTTCGTTTGACAGTGTCTGACAGAAAGAGTCTCAACCTAGGATGTGGGATTGGCTCTGGTAAGATTTTATCAAACACTCTTCCCAAGAGACCTGGGAATAAATATTCGTTGAAACTCAGTGACAGTAGTGGGGTGGGTTGTTCTATCTGTACCAGGGCAGAAGAGGTTTGCCTCCAGTTTGGCATTGAGTTTGAGTTTAATGGGTGAGCAAGATGTAATGGTTTTTTTTAGTGGACATGAAAGCCGCCACTGGGATTGAGTTCTCCTGAGCTCTCTGTTCAAGAGTCATAGTTTTGGGGTGACATCTATTTCTTTGGGGTCACAGCAACCAAGGCCTGTACCAAGCATAGGTGGTTGTAGAGGCCCAACCATATCTGAGGATCAGATCATGGTAGTTCAGGAACCAATGCTAATTCCTGTAACATTTGCATTTTGTCTTATTGCATTAAGTAGTTGTTACATTGTAAAAGCAAACAACATTGGTGACAACGGGTAACGTTGGCATGTTCCATTAGTCTTGTTTAAGACCTTAAATCGGATTCAATTTATTTGTATTCTAGCTAATGAAGTAGAGTATACCGACTGTATCCAGCTTCAAACATGAATAAGCAGTTAACCCAGTCAAAAGCCTTTTCATCATCTATAGATAGTAGTACTGCAGGTAAGTTTCTCTCTCTAGCCCAGTGTATTGCACTTAGTGTGTTGACTGTATTGTCCTAGGCTTCTCTACTTCATACAAAACCGGACTGGCCTGTGTATTAATTCTGGATTTTTTTTTAGTCTATTTAGTCTAATGGAGACATGGAATGGTAACTTCCACATTGCTCCTTATTGTTCCCCTCTTTTAAAAATAATGTAATATCAGCTTCTAACATGCTCTTAGTCTACCTGTTTTCAAATTAAACAGATCCACGAAAAAATTGGAAAGCTCTTCTTTGAACACCTTATAATACCATATTTAATGGGGCATACATTCCCTTAGATGGGAAAAGACATGATCAGACCTCTTTGGTAGTTAACTATTCTAGGTGGTCACTTTGAACTTTGGACATCCTAACAGTAAGATTTATTTCCAAATATGCTTCAATTATTTCCTTCAACCTATACTTTTTATCACCTTTACAGTTAGGTATATCATATAACTTCTGATGGTAATCCCTAAACACCAAGGTAATATTGGTTGGGATGTGTCAGTATGTTCCACTGTTATCCTTAATTTGGGTTTATTTGCTGTTAAGGCAGTGTTATTTCTTATCAGTGCCTAATTCTTTACCAATCTATTCATTAAATGATTTAAATGTGATCAGCCATTTCCTAGTTCTATTCCTACCTTTATGCCAGATGTTATCTTATGTCTCTCCTCCATTATTTTGATTTAATTCTTGATACTATCTATTTCACTATTTCATTCTTTCTGTATGAACCACTTTTAATTACTTGACCTAGCATCACTGGTTTATGTGCTTCCCATAGTGTTAATTTGTTTACTTCCCCATTGTCATTATCCTTAAAAGAGAATATTATCTCTGTTTAATTAAATTATATGTTGTTAAATAAGCTGTCATTATTTTTTCATGTTTTATTCTTTAATATTACTATTGCCTATTTTTATGACCCCCTACAACCAGGGCATCAGGTAACACTGCCTATATTTGTGCTTTCCACCATATTCAAATAATGATCTGATATTATAATCAAATCGATTCTTGTGTAGTTCTGATGTAATCTGGAATAAAATGTATGATCTCTGTTATTTACATGCTGGGTCCTCCATACATCAATTAATTGGAGAGGAAGACAGTCTTTCTTTACCTTAGAAATATTTTAGAAAGACAAACCTGAATTTTAGCAGGATCTAGAATAAGATTAAAATCACTCAAGTAATATTAATCACTCTGCAAAGTCTTACTTGAATAAAAAAAAAATATGTGAATGTAAAGGTTAAAACAACTTGCACAGAGTGTGGTCTTCAGAATTGTCGCAACTCCGGCTCAACTTCTACATGTGTTATTGCACAAAGGCCCCAGCTCTGTCCATGTCTGTTACTCTGCAATAAGGTGGCCTCAGGAAGTCACTCCCATCGTAATGTCCATTATGCAAAAATAATGGCCTCTTTCCAGAGTAAACCCAACATGTATCTTGAGAGATGTAGGTGGGTTTACGCTCAGTTCTGCCTCAGCCTACAAGAATGGCAGTTCATAATGTATGTCTAATAGAAGTGTGTCAATTTTGAGTGGTCTTCCTGATTCTCCAGGAATCATAGCAGCTGCTGGTCAGAGGATAAACTGCATACACCATTAAAAGTGCTTGCCAGTTTATCCCCAAACTAGGGCAAGTAGCAATAAATTAACATGCTAGGCAAATGACTTAAAATATACAAATGTTAACTGTTATCTTCCATATTTACAATTAGTGACAGGTTCACATTTATATGCAGTAAAAATGCATAATTGTTTATTGCCCAAACTGAAAGATTTGTATTAGGCAACTTGAATTTTATTAAATTCATTTTGTTAACATGTTCCCCAATAAATACTTACATTTTGTACAAACACATACTCTATGGTCAATAATGTCAAATATTTATAAAAAAAAAAACACCTTAAAACATACTAGAGTTTATTCTAATTTTGTCTTAAAATGTACATGCATTTACCTAACATGTTAGCATGATACATTGCTGATACATTGTGGAAGAACATATCTGCTGATTTATTTACTTTTTATTTTTAATCAAATTTTGTTTTAAATATATCAAATAGACCACTCTAGTAAGCAAGTGGATATGTCCAGGGAGCTTGTTTTTATTGCAGACATAAAAGCATCTTACAAAAGTCTGTGAAAAATGATCATCGACATAGCACTCAAGATGAACATCAAAATGAATAGAAGTGTTATTGTAACTTTGTATCATATCAAGTAGTAACAAATCAAAAACCATTGGTCTGTGGTCTTCTTATAAATTTGGTTAAAATTTTTATTCAAGAATTTACATTTACTGAAACCCACCTGAAGCTGACCAGGTTCAGGCATCATTTTCAATTCCCTCACACCTATAGATAATTCAATTGGGGGGATACTCTATCTCTTGGTTAAAAACAGAGACCACTTTGAGTAGTGTCTAGCACATTCCTGCTTACTCTATGACCTACCAGATTGTAGGGAGGAGCTATATGCTTACACACCTTCCAATGATCAAATAACCAGACCTATACCTCTGATAAGTAGGAGTATTGGAGTTCCTCTATAATTTTCTATTTGGTCCACATTTGCTATGTAAGGAGACTCCACTTTGTAGTTTGGATCCGCATGTCTGAAGCATCCATTCAGAGAGCATTTGTTAACTCCTAAAACTGTAGGTGGTGTATTGTTGTCTTTACAGACTGGCATTATTACTATATACCTTTTGCTTATGGACCAATTTATGGACCTTCACAGGTACGCACGCTCTCTTTTATTCATGTGTCCTTGTCTCCCTGGGCACACCATGATTATACCAGCTATATGAGATAGTAGTTATCTGCAGAATACATATGTAGGAATAACTCTGCAATATTCATACCATTTCATTGAGTTTAGTGCAATGATATTAATAGACAATACAAATGCAGGAAGAACTCTGCTATATCCATACCATTTCATTGGGTTTAGTGCTATTATATACAGACAATATGATGGTGCAAGTGTTTAGAGAAGAAATACCAATAAAAATAAATATAAAATATATACAAAACCCGCTAGAAATACACACATTTTTTTTCAATTATTACCTGTACAAAAATATTGAATAACAAATTCTACTGGAAATAGTAATTAATAAAACCCTTACTGTGAAATATGGACCCTGATGGGTTTCACCAACAAGCTTCCTCAAAGGGTCCCGGCTTGCAATGGTAAGACTACCTTAAGAAAAAGGAAAATATATAAATTACAAATAACATTCTCAAAGCCCTATGCAATATAAAAGACATTCATTACATTTGAAAACAATATACAATAATTAAATAAGTGAGAAAAATTTATTTACAAAAAATTGATTGAACAACAATACATTTTGATAAGAAACAAAATCGGGAGGAACATGTTTGGAAGTAAATTGGAAAGGTAAAAAAACATTTACATACACCTGATTAAAAAAATAGATACAAAAAATACATCCATACATACACAAAATAAAATAGCAATAAACTATTATAAAATGAATCTTTATAATATAACGTACTGTCAACTATCTGTAAAGTGGTATATTGTACGTACTATAGATACACTTATATTATTAGAAATGATGAACACTCAATACATTTGTTGCTTAAGTAAAAAATAATTCCAATCTTAAATTGTCACAATTACACCCTAATGTGCACGCTCCTGCTTTGATTTATGCAGATTATTCTAGTCCTTTTAATATTGACTATTCAAGTCTATGATAATTAAAACATGTAACCAGTAAAAAAAAAAAACAAAACCCTAAGGTACTAAACTGATCTCTGATTCTGTTTACATTATTGTCAACCTGCAGGCTGCATATACTATTTATGTCTAGGCTTTCATAAAGTTCATGTATCTAATTGTATCTAATGTTATCTACTGCAAAGTCAAAAGGCATAGGGTACCTGCCTGTAAGCTTCTGGTCATAAGGTACATTTATTTTGTTTAAGTCTAGTTCCTGTCACTAGCTGTATTGCTAATTTCTGGTTAGCAACATAGTAACATGATAATTAAGATTGGAAAGACCTAAGTCCATCAAGTCCAATCAAAAAGAAGGCACATACCGTAATTAAGTGATTTTGAATTTTTCCACATGGGGATTTCATCTTGACTCCAAAAAAGGCAATTACACTTATCCTTTGATCAACAAGCCCCACATATTTTATCAATTGTTTCCATCATTAATGGTATTGCAGCATTGTTCATCATGTTGCAGGGCTTGTCAGGGTTCATATGTGTATACAGTCTGGTTGCTGTGGCTGACAGTACCTGCATAATATACAGATACATACAAATAATAGAATGCCTCTTGGAGTGCAGACACACCACTTTTTCCTCCCCCTGGGCCCTGACATGAATATATTAACAAGATAGTATTACAAATATATGGTTTTTGCTATTTTAGCACAAGATGGATGCAAAAGGTGTTTATTCACCTATCTGCCTACAATGGCTACCTCCTCAACATTTCTACGTAACTGGCTTTCCACTTTACACATCTCTTATTTTGAAAATATGTGCAACTCAGTTGCCTTCTGCTCTCATCTCAACTATCACACTTGCATAGATAACTTCTCTACTTCATCCTATGAATGCCCTAGTTAACAATATCAGAAGATAAATATCCCACTTTATAATTCATTGGTAAAATCAGGAAAACAAAAAGGACATAATGGAAATGAAACAGATTTAGAAAAGGGCTACATCATTTATGAAGTGCATGAAATGGCTTCCTAACTTCGGATTGTTTTAACTGGAGAGAAGATGTATTTGTGGAAATATGATTTCCCTTTACAACTACAGTACAAATATCTTTCTGGAACCTTATAGACAATGTCAGGTCATCTTTAACACCAAAATATATATTTACTCAAAGATCAGTTAATTTAGAAATACATTTGGTAGATTTAATCAATGCTTTTGTCATGCTTACTTCCTCTGTATCATATACTGCAAGTGGTGCTGTTCATGTGTAAACTACATGGCTATGGAGAAAATAAAAAGACAGAACAATGGAGAAAATAAAAAGATAGAACATATGATGTGCAGATATTTTTGCCCAAATCACTTCTATAATTATTTAATTTTATAGCTCCAGGATACAGTGGGCTATTTACTAAAGGGTGAGTTGCAGATGAGTTGAGATGACATGAACATTTAATCTCACCAATTTAGCTATAAATCATGCAGGGACAATCCTGGTGAGTTTCCTCCACTAAGCACCACGATTGTCCCTGCATGATGTATAGTTAAAAAGGTGAGAATAAATGTTAATTTCACCTCAACTCACCTCATCTCACCTGGAACTCACCTTTTAGTGGCTGCATTTTGCTACCCCCATTATCTTTATATCAAGGAGGAAAATGCCTATTGTCAGACTCAGGGGCTTCCTCCTATCTTGCCCTGGTGACCCCCATATACAAAAGGGATCTCCACCATCATGATTCTGCAATCGCACAGTAGTGAGGTGCGGCTCATCATGGCCTTCCACTAAAATACTGTGCTAGGGAATAATCATGCTTTTGTAAACAAAAACACGTATTCCCCCCAAAAAACTTTTGATTTAGCACTAGGATACTGTGGGTACAATAGCCCCACAAAACACAAATAATAATTACATGCATGGCCCATCGTGCAACCATGGGCTGGCACCATGCCCCTGGTCCCAAAGACCAAGGGGTGGGGTGTGAATTATAATTGCCCCAACACACAGATCACAGACATAGGACTTTTATAGCACCCATAAATAACTTCTCCAGCACCTAGATTGTACACATAGGACTTCCCCAGCACCCATGCACACATAAGTATTTGCCCCATCACCAACATTGTACTCAAATGTTGCCCCAGCACCAAGATTGCACACATAAGGACTTACCTTGGCACCCAGATCATACACAAAAGGACTTGCCACAGGTCCAATATTGCACACAAAGAACATGCCCAACACCCAAATTGCACACAAAAGCATTTGCCCATTACCCAGATTGTACACATAAGGACTTCCCCAACAATAAGGACTTGCCCCAGCATCCAGATGGCATAAATATGGCCTTGCCCCAGCACCCAGATTGCACATGTAAGGACTAGCTCCAGCACCCAGCTGGCCCACATAAGCACTTGTACCACTACCCAGAAGGCAGACATAAGTACTTGCCCAGATTGCATCCACAGGACTTATCCATCACCCAGATTGCACCCACAGTGGTTTCCTCCAACACTCCCAGGTCTGTTCTTACTAAGGATTCCTCTTAGTCTAGATTTTGCACAGCTGTGCTCTCTGAAGTCTGAAAGCAAGCCCTGATAGGAAAAATTATCACAGCAGGTCCAATAAAAAAAGCCCTCCTCCCAATTTCATTCCAGGGGATGGCTAATTCTGTGCGATTCATGGGTCTCATCCATAGGAGGTTATCTGATTATAGGTATCTAGCCTGCCTGTCTGTCTACCTCTCGCTTAGTCTAATGGAGAGCTGGGGGCAGGGATATAGTATTCCCGCTCTCCACTCTCACAGACCACTCCGGCGGAGGTAAAGATATAGGTATGTGCAGGAAGAGGCGCTGGCATGCAGTTCTGCATGCATCAGTCACTCCCACTAATCACCAATGCATGGGGAAGGCAGGATATACAGAGCACAGCTCCATGAAGAGTTGGAGCTATTTGATACCAATGCTTGCGGCAACCACATGACCCTATGGCCTGCACCATGCAGAAGCAAAAACAAACATGTTAGCAGCTTAAGGTCTGAGTGCTACCAGGAAACTTCTCGGTATATAAATGTTGAAATTTTGAGATTCATTTGTAGAAAAAAATAATAAGTTGCAGGACTCCTTTATACAAAGCTCCAAAACAATGTAATACATACAATTCTTCCACCACAATGATTAAGTTACAGGGTAACATATCAGAACAGTAAATTAGGACATAGTACCTGCCAGTTAGTTTTCTTCTGAGCTGACTTTTTTGATTGCCGTGTCCTTGTCACAGAGGTCAGTTTAATTCAATCACATCCGAATATTTCAGGTAAAATATGTTGCACATGTGCACGCTGCATGCTCATTTGTCACATTATTGCCTGCTGTCACTTTTGAAGGTAGGTGTCTGGTTGAAGAATGTGTAGCAGCTAGAGGGTCATGGCATTTGCATAAAGCACTAAAATGCTCTTTCTAGAGAAACTAAGCATGATGTTTCTCTACTTGCTGGATACAAAAATGTTTGTTGAATTCGGCTGTCAGCTAAATAATGCTGTTGTCACATCAGTACAGGGATAGTAATACAACCAAATTATAAAAAGATATACATGCCATGTAGATAAAATCCCATCTATTATGAACTGCTTTAGTATGTCTTTATTTTCTAGTGCAATATGCTTCTTGTTCAGTCTTTCATACTAGCAGATGAGGGGAAAACATAGGTTTCTGGTTTTCAAATGGTTACAGGTAAGAAGTGTTGAGAACATGCTGCTTTACAGAAAGAATAGTAGAAACCTATAATATCCAGGTAAGTTAAGATAGTTCAACATTTTTGGGATATAAAAACATTATTCTTTAACACTATAATATAATATATAAAATGGCAATTTTAAAATACATTTTCAACCTAGTAAAATGTGCTTTGATGGTAATATAGAGGTGGATTAAAATACAGACAAGACACACATAGACATGGTGGAAAGCCCATAAAGAATAATGATTCAGCTTCTTCAGTACATCATTTTAAAAACTATGATATTTATCCCAACAACATTTACAAGAAAACATGATAACTTCAAACTATTCACGTAGCCCATTTGTGCCTCCAAATATGTCTGCAATTCCGACTTCATAGCCACTTCCATGGCAATATCTCTTGACACCGAATGTACCAAAATGTAGTGGCATTCTCAGTATGGGGAGGACCCATTTTGGGTCATTGTGGGAGGACCTCAGCAACTACGAATAGGTAGCTATAGTCCTGCTATTGAAGTCAATGGAAGAAGTCTGGCTATAGCCAAAATAACCGAACTCCCCCTGAAATGGCAAAATATTAAATAAAATTAAAATCAGTAAAAAGATCAATTCAAAAAAATTGCATGATACATTAATTAAATACATAAAATTAAAGGAAATGAATGTACAATAATATAAAATATTTTTATTACAATTTAGAATGCTTACTTAATGTAAATATACTATTAGAATATATAACATTAATATATTATAATTGTTGAAAACACCTGACTTACCCTGTGTAAAAAATTTGACATAAAAAATTTGACGTAACTATGCAGGATAGAGGTATGGAAGGGAAGAAACATACCTCGCGAAACACTCCTCATGCTCTATAAAATGTTATCAAAGCATAGAACCTTGACCAGTATTTGTGTGTCTATATATGTATGTCTTGTTTATATATGAGTCTGACTTTTTAATGATAATATATATATATATATATATATATATATATATATATATATAATTGTATATAAATATTTCTTCTAAATATGTCTTCTTTAATTGGTCTACACTTTTCTATTCAATTCTCCAGCTAAAATCTGGAGAATTGAAATGGGCAAGCTTCATGTTTGATAAGCGGGGATAATCAGTGCCTATTAAGTACCCCAAAAATCTATAATTTTCACTGTGAAAATATCCCTGATGCTTCAGTTTACAAACAGGCCAAACTGCCAATTCAGACCTGATTTATGGGATAATGAGTCAGAATTTCAGTGATTTGTGAAATCTGGCTAAACTGCCCAACCCGAATCCAATTAGGGATATATCAATGTATTTTGAGCCAACCCTTTTGTATAGATTTCACAAAATTAGTGCACTTTGCTCTCTGTGAATTGGAAACTTTGCAACACCATTAAAAGAAGCAATGGTGACAATCCTCTGCAAATGTTTTATTAAATACTGCATGTCCAATCATTGAAAAAGCAACAGAAATTCAGCAGGAGGATCCACTCAGAAAGGAGCGAGATATCCTGTGAACCAGAATTTTTTTTTTTTTTTAAATCCCTTTTTTGCCATTTTTCATTCTTTATTAATTTTTATACAGTACAAAAAGTGGTACGTTTAAAAAAAATGTCTCAAAAGAAAATTGTATCTGTCCTTAAAAAACAATATACATTGAATAGCAAATACAGGACTCTGTTGAACACGGCTGAGTACTATCAAAAAAAAAAACCGCAGCATAACCTTCCAACAAACAGATGAGATAGATAACTATCAACGAAACCTGAAAAGGGGCTCATGACTGTCTACCACCTGTGAATACCATCAAATATAGAAGTGCTGAGCTTAGAAAACTCTCCAGAAAACACATGACTCCTCTGAATATGGATAAATTTTATCCAAAAACTGATGTATAAATTGCTAACAAACAGACAACAGGCTGCTGTTAATGAATACGTGAAGTTAGTCATACCAAGACAAAACTTGAAAGTTGCATATGATGGTTTACTAATTGTGTATAATATCTACCACATATGAAACTGCATATTGCAAAGGGGCAAATACAGAGTGGTGGTTAGAACTAGAGTGCTGATTAGAAATACTAAGCAGGATTTAAGAATACAAACCTGAGCACCAAACATTAAAGAATTGCTGGCGCAACAAATACAGGTCCCTTCTAAATAGAACAAATACCATCTAAAAGGTGGCTGTATACTCTACTTAAAAAACAAAGGACGTGGACTAAAATCAAGGAACACCGGAAATCTGTCATATTGAGACAAAATTTGAAAGCTGCATATGATCACCTATCAATCATATTGTATCTACCTAAGAGAAACTTATCCTCATAAAGGAGCAAATATAGAGGCCGCGTGTCTAGGAACATTAAATCACTGCATAAATCGGTGTAGGAAATATATATAAAAAATGGCTACGCTACGAAATATGGATCCCAAAAAAACAAAAGAAAATAAAGAGGGGAAGGAACCAAAAGTAAATAAAACACTGACAAACTTCTTCACTACCCCTGAAACAGAACAAAGAAGGCGAAATAAGAGAGAATCCTTTCCTCCAGACCTGCATGAAACCAGAGTAGGGAGGAAAACAAATACAGCAAGCCCACAGATAAGAGATGATAAAATGGAAAGAGGAGATGGCTCCCCGATCATCTGTAGTGATACCGGCCAGGAGGAAAATCTGGAAACTCAATCAACAATAGCTGAAATGCAAATAATGCTGATGAACCTGTTAGAGGAACACAGAGATAAGATCAGAGAAGACCTTCAAAAAAATATAAACGAACTGACAATCGAGGTAGGAAATATAAATAAAGAGCTGCAAGCAACTATTGACAAAGCAGAATCCCTAAGATTTGAAGTAGAAAAACAACAGGAAATAAATAAAGAACTGCATAACAAAATAGAAGAACTTCAAAATAAAGTGGCAGATGCTGAGAACAGATCAAGACGGAAAAATATGAGGATCCGGGGCATTTCAGAGGATACCACTAATGAGAAACTCCTACCGTTTGTGCAGGAATATTTCCAAAAATTAGTAAGTGATACGACCTCAAAAGAAATCAGGATTGAAAGGATTCATAGAACATTCGGCCCTCGCCCAAGCAGTAAGAGCCAATTCCCAAGGGATGTGTTGGTTCGTATCAACAATTATGCTCACAAAGAGGAGATTTGGAAAACAAGGAACAAAAGAGAAAATCTCCCTGAAAAATTCAAAGAACTGAGGATCTTTCAGGATATGTCTTTACATACTAGACAACAAAGATTGAAACTAAGAAACATCACAGATATACTGCATAGGGAAAACATAAGATTTGCTTGGGGCTACCCAGCAAAGATACTGCTTACCTACAAAGATGTGAGATACACAATTGACTCTAGAGAGCAAGCTTTAGAGTTGTTCAAGAAATGGGACATTTCGACTGGATAAATAATACATATACAAAATGTGGGGGGAGGTGATGGGTGTGGAAATAGAAAGAAGTGATCTGGAGGTCTATATATATCATACATGGTTAATTTTATTCATATAGGTAATATGGAACACTGTGGAATCAGGCTAATGACCCCATGTATAAAGGGATCACATGGTGTATAAAGTAATTTTGAAGCATGCATAATTATGGGTGCACCACTCTACTCCCCTGCCCGTGTCCCCTCCCCTGGCGGGGGGGTGAGCGGGATGGGGAGATGGAGAGATAATTAGAAAATCTGAATCCAAGTAATTTTGTGGTGCTGCCTTCGTGTACTGATTGAGAGCAATGACCTGTGGTGTCGTCCGCTCTCCCCCCATCTGGGCCCCCTATATATTGTTGAGGGGCGTAGTCGGGGTGATTGTGGAGGACGTCTGGAAATTAGGGGAAGATGTGTGCTGTGTGGTGTCGGTGGATGGGGTGTTCCACCATCTCCGCCCCTATCGCCCCCTCATGTTAGGGGGGGGGGACTCGGGTCGGGGAGGTAGGGACAAAACACCGAGAGTCTCTTTTAAAATATTATCCAGAACACAGGCACAGGGAGGAATTAGGATGCCAGATGTAGTGAAGATGTATCACACAGTTATGCTTACCCTTCTTGCAAAATGGACCCATATAGATATAGAAAAACATCCCTGGATGTTAATGGAACAAAGTGGCATTATTAGTAGATAACCTATTCAATGATACGAAAAATAATAACAATCCAATAGTAGACCAGCTGCGTGATATCTGGAAAAAAATTAAGAAAAAATACTTACCTCTATATGTGGTGGGAAGATTCTTATCGCTGGGTGCGGTGGAAGATAGGATTAAGGACATTAATTTAAAATCATGGAAAGAAGCAGCGATAAGATCAATAAGTCAGATAATTGAAGATGAAACAATCCAACAATTCCCCGTTATAATGAGTAGCTTTCCTTTGCGGCCAAGGGAATTGTATCCATATCTAAGAATAAAACATCTCTATGAAAAAGAGTTATTCCCTATGCCACATAAAACTAACGTGGATATGGATGACTTCTTCTTGGCAGCATGGAAAAACAAATGGGGCAAAAGAGCATATGCAGCATTAGACTGTGTGGAGGACTTTAACAGCTTAACAATAATAAAAAAAGGGTGTAGCGAGCTTAGCATAGTTGCGTTAGAGAAAGAATGGTATAAAGCTATACAGAAACAAGAAGATCCACTTATTCCCTAAACCTATTAGAGACTTATTACAAAGTTATATACAGATGGCATCTGTCACCAGTTAAGCTTAAAAAAATGTATACTAATCATAGTGATAAATGTTGGAGATGCCTAAATAATAAGGGAACTTTAGTACATCAATTGTGGGAATGCCAGTTGGTAAAAATGTTCTGGAGTCAAGTATCCCTATTAGCCTCCAATGTCACGGGAGTAGAGGTTATATGCAACCCAGGAATTATGTTATTGTTCCTATCCCAGATCAATGATGTGATCTGGGATAGGAAGAAAAGAATGCTTCTTGTACAGATTCTATTGGCAGCAAAACGTATTATTGCGAGATCTTGGAAAATACCAGGCCAATTGGACATAGCTAATCTAATTGATCAAATTGACTACCAAGCCCAAATGGAGAAAGGTTACTATCTAAACAACTACGACAGAATCGGAAAATACAATGGGGTGTGGTCACCTTGGTTGGACAGACAAATATTTAGATCTAATTAAAGAAAAATAAAAAAATAAATATGTATGAATGGATCACCGGTTCCGGGGGAACAGAATGAATGTGAGTGTGAATATAGTTAAGGTGAATGTGTGAATGCATGAAGAGAGGAATGTGGGGGGGATGGGAGGGGGAGAGAGAAATTTCTCTCTCTCTCTTCCCCTCTCTATAATCTTGACTCTTGGTACCAGATACGACTAGTCGGGCCTGGGAGTCGGGGAAAATATTTATGAAGGTCTTATATGGGACGGGAAGGAGGGAAAGGAAGAGAGGAGAAGAAATATCTGTATATAGAGGTAAACCCATTCTGTACCCATAACCATTATCATTACTTATTGATGTGAATGTATTTTTTATAAATTATGAAAAACTCAATAAAGATTTAAAATAAAAAAACAAAAAAAACAATATACAGTTTGTGGGGATTAATTTAAAAAGAAAGTGTAAATGTTTATTTAAACACACACATAGCTAAAGTAACAAAATAGCTAATGTCCAGACATATATCAAAACAAAGAGACCCATTGTGCTGAAGGGGTTATATTGGATTTTGGCAACTTGGCACAGAAAGAAACTTTACAGGTAGCATGCATATCTGTGATCTCTGTTTAAATTTACAGAAAGTTTAGATATTTTTGGATTAGGAGCTGGTTCTAGCTAATACATTGTTCTTTCTATTTCTTTCTGCTTTAATCCACAAAATATAGGTAGACATTTTAGAAATGTCACCTTTGTGTTCACACCCCCTCATTCCTGTTATTGTCATCAAGTGCAAACATTTCTGAATGAGTGTACCTTTCAAACGAACACAATACCACACAGAATAAACTTCAGACAGTATTATTGACTTCTGTAAATAGAAATGTCAAGGTAATCACATTCTTTGTTTCTGCAACAGATCTTTGGTTCACAGATTGCTTTATTTTTATTTGTACTTTTGCATGCGTCACTTGATAATTTACCTTCCTGCTTTTCATTGAGATGTTTTTTTGTATTTGATTTTTTTTAATTTGACTATTTATTTTTAAAATAACATATAAACTGGTTTTAGCAATCTAAACATTTACACTACACTGAAAATGTAGTTAAAAAAAAACAAATATTTCTTAGGAATCTATTTGTACAGATTTCACTACACAGTTGCTCGATGACAAATAAAATAGCGAATACATAGAATAGCAGAACTCCTAAGTCAAAGACATTAAAAATACAAATGTATGGAGGGTGTGGCTTGCCACTATTAAAGAAGGCATTTAACTTTGGAGCTCAGTCCCCTTCCTAGAACTTGTATTTTACTATATTTTTTTGCAACATGAAGCGCAATAGAAGAGGTCCAAACAAACCATCCTTGCTCTCTCTGTGACTTATTCGAGATGCAAGCGGGCCTCTCCTCACAAACAGAAGAGGACCAGAAGGTGAGATAGCTGATTACCTCACATTGCATGGATGAGTTGTGGAGCCCATGTGTGGGGAATCAAGTGGCAGAAATTTTCCTAATATTGCGCACCAATTTTCAGCTCCATGGTAGAAGTATTTTAAAAATGTTATCATGGAGTTCAAGTATACTGTCCAAGACAAAAAAAATAAATTGAGGGCTGACTTTGGAGGCTTAGAACAGTGTGTTGTTAAGCAGGAGGTTATTGTAGAAGAACAGATGCAACAGCTCTCACACTTTAAACAAATCAAATATTTCCCATCTTTTTTTTTTTATCTGGTGTCCTGATTAACTAATACTAATTGCACTAAATAATTTACAGTGTACTTTTGAATGTTATTATTATTGTTTGTCCTGTTTTTGTTCCGATAGATGTTTTATTTTACGTACAAATTGTGTCATATTGAAAATTCACAGGAACAGTACTCTGTTGTCTCAGTTAATCACATCCTGCCCCTCCCCTTTTGGATTTCTGTACCCTTACCCCCTACCTAACATATTGGTATGTTGATAAAAAAAATCTAATAAAATATGATTTACAAAAAATTATAAAAAAATTAAATGTTTTAATATAATACAAGTACATTAGTTTAACATAATAAGATGAAAGTTGTAAAATCAAACCTGGTGTTTACTTCATGATTTTTAGGTAGAGGTTATGTTTGTAATGGGTTTTTAGCATGTTAAAATTGTCATTGCATGTTTATAACAAATAATCTTGCACTGTTTAGAAAGTCAGTATGTTGCACTACAAAAGAGAAGATTTAACTTTAAATTTCAACCTAGTAATGTTTTGTGCCACAGGACATGAAGGAAGTCAAGAAATGTTTTTGACACAATTCCATTTCAAATTTCATCTTTCCCTTACTACTGTTTAATATGACATAATGGCTGGCACTCTAACTTTTCAATAGCTAGATTTATGTGATGTACTTCAAGCAGCAATTTAGGATACTTACCTTTATGTTTCTGTATGGGAACTCTTCAAAAAGGACCCATATAAAATGTTTTCTTACTTCAGAAACCAACAAAGAGCAGTTAAGCAAATGTGTACCTGTTGGAGCACTCACATCTATGTGCCACACTTCTTCATAATTCCATTTTTTTTCACAATAAAGAACATAATATAATGGTTTTGCTTGCTTGCAGGTGTCTTAAAGTAAAGTTTTCATGCTAACCTTCTCCACAAATTAATTTATTAATGTCAAGCACTCAAGAGAATTGAAAGGAAGAATTAAAACTGGTGACAGATTATTTAGAAATATTTAATAATCTTTAATAAAGTGAATTGCTAAATTAATTTTAAAATAAAAATTATAATAAAACATAAGATACTGTACTAGCAGATGCAATATATGATGACACCAAAAAAAATAAAACAAAACTATGTTAATGTCTTGTTCTGGTTAAGTGAAAGATGTTATTGTCAGACATTATTCAGATAAGTATTTTGATAACATTTTTCATCTTATTATTATAAAAGTAAAGTGTCCAGTTTCCAAATCTGCTTTGTTTCTTTTTTATGAGTTTTCTTCCTCAGTAATGTCACTCATTTGGGTAGATTCAATTGCCCCCATTCAAAAACTAGCATTTTTGGTTCAATGGCCAGGTGCGGTAATATCATTACCACACCTGTTAAAAATATGACTGCAGCTGCTAAAAACCATTATACTTTCTATGTAGGCTTAGGGGAGCCGGTAAAAAAAAAACTACCATTGAAACATTGCTCTGTGTGGTCATTACTTCGCAAACAGTGATTTAATGGCAGCCGGTAACAATTAATGGGCCAAAAATATTCCATTTTTGTTTGTTAACTTAATACTATCAGCTATTTGCACATATTAACCCTTTCATTGATGGAGGGAACACAGAACAGTGCCCCCTACCACACTGAAAGGGTTAACAAGTAAAAAAAAAAAAAAATCTATATATATATATATACACACACATATATATATATATATATATATATATATATATATATATATATATATATATATATATATATATTGGGAAACCACAGGGGCCTCCCTAAAAAAAGGAAAAGAGAACTCCCCTTGGACCCAATGAAAAAAAATAGTGTATCCAAATAACTTGTTTTATTATACTCACCTCAATATTTATACCTACATTGAGCAATTATTAGCAGATATAACTCAGATTTATGAACTGGTAGTTAGCTATGCAGTCACACATGACACTTTATTACATTTTATACATGATGTGGCTCGGTAGAATACATTACATTACATTATTTCTCAGAGAGCTATGTTCTGTATGGACATTCCAAGTGGAGTTTAGCTCATTTCCATGTCCTATTCATGAAGCCTCATTATGATGTGTCTTCATGAATATCAAATTACTTTATTATATATAGATATATGTTCAGTATTCTCTACAGGTGATTGTTTGGCTGGTATTCTTATCCCTTTACTTTTGCAATATATGTAATAATGTATTTATTTTAATTTGTTACCATTATTATTGTCCTTTCTGTTATGGTGAAATTACAAGACCGTTCCAATGAACTGTATATGTTTTTACATAGGAGGTTAAATATCCCCTTTTAAATAGTGACACTTTAACAACCCTCCCTTTATAAGAAGGGGGATAAGAACTTGATACCTTTGAGGAGACTCTGCATGAGCGAAATGCAGTGAGTAGGCGCAGCTTATGTTGTTCGATGCTATCAGAGAGCACGTGCTAGGTCTTGCAGGCTTTACACAGAATTGAATGATTGCAGTTATATAGACTGCTGCCTCATGTTGCTCTGTGTATTTCAGCACTGGGGATATTTGTTTAGTCTGAGGGCCCAAGCAGAGCAGATAAATGTGATATAGGAGTGTAACCTGTTTTCAACTTTTTGTACACTGTATTAAAAGCTATATTAAGTGATGATCACAATTTCTTCTCTGTTTGTTTTGGTCAGTGTGTATTGCATGACGCCAGAGGCAAGCACCTGGAATATGCTGGGACTAATCAGACAGAGTAAATCTGCTGGCTTATTATATACACACTAACCCATGCTTTTAAATGTGAGGGCATTCTTGTACTATTCACTAGAATCTGAACATTGAAACTGTAGCATGATATGTTCTGTTTCATTTGTTTCATTTTCATATATACTGTAGAGAACAAGTCATTGTTAAGCATTTTGCCCTAGAAAACGGCTTTCAAATTATTAGCAGGAATACCTGTGATTCAGCTAAGTCACTGCACAGCATCATATTGCATATTGCATCTATACAGTGTGGGGTCCTATTTTGGTTTTCTTTACTGTGCTAACCTCTGGCACTTCTGCTGGAAGGATATTCCATGCATCATCTACCCTTACAGTAAAGTAATGCTTCCCCTAATTTAAGACCATGTTGTCTTGTTGTTTTTCTTCTTTTAAATATACTCTCTTTCTCACTTTTTTTGTTTCTCGTTATATGTTTAAATGTTTCTATCATATTCTCCTGTCTCGTCTTTCTTCCAAGCTATACATTTTAAGATCCTTTAACCTTTCCTGGTAGGTTTTATTCTGTTATCCATGAATCAGTTTAGTAGCCCTTCTCTGAACTCTTTAAGGTATGGAGATTTGGTCTCCAATACTGCATGCAATACACCAAATGAGGTCTCACCAGTGCTGTGTACAATTCCATGAGCACTCCCCTCTTTCTACTCCCGCTCCCTATACAACCAAGAATTTTACTAGCATTTCCTGCTGCTCTAATACAGTCTCTACCTACATTTAAGTCCTCTATAATAATTTTTTTATCAATCCCTTTCATTAGATGTTGAGGTTAGGACTCTATCAAATATTCTATAATCTGCTCTTGGGTTTTACATCCAAGGTGCATAATCTTTTATTTATCCACATTAAATGTAAATTGAAAAATCTTAGTAGGTCAAATTATCTGTGTCTTTCCTGGTGTCCCTTAAAATGTCCCACACAAGGTAAGTACGTAGTATGCCTTATGAGAAAGATAACTTATCTCCAGCATGAATTGTTACTATTTAAGAGTCAATTAGTCTAATATATATTCTATAATATGCACTATGACATATTGTAAACACTACAGAGGAAACATCAGATTTATTTATGTTTTAAAAACAATGTGACTGATATTTTAAAACATGCTTTATAATTTTAGTTTCTTTTATTTTTTTTCTTCTTTTGTATCATAATAACTTTATAAGATGTATATTTGAAAATGTCAGTTTCTTAACAATCTATTTAATTTACCTGGTGTGCATTACACAGTCCTGGTTTTTATATATAGCAGCAGTAAATTGGAAAAAAATAAGGTATTTTAGCTTAAGAAACATTCCCACCATTATCACTAAATCTTTGTTTTTTTTTATGTTTGGGTAACTGTAGAGGTGTTTGGTAGCAGCTCCAATATTTCTTTTTGTGAGCACTAATAATAGAGACAGAGATAACAATACCTTTTGGTTCTAATACCCTTGTGGCAAGCTTTTTCATTATAAAGAGAATTTTAATAAAAATTACATTTTGTTACAAGCATAAAGTCTGCGTTAAACTAAAAATACAACTGAATTTAAATCATCAAGTTCCAATACCTGTAAATAATGGTAAATTCATGTTAATTACTGCCAGGATAGTATAAAAAACAAACCTAGTCAGATATTAACTATATTGGTTGATTGGTCCAACATGCCAAGTGTTTGTTTTTAAAGCTTCCAAAGAACAGTATAGAGCTTTAATTAGATGTAGTCATTACAAAATTATATTTTTCTTAAGTTTAATACAAATGTAATTCTCCTGATTTTTGATCTTGAGAAAATTGTTTCTTTTTGAGTTATTCGGTAAAACTGTAACATCTGTATCTTGGATTCATGACACTACAGACTGACATTTTAAAGTTAAAAACCAATTTATTCAAATTTCAAATGTCACTGATTCAGAAAATAATTTTATAAAGATACCTCAAGAGAATAAATCCTCAAGTATAAACCATTACATTTTTATGGAGGCCACTTCTTTACATGGCAAAAATAATACATTTTTAAGAGTATATTCGTCCTGTGGAGCCTCGATGGATCGGAAGTGTTTGTCCAGCACATCCCACAGATGCTTGATTGCATTGAGATCAGAGAATTTGGAGGCCAAGTCAACACCATGAACTAACTGTTGTGTTCCTCAAACCATGCCTGAACCATTTTGCTTTGTGGCAATTTGCATTCTCCTTCCTACAGGGCCAATGCCATAAGGGTCTATATTGTCTGCAGTAATGTTTAGGTTGGTGGTATATGTCAAAGTAACGTCCACATAAATGGAAGAACCAAATGTTTCCCAGCAAAACATTGCCCAAAGGATCACACTGTTTCCACCGGCTTGCCACCTGTAAGTATTCATAGTGTTATGGGTGATATGGGTGTAATGTCAAGTATCAACTGTAATGATGTGGAGCTCACAACAATTGCACTTTGAAGCAGTAGAAACATGTTATCTGAGGTGTTGAATAAGCTTCTTGTAGCCAGTGGAAATACCAAATTTGGAAAGTCAATTGGGCATATTCTAATAATTGCCCTGTAATTGTCAAAACTCATGAAACACCTATGCATAGTTTTGAGATGGAGCTGAACATGTTTTCTTAACTTTCTCTGTATTCTCTAAACATTTACAAATAAAGTGCGACCTCCTAAAAAACAAACAAACATTACCCTTTGATTTAGCAGAGATTTGTGGCAACATGTCTAAAAACACTCATGATGAAATACTCCAACATACTTAATTTAAAAAAAAACAACAACTATAGCTTGGAAAGAATGGTACCTTGTGAATTTACTGAAATTCAAACCTGATAGTGCTTTGACTGTTGTATAACGTTTATTGAACTCAGAAGCTATTCACTACATGAGAGGTGCAGAAGAGATTCAATATATATTCTCAATTTAAATAATTAACTATGCAGGGCCAATTGAGCTCTTCTAGCAGTAGACAATATTCAGGTTTATCCCTGCCCAATCCATAGTTAAGTTAGTGAGATGAAATATTCATGTCACTTCGACTCAGCTTCCCCACAGTTTTAGTGAATATCTGCCTATACTATTCACTGCCAGCCATTATTTCCCCTAAAAAATGTATACATGTCTGTATCAGAATAACTTAATTGGTTCAGCAATGGTGCCACATGCCATGGGGTGGAATGTATAAAACGTGCCACTCAAAATATATTTGTATTAGCCAAATTCTCTCTAACTTTCATATACATAGGGTGCAATTAGTATTTAACTTGTAACCATGGAAAATTGATGCTCCAATTCAATTGTTACTTTAAAATCACCTAAGTAATGTATTTTACATTTTGTGGAATAATGTAAAGTTCATTATCAAATACATTTTCAAGACAGATACTGGAATTGCCTTGATACTGAGTTAATAATTTGGTAGCACATGAATACTTTTGATGATGTTGTCTTTTTGTAGTGAGTTATATAATCAGTTGTATAATGACAATATGATAATATACAAGTTTGAGAAGTGTGGATAAGATTTTAGCTGTGTCTGATGATGCAGTGAGTGGTTTAGAATCACATTGTATGAAAAGCTCTGCACTGTGACTGTAGGGAAATCAGAAAGGTAACAAGACTTTATGCTTCAGATATCCAGCTAGAACAAACATTGAACTATACACAATAAAATCCGCACTAAATAACGGCTGGAGCTCAAGCTAAAAATAAGTGGCAATAAATGACAATAATAAAAGCTGGACACCTAACTGCATATATTATTATTATTTATAAGTAGGAGCTGCAGAATAAATTTCCATTAAAAGTTTATGGATATATATGTGTGTGTGTGTGTGTTGTGTGTGTGTTGTGTGTGTGTGTGTGCGTGTGTGTGTGCGTGTGTGTGTGCGTGTGTGTGCATCTCTGAATGCATATGTAAACACTTGAAAAAGCCTATTTTAAAGGAGAAACGCGTTGTGTATGGAGAAGGAGCATTTTACAGGAACACTTTGCACCTTAAAAACTGGGACTCCCTGCACTTTATGAGAATACATCTCCTTCCTCTCCTGTTCCACCATATCTACCTGAGTTTGGAGCTACTTTGGAATCCTATTTTATCCAGGACCCCACGAGGGGCTCCCGAATACCCTATAGACTGAGCAGGATACTGCTCAGTAAAATGTGAGTGTGTCTACGTCTATGCACTTATATCACTTTACGTTTTATGAATATACTACACTATAAGAGTTTTTTATTCTTTTTCCCTTTGCATACCACGGAGAGGATTGCCTCCACGTATAGGGTAAATATGAGTGTGTAGTGTTTTTGGGGAGCGCACTGTCCACATTGTGTGTATTGTTTGTAAATTTTACCAGGAGTGAAGTACTGGTTGTGTTTCGGTGCTGCTACTCTTCTCACATAAAAGGCGCAGTGTATTCTATTTTTGTACGTCATATGTAAATACTGTGTTAAAGATCAGGTATAAATATAATACAAATGTTACACAGCACCAAATTATAGATAACATTTATATAGTGATTCTACGTCCACCACAAAAAAAAGTAGTATAAATCACGGACAGAAGAAGAAGCGAAACTCATCCCAGTGTGTGCCGTCTAGCATCTTTTTTGTGTGTACCTGGCCAGGTCACAAACCCTGCAAGGGAAGAGGTGTGTACTGAATACTAAGAACACTTTTGTTGCTTTTATGGTTTGGCAGAAGGTATTTGATACTGATATCAGGATGGTACATTCAATTACAAACTCCTGTATACCTTGTTTATTTTTCTAAATGGCAAAAAAGATTATTATTAGTGGATGTTTATTAATTTTTTTGTCCTATGTATACATTATATATTTTTTGCTGTATATTCCTGTGCAAGTAATTAGTAATGTATTATAGTGGAGTACAGTATTAATACTTTAGTTCTGTATTTTTTATTTCTTTTGTCTGTCTTGTATTGTTTTATATGTACATTTACTATATTTGTAACGTTTATTTTTTATACAAAATATCACTATATCTCTCATCTAATCAGCTATAGATGTAATGAGATATTATACATTAGACTAAGCCATACATACAACAAAGAAGGAGCAAGCTGTTTGACTAAGCTAATTTTATATTTGGATGTGATGCTCTGAGATCTTGGGATAGCCTGAACTTTAGCTGCTGACTGGCTGATTTATATCTGCATATCTAGTACATATCACAAATAGGAGCCTATGAAAGACTCTTTCAGAGAAAAATAATACCATATTACACCAGATACATTGTTTTCGGGAAAATAGTAATAGAAAGTTTGGCATTACGGAAAGCATTTCCTATCTGTGTCACCGAGTCCACCAGATTTTTTAAGGTTAATGTTGGGAGCATGGGAAAATTATACCCAGTAACCAGCTGTTAGCAGATTTCTGTGTTGAACAACAGAAATAACTGTTTGCTACCATTTACTCAAATCTCCTTTCTACTGTCATGACATTCGTCTGTCCTTCCCTTGTCATTGGCCTCTGTCTTCATTGGATCTCTTCAGGTTCTCAGTATTTGGTTATTGAACATCTGCAGCTGGGGCATAGGAATGTCAATGAATGACATGCTATAAACTCTAAAGATAAGGACAGGAATTTGAAAGGAAATAAACCCACACTTTTCCCATCATTCTAATATGTAAAGAAATGAATGGAACGTGGAGAAATACCCATATATTATAAGGAAACAGCCATTCACAACCTGACATTTGTGGTATAATTATTTTCTTCTTAAACTAAATTGATGATTGTAATGGTAACGTATATGTGTGTATGAATTGAAACAAATAGCTGGGCATTAAGCATCATGTTAAACAATAATCCAACCTATATGCAAATAAATACTAACTTGTTGCTTAAATATAGCTTAATATAATAGGATATGTATCAGAATTTTTTGAGTGAAAATTCACTTATACCCACAATACTTGTTGAAAGTACATAAATATTTACTGTGACTAAGTCTGAGTTCAGAAGAAATGCATTATTCTAAATGTGAAAAAACTAATTTAACCTCTATTATTACATTTATTCATGTTTTTCAGATTTTTTTATTTATTTATTTATTTTTTGTATGTCAGAAAACTCTGTAACACAACAAATAACAGAACAATGGATGGATATGGTCAGTGTTTTAAATGTTTTATTGTAACACATTTAATTTTGGACCTCAACAAAAATACTTATTTTTCCCTGTGTGTTGCACTTGATGATGAACAGATTTAAGAAAACAGAAAATGAACATCCTATGAAGATGCAATGGTAGAATGTATAAACCATCAATGTTTGAACGACACCATATTTTAACTACTGAAATATTGGATAGTAATATATATCTGTTTTCAAGTTAAAGGTCTGCGTTAACTACATATGGAAACGTATGTCTTTGTGACATTTGCGTCATAGGTATAAAGTGGTTGGTTACTACGTAATTTCTTTCTATAGTGTGACAACCTTAAAAAGAAGAAATGGAATGAAAGACAAATAAAGAGAGATACAACTATTTTCCCAAATAAGCTTCCCAATTTGTGTACCAGTTTTTACCAAAACAACAATTATTTGCTTTATTCAAATATCCGATAACATCATAATACCTGATCCCTCATAAAGAATTAAAATAAATGTGTTGTTTCTTGTCCTTTTTTGCTCTTCTTTGCAATGTTATCTTTAATTGTTATGTAAGTTGCATATTTACACATATGTTTGGTTGGGAAATATATTATTTCATTCAGAAATAATTAAAATCTCATTTAATGAATTGAAAATGTTGTGCAACACATTTTTCTTATATAGCTGACATTGTGATGTCTGGCAAAATAGAAAAACAATAACTAATTAGAAAATATATCTGTGATAGTGGATCTATAGGTATGCATTCACAAATACGATAAACATAACATTGATACTTGTTTTAATAAAAAAACGGAGGAAGGTACCAAGGTGTCATATTGCCACCTGCTGGAATATTATAATATTTTTCTCAATGGCTATATCACCAAAAGTAATATTACTTGAAGATTAATGATGTTTACTTACTTGTTTGCCCCGTATTCCCACTTTCATTTATCTGTGTTGATTTTATAGTTTCTAGACACTGAACATTCTTTAGTTTAATGTAAGGTCTAATTCTCTTTTTCAGAAAAAAAAAGTCTTTATTTTGACACCATAGAGAACAACAAAATACACATTTTTCATTTTTACAGTGAGGATTTACTGTTTTGCATTGTCATTTGGTTGTAAAGCAAGCATTGTATAATATTTGCATCTAATATAGTACACTATGTCTTGGTAATATCAATGGCAATAAAAGATATATGCATACATTAGCAATAAAAATAAAATACATTTGTGTACATTTTATGTTACAACTGAAATGTTGCTTTGAAATTTACTGTGTAGAAACAAGCTAAGTTTCTATTAGCCAATACTAACATGACTAATTTTATGGGGTTATTTATTTATTTTAACCATTGTATTTGTTTATATATAAAAAGTGAATGCATAATTATACTAGTGTCACTGGAGAGCTACTAGGAAAGGTAGCTCCTACCAGAATCAGTTCCATAAGATACACTCCTCAGGTCCAGGAAAGTAGAAATCTCCAAACAGGGCTATAATCACTGGTTCCCTGCTAGCAATCCCACAAAATAGCAGACGAGACTGTTGTGTTGGTTAAAAGCAGAAGAACATTTTTTTTTTTTTATTACAAAATTATAAACATTTAACATACATATCCCCATATATATAATCTTATCATATTTCCTTATTAAAATTTCGGTCTCCATTATATTTTGGACATTATTAGAATATTGACCATAATTAGGGGCAAACATATAAAACATAGACATTTAAAACATTATAACACTATTGACACAGTTTGACACATTGGCTACATATATTGCATGGAATCTGCCGGGAAGGGAGTTTTTATCCTGAAGGGGTATTACTTTTACTCCTCCCGCCAGGTTCTATTTAAACCACCTCTGGAGATCGATCTTCCTTTCTCTTTTCCCATTCTTCTATCCAAGTATTCCAGTTTCTCCGGTTTTTCTTTTTATTATTCTGCCTCATTCTATCACTGGCTCTCTCCATTCTCCACTGGTATAATACCTGGGCATATACCTGTTGCCACTCAATTTCCCCATTCCCCTTCCAATTTCTTGCGATAACTACTAGGGTACCCAAAATTATATGAATGATAATATGTGAGACTTCTTTCTTCATTCTTGGCCACTCTATCATTAATAATATCTTTTCTGGTGTTGGGTCTAACTTTATAACCGTCATTTCTTTAATTTTCTTTAAGGTTTCCCCCATAACGTCTTTAGTTTTGAGCAGTTCCACCAGGTATGTACATATGTCCCTATGTCTGTCCCACAGCGCCAGCATGTTTCTGTAGCCTGGGTATACATTTTTGATAGTCTACTTGGGACATAGTACCACCTGTTTATCATTTTGTAAAATGTTTCTAATAGATTTAAACAGTGTACTGCTTTGTGTACTTTCCTTAGCAGAAGAACATTTATTGATACATAAAACAACATATTTATACAGTCAAACATCTTGATAAAAAATATATTGAACAAAGAACTATAACAGGATTAAGCTTAACATATAATTGTGAATAGAAACAGGACATGGGGGATTTAAAGTTAACACATACACAAAGGATAATTGAATTTGGTGCCAAACTAGTTGGCGACCAATAGGGAAAAGGGAAACATTGAGAGACCAATCGCCAATGAAGGGGCGTGGTCTCTGGCCAGACTGGACGGCACTGAGGGATTCAAGTCTGCCCTTTAACTGTGGAGCCAATAAGCACAGCACCGTCTAGGCCCTTTAAACGAGCGACCAATCAGGGTTGTGCTGGACATTTAAACATGTTAGGGGAGATATGGCCCAATGGTTAGACCCCACTAGCCAATCAGAGAACAAGTGACATAATTAGGCTCTAATTCAGCTAGTGGACCTTTAAACCGCTGAACAGTCAGCAACATGACAGGCTTAACTTTTATTGAGGAACTTGGTCTCTGGCTGGTTATCCAAAATACAGTGAGAAGTGAATATAGCCCTTTTTGACACAGGTAAGGGGCACTGACGACCAAGTAAAAATAGTTGGTCATGGGACTACCGTGACAAATAGGAATCCATATTACCAAACATAATCAATCCCCACGTAATTAATAGTAACTGTAATATTAGATATTTAGGTAGGTGCACATAAAAGGAATTGTAATGGGTGCAGAGAGCTGCCACCTACAACACTATATATTTAATGATAATATATGCTGAATATATTTTTTAGGTGTATAAAACATACTCCATCTTAAAAAAAAACCTTTGTTAATGACTGGTTGCCTGGACATTTTTTTTTCTATTACTCCCCTTTGTTCAATCATGGAAAACATAGGTAATAGAGAAAAGAGTCATCCCAAAACTGGGTAGTTCAATCCAGAAATACATGAGAAAGCAAGGGAAGATGACTTAGTGTAGAGTTAGCAGCCCTATTGGGTCAAGTTCTCAAGTATTTCTAGGTTTCTAAAGGCAATGAGAGAGTCCCTCCATTCTTTTAAATACATAAATGCAGTGTACATCCATACAACATATTATCTTAATTATATTTTATACATTTTTAACTAATCTTAGATATTTTAAAAGAACCTAGCTTAGATGAAAAAATATCAGAGATTTATATATATGGCCATATTTTGCTTAACCACCACTACGCCAAAGTACTCCAAACTTTGTGAGTCCTATCTCTAGCTTACCAACTTGTAAATTAATCTCTCTGACAATCTGTCTTGAACTCAAATTTAAACTTGTCTTGAACTAGAATTTTCAAATTGTTCTAAATAGAGTACAAAATAGGTACATGGGCAAAATGTTTTAAAATATAACCTTTTGTCGATCATTTAACCCCTTCATTGTCCCAGACGACGCAAGCACCAAAACGTCCCATTTTGTTCCTGGCCACCGATCACAAGGTGATCGGTAGCCAAGGAACACTACGGCAGAGACCCGATCAGGGTATTAATAGACGTTGTGGGTCCCTGCCAAATGATTACTATGCTTCCGGGCGTCACGTGAGAAGTCAAGGAGGCGTGCCTGAACCTGGAAGGGTTCGTGCACAGCATGATTAGGGAAAATATAGCCAGTGCTCACTTTGAGTCCCTTTTGAGCACTTTGAGTCCCTGTCAGACTGAGGCCACTCCTGTGCAAGTCCTGCAGTGGGATCCAAGCACAGCTCATTGTGGGGAGCCGCAATGAGTTGTTTAACGCTGGACTTACTATGCTGTCCTAGCATCTTTTAGGTACTCTAAAATCAGGACAGCATAGTACATCCTAGTGTCAGGAAGGGGTTAAATAAGTAAATACTAACTTGTAGACAAAGCATATAAGGGGAGAATACTTCCCTGTAGATTTATTAAATGTTTGTAATTAAGATCTTTCTTTAAGTAAAGTTTAAAAGGATCATTGATCTAAAGATAGCATGTTTAGTTGTCTGCATTGCTTTTTATTCAATGTTTATCACAATTATCTGAGCTGGGAAATAGACGAGTTGGATAGACCCCAATATATTAATAGTATTTGAGCCTGTGACAAGCCTAGCACACCAACATTTTTCTTTTTGACATCAGTAAAACACAGGAGTTAAAGAGTTCACAAAGGTGATCTGTGAAAATACATTGCTAAAGTAAACTTACATTGAACAGTAAATGTACAGTCATAGGTATTATTGATTACTCCATGTTGGATATGATTACAATGGCTATTCCAAAGAGAGTGAAATAGATAGAGATTTCTACACTAGCAACTGAACACTGCAAAATCTGACATTTATATGGAAGGCATTTAACATTATTTGAAATATACATAAAGGCTCCAGATACAGTGGCCATAATTTATTTTTAGATAAGTACTGCATCAGTAAAGTAAACAAAAATAAGCAGATTTGTGTTATGAGTTTTTTCCTGAACTTTCCATATCTTACCAAAACTGCAAATAAAGTAAGATAGATGTATTGCTGTTGCCATAACAACAGTCCATCATATTTTGCTTTGTTATTGGATGTCACAACATATTAATTAGTGTTTTTTAAGGTAAAACCAAAGAATAATTGAAAATAATTTTTAAAGTAAAAATAAGTGCGAGTCATAAATACTTGTAACATAACACATATGGTTCTTAAAATAAGCTAGGTGGGAATGTCCCTTTAAATAAAAATCACAGTAGTTGCATTTAATAGAATGTATTTGAAAGAACAAATTAAATGTCTATTAATATTTAATCTCAATTTAGATTTTGTTACATTACATTTTGAAATGTAAAACTTGTAACTAGGGTAATGTTTTTCCATATAGTATTGCTATTGTATTGTAATCATTCTAATCTCGTTAGTCTTTGAAAATTATCCAGCTTGGTTTCTAGGTGTTCCCTTCATTGGTATAAAAAAAAAGTATATTCATTTGCAATTTATTTTTCCTTGTGAGGTCAATATACCTTATTACTCTGGAATTACAAATAGAAGAAGGTTTTAGATTTTGTATTGGATATCAGACACATTTTAATATGCTCACCAAATTGATGGTAATTTTTTATTATTTATTTATGAAAACAACAGTGTTAGCCTAACAACACTTTAACTGCTTTATTCTTTGGTCACTAGAATAAATAGAGAGCTAGCAGTGGAACTCATTCACCAGCTCTATAAAAATGGAAACAGGGTTTAGTGATATAGTGATGGCAGCACTCCCAAAAAATGGCACCCAACCACTTTAGATATACAAAAAGGAAAAAATGCACAACAGATATGTGCAGGGAGGCACTCTAAAACTATTAAGACAAATGAATAAAATAATGATAATGATAATCACACAAATCTTCTATGTATTGCCTAAGGTGCACAAATCTCTAGATCAGTGTTTCCCAACCCAGTCCTCAAGGCACACCTACCAGTCCAGGATTTAGGGATTACCTGGGTGTGTCTAAGGTGTTTTTTTTCTTCTTTGTAAAAACACCTTAGACACACCCAGGTAATCCCTAAATCCTGGACTGGTAGGTGTGCCTTGAGGACTGGGTTGGGAAACACTGCTCTAGATAAACCCCCAAGTAGAACTATTGTGGCAAGTGCTGAGTAACTCTTTAGCAAATTGTTAATTTTTTTTGATGGGGTTGATAATATTTAAATCATATTTGCATTGTACAACTGCTTTTTTAATAACAGTTTTATGAAATGTTATTTGGTAGGAGGTATACATTTGGTCTCATATGATGTGATAAGTTTATCCTCATCTATTTCCCATGCAGAGGGGAGCAAGGCTAGTGTGGCAAATCACCATGAACTGTTAAACTCCAGAAGCAGTGAATTAGTATGATTTATCTATGGGGGATATATGGACTTGGTTTTATTTATTTATTTTTTGTATAAGTGTTTTTAACTCTATGAACTTTAAAAAAAAAAAATGATTTAGTACCATTTCAGTTTTAGAAAAAATACCCACATTTAATTATTTAACCTCTTCTGTGCTGAAGTTTTTTTAATGCATTTATGTCAAAAAATTGTCTTTTCATCTGCAACTTGCCAGGTATGTGGGATTTGTGCTCTGTCTCTTAAGCTTCAACTATTAGGTCATTGTGGTAGACTTATTGTGATTACCCTAAAGTTCATATTTCCACTTCTGTGTTTTTCTCGATTACCCATCTCTATTGTGTCACTGTTTTCCAGCTTCACTATTTTATCATTTGTAGGAAAAGTCCCCTGATGATCAGCAACCACTCATCTTCAGCCCAGGAATGAAAATATGCATAATAATAATTCACCTATCCCTAAATAGCCAACAGTGAATCAACCCCATAGTCTTAAAAGTAAAAAAAAAAAAAAATTAAACACTTGGGTTATTCCCAAACACAGGAGAAATAATTGAACCTGTTTTCCAGGTTGTTTTCGTTAGCTTTTTTTTTACAAAGTATAAAATCAAGTACAATATTTGTCAAATAAAAGTTTGAAAAAATATTTTATTATTATTTTATAGTAAATGTTATGGGATGATCAAAATGATAGTATATTATTCCAATTTATTTTTTTTAAACAGACATTGACCAGCACAACAAAAATGTAAATCTGGTCATGCAGAGATTAAATACCTTTATGATGCCTGATCCTATCTCAAAAATGTGGCATGTGGGACACACAAACCTTGGGCTCCCACGTAAGAAGGCATGGAGTGATTGTGTAACTACCTGTGAGTATATGTACACATATTGGCCTCTTAGTCCAATTCTCTGACACAAGATACACATCACCATTAAAACATATGGTGTTAAGCCCATAAAGGAGAACATGAAGAATTGTAAAAGTGCAAACATGTTAGAACAAACTGACAGCTTTAAATAAATCATATACAACTAGTTGGAGAAAAGGACTATCATTAAGAGCTATCCTCCTTCTAAAGAAGAACAAGGAGCTCTAGAAGTCATGGTATGGCCACCACAGAGCCCTCATCTCATCATCATCATCGAGTCTGTATGGGATTACATGAAGAGAGAGAAGCAACTGAGGCTGCCTAAATCCAGAAAATATGTGTGGTTAATTCCCAAATATATTTGGAACAACCTGCCTGCTGAGTCAAAAACAAGTGTAGCTAGAACAATTGATGATATTTTGAAGTCAAAGGGTGGTCACATCAAATATTGATTTGATTTACATTTTTCTTCTATTCACCCACCTTGCATTTTGTTAATTGATAAAAAATATTATGTGAATGGGTATTTCCCCCAAAAGAAAAGTACTCACACTTTCTAGAGCCAAATATAACCTGCTCTAGGTGTGAGAGGCAGATGGACTATGAGTCCCACAATCCTCCAGATGCCTGATGCTCCTCTCGGCTCCCTTGTCAGGGAATGATGTTATCTTCCGATATATAGTAAAGGCAACAGAGTGTGTAAGATATTTGGAGGATTTATTAATAGCTCCTTAAATATTTTTGGAGTTTCAATACAAGAAAAAAGAAGATCTCCTCAGAACACATGAGTAGAAGATAAAAATGAAATAAAAACAGTCACCAGTTGGTCGGTACAAGAAAGTCCGAGATCACTGCGCAACACTCATTTATATATTTTTTTGTATTCTCTTATTTCTGTGCCCCTCTGGGGGAGAGGCACGGGTGTTTGCTGCACTTACACAATATATATTTTTATTATTTCACATATAGAGCGCTTATCACTATTTATTTAAAAAATATTATGTGTCTATTTTTTAAAACATTCTTATGTCAGCATTATTTCACACCTGCTAAAACATTCACACAATACTGTATATATAGTAATTATACTATAATAATTAGAATATATATACAATACATATGTATTTACAAAGATGTATATTGTATAAATATAAAACGATACAATAATTTATTATCAATTTATTATATGTCCTGCTGTTAATATTGTGGAAAATTGTGCTGTATTTACCGCGAGGCATTTTAGGCGGATGCCTAGGGCGGCAAATTTTGGGGGGCCCCCCAGCACTTTAAAAAAAAAAAAGACCGCACTTGCAGGCAGAGACGGAGGCGAGAGGGGATCGGAAGATCCCCCCTCACCATCGCTCTGCCTGCCAGGCTGCACGGGGAGCCGAACAAGCAGCACAGAGAAACCTCCGTGCTGCATGTTCGGCTCCCCGTGCAGTGTGACACGGAAGTGCCGACAGTCACGTGACGGGCGCGCTGACATCACATGCGCCGGGTCACGTGACTTGTCGGTACACTCGCCTGGGAGCCGAACAGGCAGCATGGAGGGGACAATGCTGCCTGCCACTAGCCACCAGGGAAAGGTAAGTGCTGGGGAAATGGGGGGATTGGAGCAAAATTAGCAGGGGCTTATTAAATGGCAAATAACACTGGCATATAATTGGGCAAATTGGCAGGGGCACATTAAATGGCAAATAACACTGGCTTATAATCGGGCAAATTAGCAGGGGCATATTAAATGGCAAATGACACTGGCATATTATTGGGCAAATTAGCAGGGGCACATTAAATGGCAAATAACACTGGCATATTATTGGGCAAATTAGCAGGGGCACATTAAATGGCAAATAACACTGGCATATTATTGAGCAAATTGGCAGGGGCATATTAAATGGCAAATAGCACTGGAATATTATTGGGCAAATTAGAAGGGGCTTATTAAATGGCAAATAACACTGGCATATTATTGGGCAAATTGGCTGGGCACATTAAATGGCAAATCACACTGGCATATTATTGGGCAAATTAGCAGGGGAATATTAAATAGCAAATAACACTGGCATATATTTTATTGGGCAAATTGGCAAGGGCATATTAAATGGCAAATAACACTGGCATATTATTGTGCAAATTAGCAGGGGCACTGGCATATTATTGGGCAAATTGGCTGGGGCACATTAAATGGCAAATAACACTGGCATATTATTGGGCAAATTGGCAGGGGCACATTAAATGGCAAATAACACTGGCATATTATTTGGCAAATTGGCAGGGGCATATTAAATGGCAAATAATACTGGCATATTATTGGGCAAATTAACTGGGGAATATTATGGGCAAATAATATTGGCAATGTGTATGTAATGGGGTGATAGAGGCATGTAAATGGTGTGCAACATGGGTTATGGGTCATGTCGTGGGTGTGCATCGTGGGTAGGGGGGGGGGTGCCCAAAATTTGTCTGCCTAGGGCAGCACAAAACCAAGATACACCACTGATTTCAGAGCAATTTATGTCATTAAGGTATAATCAAGTCAATTTGACAATTAAAAAAGGGATGTTTGAGGCTATTTTTTTTTGATTAGCATATTTTGCTTCGTCAATATTGAATCTGCTAGATAGATACTATTTTCTATATCTTTGAAAATGAATATATCTATATAAATAATTGAGATGTAGCTCAACATTTTTCATTAGTTTTGCCTTAATTTTACCTAATTTGTTTATGATATAAAACAGGATAAGAAATTGCTTCATTAACATTTTAATCATTTACATCTGCACTCTCTGTGCAGCATTTGGCCTTTGTGATTAAAGTGGTTAAGTTAAAAGTATTTGTGGTGAAAAACAATGGACCAAAATTTATTGTGGAATTATTCATTCACTAAGCACTTGTCCCTTCATCAAAGTTCACATTTCAGTGAATAAATACCACTGTAATTTAGAGTAAATCTCAAACTGTTTTGTAGAGGTAACTTTTGATTTTGATTTCTAAATGCTATAAATTAAAAAATGGAAGCCTATTCCTCCTTGTTTTAACCCCTTAGTGACATCACCTTTTGACCTTGTCTTTCCTTGGTGACGTGGACTGTTTTGACATTTATGGGGTGTTTGTGTTTAGCTGTAAATTTCTTCTTTCTCACATACTGTACCCACACAAATTACACTGAACAAAATTATAAATGCAACATTTTTTTTGCCCCCATTTTTCATGAGCTGAACTCAAAGATCTAAGACTTTTTCTATGTACACAAAAAGCCTATTTCTCTCAAATATTGTTCACAAATCTGTCTAAATCTGTGTTAGTGAGCGCTTCTCCTTTGCCGAGATAATCTATCCACCTCACAGGTGTCGCATATCAAGATGTTGATTAGACAGCATGATTATTGTACAGGTGTGTCTAAAGGCTGGCCACAATAAAAGGCCACACTAAAATGTGCAGTTTTACTGTATTGTGGTGGTCTGGGGGAGTCCAAAAACCAGTCAATATCAGGTGTGACCTCCATGTGCCTCATGTAGTGCAACACATCTCCTTCACATAGAGTTGATCAGGTTGCTGATTGTGGTCTGTGGAATGTTTGCCCACTCCTCTTCAATGGCTATGTGAAGTTGCTGGATATTGGCAGGACCTGGAACATGCATTTGCATACGCGGATCCAGAGCATCCCAAACATGCTCAATGGGTGAAATGCCCGGTGAGTATGCTGGCTATGCAAGAACTGGGATGTTTTCAGCTTCCAGGAATTGTGTACAGATCCTTGCAACATGGTTTGCAAGAAGGGCTTTCATTAGATACCATTATATTCATCATATCTTATAATTTACTACAAAACAGATCATAAAATATGATGAAAAAAAAACACTTTTGAACTAAAAAATAATTTACACAAATACAATCGGTAAAAAAGACCCCGTCTAAATAGTTTCTAAATTTTATCCCGAACTTAGAAATATGCTTGTTTACATTTTTTCCTGCAGTTTTTTGCGAGTTATAGGGAACTAACCAAAAAAAGTGTGTGGGGTGGGGGGGGGGGGTGTTCACCTACATGACCTTTTGACCCCAACCCGAACACTAAACTTAACCCTAACTCTAACCCTTATGCTAACCCTTAATTTATTATAATTTTAATTTAATTTTTCCCTAAACCTTCTGCTAATCATAATTTAAATGTAACTATAACCATTATTCTAACCTTAACCCTAGATTTTTAGCTAATTAGACTTTTTTTTTTTTTTTTTTACATTAACTATAAGTAGGAGCAGTTAAGCAACATAACACTGGTGAGACCTCCCTTGGAGTATTGTACACAGTACTGGAGACCGAATCTCCAGAAGGATATTGATACTTTGGAGAGTTTAGAGAAGGGCTAGTAAACTGGTTCATGGGTTGAAGGATAAAACTTACCAGGAAAGGTAAAAGCATTTTAACATGTATAGATTGGAGGAAAGATGTAACAAGGGGGATATGATAGAAACATTTAAATACATAAAGGGAATCAACACAGTAAAGGAAGAGAATATATTTAAAAGAAGAAAAACTACCACAACTAGAGGACATAGTCTAAAATTATAGGAGCAATGATTTAAAAGTAATATCCGGAAGTATTACTTTACTGAGAGGGTAGTGGATGTATGGAATAGCCTTCCAGCAGAAGTGGTAGAGGTAAACACAGTCAAAGATTTTAAGCATGCCTGGGATAGGCACAAGGCTATCCTAGGTATATTATAGGGAACTGTGTACTAGTAAAAGTATTTAGAAAATTGGGCAGACTAGATGGGCCAAATGGTTCTTATCTGCCGACACATTCTATGTTTCCATCAGAGCAACAGAAGTGACATTTTCCAATAGGGCACTCCAAATCGCTCTGTGAAGCGATCGAAGGTGCCCTAGGCATTAAAGCATCACCATTTTAGCAGTGTTTAAGATGTTAGATCACAAACACCACTCGTTTAACCGCAGGAAGGACTAGGTCCGTCCAATGTCGGCAATGTTTTTCCAGATAGGACAGACCTAGTCTGCCCAATGTCGACAAGGGGTTAAATCATTTTTAATTGTTCTTCTGCACAAGCAACATTCAAATATTATCCCATAGTCTTGTCAAAAAAAGAAAGACTTGGAAGTAATCATATTGTGAAACTGCTGCTTCACTGAAATGGTCCGGCAACAGTTGGTCACTCCAAGTGGTGTGTCTGTGTTTTAATGGGGTAAGATTTTATAGGATTTTATAAATGGGAATGCAAAGGAAAATTGAAACATATATGTCAAGGCTAATATGAACAGTTAGACAGGGTGATAGTGGAAACAGCAAATGCATATGCAAATTATATTGTGAACAGTTAGGAAAAAGACAGAGGTGTAAATGTGCATTTGAATGCAATAGACACATCTAGGAAGTATGCATTGTAGTAAGAGGGAACAGTCAGACAGTCGTGAGAGAGAGACAAGAAGTCACCACTATAGTATAAGAATGATCACAAAACACGCTAAAGATTTATAGGCTCGTTTTTTGTCCCACCCCTTTTAACCAGGATAAAAGGTTTGTTCTAGGGTTTAATTCCTCTTTGAGATTGATTATTGTGATATTCTTAATCATTTTATAAGATTTTGTTACAGTTTATTACTCTGATATTTTTATCTTATTACTTCTCACATGGCTGCAGTATCTTTATAACTTAAATATTATAATAATACAAACATATGATACATCGATAAACATATATACATATTTCTGCTAACATTTTCATTTATGTGTTTACTGTCAGAGGTATTGAACAGTAATCTCGAGACTGGTACATATGAATAAAGCAGAAGCCAAGGATAACAAGATGGATGCCAGCAGCCTCCATTTTGTGTCAGTTTTTGGACATCCTTCTGTGTGTTCAAATCTTATTCTGTGTCCCTGAGGATAAAAGAAAATCTTTCCCTAACTCTGTTATCTGTAACCAAATATTTTACTGATAAGTTCATAGTATCACCGGAACAGATAAGGTGGCCATTGTTAGTGGTTTATGACTCTAAGCCTCATTGTTTTGATGTAGACACAGCTGTGTACATACTAGAGGAGAAGGGGGGGCTTCTCTGCAACTTGCTAGCCCACCCAAACTGGCAGAAACTGACAGACACACTGAGATTATTTGGATTTTTAGATTTGTAGAATCTAACAAGGGTTATTATAAACACACCGAGTTGATTCAAATCGCCCATTAAAATATATAATTATATCACACCTTCACTAATAAATATGTAAAGTATAATTAATTCTACATATTGATTAGAATATTGTTTTTATTGTTGTATTAGTGTGAAATACATTTTATTATACGTTTTTTTTTTTTATATTGACAATTTTTATTTTGCATATTACTGTTATTCACATATTTTTAACTTGAAATGTGGCACATTTTAAATCAAGTAATTTTCATACAGCGTTTTTCCATTAGTTCAGATACATGGATTACATCAGGACATGTCTTTTTGGCAAATCAAAAATATAGAGTATGCATTCAACAGGAAGGCTTTGTCTTTTCATGCAAAACTATCCTGATTTTATTAAGTAACTGTTCTTAACTAAATTTTAACTAAACAAATATAGACAGGTAGCCCTGTTTGTTTCATATATAATAAAGAGATTAATCTGTGAATGGTCTCCAAACTACCTCCATAGAGTATTTGTGTTGACATTTAGCCATTTAGCCATTACCCCCACTTCTTCTAGTTAGTCTTCCCCTGACTATTTCTCTCCAGATTCTCGTCCGAAGTCACCCTTGTCGCCCTCTGTCCACCCGTCATCTGTTAGGTTATATCCGGAATGGGGTTGATTCCCTTCAATAATTGTTGCGAGTACCATGTGGTGTATATAAAAGTATTACGTATCTTAGTTTGAATTGTATGATCCAGTTGTGTGATGTATGTGTTCCAAGACTGAAAGAATTTTTTAGTGTATATTTCTTTGTTTATCGTCGCATTCAACCATTCCATGTGAAACACATGATGTAGTTTTGATTTAAACAAGGCTATCGGTGGTGGTTCGGGTACTATCCAAAAATGCAAGATTGTTTTTCTGGCTGCAGCGTCGTTAGGAACAACAATCTTGCGTTGTCGGATTGACTCCCTGTTTGTATACCAAAAATTGTTGTCAAAGGTGTTAGTGAAATTTTTATCCGAAGAGTGTTGTCTGCATAGGTAATTACCTGTTCCCAGAATTCTTGAATCACTGTGCATGCCCAAAAACAGTGAAACAGATCTGCATCTAGTTGGCCGCATTTGGGACAAGCTGTGGTCTCCCTAACCCGCATGTCGAAGAGTCGCTTGGGTGAGTAGTAGGCTCCATGCAGGATCTTTAGGTACATTTCTTGGTATGTCGAATATGGAGTAAGTTTGAAAGTTTTCAGTGTATGGGCTGTCATATCTGTGATATCTAGGTCTGCAATGTGAGAGGACCAACCTGCCAGACCCCCTTTTTCTGTGTTATAATCTATTATGTGTCTGGTAAGATTATATAAATTGCTGATAGAATGTTTTCTGGTGCTTTTTCCTCTCAAAAAGGAGTCTAGGTTAGCCTCCCAATCCCCCTCTTCCAGTCTAGACAGTACCGTAGTGACATAACTAGAGGCCTGCATATATTGGAATATGGCAATTTCCATTTTAGGGAACTTAAGGAGGCATTGCTCTCTTGTGAGTATTTTCCTAGTTCCCATATCAATCATATCACCAATATAACGTAATCCCCTAGATTGCCAGATTTTGACCTGTGAATCTGCAGATCCATTTTGAAAATCTCGATTCCCCACCCAATTGATCCATAGTGAATACTTCCAATTCAGGCCCTGTTGAAGTCTCACTAGTTTCCATGCCTTAAT
Organism: Pelodytes ibericus; assembly: GCA_036172795.1. NCBI lineage: Eukaryota > Metazoa > Chordata > Amphibia > Anura > Pelodytidae > Pelodytes > Pelodytes ibericus. The sequence goes on along the minus strand of CM069857.1, from coordinate 219,408,649 downwards.
GGTTGTGGATAATAGTGGGTTGTTTTTGACAGTTTGTGTTAGGTCTAAAAAGGGTGTATGCAGTAGGTTGGCCAAAGTAATTTGGGGTACAAATTGCTGCTCCAATATTATGTTTGTATAAGCTGGATTTGGTGTTATCCAGTCAATTGCATGTCTATACAAAGCCGCTAGATTAAATTCTTTCAGGTTTGGGATATTTCACCCGAAATTAGATTTTGGTTGTTGTAATTTTCTAAGCGCTATTCTAGGCTTTCCCCCCTTCCATAAGAATCTACGAAAATGTAAATGTAGTGTCTGTTCATCCTGTTTACTAAGGATAATGGGTAACACCTGTAAAGCATAAGATAGTCTCGGGCAACTGACCATTTTTAGCAACGCTGCTCTACCTAGTAATGAAATATTTAGATTATGCCAGTTTTTTAGTTCCTGGATAACTTTATGCATAGGTTTTTTGATGTTATATGAGTAGAGTGTACTCATTTTTTTTGGTATAATAATACCCAAGTATTTAATAGTTTTGGCTGCCCACTGTACCGGGATCTGGGGTAGTCCTCTCAGTTTTCTTCGCACGCCTAAGTTCATTGCTGTTGATTTAGAAAAATTGATTTGGAATCCTGATATTTCCTCAAATTGTCTAAATATCGATAATATTGGGGTCAATGCCTCCTTTGGATTTGATATATATAGCATAAGATCATCCGCAAAGGCAGTAACCTTGATCTCTTCCGTGCCTATCTTTATCCCAGTAAAGTCTGGCATTGTGTGTAAAATACATAATAAGGGATCTAGCGCTATGTTGAATAACAGAGGTGATAGGGGGCATCCCTGTCGGACTCCTCTATACATAGTTACTGGTGGAGAATCATAGTTATTGGTGGTGATACGTGTTGTTGGTTGATCGTATATATTTCTGATAAAGTTAAGAAAAGGCATTCCAAAGTATCTAAATTTAAGAATTCTAATTAAATGTGGCCATGATATTTGATCAAATGCTTTTTGGGCGTCTAAACTTAATAGGATGTTTTCAGATGGAACAGGCATGTTGTTTGTGGCTATTACAGCTGCTATTGCTGCCCTAATACCCGTTACTGCCTGTCTCCCCTTCAAAAATCCCAATTGTGAACTATGTAGGATTTGTGGGAGGAATGTTTGTAGACGGTTTGCCATAATTTTTGTAAGTATTTTGATGTCAACATTCATCAGTGTGATTGGTCTGTATGAGTTCGTGTCTAAGGGGTCCTTATCTGGCTTCGGGATCAATATTGTTCTGGCTTCAGTTAGTGTATTAATTGGTATGTTGTCGTGTAAGATAGCATTATATAAGTCAGTAAGATGGGACATTATGTATGGTTTCAGTATCTTATAGTATTCTGTGGTGAAGCCATCTGGACCTGGTGCCTTGCCATTATGTAACTGGGTAATCGTGTATCCCACTTCTGTTTCCCTGATGGGTGCGTTTAGGAGTTCTCGATGACTGTTGCTAAGCCGTGATAATTTGGCTTGTTGTAATAATTGTACACCTTTAGCAAAATCGTCTGGCTTAGAGTTATATAATTGGCTAAAATGAGAATGAAATGTAGCATTTATGTCTTTTAGATTTGTAGACACCTGACCCACCGTGTGTCGTATCATGGGGATATTATGCTTTGTTTTCTTTTTAGGATTTGTAAGCGACATTAATAACCTTCCGGTTTTGTTACCCCATGTAAAAAAATGATTTCTTGTGTAGTCGATCTGAGTTTGTGCCTTCTCTGTTATTAAGGTATCTATCAATTGTTTACATTCCAAATATGTGTTTTTGTGTGACTCCGAGGGATCGTCCGCATATAGTTGCATCGCGTCAGTGAGATCCTTGTGTAGGGTATTATATTTTTTGAGCCATTCTTTTTTGCGCATTGATGCATATGAGATTATATGACCCCTCATGACCGCTTTGGATGTCTGCCAAAATAGCATTTTATCCTCCGTATGTTGAATATTGTCATCTGTATAGTTCGCCCATGAACTAAGCAGATGAGATTTGAAGTCATCCCTCTGAGCCAGCTATGAAGGGAAATTCCAATGTTTGGTGTATGTGACAGATTGGTGTGGGTTTAAGAGTAATTCCACCGGGGCATGATCTGTGTTATGTGCTCTTGAGATGTGTGTGTATTGTCTTACTGTTGGATGGTTAAGTCGCCACGGATCCACCATGTGTAGTCTACCCATAAAAGTCTGGAGGTTAGTCACTTTCCCTTGTTGTCCCTCGTTCCTGTTACCGGTTCTGTCCAGTGAGGGGTCAATCACCGAGTTGTAGTCTCCACCTAGAATACATTTTATATTAGGACGATCAACAAGATTTTGAAACATCAAATCAAAAAATGGCTTATTCGGTTCATTAGGAGCATATAAATTTACCAAACAGTAACGTGTATCATAAATTGAGATATCTAGAAATAAGTATCGACCTGCCTCATCTGCTATTTTGTTATGTATGACATGTGGTAAATTCTTATGTATGAGTATTACTACCCCTCTGGCTTTCGAAGAGTGAGATGCAGAGACACATGAACCTATCCATGAGGCTTTGAGAATTTGGGGGTCTGTCTTTTTCCAGTGTGTCTCCTGGAGAAAAACAATCTGGGGGGACATAAGTCTTAGTTGATTTAAGATCTTTTTCCTTTTAACTGGAGAGTTAAGGCCATCCACATTCCAAGAGATTATTCGGATCTGTAGATCCGTTTGGATGGTATTAGTGGGGGTATTGATTGCATTGGGGATTCTATCCAGGGTCTAAATGAAACAGAAACCACTTATCGGATATATGAGCACTGTAAGGACCTTCCATGTCCCATCGCTTGGAAGGTTGTCCTTGCTTGAGTAGTGAGACCATCTCAGAGGGCATTCCAAGTTCTCTCAGGATAACCTGTAAGACCTGGTATTGTATCAACAATGGCCAACAGGGCCTAACATTAACAATATAGAATATGATCAGTATACATTGAGCCATGTTATAATGACCGCCTGTAAAGTAATTCAGAAACTTTACGGTCATGAACCTTATCAAGATTTTAAGATGGTTTTTCAAGAGGGGTTTTGGAAATTGAGTTAATCTGAGTCAAATAAACAAAGTAGAGTGTTAGGTTGGCACCCAGCTGCTTTTTTTTTTTTTTTTTTTTTTTATTTTTTTTTTAAACGATTTCTAGCTTCTTGAGGATGTCTTTTGCTTCTTCGGGAGATTCTAATAGGTAAGACATATTATTGTGCATCAGGCGAAGACGAGCTGGGAACATCAAGTTGAATCTGATTTGTTTCTCAACCAGGATTTTGAATATCGGAGTAAATTCCCTTCGCTTAGTGGTAACTAGCATGGAATAATCTTGGAATATCAGGGCCCTTTCGCCTTGAAATAGTATTGTCTTGGCTTTGCGATAGGCTACCAAGATGTCTGTTTTGTCCTGAAAGTTCAGCAGTTTGATGATGACTTGTCTCGGTTTTGTGCCAGATTCTCTGCGTTCTGGGCCTATACGGTGAGCCCTTTCAATGGGTAGTGGGTTGCTCTCGGTGTGAGGGAGATGCAATTCAGTGACAAGCCAGTTTTGCATGGTATGCAAGAGTACTGACGGTTTGATTGATTCTGGTATTCCGACAATTCTCAGGTTGTTCCTTCGGCTTCTGTTTTCGAGATCATCAACTTTATCCGAGAGAATGTGAAGCTGTATGTTTTGTCGTTCCACTGTCTCCTGTAGTTGAGGGGCAGTATCTTCAAGATCACTATGTCTTTGTTCTATCTCATTCAGGCGTGTAGTATTGGAAACAATTTGTTCCATTGCTGTGGATATTGAGGTCTGTAATTCCTGAAATTTCAGATCGAACATGGGTCCTAGCAGTTTAACCACCTCTGTGGCCACCTCTGATGCCGGTGTTCCCAGTGGTGTCATGTCTGCATTCCCCATTGTATCTTCCATTGATGCATTGGATGAATCTGAGAGATTTTCTCGCTGGGCCGTGGATTGTCTTGTGTTCGTACGAGGTGGTTTTGGGTCCAGTTTGGTTAGAGATGGGTCTAGTTTTGACAATTTAGGATCTTGTTTAGACGCTTTCGCCTTGTTGACGAATTTTTCCATCGTATGATATAGTACTTGCCGATATGTTAGTATGCTGGGTGCCTAATTATTGTAGAGTATTTACCGTAGCATAAATATACAATACAGTACAAATTGTCCAAAGGTAATCAGCTATTAATATGTCTTGATGGTTAAGTTCACGCTTTTCCTTCAGGTATATCAAATCTCTGTGAGGGTGTCCCAATCTTGGGTACTGTGAACACAGCTGGATGTGAGATCAGTGCTTTCAGGTCAGATAGGTAGTTAAAGTATGTTTTATAGGTTAAGTCCCGATGGGGTGATCCTGCTTTTTAGATAATATTTGGGAGACCCCAATAATGTATAAACCTGAAGTCAGCAACTTTTCATCCAGTATATAGGTAACTGGCACATAGTATACAAGTCTCAATGGTTTTAATAAAGATAAAAAGGGAGTATAAAAATCACGTGTTTCCTTTAGAATTGTCAGATCCTGATGAGATAGAACTTCTTGTAAGAAATGACAAAATTAAGGATTGTAGCTTTAGTTAAGTATGAAGATAGTATCTTCAGGCCAGACAGTTGGTGCACAGTATGAAAGTCTCAGGAATAAAAGAAGTATATATACACTATATACAGAAAGATTGACCAACCACATTTATTCAGTCATCTCCAGATGTGAGCACGTTGTCACCATGGAAGTGGACCCAGGGAAATCAGTGGATTATTCCCTTCATCTAACGTCTTCCCCTTCTCACTGTAACCTGTTATGAGGCCAGTTTAGTGGTATTCTGATCCAGCCAGGGCCCAATCTCGTACATGTATTCAGATGAGCCTTAAGATGGCCGCCGGCATATTTTTTTGGCGGGAAAACAAATAAATGTTTGTGGTGTGGTTTTTCAGGTGATTATGCCCCTCCGTTCCCAGTGCATTTTATGATGTACACGGCGGGTGTTAGGGGGATAGACGGGGAATCCGTCACTTATCTTTTTTGGGCGGTTTTCGGCCTCTACGATCCGGCAGGACTGCAGCACACGTAGTGTGGGTGTAGAGATGGCCGCCGCGACCGCTAGGTATGGGTCGATTCTGACGGGACTCCGGGCGTTGTGGACAGGAGAGCTGGGAACTGGATGTCCGTTCCTCTTTGTTCCTTCGCGTATCCCTGCAGACGACGAGTCCCTGGAGCTTCAAATCTGGCTTAATCAGCCTTTAATATCCTCCGTCTGCTGGGAGCTCTGCTGCGTTGCGGAAGTCCTTATTATACGTTTTTATCTAATGTGAAAATGATAAGAATATTGATAAGAAAATTTACTCCAATTTGAAATTGTATTAACACTTCTATATTTCAACATATATATTTTCTCACATTATACTCACAATCCAGGTATAGCTATAAATCATGACATCATCTCATTTAAATTAAACACACCATCCATTCAATTGGCTAGAAGTTACAGAAACAGGGTGTGAATCTGAGATAAGGTTTGGTTGATAAGTTGATACTGGAGGTGTAGAAGGAGGCCTGAGATACCTGAAAAGACCTGGGGAGACTGATTTTGGGAGAGCTGCCACTAGTAGGGTGAGAGATGGGAATGTTTTAGAAACGGGCTGAGTCTCTCTCCTTCTTGGGAGAACTCAGGAACATGAGGCTTTTAATAGCACATGTTCACTATAACAAAAGAAATCTCCATACCCATAGTATTGAGCTAAGTCCCAGGAGTAACTCCCATCACTCAATTCTTCAATGGAAGGAGTCTCAACTGCAAACCAACCTCTGCCGGTAATGTATAAATGTGGTAATTTGTTTCTAGCATAATCTCATATTTTATGGATGTCATTAGCATATATATTTGGGTTAATTAAACTTAAATCCCACAATTTCTGGGATCTATATATTTCAGCCTGGTGTTTATCTTTCATCCTTTCTGCAGAAAGAAGCCAGAGGAATATCCTAGAGATATTAACAAAAGAACCATAAATTCTTATAGTCTAGCTATTTACCCAAATATGTCATATCTAATCTCCAGAGATTATCTAAGATTCTCATTCTTAAAGTCTAAGATAGAATACATACATTATCATTTACCGAGCAGATTAAGAAATAGCCACCTTGAGTAGTTATATGATTTAGTAATATTACCTTACCTAAGTAGAGTATATGTTGGTAATTTGTAGGTAATTATGGTGTACTATCATTAACCATTTAAAACACTAATCATTATCAATGTAGGTTGTATCTAAATAAAATGCATGGCCATCTTATGGTCAGAAACTTACTGCATAGTTAATTATTCTACATGCATGTTGATATAGGAACAGAGCTGCATAATTCATGTTTTGTCCTACTTACTTATGTTATAAGTCATACATGTGAATTATGATTAACATCTATTGATATTGTATTTTGTTGTTATGCTATTTTGCTTTGCTTTTTACCGTTTGATCTTTATTCTATATTCAACAAATTCATTATTATTTTATTAAGAATTGTTGGATTGTATTTACTTTTGTAAAAACTCTCACATACATAACGAATTCTTGATATGGGTATTTTTAGTCGGACCCATATATATGAATCATTAATTTTCATATGTTTTATGATTCATAATTAATAACTCATATTCATATTTTTATGGTTATTAATATCCGACATTACATATAGTTTTAATTGCTCATTTTGGTTATTATTATATCATATGTTTACAATTATTTATATATTTTATTGCTCTATTCATAGTCTGCAACTCTATCCATCTTTATGTTTTTAAATTGAACATGAAATGAACTCTTGTATCAGTCATCCTTTGTCAAAACATTTTCCGTTTTCTTTTTATCACAACATACCACACATAACAGTTGAACCTGATGTCTCTGTTTTTACTTTTTACAAACTAAACCAGACAAATTAGCACTGCTGAATAATTGTTCTTATTATTTGCACCACTGATGGTAAGTTTTGAAAATGTCCCCTCTTCTACTGTGTTCGTTACTCAACATAAACCCTATTTATATGTGTCAGATAAAACCATAAGGTATTAGTTTCAACCTGACCCCCAGCTCAAGGGGGGTTTGGCCAAAAAATAATAACACAGGAAAAGAACAGGGGATGGCACGAAAATGCTGGAATAAACGTAATAGACACTGATAGTGTAATATGTACTAAAAGTAGTAGTACTAATATTGTGACCAAACTGCACTCACAAGGGTTAAGTAATAAAAGCAGAGAAATATTACCAAAAGATGTCTTCTTAAATCTTGGTTTCATCAGTCTGGAACAGAACAACTACAAAAACAAATAGTGTAATATTGCTGGGGTTAAAAACCTGCCCTTGGGACTCAGCAGCACTTACTAGCAGCCCATACTACATGAGCATGTAAATGGCAATTGAGAGTTCTCTTCGACCATAGCTGAAAATAGAATCGATGAAAGGAATCCAGTTCCGTAGAAATTTGCAGCCAGTTTGATGCATTTCGCTGATAAAAATCAACTTCCTCAGGAACTTTCTGCTTCCAAGCATGGTGTCTTTAAATGTGTTCTATTCCAGACTCATTAAATCAAGATTTAAGAAGATATAGTTCTCTGCTTTTATTACTTCCATGTTGGTTACATGTTGGTCACAATAGTAGTGTTAATACATTCGGTACATTTTGCACTATCAGTGTCTATTACATTTATTCCTGGCATTTTGGAGCCAATCTATTTGGGTTATTATTTATTTGACAAATCTAGTAGAGCTGGGTGTCTGGTTAAAACTATCATCCTCTGTTTTTATCCTCATTTACACCAAGGAGGAGTGTCCAGTTGGAGGCTGCATCTAGTCTGGGAAGTTATTATTATTATAATTTTTTCAATATGTATTCACTGTTATAGGTGTACACTTGTTTGCTGTGTAATCTGTTTTTCTCTTTTACTTACTAGATTATTTGTGTGGAGCTGTGGGGGTTCAGCCTATGAGTTCCTCCCGAAATCAATGTTTAGAGACAAAAAGCAGGTGGGATCACAGACTCACTGAGAACAGACAGCTCTATAATAGCCTGTCCTTTGGGATGGTACCTACTCTCTGTTTTTTGCTTGCTTGCACCATTACAGAGGAAACTCCTTCAGTAGAATATCAGACTAATCCTGTCAAAAAGGGTAGTCCAGACCTAAAATGCATGGCTGATCTCCTCTGCATGAAGAACACAGCAAACCACAGATATATGTTCTGGCCTACATTGGCATCGCCAGTGTGGTACAACTGATGTCCCTCTAGGTGCAGCAACCCAGGGACACACGGCCATTTGGGCATACCCTGATAACTTATAGAGAAAAGGGGGTGGGAGCAAAGACTCACCGTGAATGGATAGCACTACAGTAGCCTGCCTTATAGGATGGTAACTAATCAGGAGGGCATCACTATTTTTTACTTGCGTGCATCACCCCATTACCATATCAGACTAATCCCACTCATAAGGGCAGTCCAGACCCTTTTGTTTTTTCCTCCATGAAACCAATTTTTATGTTTTGAATTTCAATACAGGATATCAAATGAAATCAAACACCTGGATTAACCCACTAACCATAACATTGAACTTTGTGAATATTTGTTTTAATGAGGCTTATAGCACAAAAAATCTATTCAACAACTTCACAGTCCCTTCATACATATAGGACCATACATGTATACAAATTAGTATTCTGCTGAGCCATTAAAAGCAGGAGCAACCCTATATTTTAATATCTAGAAATCAGGATGCATCCTGCAGACAATAAGGATCTATAATAGATAACATAGCTTGATTTGTAGCATGTTCAACATTGCCAGCTTTTGCAATTTTATTATACCAAGAGCTATTTATTTAGCATGTTTGCCAGCAATGTCAGACAATTTGAATCTTGATTAGTAAAAAATCATTACTGCAGCTCTCGTCACAGTGTCACCTTGTCTTCACATAAAGGAGTTGAAGAGCAGTTTTAGTTGTCAAGTCTCGTAATATTAAAAAGTAAGGTAGAGAGCAAGTTTCAGTGCGAAGGTCGTGTATTGTAAATGTGCCATATTAAATAGATCCTAGAAATTGTGAAAAATTCTACCTTAGGCCTAAAATAATTGTAAAATAAATAACAAGAATAGAAAATTAGAAAGAAGGGTTTTACATTTTGCAAAAGTGTTCTCAGTTTTTTTAATCAGTATAAATCACATATATAATGTTGCATGCATTTTTTTTATAATTGCACAGAACTTTTTATTGTTTCAATTAAAATATGTAATTGACATGAAGAGAACAGTCAATATTTGGTATAAGTGCTTACATATTAAAGCTGTGAAAATCTGTGAAAAACCCTTTTGGAAGTTTTGTGTGTACGTTCACATTTGGGGGGTATTGAATTTTATACGTTAAGTTAATCCTTACACCTTTTTCTGTTAACACAACTAAAATCAGTAAAATTTGACCTGATATATAGACGAAGTAAAAAGGATTAGGGTAGGCAAAAGAAAATTAAATAAACACATAAAAGTGCCTCTGAAGTGCAACTTTGAAAAAGACCCATAGTGGTGAAATATCACTAAAACGCGTTGTACAGAGCGCTCCTAAGTCATTGGAGTAGAGACCGAAATAGTTTTGACTCTTCCTGAGTCAATTTTTGGGCAACTGCCTGTGATAGCATGGACTTCCATTGACGAAACATCATGCCCACAGACACCGGTAATAGGAGGAGAGCCTACACTTTTTAAAAAGCTTTTCGTGAGTCCCGAGAGGTGTACCCACTATCCTTTTTCAGTAAGCAGCTCTGCATTTGTGTATTTCTGCTTTTGGTGTTTTGTATGTGTCCGGGAGTGGATACATTGTTTTGGGATTTGTAGCTCTTAATTTCTGGTATAGCACCTTGTTCCCTACATATAACCAATCCAAACATGATATATAGCAGAAAAGCAGTAACCATTATTGGCCTTTAGCTCTGTCTCCTGTTTGTCTTTCATCCTGTTGACCAGCTTCATTGAGATTCCACCTTTAATTTTACCGACCTCTCTCATTCACTATAACTTCCATTACCATGCATTAACAGGGAGAGTTTTCATCTGCACATTTGGTTATGGGAGGGTGAGGGGGATGCAGGAGGCAGATCTCAATACAAAAAGTGGCAAGAGTAGTGCTACAACAAGTTATAAATTATACTCTTAAATTACATTAAATCAATATTTATTTATTTAGCCCAACATGCAGCACTTTGCTACAGAGCATATAAAGGGAGTTATTGATAAAATAAGACAAACATATTCAGACAAAAACTTGAGGAAGAGGGCCCTACTCGCAAGCTTACCATCTATAAGGAATGGAGAACATGAGAAACATAATGTGAATGAAGAGACATGAGAAAAGGTGGGGATGGAAAACTATTTAAACAAATTGTGGCAATGGAAAACTGTGACAGCTGAGTGAGTCACACTAGATGTTCTTAAAGGGGGATCTAGGTGGGTAAATTGTAAACCAGCAGACTCCAGCCACATAGAAATGAAAATCATTAGAGGCTGCAGGAGATTATAGCAAGTGAGGCAGTTCACATAGTGACAACTATTATGTACACGGTGGGAGGTTGCCAAGTGACAGTCTCGGGAATGACTTTGCCAGGACTTGAACCCATATTACTGGCTCTCTTCTTTACCAGTTTTCCCTCAGATCTGGTAACCATGAATCTTCAAATCTCGATATTATTGCCAACTCTCCTCAGGTGTGCCTTGTCAGGTGTCTGATTCTCTTCCTATAAAAGCCACTTCCTGTCACAGTACCTTTTGCCAGATTATTGTTCTTCCTACCTGCAAAAAATAGGATCTTTAACCTACAAAGCCCTCCACTCTTCAGCCCCTCTCTACATTGCTCGTTAATAATACGGCCACTGCACTCCTCAAATAGACTTAGGCTCTCCTCCTACCTCATCACCTCTTCCCATTCACACTGGCCCACTCTAATTAATCTTTGGGCAAACCCACCGTTCCTAATACTGATACTACCACACCTTCCCTTTGACCTTTCACTCCCTTATGTGTCTCATGTCCCCCACTCCCTCTAGGTTGTAAGCTTTTATCTTTGTTTACCTGGCATTTAACACTCATGGACACAAAGCATCTATTTACTGTTTTTACAAAAAATTTATTGGATTAAAAATTCCTACTTACTAACTCTCATACATACATTAAAAACAAAGTGTAAATTGTGTGAGAAATTGTAAAGAAAATGGAAAAACAACCCATGTTTATGTTACAAAGAAGTAGCTTTGTAATGTTAAATGTAGGTAAAGTATTAGTAGTCACCTTTGCCTCAGATGACAAGTCAACTTTTCCCTCAGTTCTTACTGCCTAATAAAATATACATTATAAGTAAGACACTGTTATTTGGCTGATTCTCTGTTTGACACATTCAATAAAGCAAAGGGGATATTTATTGTTTATGCATAATGTGACCTTTTTTGTTGTACATAAAAAAAAGCAAAATCACATAGGAGACATACAATTTCTGTTCTTTTTTATATTGACCTTTTGCAGTTATTGCATAAATGTGTACATCTGGGAATGTGATTAATGCTTAGCAAATAATTATCTGTTGGTCATACACTTAAAATGAATAAATAAAGGTTACATTCTACAGTAACATTTGAAAACTCAAAATATATTTATTTGAATATTTTCCATTTTCCTTTTATTGTTTGTTGACACAATGCAAATTCACTTATATAAAATATAAAACCATCAGAATTAAATTTCCTGGCTGGTGCTATTGGTGAAGTGAAGAGACTATTGCATCATTCAGCATGTGTCAACTAGCACACTAATAATAATTGGAAAACTGGTAGTTTAATAAACATGTTATTATCCTCCAAGTCAGAATAAAATTAAAATCTGGTTATAGATTTTATGAGAAAAAACATTCACTAAATTAATATTCTGATAAAATGTCGTTTTAAAAAAAATTAAAGGGAAAAGGGGCCAAGGAGCTGGATAAAAATATTACCTCCTAATTAGCCTGAAATGGTAGGAAAAGTGGAGCCCCCCTCAACCCCAGGCTATCCAGCTTGTTTAACAGAAATTCAATCAAAAGAAGTGGACTGTTCACGGAAGGAGCTCACAATCAACAGCAAAAAATGAGCACATTTAATAGAGGGTAAAAAGGCTGGTTCAAAAGACTAGGACAAAATACAGTGCAAAGGACGCCTTACGCATTTCATGCTTCAAAATAACTTAATCATAGGCACATGCTCAATAATAACAGGTCAGTAATTGACTTAACTAGACAGCAGAAATCTGAAAGATCTATTAACTCTTCACATGTGACTACCTCCCATCATTCACAGCAAAGAGATGTTGAAAGTGAATACAACATAAACATATACATAACGTTTAACAAATATACCTGAATATATTCAAATGTGCAGACAGATGAAAAAATTCAGAACATTTAGTTTGCCTCGATAAGGATGGGTAAACATTATATGTCACATAAATGCACTCCACACACATGATGACAATAACGAAAAATGTATAACACCAGATTCTATCAATGGAAAATTACATTGACATCATAGTTGGAATTTATTCCCTTTGGAGTACAGGTTTGCAATGAAAAATTCCAAAAGCCTTCCCTTTTGCACAGTGTCTCAAATAGGTTACCTTTTCACTTTTCTAGGTGGAGTCTTATTTTTTTCAATAACTTGATATTTAAAATTGGCAACATTTGAATTGCAACATTGTGCAAAATGCCTGTGTATTTTTGTATTGGATTTTTAATTGCCAATATCAGACAAATGTTCCCTGATTCTCTCTTTAACTGGATGAATAGTTTGTCCTACATATTGTTTTTGACAACTCTGACAGGTGACACAATAGATTACAAAATTTGTATTACAGTTAAAGAAGTCATTGATAGCAAAGGTTCTTCCTTTTACTGTGGAAACAAAGTTGTTTTACAGTAAAACATGATTAGAACATTTAGATTGTTTAGCACCACATTTGAACATACCTTTTATGCTCAGCCATGTGGAAGAAACTTTTTTTTATCTTTATCCTCAATTAAGTAACTAAGAGATATTAGATTGCCTAAAGATTTGCCCTTTCTTGCAATCCCAACTATTTTATTGTGACAGAAAGATTTATACGCAATTTCTATATTGAGTACTGATTGATGTTTACTTTAGATTTTCTTAATATCATCGAAATCAACACTTTAATCTGTGAAAAAAGTAAGTTTACTATCTGGTAGGGTTCTTTCTTTTTAATCCCATTTAGTTTCTTTGATAACAATTTTAACCTGTCTTTAGATTTGGTGATGTTATAACCTCTCTTAATATTAATGGGAGAATATCCTCTCATTAATAACCTATCAGAGAGTAAATGTGCCTTGGATTCAAATTCATGATTATTAGAGCAATTCCTTTGAATAAGAATGAACTCTCCAAATGGTATAGCTTTAAAGGTGTGTTTAGGATGACAACTGGTAGCCAGAAAAATGATATTATCTGCTGTATCTTTCCTGTAATTCGTTGTGTCTATGTTACTTTCAAATTGATTTCCTGTCAATTGTAAATCCAAAAAACTAATGTGTTGTTTATTATAATTAATCATAAATTTCAAGTTGAGATCATTTGTGTTTACATACTCCAAAAATTGATTCAAAAGTAATTTTTCCCCATCCCATATTAAAAGCAAATCGTCGATATACCTGTCATACCAAATGATGTGTCTCTTGAAGGGATTATTACTATTTAAATTATGTTTTGTTTCCCACCATGCTATGTGCAAATTTGCACATTAGGGCACAAATTTAGTGCCCATTGCTATGCCACATTGTTGTAAATAGTGGACACCGTTGAACAAAAAGTAATTGTGGCTTAAAAGAAACTCTATGCAGTTACAAATGTTATTCTGCTTCTCCATAGAGAGATCTGAAAAATATTTAAGGAAATATTGAATTGCATCCACTCACTTTTGATGTAAAATAGAGGAGTAGAGGGAACTGACATCTAAAGTTACCCAAGTATAGTTATTCCTCCGTTTAAATTATGTTAGTTGTTCTAATACGTGTTTCATATCTCTAAGGTATCCCTTCAAGTTGCACACCATTGGCTGCAGATACACATCAACCCATTGGGAAAGCCTTTCCCCTAAAGATCTCCCCCTGAGATAATAGGGCGGACAGGTGGTGAAGTTAAATACTTGTGCAGCTTTGGTAAGTGGTAGAATGTGGCCATGGTGGGATTTGGATTCACCAAATATTCACTTTCTTTAGCATTGAGTGACCCATTATATATACCCTCATCAATGAGGCTTCTCAAAGTGTAAAGGAATGTAGATTTGGGGTCTCCCTTTAGTTAAGTATAAATATCACAATTGCCCAATTGACTATTTGCTTCCTCATTGTAAGACTTTCTGTCCATTACTACTATCTTTCCACCCTTATCAGATTTCTTAATAACAAGGTTTTTATTGTTTTTTAAATCATGTATTGTTTTCTTTCTTGTGGATTAAGATGCTTTATTAAATGTGTTCTTGATGTATTAGAAAGTTTAATTAAGTCTTCCTCAACTAATAGCTGAAAAGTTGACTCAACTGAACTTCTAATATAGGTTGGATTAAATTGAGATTTTTTTTGTCGTGTAGTCTATTAGCAATATCTGGAACATTTAAATCACATTGTTCTTGGAGCAGACATTCCAAAGCATTAAGCAAACACAAATCACCAAACTGACCAACACCATAACCATTATTCACCTGAAAACCATCTCCTGCAGATTTCTGTAAACAAGCTGAATATGATAGTATATCAACACCCGTTACACTGCTATAAGTAGAAACATGCACCTCTGTGCTATCGAAGTCCCTAATTGCAGCATCCGATGAAAACATATCATCAGATGCTGCAAGTACAGGGACACTGAGGCCAGATGCCACATAATTGTCTGTAATAGTGTAGGACAAAGTATCTACATTTGTTAGGTCACCAGATTAAAAAGCATTAGTCTCTGTACTGACGTGATCCCCTGAGAACACTTCAATCATTAACCCCTTCGCGACCGATGACGGTCCTGGACCGTCATCGGTAAAAACACACTTAGTGACCGATGACGGTCCAGGACCGTCATGCAGGTCTGATAGCGGTATGCACGCTGGCATACCGCGATCGCTCTACTAACGGCATGGCTAAGTGTCTCGATACCGAGACACTTCAGCCATGCCGGTTGAGGACCCCCCAGGAACATCCGGGCACTGTGACAACCAATCACAGCGCCCCGGATGTTAATAGCTGTCAAAGCAGGTGCCTGCTTTGACAGCTGTAGTCTCTCCCTGCTCCACGGTGATCGTGGGGCAGGGAGAGACTAAATATAGTGTGTCAAATCTCCCCCTGGTCCCCCCCAGTAACAACCAGCCCCCCAAAGGATTATTTTAATAAATAAAAAAAACGTTTTTTTTATTTATTTTTTCCTATTGTGCTAATCCTAACTCTTGGGTTAGGGTTAGAGTTCATCAAAACCCTAATCCTAGAGTTAGAATTAGGGTTTGTACTAACCCTAACCATAGGGTTAAGGTTAGAGTTAAATAAAAATAAAAAAATGGGGGGCGTGTCCAGCCACCGAGGAAAATGGCCGCATAACTCGTGAGCTCCTGCTTCCTCGAGTAAATAACGGTGTACTTACCAGCTTCAACGCGCAATGGGGAGAAGCAAAAAGTCAGCACCTGATGCAGTAACCCCCAGGGGCACGGACAGACCCGTCACAGCCTCCCTACGGGAATATTTTCGGACCCCGGGCCCGTTAGCGTCTCAGACGCCAGAGGAAAATGGCGCGAGATCCCCCGCCAGCTCAGCCTCAACCGACGACACAGACTCGGATATGCTGGGCGAACCTCCCCAAGATCTTGCTGCTTCGGTGGAAATCCAAAAATTGTTCTCCTCGGCCCCGTGGAGGAAGGATTTCAGTATGTTGATTACCGAGATGAAGCAGACAGTGCAAGATGCGGTCACAACTATACGGGCGGATCTGACTACGCTAGAACGCCGAGTGGCCACCCAGGAACAGAACTCGGAGGCCGCAGCACAGAAAGCTGTCCAACTCGCGGAGGTGACTAACCAACACACAGCACTTCTGGTCGACTACAGGCGACGCATTGAAGATCTGGACAACAGGGGACGGAGAAACAATATCAGAATCCGTGGGGTCCCGGAATCCTCTGATCAGACAGACGAAAACGCCATGTCGCTCTTGCAGAAAATATTCAATTCGCTCCTGGAGCAACCACACTCCACAAGGATACATATGGATAGAGCCCACAGAGCGCTCAGACCCAGAGGACCGCCAAATGGCCCCCCCCGAGACCTCATTTGCAGGTTGGTGGATTTTCAGGTCAAGGAATCCATCATGCGAAAGGCCAGAGAGCACAGAGAATGGGTATTTGAAGGGGCCCAAGTCACCTTTTATCAGGACCTGTCAGACCTCACACTGCAGACCAGAAGAGCCCTGCGCCCACTTACCCAAGAGCTGCGGAGGAAAGGCCTACTCTATTACTGGGGCCACCCGTTCTGTTTAAATGTTCGCGCCCGTGGAGGAGTGCGTACACTACGCTACTTCAACGAATTACCAGATTTTATAGCGGATCTGGATCTTCCGACCTTAGAGATCCCAGACTGGAGCCTCCCGGACCTGTCGAGACCACCAGGCCGCAATCAACTTCCCCGCCGAAACCAACACCAATACCGGCCCCCAACAGGCCGACAACGCCCAACCACCCACCCGACTCTGACTCCACGCTCCCCCGGTGCTCGCACACCACGAAGAGGGACCGAGAGGGAAGAATAAGCTCTATCGAGAGGGCACAGTGAGTACTATCCTACTCAACAGTTGACTGGAGGGCTACCCATCTTATATTCCAACCTGATATCAAGCAGGAAGACCCCGCTCGAAACACCCCAACCCTAGGCCGCTCATCATGAGCTGCAGGCATTTAGGCTTCACCGGAGGAGGTCGCCCCTTATCTGGTATTCCTTACCACCCCAAGATACGCTGATAAACCCGTCTGCTACCAGGCCACCTCACCTCATATTACGTTACTAAAATAAGTAACAACCCTGGTGCCACAGACACCCGGCCCCGGAGTCCGTTACTCCGTCTTTCAGTGACTGTGACCCATCTTATCTCGACGGGCGGACCAAGACCTCAGACAATCACCTGTGAAGGGGGCTTAGCAATTTTCCTAAGCTCTTTCCCAGATAGTTAGCCGTTTGTCCACTCTTCCAAACGCTAAACTCTCATCGACATCGAGACTCAGACCTGAACGTTGCCCGCTAACTCAGATACAGAGTGGACAATATGAAACCATCAAGAAGGCTAACTCCTGGGCTTCCGATCCCTGTCTTACGGACACATCTACCCGAACAGTTTGTATAATCACACTAAATTGCACACAATATTTCATATGTATGAAAGTGGAACCGCAGATAGACTTAATGATAAGGGATTGGGAGATAGAAGGGAATGAGACCCAGCTCCATACACCATAGTACGGCCATACTAACAAAGGGCCTCCTAAACCCACATACATGTATAGATGCAGCAGGGGTAAGGAGACAAACTTCATTCCATCCCACTAATGACTGGTAGCCTAATGTGTAATTTCTATCACCCTCCAGACACCTAGCAGTCGGCCTTATTCCACGAGGCCTAAACTCACTCACCAGTACATTAGCCCACACATAGAGGGACTAACTACCAGCGACATTGCGGATTGCTTGATATGTAACCACAGTATTTATTTCCAGCTGATGACCCGGGAGAGGGCCTTTAACCTAACCCTAATAACCGAGCCCACCCAGGCGATATTTCTCTAATTATTTCTTTAATTACCTCCACTCACTGTGCCCAGGTTCTGAAGTTTTTCTCCATTGTTGCTATTATATTGGTATGGGACGCCGTTGTCATCTGGTTGGTTTTCCCTGACCGGGAGGGAACGGCGTCCTCATTGTTACAAGTACACCGTACTACATGTTTCATGATTTATATTGCTGTTTAGAGCAAGGATCGCTCGGGGAAGCGGGCGAGATTCTCACAGTATTTTGTATTGTTATTGTTTACTGTACTATTTGGTTGGTAGTTTATGACTGCCTCTATATAGGGCAGTTGGCCACAACCCCGGTTGACTACTAATCCCCCCCAGCCTAGACGATTAACCTGTTCGAATTGGTCGGGCTCCCGTTCGGACAGATAGGGGACCCACCCAATTCTGAACTACCGTCCTTGGCCTTTCCGATTCAATTTTCCTTCCCACACTCCCCTCCATATCCTATCCTCCCCCAACCACCCAAACTCTCCCCCACAGGTACTAGATATTCCTAAACGTTTTTCCCAATATCCCCCCCACTCCGTCTGCTTCTTTTCCCTTCTCTGTTTTGAGTTGTCCTTTTCTTATTTCCTGTTCTTTTTATATTTGTTTATCCCCCGAGCGGGCCCACACCTGACAGAATGTCCACCTCACCTTCCCTGCCAGTGGAACTAGTCGTAGTTACCTTAAACACCAAGGGACTCAATATCCCCGAGAAACGCTCTCATTTGTTTAGGGAGCTCAAACATCTCAGAGCATCTGTCGCGTTTCTCCAAGAAACACATTTCCGAGCAGATGCCCAACCTAAGCTTACGAACCCGGCCTATCCGTTAGGGTATTTTAGCAATAACTCCACGGCGAAATCAAAAGGCACCGCTATCTTATTTTCTAAACATGTCCCCTACACGGAAATTAACAAACTCATAGACACGAACGGTCGATTCATTTTCACGAAAGGTACCATAGCAGAGCAGGTTTACACTTTTGCCAATATCTACCTCCCCAATCAAAGACAACAAGCGACACTGGCCAAAATTCTGAAGGAACTAAACTCTTTTTCAGAAGGGATCCTAATCTTAGGGGGTGATTTTAACATAGCTCTGGAACCCAATATAGACACATCAAACGGGCTCTCCCATACCCCTCTGCATATTTCACGTAAAATCAAACAATTACTGACAACTATGCAGTTGGTAGACTGCTGGAGAGCACTACACCCGACGGTTAAAGATTTTAGTTTTTACTCTGCCCCACATGCACGTTATACACGAATTGATTATATTTTCACCCCCCACTACCATCTTCCCCTTCTTCATTCAGCAACTTACGGCCCTATCACCTGGACAGACCACGCCCCATTGACTGTTTTATTCCACGCACCCATGACACGACCGAATGAGAGGACCTGGCGGCTCAACGAAGCTATCCTATCGGACCCTGACACAGTCGCAAAAATAAACACATATCTCACACAATATTTCCAGGAAAACGAGACCCCAGATATTTCCGCGCTTACGATTTGGGAAGCACATAAATGCGTAATCCGGGGCCAATTGATTAATATATGCTCAGAGCGGAAAAAAACCCAAGCAGCCAGACTCCAACAATTATATTCAGAGATAACTAGACTAGAGAATATTCACAAACAAACTCTGTCAGATGCAGATTTCCAACACCTTACAGCAGTCAGGAAAGATCTAGCATCTTTACTCAATACACAGGCACACAGAAATTTTGCCAAGTACCGGGCTGTGTTCTACGAACACGGAAACAAACCTGGGAAATATCTAGCCAGGGCACTGCGGGCTAAACGTAACCAAAATTATATAGCTAAAATACGCGACGCCTCAGGGACTCAGAGAAGACTCCCTACAGACATAGCTAAAGCGTTTGTAACATATTATACTCAATTATATAATATCACTCCAGTCAGGGACCCTGAACAATTGACAAAGTTCAAAGGAAAGATCACGGATTACTTGACAAAAAATATAAAACGTACACTACAAAAACAAGACGCAGAGCTCTTAGATCGGCCGATATCCCTTACCGAACTTGCCTATGCGATAAAAGTATCAAAAACCGGAAAATGCCCCGGCCCTGATGGCCTGCCCCTGTCCTACCACAAAAAATTCCATGAGGTACTAGGCCCCCACTTTGTTTCCTCATTCAATACTGCATTGCAAGGAGGGGAGCTCCACCCACACACTCTATCCGCAACAATAACTCTCATACCCAAGGAAGGTAGGGACCCAGAGCTCTGTAGCAACTTCAGGCCTATTTCGCTGATCAATGCGGACGTGAAATTGTTTTCAAAAATATTAGCTTTGCGTATAGGTAGGTTCCTACCAGCACTAGTCCTGTCAGATCAAACAGGTTTTGTCCCGGGGCGGGAGTCTAGGGACAGCACGATCAGGGCCATCAATCTTGTACATTCTGCGAAAGGTTCGAATAAGCACACAGTTTTTCTTTCAACCGATGCCGAAAAGGCTTTTGATAGATTAGATTGGACCTTTATGCTTGAGACTCTGCGATGCATGGGGTTTGGCCCCGGAGTCATGAACTGGGTTTCGTCCCTATACTCCCGCCCCTCGGCTAGAATAAGGATAAACGGTGCCCTTTCTGTGCCGTTCCCAATCAGCAATGGAACCAGGCAGGGTTGCCCCTTGTCCCCATTGTTGTTTGTTCTGGCACTGGAACCCTTTATGGAGGCTATCCGAGGCAACACTGATATCTCGGGAATCCAACTGGGCACGAAAACTCATAAGATACTAGGATACGCTGATGATCTTTTATTTGTGCTCACGAACCCATGTATATCTATCCCTATACTACTCCAAGAATTCCGCACATACGGCGCTATTGCCAATTTAAAGATCAATTTTTCTAAATCCGAAATTTTAAATATTAACATGCCCCAGCAGGAGGTGAAAGTGCTTTCATCCTCCCTACCATTCCGATGGTGCGGTACACGCATTAAGTACTTAGGGATATGGCTGACCAACAACACCGCAGACCTATATGCCCAAAATTTTCCACCCCTACTGACAGCTATCCAAAAAGATCTTCTCAAATGGTCCCCTTTACACATATCTTGGACAGGCAGAATAAATGCTCTAAAGATGAATGTCCTCCCCAGGATACTGTATTTATTACAAACTATACCGATTAAAATACCAAGAGCTTTTTTTGCCTCTTTACGTCACATTTTTATCAAATTTACCTGGGCAGGTAAACAACCCCGCATAAAACTAGATTTGCTTACTCAAAGGAAGGACAAAGGGGGATTGGGTATGCCAGACATACGTATGTACTATCATGCCTGCCATTTGCAACGTCTCCTTGACTGGACTTTTCGACAGTCAGATAAACCTTGGGTGGCAGCGGAAGGTGCAATACTGGGATTCCCTCCACGACACCTCCCTTGGATCTCACCCCTACATGCGAAACGGCTCGCTAGCACCCACCCTTTGATCTCGACATCTCTAGCGGTTTTTCACTCGCTTCATAGAACACACAAACTGACCACTTACCCATCTCCCCTCACCCCTTTCCGACATAATCCAGACTTCACGCCAGGTACACACTCTGGTCCCATTCTGGACACGACCTTGCAGGACCCTGGCAGACTAGCAGATCTCACAACTGAAGGACGAGCAAAAGCCCTACGTGACATAATACCGGACCGACCATTGACACTGATGGACCATTTTCACTACAAACAACTCAACAGTTTTATTAACCATCTCCCGTTGTCCCATCAGCTTCACAGACCCATAACCGATTTTGAGAATTTATGCACAGGAAACGATATACCTCCACACAGCATATCCACTCTCTATAATTTACTACTCACACCAACCATGCCCACCCTTCCGAGGTTTGTTGGGAACTGGGAAAATTTTCTCCAAATCTCACTAAGCAAACCCCAATGGGAAAAAATTTTCACCCTCACACATAAATCCTCTACAGACAATAAGATGCAAGAAATGTCATATAAACTGTTATCGGGATGGTATAGAACTCCCATTTTGCTCCATAGAATTTTTCCCGACAAATCTGATATTTGTTGGAGATGTGGCACAGCACAGGGGTCATTATTACACATCTGGTGGGAATGCCCCACAATAATTCCTTTTTGGAAGCAAATTCAAGCATGTCTTCCACAATTCACTGATGACCCCCCGTGCTTCACCCCAGCTGCATATTTACTTCACCACACAAAACAACCTATACCCACATACAAGAAATCAGTTCTGAAACATTTACTGAATGCCGCTAAAGCATTAATCCCTCTTCATTGGGGCCAACCTACCCCCCCATCCTTCCAAGAATGGATCCAAGCAGTAGAAAAGATACGAACAATGGAGGAATTGTCATCCTCGGTGGACGATAAATCCGACAAATATATCAACATGTGGTTTTATTGGCTCCAGTTCTTGGAACAACACAAGACCACCTCGCCCGTTCCACTTAACTGAGGGCGCATGTCGACAGGTGTGGGCTCGCTCCAGATTTTTTCTATTAAATTTCTTATGCATGTTTCCTTCGTCCCCACCCTGATCCCAAATCCCACATATTTTCACCTCCCCACCCAAATTTTATGTAATCCCCTAATTAAATTTTTTCTAGTATTTTAAAAGGTTTTTCCTGATGACACTATACCACATGTTCTATGTTATGTCTGCAAAGGTCAAGATATCTTGCCCAAATGCTTATATATGAGATATTATATTGTACGTGAGATATCACTCAGAACCCTGTCAAACTGTTATTTATTGAACTAATCCATTGGTGGTAATACTCGCCTGCTGCGTCAGGAGGAACCCACATTCCCCTACCCCCCCCCCCCCTCCCACCCTCCCCATATTTTCTTACTGTATCCCATTCTCCCCCCCCCCCCCAACACCCATGAATATTCAATAAACATTGATTTACAAAAAAAAAAATAAAAAAATGTAAAAAAAATTAAAAATTAAATAAATAAAAAAATTTAAAATAATAATAATAAATTGTATAAAAATAAAAAGTTATTCCGTAGAGGACCAATGACATGTTATGTCTGTCTGTGGTCCTCTAGGGATATTTTATTTAAAAAAAAAAAGACTGCTAGTGGGGCCAGTGCTTTGCATTGGCCCCCAGCAGTAGATAGGGGCCCGCAGCAGCTGGATATTTGATCCATGCAGCTGCAGGATAGCAAGGATAGCAAAAATCAGTGCTTCCTACTATAGACTACATTTCCTATTCTGCTACGGTAGCTTTTGGCTGGCTGAGCATGATAGGAAATGTAGTCACAAGTATTACATAATAAATACACGTTTTAAAGCTGCAATAACCATATCCTAAATTTTGCCCTGTACCTGCCACATAAACCTAGCTATACTCAGGGGAAGTTGCTGAACATATATTGGGGTTTTGTTTGGCAATAAAATAGACGAACCCCTTTAAATTCATACCTAAGTTTCAAAGTGTGTGGAAATAAAACACACAAAAAATTACTACGTCAAAACTTGTCAAAGATTGGTGGTAAAATGACAGAGTGAAAAGTGTCAAATTACCCCAAGTTGAATGCCCTGGGATGTCTACTTTATAAAAATGTGTACATGTGGGGGGTTATTCAGCGATTTATATCAGATATCGGTGTTACAGTGTCACTAACGCTAATTTAAAAAAAAAATGGTTTTGAAACAGCTAAATGCTACTTGTATTTATTAACCTAAAACATGCAAAAAAAAGCAAAAAAAACATATAAACATTGGGTATTTCTGAACTCAGGACCTATAGTCGAATCTATTTAGCACGTTTTTTCATTAGCTTTTGAAGCTTAGTAAAAGAATTTACAAAGAAAAGTCAGGAAAAGTGTTTATTTTTTTTAATTTTAACCATATTTTACTATTTTTTACACAATACAATAAATTATATGAACAAAATAATGTCATGAAAAGAAAGCCCTTCTTGTCCTGAAAAAAACAATATATAATATGTGTGGGTACAGCAACTGACAAAGAAGAAAATTAAAGCTAAACACAAACACCTCAGAAGTGTTAAAACAGCCACGGTCACTAACGCACAACATTCCAAAATCAGTCTGGTCATGAAGGGGTTAAGACTCACCGCTGCCTCCTCAATAAACTGCGACTCCTCCTCTGAATCGTTTCTTTATAGAAAAACTGAGATCTCTTCTACATTTTTTCAAGTCCAAACTTGTATTGAAAAGGTTAAATCGGGTGTCAGGAACAAAATGAAGTCCTTTTGATAAAAGACTAATTTCAGAAGGTGTTAAATGGGTAGACGACAAATTGACAACTTTATTTACATCCACTTCTTTCGCTTCTTCTTTTGTTCTTTGTGTATGATCTTCTTCTCCTTTTGGTGAATTTGTTTTTATTTCCTCCTCTTCGTTACTTTCTGTATTGTTTTTTTTGCTGTTCTTTAGGCAATCTAATATCTCCTAGTTACTTAACTGAGGATGAAAATACAAAAGTTTCTTCCACATGGCTGAGCATTAACCCCTTAGTGACATGACTTTTTTGGCTTGTCCGACACTTGGTGACATGGGCTGTTTTAACATTTCTGAGGTGTTTGTGTTTTGCTGTAATTTATTTCTGTCTCATTTAGTGTACCCGCACAAACTATATATCGTTTTTATCGTTATAAGAAGGGCTTTCTTTTGATACCATTATTTTGATGATAGAATATCAATTGATGTAAAAAAAAAAAAAAATATGGCAAAAAAATGAAAATAATTTTTTTTTATGACTTTTATTTGAAAAATCGTATACTCATATACAAGAGACAACAAAAAAACACTGCTAAATAGTTTCTAATATATGTCCTGAGTTCAGAAATAGCCCATGTGTTATGTTTTTGTGCTTTTTTATTCATGTTACAGGGCCAGAACTATAAGTAGTGCAACGCTATTTTAAAATCCTTTTTTTCAAAATTAGCGATAGTGACATTGTAACACTGATTTCTGTACTAAATCAATGAATGACCCCCAACATGTATATATTTTTGAAAACTAGACCACTCAGGGCATTTAACTTGGGGTATTTTGACACATTTCATGTAGCCATTTTACCACCAATATTTGCCAAAGTTTGCAGCAAAAAATCTTTTTTTTTTATTTTTCACATAGATTGCAATTTAGGTAAACATTACCTTAAAATGTGAAGGGGTATTTCCAAATAACACCTCAATATGTGTTCAGCAACATCTCCTGAGTACAGGCATACCACCCATGCATAGGTTTGTTGGTTTGTTTTGGTGCTAAAAGGCCACATTTAGAGGGTGCGCATTTTGGTTTTCCAACTTTGAATTCTGACATGCAGAAAACTTGCGCCCATGTCCCATTTGGGACATTTTTGAAGCCAGAAAGTGTATTCTACCCCACAAAGCCATATATTTATTAAAACTAGACACCCTAGGGTATTTCAAATGGTAGTATTTTAACACTTTCCATGCACTAATTATACTACCAGCCTATGCCAATGTTTTGGGTAGTAATTTTTTTTCACATACATTGTACTTTGGGCATGAATTCACAGATCCTGTTAGTCAGTGCCAAACAACACCTCAATATGTGTTCAGCAACATCTCCTGAGTACAGGGATACCACCCATGTGTAGGTTAGTTAGATTATTTGGGGGTTAAAAGGCCACATTTGAGAGGTGCGCTTTTTGGTTTTTCAACTTGGAATTCTGACATACAGAAAACCTGCTCCCATGTTCCATTTGGGACATTTGTGAAGCCAGAATGTGTATTTTACCCCACAAAACCATACATTTTAGCAAACTAGACACCCTAGGGTATTTCAAATGATAGTATTTTAACACTTTCCATGCACTAATTCTACCACCAGCCTTTGTCAAATTTTAGGTTAGTAATTTTTTAATGTTTTGTTTCCACATACATTGTACTTCGAGCATGAATTCACAGATCCTGTTATGTGTCAGTGCAAAACAACACCCCAATATGTGTTCAGCAACATCTCCTGAGTACAGGGATACCACCCATGCATTGGTTTGTTGGGTTGTTTGGGGGCTAAAATGCCACGTTTAGGGGGGGTGCATTTCCAACTTGGAATTTTGACATGTAGTAAGCCTGCGCCCATGTTCCATTTGGGACACTTTCGAAGCCTATCAAAGTATTTTACCCCATCAAACCATATATTCTGGAAAACTAGACATCCTAGGGTATTTAAAACTGTGGTATTTTAACACTTTCCAAGTGCTAATTCTACCACCAACCTATGTCAAAGGGTTGGGATGTCATTTTTTCCACACACACATTGTAGTTCAGGCAGGAATTTTCAGATTCTGGTATTTGCCACTGCCAAACAACAACCCAATATGTGTTCAGCAACATCTCCCGAGTACAGGGATAGCACCCATGCATAGGTTTGTTTTTTGGCTAGAAGGCAACATTTGTGAGATGCGCATCTCAAAATTCCAACTTGGAATTTTGACATGTAGTCAACCTGCGTCCGTGTCCTATATGGGATATATCTTTGAAGCCAGCCAATGTATTTTACCCCCACCAAACCATATAATTTTTTACGGTAGACACCCATCACTCCTTGTGGCAAGGGCTCAGCAGCCACCGATACATTACTAGATGATGTATCAGAAAGCTGACCAGGGTCAAAATCGAACCCTGAGTCCGCGGCCTCAGAATCAGTGCGTAAGCAGTGATCTCGAGCAAAGAAGGGGTTAATAGCTCTTAGAAGAGCCTATCTAGTACTGTAATACATTACAGTACAAAGTAATTAATCCATAAAACAGTGCAGACAGCAAAACATACTGTTGCTGTGCAAGATTACTGCTTATACAGTGATGAATGGCAGGGAAGGGGTTAATACACAGTGAAAGACTTTCATAAAACCTGACAATTTTATAAAATGTTATTTTATATCACTAATACTGATCTGTCTCTTTCCGTCACAAAAATGTAAGTGAGGAGAGGGAGGCAGATCAATATTTGTGAATATTGATCCGACCAATTTTGATCTGACCAGGGCGAATGGTGAACTTAATTTAGAAATCACCAAACCGCCTTTGCCACTAATTCGCTGTTACTGATCGCTATGCGCTCAGACAGCTTAAAAAAAAAAAATCTCAAATACTTTTACTTTACATGTAATCCGCTAGCGGGTATGTGTAAAAAAAAAAAAAAAAAAAAAATATGCAGACAGATCAAAATTGCTTTGGCGTCAATATCATTGCGTAAGCAGTGATCGACAGCAAAGAAGGGGTTAATAACTCTTAGAAGAGCCTTTGTAGTACTATAATAAATCACAGTACAAAAAAAATTAACCCCTAAAAAATGCACAAACAGCAAAAATAAATGCGCTGATGTGCACGATCGCTGCTTACGCAAGATCAGTGGCAGGGAAGGGGTTAAACGCAGGGAATTGCTTTAATACATTTTTTTTATTGTTTTATTATTTGTGTGTTGTGTGTTTATTGTTTTTTTTTACTTTTACTTACTTTTATAACTTTGATCTGTCTCTCTCCCTCACTAAAAAAAATGTGAGGAGATGAAGACAGATCATAACTGGTCAGATCAATATAGGGTTAATATTGATCTGACCAGTCAGTGGGGATGTTCAGCAGAACATCCCCACTGCCTGTCAGTGTGCCTGGCAGTCACTGATTGCCTCTGTGAAGAGGCAATCGTGTGACAGCCAGAGAGCACAGGAAGCAGGTACTTCCTGCCTCCTGTGCTCTTGCCCTTAGAAGGGCAGCGCCATCTTGGTCACCCAGTGACCAAGATCGTGCATTTTTTTTTTTGTGTTTCTGATTGCCTCGACTTGCGAGGCAATCAGGAACACTTTCTGAGCATAGGAAGCGAAAATTTCGCTTCCTATGCTCATTTTTTTAATGCACGTGTTTTAAAGGCTCTGTGCCTTTAAAACCGGCATTTCGATCGCTCTCCGGAGCGATCGAAATGCCGACGGGCATTTTTTTTAGTATTGTACGATGCTTCCATACGGAAGCATCGTTACAATACCATTAGAGCACTGAAAGCGGAAAAACTCCGCTTTCAGTGCTCGTTTTGACACAGGACGGACTAGGTCCGTCCTGTGTCACTAACGCCTCGGCACACAGGACGGACCTAGTCCGTCCTGTGTCGCCAAGGGGTTAAAGGGATGTTCAGATGTGGTGATAAACAATGTAAATGTTGTAATCATGATTTACTGGGAAACAACTTTGTTTCCACAGTAACAGAAAGAGCCTTTACTATCAATGACTTCTTTAACTGTAATACAAATCTTCTAATCTATTGTGTCACCTGTCAGAGTTGTCGAAAACAATATGTAGGACGAACTATTCGTCCAGTTAAAGAGAGAATCAGAGAACATTTGTCTGATATTGGCAATGAAAAATCCAATACAAAAACAATACACAGGCACTTTGCACAGTGTTGCAATTCAAATGTTGCCAACTTTAAAAATCAAGTTATTGAAAAAAATTAAGACTCTACCTAGTAAAGGCAACATATATTGACACTGCGCAAAAGGGAAGTCTTTTGGTTTTTTTCATTGCAAACCTGGACTCCAAAGGGAATAAATTCCAAGCATGAGATCAATGTATTTTTACATAGATAGAATCTGGTGTTATACATTTTTAATTATTGTCATCATGTGTGTAGAGTGCATTTATGTCTCAAATAATGTCTACCATCCCTATATATATATCTTTGAGGCAATCTAAATTTTCCGATTTTTTCTTCATCTGTCTGCACATTTGAATATATTCAGGTGTATTTGTTAAACGTTATGTATATGTTTATGTTGTATTCACTTTAAACATCTCTTTGCTGTGAACGATGGGAGGTAGTCACATGTGAAGAGTTAATTGATCTTTCATATTTCTGCTGTCTAGTTAAGTCAGTTACTCAACGGTTATTATTGAGCATGTGCCTCCCACCTATCAGCCTATGATTAAGTGCTTTTGAAGCATGAAACGCGTAAGGTGTCTTTTTCACTGTATTTTGTGCTAATCTTTTGTACTAGCCTTTTTACCTTTTTTAATTGGCTCATTTTTTGCATACCTGTTGATCGTGAGTTCCTTCCGTGAACCGACTGCTTCTTTTGATTGAATTTCTGTTTTAAAAAAATTCACTGATATTCAGAAATTATATTCTCTGCAAAATTTTGATTAGTGCTGGATTTAGGACTAACTTTGCAGCTTCAGTTAACTGCAGTTCATTATAATTGTGTTAAATATCACAAAAAATCAGTTATTTTTAGGTATGGTCTGGTTAAATTAAACAATCAATCAATTGGAAATGCAAATAATAGTTTATTTCAAAATGGCGCATTTGTTAATCTCAAAATATAGGTGTCTAGGTTTGCAGACAAAATTAACATATGGTTTTTGGTGCAAACAAAAAATATCTGTCATCAGTTGGGTAAAAATACCATGTTAATATGATAAATCATAGGAGAATGAGTAGACTCTTTACAACAATGATATAGTGATGACTACATGGATAAATGAAAAGGCATCAAGCCAACAATAAAATAAGATATATTTGGATATAAAACAGAGAACCAGACATTATAGCAAGGGAAAAAGTGTTAATTGTACAGACCATCTAACAGGGTGCATGTGGGTATGTGCCAGTAAATATTGGAGTAATATACTGTTAATATTCCTAAACCTTTTGAAATCTACAGTTTTAATTAATGCTACATAAACCTGGGGACAAAAAGAATCATTCTCTCCCTAACTGCTCCTTCTAAATCTTATCTGCATCCCCTTATCCCTTGTTCTCTTCATTTGAAATCCACAAAATTTGTGTTTTCTTCACACTATCCCTCTGTGTTGTAGTTGTTTAGTGACACCAGAACCAATTTTTTAACCACTTTTCTGACTCCTTTTGACACGTTTCATTCCTCAGACATACCCTCTCTAATTCTGGGAGGCTTCAAAATTCCCACTGAACATCTCTCCAACCACCTCAAAATGTAGTTCCTTAATCTCTTATTTTGGTCTCTTCTAAAGACCTAATAGAACAGTTCTCCAACCCACTCTGAAAGTCACTCACCAGACTTGTACCATATGTAAGTTCTTGCATTACCCTATGCCTCTATCTGACCACCAACTTCTTACCTTCTATTGCACTGTACCTAAGCCTACTACTACACATCATCCCCCAACTCAGTTAGGATAACTGCTAGCAAACTCTTTAATACAGTAAGTTGCCACATTGAACTTGATATTATTAGATCTTAATTAGAGCCATACTCTTGCTCTAATTCTATCTTTTCAGGCTTATGCCAATGTTAAAGTTTTTAAACTTGCTTTTATGCAATTAAATATTCTTACATATATATATATATATTTGTTATATGATTGCCAATATTTTTTATAAATATAACATAATGTTCGTTTTTTAAAATGCACATATTAGGAAGAATATCAACACCTTATTGTTTGTAAGGTAAAGCACTATGTCTTCCATTCTTTCCCCTATATTTTTTTGCATGTAAATATGAGCTGTAAAGCTCACAAAGCGTTTTGAAGTTCAAACAGTGAAGAAGAACTAAGTCAAAATCTCGCAAGACGCGAGATCGCGAAAACGAAAGTAAACAGGAGAAACCTCTAAGTTGTAATCACGCAAGACGCGGGAAGATGACGAACGCAGAAGAAACGCCCGAACCCGGAAGTGGAGACCAACGATGAAAGTGCCATCCTGAATCAGGGAGTCCAGATGCCTGGTCGAAGCTCATAAAGAGCGAAACGCGTAGCGATCTGGACTCAACCTGCTCCCCTATTGTATTGTACTTTTATGTTTTATTTTATATGTAAAGTGTATTTTAAATACTGTTTTATTATCTGCCTGCTGGAAGGATCTTCGTCAGAACGGCTGTGTGACATAAAGATCCCCCATGTAAGCAGTTACTATTTGTATTAAATTTGTACCATTCCTTCTACTAACTGAATATCTGTTGCTGCATTTCTTTGAGACCTACAACCTTGAAGTCTGATTTCAACAGGATACATTTGAAGTGCCTTCTTATCTCAGAGAGTCTGTAAGTGTATCCCCTTGAGGGGGACCAACAGAATCTCCCTGAATTTTGGATAAGAAATCCACAAACACCTTCATCTCTGATAGAGATTCACCTGTATATATATTATTCACAAAAGGTGCATTACTTCTACAGTTTGCTCCTAAGCGCACTTTATGTTTTTTGTATTTGCCCACCATCAAGCTATTTACAAAAACACTAGAAACTATTCTCCCTTTTTTTTCCATCCTTCTCATGTCCAGAGGAGCAGTGACTTCTTACAATAGCATGTATGTTTACCTCAGCCTTTGACAATATTGCACACAAAATCACCTCCAAAAATCTATCCATACTTCTGAGCTATGTTTTAGGAAATCATACTCCATGGATGATTTTCTTTATTATAAATACATGTTTTTCTTATACAACGCTAATCTGTCTCATTCCAAGCAACACTACTTCTCAACCTTAATATCAAACCTCCCATCGAACCCCAAATGCCTTTTTCAACAATTAGTGAAATTATTTTCCCCCTACTCAGCTCTCCCATCTTACAGTCAAATACCTTACATACCATTTGTTGTGGTTTGAGGTAGTTTTATGAATTCATTTGCACAAAATGGTTTCACAATAACCATGGATACATCTCCAAAAATTGGGAGACCTTTTGAGATTATTTTTTGTTAATGACTATATTCTGTAAATTCTCTTTTACATTTAGACCAAGTATGGTCCAGTCCAGTGGTTCACAATAACCACTGTGTTAAAGTGAAATCAAAATGTTAGTGTGAAAGTAGCTTCAAACCTATTCACAATTGAGTCATTGTTGGATCAAGACCAATTTTGAATACAGCACATGTGCTATGCTCCAAAATGGAGTTTCAAGTACATGTGCTGTATTCAAAATGGAGACTTCACTAATACACCAACAAAAGACTCAGGCTGTGATCAAGTCTATGATTAAGCTTCTTTGTTGGTGAAAAACCTGAGACTGCCATCTCCTCATGTTCCCATATTTTTTTTCCATTTTTTATCCTCATATAATATTTCATGTGATTTATTCTTACATTAAAAAAGCAAAATAAATTGGTTTGAATCTCTGAATGTGTGCTATTATTCATACCTAGAATCTTTATCAGTTTTATAATTAGTAGTAATAAAAGTGATATTTACAACTAAATAAAAATATTCTTTATATTTATTTGTTCTCATTTGTTTTTCAAATAGGACATTTTCACCATCAATCTGTTAAAATGTTATAATGAGGGTGCGTAAAATTGAAAACAAACTTATCTTTTCACTAATGACTTGTCTTGCTTGGACACAATGTTCACATGGAAGAAAAACCAGTACATAGTCTTGGTGTTAAGGATCCCCCCTCGATAAAGCCACTCACCTGGTAAGGAGCCCAAAAATCCAGGCTCAAGACAGCAGTCATAAACTGAATGTATGGAGTGGTTCACAGGGCAACAATATAATGCAGAGAAAACAGGCAGGCGACAGACAGCAAAATGAGGAGAAACAATAACATTGTGTGAGAATAAAAGTGGTCACAACTTAAAAACAAGAAAGCATCTGCCTAGACAAAAGACTCCCGCAGACAGCTTGCCAAAGATGAGTGCTCCATTTCCTCCCCTCAGGGCCTCCCCCCTCGGTCTACACATTTCTCAAGATGTGCTTCCTCATGGATGTTTTCACTATCAAACTGAGCCTATATTCAATAACATATCAATGCCTTCATGAGCCACCTATCTCTTTTTTACAGTGAGAAGTTTTTTATTCATCTTTTTTTAATTACAAAACTGAATAAGTAAAGAGATAGAAAAAAAGCTTGTGCTGTGCTTCATAGTAGATGAGTTTACAGTTTTGGAATCTTTATTTTCAATGCATGGAAACTAAATGTATAAAGTTTCTCCATGGGCTATGTGATTTCTCATTTACTGAAAAAAACAATATATGAATTTAAAAACCATAAAAACCAAACTGCCTAACTATCGACTTTCTTTATTTTCTAAAATGTCAAACTGAAAACAGACAAATGTCATCAATTGTCAGTCAAAGTTCATGCAACAGATGGCCAGTCTATTAGCAATTTTAATTGCAGTGTGAATATGTATATGACTTTGCTGCATCATTAATATGCATGTATAAATATGTATTATTTTTCTCTTGTTACTCGTGATCAGTGGATCAACATTTGGATTTCATTCTATTATTTTGATTTATTTTTTTGCATTTTGTGCACATGAGCAATCCACATACTTGCTATGCTGTATCTATATTATAGTCATGTTTTAAGGATGTCTATGTTGTGAATTTTATATTTGTTTTTGCAACTTCTCTTGGTCTCAAGTAGTAAAGAGAACCAAAACAAGCTATAATAAATTAACAAAAGTGACAGGCACTTGTGAGAAAACTTCAAAATATGGGCTAGTTCTGACAGATTGCAAATTTCATTTGCTTTCTTGGGACCACATCCTTGCATGTAGTATGTATCATATAATGTGCATAAAAATTCGGTCTGCTTTATATAGATTATGTACAGCACCTTTTTTGCATGGATACATCTCCACAAATTGGGAGACCTTTTGAGATTATTTTTTGTTAATGACAATATTCTGTAAATTCTCTTTTAAATTTAGACCAAGTATGGTCCAGTCTAGAGATAACTAACCAAACACAGTAATGTTTAACTATGTGAATTGTATATCTGTGAAACCAAATTAATAAATAGAGGATGCTGGATCATTTGACTATGTATTAGACAATTGTGCAGGACATACTTCAGCACTACCTAAATGTGAAAACAAGGACGTAATAATAAAGGTATAAAATGGCTCCTGTCCTAAAAAAACAAAATAAAAACAAAACATTGACCTGAAGGGGTTAACCCCTTAGTGACCGAGTGCTATGCTGCATTTGATGTGCCTTGAAGACAAGAATTCCATTATTTTTGTCAAACATTTACTGAACTGTGAATTTCTTTCTTTGTGTTCAGTCCACCCACACAAATTATATATCATTTTTTAAAGTACGGATATGGCTTTCATTTGATACTATTATTTTCATCATATGGTATCATTTACTATTAAAAAAACTATAAAATATGATGAAAATATGACATAAAAAACACTTTTTCTATCTTTGACCTGATTTTTTTTTTTACACAATTACAAATAGTAAAACAGACCTCGTCTATATATTTCTAATATTTGTCCTGAGTTTAGTAATACCAATGTTTCCTTGTTTGTCTATGTTTTATTTCAAGTAATAGGGCAATAAACAATATTAGTGTTTTTTTTGTTTTCTAACCATTTTCTTCTATAGTGACTTTTTAACCTCAACCCTAAATTTACCCCAACTCTAAATTTACCCTAACTCTAAATCTACCCCCACCCCTTAATCTTACCATTGTAATCATCCGAACCCCCCTGTAACCCTAATTATAACCCTATTTATGACCCTAACCCTAGATCTAGGTTCAGTAGATCTAGGGTTAGCTTTTTCCATTTATTTATTTATTATATTTATTTATTAAATTCATTTTCTATTTTTAACTGTAATATACTTAACTGCCTGTAGGGGCAGTCAAGTAGTGGTTTCAGAGCGACGGAAGAGATATTTTTTTTTCTCTTCCGTCGTTCTCCTCTGGGCAAGCTGTATTGGAGGAGCATGCTCCTCCAATACAGCACCCACCCGCGATCACCGGGTGATCGCGGTGCCCAGGGGGGCACAGAAGGTGTTGCATGATGACTCTATCGAGGCATCATTGCAACACTTTACACACATAGACAGTGATCAGCTTTCACTGCCTATGTGTGTAACGAGCATACGATCACATTCGCGGTGATCGTATGCACGCGGGGGGTGAGTGGGGGCTGGTGGCACTTTCAGATGCTGCTTCCGATCCGAAGCAGCCTCTGGGAAAAGCTACAGACATGTAGCATTGCGCAAGGAGCGCAAAGCTACATGAAAACGGAGGACGTATATATACGTCCTCTCTTTTCAGGAAGTATATATAAGTCCACATGCGTTAAGGGGTTAATGTAACAGACTGATCTTTTTCTGCTCAATTAAACATATTCTCAACATGGCACATTCATTGTAGTACATTGAGACATTATAGCAGTACATTGAGACATTATATACTATTCATTTTTCAATTTTAAAAATGTTGAAATTAATTAAAATTAGTTTTAGAACAAAATTGTGTTATGAAAGTAACGAATTAAAAGAGCAATATGAAGGTATGTAACTACGGTATACTAAAATATAATACTGGTATGAAAATAAAGGTAAGGTGATATTTCAAACTGAGATTTGCCAATTAATGACTCCTAGAATTACCACTTTGCAGGTAACATTACTGGCAGGGCAGAAACCAAAAGACTTAAGGCCACTGTTAAGTCTATGGTGGCAGCAGCATGGAAAGTATTTTTTGTTGTTGAATAATTGGTGGCAGCCCTAATGAAACACAATATTCATAAAATGTGACACCAACTGGACATTCAGGAGATTTTTTTCAAGTGGGGGTCAAAAATCCTTCCCTTCTCCCAACACAATACCTCCTTACCTCCTCCCCATTCCCATTCTTTGTTGGCTCTGTAGAGGGGTTTGGTGGAAAGCAAATGTTATATGATGCACAATTTAATATTTGATATTTGTACAAGCTGTTCCTATATATCTTCTGTTTATTCATGACAAAAGTTATGTTTATGGACATACCTACTAATAAAAGTAATACAAACAAATTCAATTGTAAAAAAAAGTATTTCGTTCCATCTAGTCCTTAATTAGGTGTACGATAATTAAAATGGTTAAAACACTTTCATCATGTTAAGCACTTTTTGTTAATAGTTCCAAGTTAACAAGTAAAATAAAATAGGTAAAACAGATTAACTCATATATATTAACAGCACTCTGTGTTTTCATCCAGTAAGTGGTGAGGATAACGGAATCTGAATGAGACCTTATTTTTTGTGCACTTTGTTACCAACAGATAAAAGGAGAAATATGTTGTTACCATCTTGTACATTATATGTGAAGAATAATGTTTATAAATAAATAGATTTATTTGTATTTATTATAGAAAGTAACCATAGAGATATAAAAATGAAATGGAGCCCAGAAATACAACTCTTGTAATGCTGATCATGTGCTTACCAGGGAACAAGTTGGTAGTAGCACCGCTTTTAATGGAATGTTTTTAGAAATCCAAAATAGATGACTAAGAACTATGTAGATATTTAAAGTAAAAGCAAAATACACAAGCTTACTATGTTCCCAGAGTGGAGAATGAATTGGTCAAGTATTAATTTCACAAACTTAAGAATAAAAGTAATGTACTACCCTAATGAGACCACAAGATGGCATGCAAACACTATCTAATATATATGAGATAAGGCTTCAAATTCAATTATAGGTATCCCACATATTAAACAAGTACAAAAACAGTGTATTACATTCAACAACTTCGTCATAATTTCAGGAAAATATGTGCATTATTGCAATATACTCAACCTGTACACACACATTTAATTAACCCCTTAGTGACCGAGTGCTATGTTGCATTTGACGTGCCTTGAAGACCAGAATTCCATTATTTTTGTCATACGTTTACTGAACTGTGAATTTCTTTCTTTGTGTTCAGTCCACCCACACAAATTATATATCATTTTTTAAAGGACAGATAGTGCTTTCATTTGATACTATTATTTTCATCATATGATATCATTTACTATTAAAAAAATAGAAAATATGATGAAAATATGCCATAAAAAACACTTTTTCCAACTTTGACCTGATTTTTTTTTTTACACAATTACAAATGGTAAAAAAGACCCCGTCTATATATTTCTACTATTTGTCCTGAGTTTAGTAATATCAATGTTTCCTTGTTTGTCTATGTTTTATTTCACGTAATAGGGCAATAAACAATATTAGTGTTCTTTTTTGTTTTCTAACCATTTTCTTCTACAGTGATTTTTTTAACCCGAACCCTAAATTTACCCCAACTCTAAATTTAATCTAACCCTAAATTGACCCCCACCCCTTAATCTAACCCTTGTAATCATCCGAACCCCCATGTAACCCTAATTATTTCCCTATTTGGACCCTAACCCTAGATCTAGGTTTAGTAGATCAAGGGTTAACTTTTTCCATTTATTTATTTATTTAATTTATTTATTTAATTAATTTTCTATTTTTAACTGTAATACTGCCTAACTGCCTGTAGGGGCAGTCAAGTAGCGGTTTCAGAGCGACGGAAGAGATTTTTTTTTTCTCTCTTCCGTCGCTCTCCTCTGGGCATGCTGTATCGGAGGAGCATGCTCCTCCGATACAGCACACACCCGCGATCACCGGGTGATCGCGGTGCCCAGGAGGGCACAGATTGTGTTGCATGATGCCTCGATAGAGGCATCATGCAACACTTTAACACACATAGGCAGTGATGAGCTTTCACTGCCTATGTGTGTTTGCGCGCATACGATCACATTGGCTGTGATCGTATGCGCGCGGGGGGGTCGAGGGGGGGCTGAAATGATACCTAATGAGCGCAACACTACATGAAAACGGAGGACGTATATATACGTCCTCATGGTCCTTAAGGACCATGCTTTTCAGGACGTATATATACGTCCACTTGCGTTAAGGGGTTAAAGGAAATTGTATAGTATGTGCATTTTTATGTAATTGCGCTACTCTACAAATGGTTCACTCACTGTAATCCCCATATATTTGAATTTACAAGTAAATTAATTGTGTTAATTAATGGCTAAAACCAAAAGTAATGAATAACATCAACAGCTGTTAGGTTTTATGTCCTCTCTCACCATTTCGTGTCCATAGTATGGATAGTAACATTGACTGCCAATGCACCATTGTACACTGGTAATATGAAAGTCTACCTTTACATATGTGATTGTGCTAAGCAGTGGCATGAATAGAAACCATCTGTTACCACATACCACCTTACCACATGATACCACCAGTACAATACACTGCCCACTGTCCACATACCAGCTTTGTCCACACATCATTTCTAAGTACAGTGGGTGAAGGGGTCGACTGGATCACCTAGGGTGGCCACTCCAGTAGCAGGAGTGACTACTCAACTTACAAGTGATGTACAAAGGAGGTATGCAGGTAATATACTTAATATCATTGTACATGCAGCTATTAATTCAAATTTTTGGCTGTCTGCATGACATGTGCCTTCCTAATTGTAGAATTTAAACTTTTAGCAAATCAAATGTATCAAAAATGCTGCTTGTGGTTGGGAACTTGGCCTTCTGTACTACAGCTTTATCAGTTTTAACATCCAGTGTGCTTGGGCTCATCAAGTACCACACAGGAACCACATAATTAAATTTGTAATGATCCTCTGACAAACCAAACGTATGAACAACTACGGTCACACAATGGGATCTATTCACTTAAAAGTGATGAATAAATGAACTGAAAAAAATTGTACATTAGTAGCTGAGTTATAAATATAGTTGGAACGTTGGTGAGACAATATAAATGTTCTCACTCTGCTAACAAAAGGACAGCTACACTTTATTTTAATAACAATACATGTAAAGTAATTTATGCTAGTAGAACTTTTTTTTCCCTATAGGGATGCCTTATATTAAAGTATTTTCTATCTTTTTCATAAATTGAGATCCAATGTTTGGGAGCATTGTCTTATAATCAAGGCCATCTTATACTCAACCAAATATGGTATACACACCCTGCTCTTCATCATATAAAATTCATATGTGTCCAGAGAAATACAATAATTGATTACAGTGGAGATACAATTTCTTCTTTATGACACTTTAAACTAACCTATTATAGCAGTGCTAAATTCTAGTTTAAGTAAAGTCCCTTGTTATTTAAAATTCATTTCTATTTAAGAACCACACAGGAAATGTAAACAAATGCAAGTAAATGTAGTTACATTTAATAATAACCTATTTTGTATTAATGCTTTAGCAAATCCTACTTTTACCAGTCATGATAAATCTCATTACTGTGTGTGCGTGAACAATTGTTGTCTTTTGTAATTTAGCACGTTCCATCACTGCAAAGTCTATGTCAATGTTCTACTTGTTTTTAATTATATTTTCATAAGGGATGAATAATTAGCTAATTAGTACTGCATACGTCCCCAGAATAATTGTATTTTTTAGAATGAGGAATTAAACCATTGTAAAGCATTATGTCAAATTATCACCATTGTCTATTTATTTTGTGAGCGCAAAGATAAATATTATATAGTTATCTACAAAAAAACAGTAATTTAATTATTGTCAGAGACACAAAACAATGATTTGTTTATTGATAATATTTGCTATAGACTAATGAATGGTATATATTGAGAGAAAAGATTAGCATGCTAATTAACATTCATTTAGAGTATCATCCTGTCCATTGATTTCACAAGGCAAGTTTTAAATTTCCAAATAATTATCATTTATGGTATTCAGATGATGTCCTCTTATCATTAATATTATCTATATGTACTGATGTAACATTTTATAAAATATTATTCAGTATCATCCATGACACACAAATGCTGTTCATTTTTCTGATTCTAAATATTTTGCAACTATTTATTGCCACCACGTCTTCACACGTGGCGCTGTTTTTTGTCGTTA
Organism: Pelodytes ibericus; assembly: GCA_036172795.1. Taxonomy (NCBI): domain Eukaryota; kingdom Metazoa; phylum Chordata; class Amphibia; order Anura; family Pelodytidae; genus Pelodytes; species Pelodytes ibericus. Next base: position 219,369,084 of record CM069857.1, on the reverse strand, counting down.
TCGCTCCTGCTTTTCCTAATATCTGAATGATATCTAAAACCTAATCTCTCAAAACCGAAACAGATAAATCTCCCCTGCATTGTACCCCAAATACCTATACCAGATTCATCTATTTCATCCTCTACTCCTTGTCTGTTGCTCTGCTTTGTAAAGCTCTCCACTGGCTTCCCCTTCCACTTCAGCTCAAATTTAAAATATGTAATGTAATGTACAAAGCCTTTTACCACTCTGACAGTTGCTAACAGTCTTGGATGTGCCAGGGCAGTCCCAGTTTTTTTGATGTTCTGTACCAGCAAATGTGTGTCTTTCCTAGCACATCTGCTATCAATGCATAGTGCTTAACACTTTGCACAGGCAGCATTGTGTATAAATTGTGTATCTGTAACAGATAGCCTGGATTAATAGCTCAATGCCATGTGATGTATCAAAACCCACCCCAAAAAAACCTATGTGCTCATCCTCTTCACCTGTATATTTATTCTGATAGAAACAGATGCTTCCTTGTGGCTGCTAAGTTTTTTGCATTATCTTATCTAGGATATTGATACTTTGGAGAGAGTTCAGAGAAGGGCTACTAAACTGGTTCATGGGTTGAAGGATAAAACTTACCAGGAAAGGTTAAAGCATCTTAACATGTATAGCTTGGAGGAAAGATGTAACGGGGGGATATGATAGAAACATTTAAATACATAAAGGGAATCAACACAGTAAAGGAAGAGAGTATATTTAAAAGAAGAAAAACTACCACAACTAGAGGACATAGTCTTAAATTAGAGGGGCAACGATTTAAAAGTAAGTAAGTAAAATCAGGAAGTATTACTTTACTGAGAGGGTAGTGGATGTATGGAATAGCGTGCCAGCAGAAGTGGTAGAGGTAAACACAGTCAAGGATTTTAAGCTATAAGACCAGGAACGGGGGACTAATAAAAGTACTCAAAAAAATTGGGCAGACTAGATGGACTGAATTGTTCTTATCTGACGACACATTCTATGTTTCTATGTTATCTTATGTGTTTACCTTACCGTCTGCCATTATTCATATAACTTGGTCTGTAACTCCCTCTCATGTGCTGTACAAAGTGCTGAATAAATTGTTCACACTAAATGCTAATAAAATGCAATAAGTTAAATTTGACATAGCATTATAGGAACATGTGCATCTCAGAGACCAAAAAACGTAATGAGCAATATGCCCCTCAAAGAATTTTGGAGACTCTGGCATAACTGCTCATCTATGGTGGATTTTGAGATAAAAGCAAATGATCTCAGGAGCAGACTCTATTAGTGGGGTTAGCCTTATGGAGATGGTAATAGGTCCTACATAAAAGATAATCAATTTAATATAGTTGCCTTTATCCCAGATTACAGATTTGGAAAATGTAAAATATCATACAGAATAATTTATCCATTTTCACTGCAGACAGTAAGCTAAGAAAAAATGTGGACGACAGGTCTAACATCAAATATATTCCAAGAAAAGCAACATCATAACACAATCTCCTGTCACCCAGTTATATACCCACTGTTTTTTGAGATCAAAAAATGATTTACACGGTTGGACACTTTCGCTATGTTCCAATGTGGTGGCAGGAGATGTGGGTGCTCTAAATTTGTAAATATTTCTAAAACATTTCTTTCCAGTATAAAAAAAAACTATGAATTGCAACACCAATTGGGTAATTGAGTGTTACATATAAAATATCTGCAGTTACGTGTGATTAACATAGTGACAGTAATTTATGTTGAAAAAAGACTATAATGTGTGCTTAAAGGAATTCCACTTGTCTTCTGTGTTTAGTCCAGAAAAAAATCCTTCCCAGTCTACATGTTCAATCGCTCCCCTTAGTCCATCAAAGTTAGCCCTTCTAAAATTAAGTGTTTTGGTGGCGTAGTTACCAATTTGCTTTTTTGCATTAATCTCAAATGAAACCATGTTATGGTCACTATTCCCCAAGTGTTCTCTTATTTGGATGTTTGAGATAAGCTCCTCATTGTTTGTTCTTACCAAATCCAGACAGGCATCCATTCTAGTTGGGGGGTCTACTAATTGTGCCATAAATTTGTGATTAAGCAGGTTCAGAAACGTGCTGCCCCTAGCTGAACTAGTTGTTCCACACTTCCAGTCTATATCTGGGTAATTAAAATCTCCCATGATTAAAACTTCATTCTGATTTGCAGTATTTTATAATATATTTCAATCTAAATTCCATTTTAAAGTATAATAATAATAAACACAATATTGCTAAACTGTCTGTACAATTGGCAAAATTAAGAGCTTCTCTCCTCTCCACCTATTAATCTGCCAAAATAAAAAAAAATACTTTGCTAATTGTAAAAATAAAAGCAAAACAGTTTGATAATTTTGTATTATCAGATATAAGTAAAGTAAGATATGGCGATGAGGTGAAATACTATGCATATTAATCACTGGAAATTAATATTGCCATGTAGTTTCTATAAACCTTTTTTTCTCTTTACTTAAAGGTCTATTCAAACCTGTATATCACCAATTGATGCTGATTATATGTTTAATTATAATGTATGTGGAAGCACCTGCAGGTAGGAGTGACTGTAACTCCACCCAGGATACTGATTTTGTTTTAAATAGCTAATATCTTGTTGTTTGAAATGTTTATGATTAAGCCTTGGTGTTAAGTTAGTTTGAACTTCCACCTGGATGTGCGCTTGAATTTGCTCTGCCTTTTCCTGTTTTCATTTATACCATTGGATATAAAATCTGTGTAGCAGCAGTGAGTGAATATACCTTGTGGAGCCTATTATGTGTATTTAAGGAGCGCATAAGCCTTCCATTGCTTTACATCTCAGAGACCATGTAAAAAAGACCATCATCCTTTTAGATGCAAATGTACTCCATGCTGAAGTGCTGAAACTTAACACATGGTCACTGGGAGAACAACACTGATGAAATCTACAAAACACAAACCTGTCAAAGAAATCCTTCGAAGGATGAAACAAATCTGCAATAAAAGTTTATTATTTCAGAAACAATATATCAGAATAAACATTTTAAAAAAAACTTTTATTCAACTTAAAGCAGCCTATGAATTAAGAAAACATTCTTTGCCTTGTTCTGACTTTAAACATTGATTTTGAATGTTGATGACAAACACTTATTCAAATACAGGTCACATATATTTGCATACATGACCAAATCCAAGTATTATAATCTTGCTGCACAATACTTGACAGTACTTAATCAGCAGGTTCACACAAACATTACAATTTTAATTTTCATGTAATCTTTCCACAGTTATTTATTAATGATCCCATATTTTTTGTCTTCTAATGCCATCTAGTGGGCAAATACTAAAAAGTCAATCCTTATTAAAACTTTGGGCTTTATTCACGAAAGAGGGGATTTCTGGGAATTAAGAAGAGATTTGAAAACGTAAGGCTTAAGTAGTCAAGTTGGAAAAAATCTCCCATTCAGCTATACTGAATATTAAGCTTTATTCACTGAAGAGGGAATTGCAAAATTAAGGTAAAAATCGCCTTGAAGTTTGAAATTCCTTGAAATTCCTTTTCATGAATAAAGCCATACATATATCTATAGATGAAACCTGTTTTAATGTTATTGAGATGTCATAACAATTGTAAATTGACAAATGTTATTAACGGCACAAATAACCTTCTCAATGTTCTACGGCTCATTCATGCAGTAGAGAATTTGTGAGGCCAGGCACTGAAGTTATAATATATGTAACACAGTCCAAACCTCAACATCTGAGGAAAGGGATTTAGGAATAATAATTTCAGAGGACTTAAAGCTAGGCAGACAATGTAGTAGAGCCGCAGGGAATGCTAGCAGAATGCTTGGTTGCATTGGGAGAGGTATGAGCAGTAGAAAGAGGGAATTGCTCATGCACATGTACACAGCACTAGTGAGCATTGGAGTATTGTACGCAGTACTGGAGACCGTATCTCCAGAAGGATCAGTGGCATCCCGAGGGGGATCCTGTGACTGTGTTTCCCTCCTTCATGCAGGAGGGAACACTACACGGAGAAGCATGACGGGAACACGGAGCAGCAGCCAGGAGGTAAGTGATGAGGAAGGGGGAGGAATAACGAGCAGGGTAATGGGGGGAGGAATAACGAGCAGGGTAATGGCACAATATTACTGGGCTCTGACTGGCACAATATTACTGGGCTATGACTGGCACAATATTACTGGGCTCTTAATAGCACAATATTACTGGTATTTGAATGGCACAATATTACTGGGCTCTGACTGGCACAATATTACTGGTCTCTGAGTGGCACAATATTGCAGGTATCTGAATGGCACATTATTACTGGTATCTGACTGGCACAATATTACTGGCATATGAATGGCACAATAATACTGGGCTCTAACTGGCACAATATTACTGGGCTATGAGTGGCACAATATTCCTGGTATCTGACTGGCACAATATTCCTGGACTCTGACTGGCACAATATTACTGGGCTCTGCATGGCACAATATTCCTGGTATCTGACTGGCACAATATTCCTGGGCTCTGACTGCACAATATTCCTGGTATCTGATTGGCACAATATTCCTTGTATCTGACTGGCACAATATTCCTGGGCTCTGACTGGCACAATATTACTGTTATCTGACTGGCACAATATTACTGGGCTCTGACTGGCACAATATTCCTGGGCTCTGACTGGCACAATATTACTGGTATGTGGATGGCACACTATTACTGGCATATGAATGGCACAATAATACTGGCATCTTAATGGCACAATGGTATTGGCATCTGGCACAATAATACTGCCATATTAATGGGAAAATTGGCTGTGGCTTATTAATAACAAAATGATACTGGCATATAATTGGGCAAATTGGCTGTTATAGAGAGAGAGATGTATGTATGTATAGATATGTATTGTACAATTGTCTCCTGTGTGTTGTATAATTAATGGGGGTCCCATGTGTGCATAATTATGGGGCGCTTGTGTGTGGCATACTTATTGGGCCCCATGTGTGGCATAGTTAAGGGACTCTTTTGTGTGGCATAATTAAGGGACTCTTTTGTGTGGCATAATTATGGGGCACCTGTGTGTGAGTGGCATAATTATGGGGACTCTTTTGTGTGGCATAATTATGGGGCACCTGTGTGTGTGGCATAATTAATTGGGCAGAGGTGAGGCATAAATAGTGGGGCTCTGGTGTGGCATAATTTATGGGGCTCTGGTGTGGCATAATTTATGAGGCTCCTGTATGTTGCATAGTTAATAGGCCATCTAACTGGCATTACTAAGAAATCTGTTTGGCATTGTATTGGATAAAATCCAGGGGGGTGACACCATGAGTTTCCGCACCGGGTGACACCAACCCTAGTGACGCCCCTGAGAAGGATATTGATACTTTTTGGAAAGTTCAGAAAAGAGTATCTAAACTGGTTCATGGGTTGAAGGATAAAATTCACCAGGAAATGTTAAAGATTCTTAACATGTATAATTTGGTTGACATAAGTACCAATGAGTTAGCGCATGTAGCATGAAATGTGTAAGGTGTTTGAATTCACTGTCATATTTTTAATCCCCCTGCGGTGCCTTTACCTGATGGAATAATAGATTTTTGTGCATTACTGTGTGCAGTCTGCTCTGTTGAGTATTAGCTATAGGAGGTTTTAGTTGGGCAGGGCGTGGAGACCCTTGTTTGGCCTGACTCCGGAAACTGGAAGTACATCGCTCTGTTATGGCAGTGCACGCCGAAGAGAACAGACACAACTCCAGGGACTCATCAGACCTTCTGATCTATTTTTTATGTATGAGTTTATCCATGTCAACCACCTCTTTTACCAGGTTGGTCACGGTAGTTATGGTAGGAATAGTTGCTTGTTTTCAAACTAGTGCGAAAATAGATGATCAGATGTGTTGACTTGATAAAAGTCCGCAAGTCTGTGTATGCCCATTTGAGGGTATTTTAGGAATTCTGTGGGATTTATTCCATGGGGAAATTGTTGATTCCTAAAAATAGGTGTTAGGGGGGAGTGTGTTCTCCAAGACTTCTTGATGGACAGTTAATTTTAGGAGTTAAGGATTGCTGGGCATCAAGTTCTAAGTATTGTTGTGGATTAGTAGTTCAGGTTGAATGAGATCATGTTCCAAGTCCACCTGTCTGGAGGAACCAGGAGTTGAATGCCATGGAATACATTGCTCCAATTGGACTGCTTGATATTTGGGAATGTTTGGCAAGCCTTGGCCTCTATCTCTTGTGGGGAGTTTTAGTGTTTGTTTATTGGTTCATGGCTTCTTTTGTTTGCAAAAAAACTGGTCAATCACTTCTTGTAGTTTCTTGAAGTTTTCTGAAATAGATTAGATGTGGGAGGATATACATTTGTATGTAAGTTAGCCTTCCAGCCCAAGATACATGGAAAGCCTGCCATCTGTAATCGTGAGAGAAGTATAATTAAAAGAATAGAGTTGTTCTGGTCTGTTAGGGATAAATAGGTTAAGTATCTGAATGGGTCTTCTGTGAATTGGATTTTGAAATGTAATTGGAAAAATTTAATTGCGGGTTTCGTGATTGAAATAGGGAGAGCTTGTGATTTTCCCATATTGACTTTGAAACCAGAGTGTTGAGGAAGATACTATTTCTTTAAAAAGAAGGGGAATTGAGGTGAAAGGTACCGAGTCTCTACTGAGAGGTCAACTCAGTATGTCTCTGGTATGCGGCATTGTATCAGCAATGATTTGGATTCACATGGTGGGGGTTGACACATCTACGAACATCCGGAGAGGTACTGAGTCAGACACCCAAGGTTAATTTTTCAGTAACTCTGCTGTTTATTGTAAAGACAAGCACTTATATGGAAGCAACAAGCACTTATTGTAACGCTCTGGGTCCGGGATGGTAAAGGGACCCTGAGTACCCGAGATAAGGAGCTACAGTGCAGGGTTAAGGGACACAAAATGCACATACAAAGGAACAAACAAATACAGGAACTAGCCTAACACTAAGGATCGTAAAGGTGGGGATTTGGTTCAACAAATTGACCAATTTGACCATGTCAAGGTACCCCACATTAGGCAAGTCCCTAACTAAAACATAATATTAGCAAAGCAAAAGCAAACAATAGAATCTAAAAAACATACATGGAATAGACACAGAGGAAATACCTATAGACTGCACTACTATGGACTGAACAGAAATGGGTGTGGTTTAAATAGAAGTAAACTGACAAGGCAGAGATAATCAGAAAACCTGGAATGAAACATAAAGACAGGCAGGACAGGAATACAGGGCTGGGCAGGAATACTGGGCAGGACAGGAATAATCATAAATAATGAACAAGAAAGCAATGCAAGAATGATACAAAAGAGCCTGGATAAGTATGCACAAGGGTGCATGGTTACACTTAAATAGAAACAACAAGGCGTTAGTTAATGTAACATCATTGGTTAATATTTGGTGCATAAAATGGAGTACAAAAGGGGTGTAAAAATACATGTTACATTTCTATATATTTATATATTTATCTAAATGCAATATATCTTTGGTTCTTTGTAACTACTTGGAAGAATAACAAAACTCCTGAGAGTTAGAGGCAGGAAGGAGCCTTCAGTTTACATCCCATGATAGGCCTGCACTAAATATAGATAAGAGAACATGAGAGGAGCATCTGTGTGTTTTAGAAACAGAAAGGTAGAATATGCTCCCTACAAGAGGGGAGGGGGATTTAACCCAACCCTTAAGTTAACTCTTCCAATGCTGAATTAACTCTTGTGATGCAGGTAACTAAATAAATGTCCAGTTAACCCTAACAGTTCCCCTCTTTTATCCATTACACCATTATGGATAACCATGCTGTGGTCTTTTATATATCAACGACAAGACCAATATTTCTACAGGTTTTCTCTCTACCGGTTTCAGGACCTTAGCAATGGCTCATTTAGCACAACTCATAGTTATATAAAATGCACATGTTATTGGTATTCTTAAAACAAAACATCTAACTATCTTCATTCCCATATACTTAATATATGTTACCACATCTCTTATAATATTTAAATACTGTTGGATAAATTTGGAGTGGTCTGATACATTAAAAAAACCAATTCAGTCAAAAATCCTCACATCCATAATCATGTTTTAGTAACAGTCTATGGCGGTCCTGTTTTACTGGACTGCCTTAGGACACTACTGACATTTAACAGCAACTCTTTAATAGTCTGTGTGATAAGGTTTAGGCCTTTGGCGACTGCGCAGACTTCGGCTTCACTCAGCAGGGTGATATCGGACAAACAATCTAAAGAAAACTCACAGTATCTCTATCTCTCAAATAGCAAAGGCCTACTATAAATATCTAAAATATTTAACAGAATTGCATGACCTGATGACCAAAAACACATGGTCACAAAAATAAATTAAATATCTATTGTTCACACATAGAAAAATTCCTCTTACCCTGCCTAATAAAATTCTTAAGGTTCTTAGTTAGCATTTTTCTAAAACCAATAGATGCATGTAAAAATCAAACACATTATTCCGGAGTTTGCAATTCTCAAGGACTGAGTTGTCGGCAGAATACTTAAAAAATGAACTTTGTGTTCTGAATGCATGTAATTTTGCGTGTTCTGAATGAACATATTCAGAACACACAAAATTACATGCATTCAGAACACAAAGTGGCAGTCAGACGAAATGGCAGTGGCCAAAACAATTTGGTCTCACATCCAAGACATAACTCCAGCGGCCCCTACAGTCCATATAATATTCATCGTGTTCTCCCCTTTTATTGTTAGACATTGACATTGTCTGTTTTAAGGATAACCATCAGGAGTTTTCTGGTCAACATATTTCATTGTATCCAAGGTGAGTAAGGCACCCTTCCTTGATTTCACACAGTGGTAGGTCATCCAGCTTAATTGCACTATAAGCTTCCATAATAATGAACATGTGAGCAGTGTCTTCCATTCTTCTCATACGGGCATGGGGTCAGCGGTCAGGATGCACTTGAATCCCTTGAAACAAACAACATAAACACAGACAATTAGCAACACAAATATCACACATACCAAACCACTTACAAGTTTCTCTCCAAGTGATCCTAGCCCATTTCCCAGTCCCAGGGGATCTTGTGGATTACCTGTGGACACTTTTTAACCTGCTCCTTAAATCTGTAATCCTTCTTGATTAGATTCTCTTACAAAGGTTAACTTGTTTAAAGTGTTGGAAAAATGTACAGTTTATGTACAGTTAGACAACAATACCACACTCTAAAATACCCATGGTTTCACAATTAAATACATCTCTAGTACAAATAGTACAATCCTGGAGGGGAAGACTCATCTTTCCGACGTTGGTCAGTGCTGAGAGATTATTATGCCCATCTATACCAACTGCTTCTCCTTTGTAGTGGCTGTGCTTCAAGACTTGTTCACAGAGCTATACAAATGGATCACAAACAACAAACATTTTCTAAAAACCGACAAAACTGTCTCAATGCTCTTTGAAACAATACCTTACTTACATAAATTACTAAATTCCCATTTGTGCCTTAGAACAATATTTAATAACACAGTGGTGGCTAGACCACAATCTATCTTTTCACTGTCACATTGAAAAACTCTCATCAATACTTTATCCAAAACTAGGTGCCCTGTACAGAAACAAATCCTGCCCACAGTAAGGAAACAGATTGTACAATATTTTGAAAATAAATCATAAGATAATAACAACAAAGATTTTAAGCTGAGAAGATATATTCAGATGTCCTCTGCTTTTCAAGAATGTTTTGGGGATGTTACTTTAGTAAATCAGGTGATGTTACAATTAACACATTTAATGTAATGCCATCTACATCTGAATGATGAAGGATTAAGTTAATCCTGCTGGGAATTGAACCTGCAATCCCAAGCGTTCAACAGTTTCTACAGATAATGATATCTCACAAACTCCACTTGTTATTCAAAGTTTAGCTAACTTTAATTCAATGCACTCTTTCATTATATAGTTTCCCAAACAACATTGGAAAAGTATGATTGACTTTTGTGATTGTTATTCATATTCATTCAACATATAATGGTGGTCTTTTGATGAATTATTGTTAATCAATGCATTTTTCTATTACAATAAACTATCTTCATTCACATTTTAATTTGGTAATGTAGTATATGTCTACCACTAGAGTTCAGTGTTGCTCTGCGGTAACTGTGTATTATTTTAGTCTATGTTCTTCAGACAAGAAGACACATTTTCTGCTACATTTGTTAAGGCTCTTCTATTATTATATGCAGTGGACATATAAATAAGGATTGGCTATGCTTTTATAGTTTAACAGTGATGTGACAAATAATTTATGTACAAATGTCTGCATATCCCTATCTATATCCAATTAATAGCACTAATGGAAAGATAATGTGAATAATATGATGATGTAAATAACCCAAACACTAAAACAGTTCAATATTACACTTTTATCATCAGTGAGAACAGAAAGAAGGGCAAACAAAGTAATCATTTTAAAAGAATACCAGAAAGAAGAACATTAAGATATGTGAAATCAGGTTGATTGAGTGCTTTCGAAAACATATATTGTAATATGTTTAAAAGTGAAGTATTTTACATTAAATACATGAATGTATAATTTGTATAATTATATAGTAGAACATGGTTGTAGCACTCCTTAACTTCCCACTAATGTATTCTGTAGTTCCAACTATTTGTAATATTTATTGTTCATGTTTATATTATTCCAAGAGAATGTTCGTGTTTATATTATAAGTGAATGTTTCCAATATCTTATATTATACAATTATTAATAATAATGAAAAAAAAATGATTCAACATCAAAACTCTCTATACATGTTAATTAAACACACCTGTAGAAGAAACTAATTAGAGCATATTATAAGCAAGAAGAAATAGGGCTAACCCAAACTTTTTGTGATATTGTACACAGAAGACATATTCCTTTCCTCATTAAAGATAAAACTTAAACTTTACTGAGAACGAATGAGCACAGCTAGTATACATAAGGTGTATAAGTCGGGTATGTCTAAATGAGTTTGTTTTAACAAGCTAATATATAAATATGGATCATAATCTTTTGTTTCTGTTGCTTGATACAGCAATGACACGATGTCTATGCCACTAAAATGATATATCCTGTAGTTTCAATGCATTTAAACACATAAGAAAATAAGGAAAAGCTGAAATACCTGTATTATATAAATTAACTATTTAGTAATGGTCAATTTTTTACATTATTATTTTATTATCTGAAAAACATGGCTATATATTATATGTGATAAAGATTAAATGTATGGCTAGTAAGTGAGATACCTCAGACCCAAATGCCGGAATGGTTTTCCAGTGTTGTTTAGCTCCAATTAATAAACAATATCTAATGCAGTATCAGCGCTACTAACACTGCTAGGTTTCATCATGGTGAGCCTACGTTCAAACAAACACATTGCTGAGTGACCTCAATGGTAAGTATACCATTACAACACCCCTAAACCCGCTTGGACAATTAAGAAATTATCTGTTGGATTGAGTGACAGCATTGACTATGGTTCAGCTTTATAAATTAGTTGTCTTAACTAACTAATTTTATCACACACCCTAATAGTGAAAACATATTTTTCTACACAATAGCTTTATATATACTAACTGTGTGAATTTTCGATAAAACACAACCAGTTTTTAGTGTTTTCAGTCACTGCATTATTGGCACTTTCAAGCCATTCACAATTTTGTTTTTATCTTTTGTGGGTAGGGCTATGTCTTCTGTCTACACCTGTAGAATACATTTTAAATCACCTAGAAAGTTTGCACTCAAATTCTCAGTCAAAAAACTCCATAAAAAAATGTTTCCCAGTTCCTAAGTGCTGTGAAACCTGTTATTGTACTCAGAATGTTTAATTGTGTTGCACATGTAAACCTAATATTTTATAATTAATTAAATATTACAGTGCTTTACTTGCTGCATATGATTTCTGTAATAATTGGTAACCAATACTAAAAAAACATATTGATTCTTCCCCTAATTCCCCTAATGGTTCAAAGGTCACACCTTATAGCTGAACATGATCAGCCTCTGGCACAAAGGTACAAGGGTGGAGGGAATGTGGGAAGAGAATGAATATTTATTCTGGGCTTGTGGCATAGCCCCAACCCAAGCCCAAGGAGTACATTAGTTTGATTTATTCTGGGATTTGGCATGGAAATTAGTTCATAGTTTATGTATATGGTGGCTCAGGCATTACACCAACCCATCGTGTCGACCCGTGGTCACTAGGGGGCCACATATTTTTTATTTTATGGAACCAACAGGCTGGTGGCCATAGGAGGTGTCAATTATTTTTATTTTGTTGGGGGGGTGGGGTGGAGAGCACTGGGGGAGCACCTGCAGCCTCCACAAGTTTTATTATTTTTACAGGTTAACCCTTTCAGTGCTGTAGGGAGCACTATTTTCATTTCCTACAGCACTGAAAGGTTAAAAAGTGTATGTATTGGCTGCATTAAGCAGCTGATGCCAATTTAAGTTGTGTTTTTTAAAATTGACGAGCAAAATGTAATTTTTTGAGTGGGCCCTGTAATCCTCCATAGAAAGCATGGAGGAATGTAGAGGGTGCGGTAATGATCGTAGCATACCCATTAATGGAATTAGAAATGGGCAACTGAATCATCAATGCCTATTAATTTATCGCTAACCCATATTTTGTGGGGCCAAAGGATTTTTTGGATAATGTGTCACATTTTGTTTGACAAATTCAGCAATAACATGTTAATATTAAAAAACTAAAAACATAAAATGGCTTATGACAATAAATAATACAATAAATAGCTTAACTGATATGTCAGTATCACAAACACAGCTAATACTGTTCAGTTAAACATATTAAAAAGAACTGCAAATAACTTTATTATACAAAATATGATAATAAATAAGTGATATAAGGAAATTAGTGTGACTAGCAGCTTCTACTGACATTAATTTACTTTTATCACTACATATTTTATATAGCAGCTGCTATTCACATTAATTTGCTTTTATCACTACGTTTTTTATATTATAGTTATTTGCTATTTTTAAAAAAATATTTTTAACTGAACAATATTAGCTGTGTTTGTGATAGAAACATGATCATGTAAAGCAATGTATTGTATTATTTATTATCATATGTGATTGTGTACTTTTTGTATTGTAATATTAACATTTAATTGCTGAATGTTACTCATGCACACTCGTGGCTTATGAGTATATACTTTGCATTTCCACTCTCCGATATTGCCCCTTGTGAAGTAACATTGTCCATCACGAAATAGATAGGGCAGAAGTGCTTTGCATGGACACATTCCCAATTATTCCCAATTTATTTGAGTAACTTTTTTCGCTAATCTTCCTACTGAGATTTTTCCCTGTATGGACATTAGGTGTTCCTTCAAGTTAATTATACTGTGAAAATCTGCCCCATAGGATCCTTGGCTGAGTCTCTAAGACTTGGGCACTCCCACAGAAGTCCCCAGCAGTTAGTCTCTCAGGCTCCACATGTCTGTGCATGGCACGGATATGGCACCCCAGGGGGCACCAAGTAAAATAGAAAAAAAAAGTCAGTAGAGGCCTTCTGCTCGGCAGCACTGATAGGGGGAGGGGAGAAGACTGATAGGGGGGGGAGAAAGAACTGATAGGGGGAGGAGGGGAAAAATAACTGATATGGGAAGAGGGTGAGAAAGAATTGATATTGGAGGAGGGGGAGAAATAACTGATATGGGAGGAAGGGGAGAAAGAACTGAAATGGTAGGAGGGGGATAAATAACTGATATGGGAGGAGGGGATAAATAACTGATATGGGAGGAGGGGTACACATAACTGAAATGGTAGGAGGGGGATAAATAACTGATATGGGAGGAGGGGAAAAATAACTGACATGGGAGGAGGGTGAGAAAGAATTGATATTGGAGGGGGGGGAAATAACTGATATGGGAGGAAGGGGAGAAAGAACTGATAGGGGGAGGAGGGGGATAAAGAAATGATATGAGAGGAGGGGGAGAAAGAACTGATATGGGAAGAGGGGAGAAAGAAATAATAGGGGAGGAGAGGGAGAAATAACTGATATGGGAGGAGGGGGAGAAAGAACTGATATGGGAGAAGGGGGAGAGAGAAATGATAGGAGAAGGAGGGGAGAAGACTGACAGGGGGAGGAGGGGCAGAAATACTGGTATGGGAGGAGGGGGAGAAATAACTGATATGGGAGGAGGGGATAAATAACTGATATGGGAGGAGGGGGAGAAATAACTGATATGGATGGAGGGGGAGACGGAACTGATATGGGAGGAAGGTATAAGAATGATGGGGAGGAGGGGAGCAATAACTGATAATGGAGGAGGGGGAGAAATAACTAATATGGGAGGAGGGGGATACATAACTGAAATGGGAGGAGGGGGTAAATAACTGATATGGAAGGAGGGGGAGAAAGAACTGATATGGGAGGAGGGGGAGAAAGAAGTGATAGGGGAGGAGGGGGAGAAATAACTGACATGAGAGGAGGGGGAGAAAGAACTGATATGGTAGGAGGGTGATACATAACTGATATGGGAGGAGGGGATAAATAACTGATATGGGAGGAGGGGATAAATAACTGATATGGGAGGAGGGGATAAATAACTGATATGGGAGGAGGGGATACATAACTGAAATGGTAGGAGGGGGATAAATAACTTATATGGGAGGAGGGGGAGAAAGAACTGATATGGGAGGAGGGGGAGAAAAAACTCATAGGGGAGGAGGGGGAGAAATAACTGATATGAGAGGAGGGGGAGAAAGAACTGATAGGGGAAGGAGGGTGAGAAATAACTGATATGGGAGGAGGGGGAGAAAGAACTGATATGGGAGGAGGGGGATAAATAAATGATAGGGGTAGGAGGGGAGAAGACTGACAGGGGGAGGAGGGGATAAATAACTGATATGACAGGAGGTCAAAAAAGAACTGATATGGGAGGTGAGGGAGAAATAACTGATATGTGAGGAGGGGGAGTGTGCGTAATGATTATAATAAAAAGGGGAGATACCAACCTTTAAACGAAAATGAGTCCAGATTAATCTAAACCTTCTTCGAGACTTGTACTGATAAAAGAAGAAAGAGACACACCAAAATATAGTGCCGTATTATGTTAGAACAGGATGCAGCTGTAGTATATTGCACTTACATGCCACCCAAAAGTATACTGGCACTTCAAGAGTTAGCCTTTCCAATATGCTGATCTCCCTTTGCAATCTCAAAAGCTATTTAAAATGGCATGTAATATCAATGGTATATAATGTGTGGCACAGACATCAGTATCTTACATCCAAAAGAGAAGCAAATAGCATCAGAAAAAGATTGTTGACAGAGATTTCCTTGAAACATATTTCAACAACAACAATTTTTTGAAAGAGACGGAGAACTGTGCCACCAATTTGAATAAATAATGTAAAATAAATAATGCATGGAATCAAATCTCATCTTGAATGAAGCCATTTTTGTTGAAACGTGTTGTGAGGAGAACTGTTCCAATAATCTTTTGCGGATATGATTTGATGCTATTGTGAATGTGGACCTATTTCTTAATTTTTCTATGTAAGATACTAATGGTTATTCAAAAAAAGTATATAAACTATTGATTGATGGGATCTGCTACTTTGTCTTCAATATTAGTTGATTTATTCTGATCTCTCTAGCTTAAAACAGGATATACCGAATAAAGAGAGGAACACAGCAATAGTACAAGCTGTGTATTTTAAATATTCCCACACTGCCAATGAAAAAACATTTTCATGCATAAGAGCAGACTAAACACTTCTCAATATGTGCAATGTTGCTTCAAATGGGAGAATTTAGTGTTATATCCCTTGTTCCTTCCATTGCACATATACATTTTCATAGGACTTAAAGAAGAAATACAATTACTGTAAAGAGAACTTTCAAAACCAAAATGGGTTAGGTTAACCACCCAGCACCAAAACGAACAATTATTTCATTTTCTAAATTGAGTTAGTCATTTTTGAATATGTTACCACAAGCTTATTCATATAAATCATGGTAGTATGTTCACTACAATTTAAATCTTTTTCTATAATATGGATTATCAATGTACCTTTGATGACATATGTTCTAGATTTAAATGTTTTGATGAAGAATGTACAAATTTGTTATAAGGCATACATATGCATCAATTATTCAGATACGACACAACAGACTCGGCACACCGGTGTTAGGTAAAGTTAAATCCTCTAATGTGCAGGTACAGTGCAAGCTGAATAGGACAAAGGCTTAACACATTTCATGCTACATAAGCACTTATTCATAAACGCTCACAAGTGAAATAAACTGATTTATATATAGATCATGTGACAATCAAATCCAATGAGAATCTATCATTTTTTATGTGCGGTGAAATCAGATCACAAGGGATTGTTTGGCACATGGAACACGATATTGTGTTGATGGAATGGTACAGCTTACTATTCCTAAAGATATATTCAGCGTCACTGTGATCTTGTAATGATATTGGTTTGAGCAGGTTTGGAATCAGGTCTGCAAGCACAGTGGGTAGGAGAAAGGCAGCAGATGCCAGAGTGCCAAAAACAGAGTAAGTGGATTTAAGACACAGCTGAGGAGAGCTGAAAAGTAACTAGGCTAGACCTTCTGGTTTGGAATCATGAAACAAAATGTTGAATCTTACTGATTCTGGTATAAACAGACATGGTTGTGGTTGTATGAAGATCTATGGGCTATTATGAAAAAACTGGATCTTCAACATAACCCTTTTTATTGTGAGATATGAAGTTGAAAGGATTAGTAACTCCTAAAAATCCACTCTCTGCTAAGATGGTAGTGGCTTCTTTAATACTGAGTGAATCAGGTAATATTTCTGGATGCAGAAAATGTAACCTGGATATAAAAATGATCAATGTGCTTGTCTTTTGACAACCTCTTAGCTGATTGAACACATTCCAGATTTTTGTAATCAGTGAGTACAACAACTGGATGGGTGCCTCTCTCCCTCCTTCTATGAAGGTTGATGTTATAGCACAAAGTTATTTATTTCCTATGTCATAGTTTTCTTCTGCTTGTGACATCTGATGGAAATAAAATGTGCATGGAGGTAACATCATGTTAGGTCCAGTCCTTTGAGAAAATGTAGCCCCAATAGCATCTATCTCTACAGTGAATGGCAATTCTGGCCTAACATGTTCCAAAATTGAGCAAGACAGAGTCTTGTAAAAATCTGTCCAGTCAAATACAACTGGCATGCACTTATAGCCCTTACCTGCAATCCCAGAACATTCATCTCTCCAGCAGTGATCCAGGAAAACCCAATGATCACAGAGCTGACAGAAGCCACGGCCTATAGCAGCACCACCTACCCTCAGTCATGGTACTGCAGTAGACCAAAACCACAGCCTAAAGTTGGTAAAAGTCCAGAGAACAACATCCATGTTTCCCCCTATCAAAGGGGTGACTATTTGCACCTGTAGAGGGAAGGAAAGATCTGCCTATACCATCACCAATGCACCAATAATCTTCTGACAAAGAAACAGAGATGTATGTGCTATAGAAGCACACCTCTCTCACATCCAATACAGTAAGGGGCTTATCCGAGGAGTGGAGACCTACAGCACTATAAAAGCTCCTCAGACTGTTGCCACCATGCTCCAGTGTTCCAGAGTGTTGGTTCCTCTTTGTCCTTGGACTGCAGTTTCCTGTGACTTATTCTTTGCTGTGCTACAGTCACTCTATTGGCTTTCCCATTACCTGACCTTTGGCTTGTCTCCTGGATTACCCCATTGGCCTGAATCGTGAGCCTTGCTTGAATTACCTACTATTCATTATTGCCCTGATCTATTGGACTGTTGCTGACTTTGCTTTTGGATTACCCTTTTTTCATTTGTGGCAATCTCATGCCCTCATCTTTACATGGGTGATCTGCCTATCTATGCATAGGCAAGAGATGCTCTATGCGCCAAACCCCAACCGTGACAACATTTCTTATTTTACTTGGGTCCGTGCTCAAACCTCCAGGAGAGATTGCATGCACAAGAAAAAATAAAAAATATATATCTGTAATAATATAATAGCCTAAAAGGGTTTACTGCTCAATGGTCTAAAAAAATGCTTTCTGTCCATTTGTCCAGAAGATATGGGCAGAAGTATAACGATAAAAGTAACCCAATAACAGTTCTGCGAAAAGCAGGAATTTCATTTTTAGAAAAAAAAGGCATCTGATTGGTTGACTGTGTCAGTCAATCTGAACCCTTCATTCCCAGCCCTGGCAATTTTTCAAAACACAGCCAATAGTGAAGTTGGGACTGAAGGTTTCTGATTGGCTGATAACCTTGGCTCTGCAGATGTTTGGGATTAATTACCGTATTTGCTTGAATATAAGACAAGATTTTTTTCAGAGCAATTCTTACATTCGAGGTCATTTTATAATCTGACCTCAAATTGAGGTCAGATTATAAGACTGGGATCCAGGTCCCCCGCAGAGCTGCAGGGGACCTGGATCCCCCTCTCTAACAGCAGGGGAATGTCTGCGCGATGAGCGCAGATCTCCCCTGCTGCCGCCCTGCACGACCGTAGGGACTTCTATGATGAAGCCGGGTCCTTCCGGCTTCATCATAAAAGTCCCGGCGGTCGTGCCGGGCGGCAACAGTGGAGGTCTGCGCTCATCTCGCAGACATCCTCCACTGCCCCGCTAGTCACCAGGGAGAATCGGGCAGCTGGGGGATGTCTGCATGATACGTGCAGACATCCTCCATGCTGCCCAACACAGCAGTCTATTATGACGGACCAGCTGTCCGTCATAATAGACTGCCGTGTCGGGCAGCATGGAGGATGTCTGCACGTATCGTGCAGACATCCCCCGGCTGTCCCCACTAGCCACCAGGGAAAGAAACCAGGTGAGGGGGGGGGGGGAGGAGACACAGACGAGGGGGGGGAAGACACAGACAAGGGGGAGAGGGGGGGAAGACACAGACAGACAAGGGGAGGGAGGGAGGGGGAAGAGAGAAAATGGGAGGGGGACAGAGAGAAAAGGGGAGGGGGGATAGATAGAGTCGAGGGGGGGATAGAGAGAGACAAGGGGAGGGGGGAGACAGACAAGGGGAGGGGGGAAGAGACGAGGGAGGTGGAGAGAGAGAGAAGTTTGGGGGGGGGGAGACAGCTGGGGGAGGGGGAGAGAGGCCGCATTGGCACATAAAAGGAAATAAAAACAAGAAATGCATTTGTATAATATACATTTTTTATTAAATATTAAAAAGAAATTTACATATATACAAGTTAAACTTTTTTTCCTATAGGGTAGTCTTATATTCAGGCTTTTAGTTTTTTTCCTAAAGGAATATACAAAGTTTGGGGGGTCGTCTTATAATCAAGAAAATATGGTAAAATTGGTGTGTGATCTATCTTTTCAAATATATTTTTATTTTTAAATATATCACTTCTTTTAGACTATGTTGAATATGCAATAGTGACAAAGAAAGAAAATCACATTTTGCATTGTATAAATCTACTACTGAGATTCATTTTTAATGATATTGGTCACAAAAACACTTAACAATGTTCACTCATACACAAATGTTTAATCCGCCAAATTCTTTAAATCTCCAAACTCCTCTGAGAATAGAATTACTGCAGGGCTCAATTTGTACCAGTAGCTTAATGATTAAAGATGAAAACTTCTTTGCTGAGGTATCTGATTTTTAAACACCTAATTTTAATGTAAATCCTATTATTAAAATAAACTCTGTTTTAGTTGCATAGAGTAATTGGATACTTCACAGCTCAAAACATTGTTTATAATGGAATGAACACTGAAAAGATTAGATATTAATATACAGAAACAGAAAACATTCGGGTGATATTACTGCACTTGAAGAAATATTAATGCAATATGCATAGTTTTAAACAAATCGACTAATTAAACAGGGATTTGGACCTTTTACTTTAAAGCACATAAAAAATGACTTAAAAAACATATTTTTAGTTAGTTTTAAGTTAATAAAACATGACTTTCCTAGACAATGTGTTAGCTGAGCACCTTGTAAAATACTATGTACTGTACATAGGAATAATATAGGGGCTTACTTAAAAAGTAGACATGCTTTTCAATAATAATTGTAAATTAAATTTACAAATCTAGTGTGGGCAGTCCTTGCAAACTGCTGTAGTTTCACAATTTCTTCTAGCTGTTTGTATTTTATATTTTAAGCAATGCAAAATGTAAGACATGCATTTTAAAGTACTTTTAAAGCACAATAATATGCATTAATATGTGGAAGATGCATTTTGGGCACTAGACAGTCCCTTTAATGTATGAATAGGCCGAAATACAAAGTGAATCCACACACTTGAATTCACACCAGGTGGCCATATGGGATATGGGGACACATACACTTGACGCATTTCGCATCTAATGGATGCTTTATCATGGCTGCCCTTTTGATTAAGCATCCTTTAGAGGCAAAGCAGAGTATGTTTATGTGTTCCTGTATCCCATGTTGAATTGAGTGCTGACTTCATTTTTTAGATTTACTACATCCACAAATACTCATAAATCTTCCCATGTGGAATGGGGGCGTCATGATGCAAGATGTTGTGTAATCCCTCCCGCAACCTCCACCCATCCGAGAAGCGGCGGATGTGATAGAGAAGAACTATCGAGCAGACCGCTCATTGGAATCAAAGTGCAAGCAGAGGGAAAGCGTGAAAACAAAGCTCAGGAGCAGTGTGCGACAGATGAGATTACTACAGGCCAATGGGCGAAGATTAATACCTTAGCCTCGAGCATCAGCTCTGAAGGCGAATAAGCGGCAAAAGGCCTATGAGTAACAGAAGTAAAGGAAAATAAGGCAAACTAATGGAAACTGCATCCCAGTAAAGATAAGTAAAGCAATATTTATTAACTTTTTTGTCTGAACGTGTTGCAAATATACCCCTGAGTTTCTTAGACTGTATGGTTAGCATGATTATCATTAGCAGAAAGCTCTCGACAGGGGGAAACAGTTCAACAGGAAAAAAAAAGGTGCTTGTAAATATTGTAAATACTCAAGAGATTCAAAATTGTAGAAGGCTATTAAGGTTTAATAAAGTTTAACAAACACAACAGACAGAAAAGTTGGAGATTATTTTCTCTTAAAAGCTCATAAAAGCTGAACAACTTCGGCAGGGGAGTATACCACATCCCCAGGGCCGTCTTTAATAGTGATTGGACCCTGGGCAAGCATTTGCTTGGGCCCCCTGGACCCTGCCCCCTCCCCTGCATGCAATCCCGCCATCCATCGCAATGTTACCCCCCCCCCCACACACATATGCCATAATTGTTGTGCCATTCAGAGCGCAATATTATTGTGCCAGTCAGAGCCTAGTAATATTGTGCCAGTCAGAGCCCAGTAATATTGTGCCATTCAGAGCACAGTATTATTGTGTCAGTCAGAGCCCAGGAATATTGTGCCAGTCAGAGCCCAGGAATATTGTGAAATTCAGACCTCAGTAATATTGTGCCAGTCACATGCCCAGTAATATTGTGCCAGTCAGATGCCTGTAATATTGTGCCAGTCAGATGCCCAGTATTATTGTGCCAGTCAGAGCCCAGTAATATTGTGCCAGCCAGATGCCCAGTAATATTGTGCCAGCCAGATGCCCAGTAATATTGTGCCAGCCAGATACCTGTAATATTGTGCCAGTCAGATACCAGGAATATTGTGCCAGTCAGATACCAGGAATATTGTGCCTGTCAGAGACCAGTATTATTGTGCCAGTCAGAGACCAGTAATATTGTGCCAGCCAGATGCCTGTAATATTATGCCAGTCAGAGCCCAGTAATATAGTGCCAGCCAGATGCCTGTAATATAATGCCAGTCAGAGCCCAGTAATATAGTGCCAGCCAGATGCCTGTAATATTGTGCCAGCCAGATGCCCAGTAATATTGTGCCAGCCAGAGCCCAGTAATATTCTGCCATTCAGATGCCCAGTAATATAGTGCCAGTCAGAGCCCAGTAATATAGTGCCAGTCAGTGCCCAGTAATATAGTGCCAGCCAGATGCCCAGTAAAATTGTGCCAGCCAGAGCCCAGTAATATTCTGCCATTCAGATGCCCAGTAATATTGTGCCAGCCAGAGCCCAGTAATATTCTGCCATTCAGATGCCCAATATTATTCTGCCATTCAGATGCCCAGTAATATTCTGCCATTCAGATGCCCAGTAATATTCTGCCATTCAGATGCCCAGTAATATTGTGCCAGCCAGAGCCCAGTAATATTCTGCCATTCAGATGCCCAGTATTATTGTGCCAGCCAGATGCCCAGTAATATTGTGCCAGTCAGCCCCCCCCCCCCCCCCCGTTCCCAAGTACTTACATGAAGTTGCTCCGTGTCCCTCACCGGATGTCTCCTCCGTGCAGTCTTCCCTCTTGCACGGAGGAGGGAAACAGTCACCGGATGTGACGCGACGTCACATCCGGCGTCAGTTTTATTTTTATTTTTTTTCCGGCCGTTGCATCCATCGGATGCGGCTTGCCGGGAAAAAGCGTTCACAAGCGCAATGCGCTGTGAACGCGGCAAGCAGGGCTGGGGGCCCACGGGACAGCTGCCTTGGGGCCCCCCAGGAGTAAATGGGCCCAGGGCAGCTGCCCCGTTTGCCCCGCGTTAAAGACGGCCCTGCACATCCCAGGGGAAAAGTACAGCAGGACTGGGGAGAGAGGAGAAAAAAGGGGGAAAAAATCTAAGAGGGAACAGAGCAAGACACTTGCATTTGGGGGAACAACACTATCAATGGAGCACCCCCCAAAAAAAGACATCTGTAAGGGAAACACTTTTGTAGCTTAGGAATTGGCCAGAAAAAAGAGCCAGGGCTAAAGTTACCTGAATAGGGTATATGCATTCAAGATTGAAGAGCACCCAGAGCAGCCCAGGGAAAAGAGCTACTGGTAAAGGCACTCGAATAGTGTCAGAAGGGGAGTAGTTTGAGAACAAATTCTTAAGGGAAATACCCCAAAAAAGACATCTGTATAAACAGCAATTACCCAGGTTGCCCGGGAACTGGCCAGGGAAAAGAGCCATCCCTAAAGCTACGGAATAGTGTATATACTTTGGAGATTTAAGAGACTTTTTCCAGCAGCCCATTAAAAAGTCATTGTTAAACCTACTCGAATAGATTGGGTAAGGGAGTACAGAGGCACATTTTGGGAACAAGCTGTGTGGGGGAGATGCCCAAAAAAAGATATCTGGATAAACGGCAACCACCCGGGTATCCCAGGAATTGGCCAGGGAAAAGAGCCATTGCTAGGGATACCTAAATAGTGGACACAGTTGGGATCAAGGAGTCTGCCCTAGAAGAAATGGGAACTGGAAAAGCTGCCTCTCTACTTCTATCTGCCTGGCAAACCTTAAAATAAAAATGGCCTCTTCCCAACAAATTAGGAAGGAGAAAAAAAAGGGACAGAAACCAGGGCAACATGTCACAATATCTGTCCCCAAAGCAGAAACAACAGGGAACTGAGAAAGGAACTGAAGAATTGCGATATAAAAAATCCACAAGGATATCACAAGGCAAAACCATAGACCTAGGCTTAGATGATACAACTTCCAGACATCAGATAACATCAATTAAATGTTGAGAATACAGATAAAATAAGACACGCAGGAAATAATGAGGGGATTTTCTAAAGATTTACAAGAGAGAGGTGAAAGAACCTCAAAGTTGGAACAAAAGATGGATTAAATAATCAAAGTATGTAATACTATCTTGGAACAACAAGCCAACATGGCCAAGAAATAAAATCAATTAAGGCGAAAGCAATGGATCTGGAGAACCATTCAAGATGGAACAATATTCGTATAAGAGGCATCCCTGAAGATATACAAGCAGTAAACCTAAAAGACTGGATACAAGACTTATTTAGTCAACTGGTCCAAGAGAAGTCTGAAATGGATCTGTTAGTAGACAGAATGCATAGACTCCCAGAACCAAAGTCATTGCCAAAGGACATTCCAGGGATGTTATAATTAGGCAGCATTACTTTCATATTAAATAAGAAAGCACTAGAGCTAGCAGACTGAAACAGAATTTGCCATCTCCCTTCGAAAAAATTCAAATATTTTCAGATCTATCTGCATATACACTACAAAGAAGAAGAGAGCTAAAGAGAATAACCACAGAAATATGACCAGCAGAGATCCCTTATAGATGCTGCTTCCCAGTGGAAGAAGGATTCAAACAGCTCGAAAGATGGGACATTCCTATCCCACCAGAAATAAATAACATAAGATCCACTCTACAGAAGATGAATACAGAATGGACACAAATCCCCTCCCTCACTAAATTGAATTGACGACTGATGACTTATTAGCTAAAAGAAGGACACTGAAGCCTCACTAGACATCCAGGTGGGGGTATATTTAGGATGGGGAAACTTCTGTCCAACTCAAAAAAAACCACTCTACAGAAGATGATGATAGGAGTGATTTAAATTTCCTCCCCATATTAGACTCCTAAACTGAGGGGACATCTCTCAGAGAGATAAGAAGGTACTTCACCAAATATTTTATGGGGGGGTAGATGCAAGATTCAAGGATGAGATTTAAAAATGTAGGAATATATAGGTCAAAGTATTGTATAAAGTCTTGTAGTTTTTTTTTTTACCTGCTTTAATAGGGACCTTAATGCAATCACTAAAAGGGCACTGAAGCATGACTTGCTGAAGGAAGGGGAGAAGAAGAAAGAAAAAGAAAAAAGATTATACATAGAAAGAAAAATAAATAAGATAGAGAATGGTATATCAAGAGCCCAGTAAATTAAGGGAAATAAGCAAATAAATAAGGGAAAGCTTACACTTGAGAAAAAAGTTAGCTTAAGATTTAAGAATTAATAATTTATGTTTACAAAGGGATAAGAATTGTATAAGATCTTGAATTATGGAGTAGATAATAAGCATAGGGAAACACAAAGTGGATAAAGGCAAAAAAGATCACAACCTAATCATTAAAAGAGCACTGAAGCATGACCCATAGAGTAAAATAGGAATTAATTCAGTAAAACAAGCGCACAGAAATATAAGGGAAATAACCAAAGAAATGTGGAGGAAAGATAGGAAAGGAGAAAAAGAAAGAGAAAAAAAGTAATTATAAGTAAAACCTAGAAGGGGCTAAAAGAGATATAGGAACAACAAATTAGAATAATGGGATGGTGGAGTTAGTGGGAGAGAAAAAGGAGGGACGAGAACACTGCAAAGAGTACGCTTCAAACTCATCTGGGAGTGAGAAATGTGTCCAGGAAGAACATATACCATAGGATTAAGCAAAAGGGGACACTCAAGTGTGAGTCCCAGAAGATTCTGTGAGCATGGCGGGGTGGAAGATAGAACCGAACAAGAATGGATGGATGAATGAGAGCAGGATAGATATGTGGAATGGATGGAATGTATGTGGTGAACTAAAAAGAAAAGAAGGGAGAGTGGCCAGTAGAAAATATAAAAATGTAATCTAGCAGTTAAAGAATGATCAATTAGAGATACAAGTTGAGCAAATTCACCTCATAATGTATTATGACTCTTAAGATAATGCGAAGGTGCTGACTGTACCACACAAAAGACGATTACTATTTAAGGAGGAGGAAAAAATGGATATCAAATTTGTGAGTGCAGGAAACCCACTTCGCAACAAATAAAATTCATAAGATATACTTGGGCAGTATTCCACAATGTTCCACTAAACAATGGATAGGAAAAAAGTGAGGGTCTCAATATTTGTCCATGATTTAATGGTGACCATGCTCCATAATGTAAAGTGTGATAAAAAAGGGAGATATATTCTATTGGTTACAGGCATAGGTGAAGAAATATACACAATGCTGAATATCTATGCACCAAACAAGGGCCCTAACCCCTTCTTGAGGAAAACTCTACAAATGGTGGAACAGGACAAGCTTAATCTAATAACACTAGCCCTAGAAGCTTTAAATAAAAAAACAAAAAAACCTGAGTATACAAGAGCCAAATTAAAAGAATCAAAAATGACTTGGCAGAGATTCAGCTATACCATACACAAATAATGCTAAAAAGATTAAAACACAACTTTTATAAGAATAGCAATAAATCAGGTAGATTACTGGCCAGGAGACTGAAAAAAATAAGCAAAGTCAGGCATACCGTATCTTCTGACCCATAAAAAAGAGAAATAAATGAACCAGGCCAAAATACCAGAAATATTTGCAAACTGAGATTTCCACATATGTGATAGCCATTTGAGATTTTCACCTATCTTACACGTACTTTCCCTTGAGCCATTGGCAATAATGATCAAGAGACATCCAAAAATTACATGGTATAGAGGCTCACCAGATAGGGAAATAAAAATGGTTCTCGTTGCGGATGACATCTTGGTGGCTCTCTCCAACCCAGAAGAGGCCTTCTGCATTTTATGGAATTATTGGAGTAATATAGTAAAATAACCTATCATAAGATAAATAGGGAAAAATCTCAGGCACTATCCTTAGAACTACTTAGAGAATTAGAGGAGAAACTAAAAAACAAATACAAGTTTGACTGCAAAGGGGAAGCATACTCTACTTGGGAATAAGCTTAACAGCAGATCAAGAGAGACTAATAGAAGAAAACTTAGGTAACAAGTAGAAAAAGTTAAAAAAAGAAATAGTAACATGGTCGAGCCTATATCTTTCCTGGATGGGTAGAATATCAGCAATTAAGATGATGGTGCTTCCTAAGAGATTATATTTGCTCAGGGCTATACCAGTTGAGATCCCTGCTCATTTCTTAAGCAAAATCCAAAGGTTTATAAACAATTCATACATAAAAACTATAAGACACGCATTTCAAACAAATGGCTTATGCAATTAAGTAAAAGAGGCGGCTTGGGGATCCCAAACATAGCTTTGTGATATATATGGCTGCCAATATGGGCCAGGGAATCCAAATGCATAACCTCCCTGAGCAAAATGCATGGGTTGACTTAGAAGATTTAATGGTGGCACCGAGAAGATTCCATGAATTTTTATGGCTCCAAAATAACTATAAAAACATAGAAACACACCCCTGCAAGAGCTGACCCAAAGAATATGGGTGCATTATGCAAAACATAATAAAACCCTACATGAATGCTACTTGGCATCCCCATTAGAAATTCTTATTCCACAATTAAGAAAATGGAAAAGGGGATGAATCCAATGGGTATATCAACTATGTAACCAGGGAGAAATTAAGACCTTTGAAGAACTGGTGCGGGGTTCAATATACCCCAGACAGAGCTCTTTAGATATTTGCAGCTGTGACATTATTTACGAAGTATTCATTAAAAAAAACAACAAATTGATATTTAATTTAGCGCAGATGGGCAAAACGATATAGTAAAACTCTGTATAAGGATGGAAAAACAAAAAGTATTGTTCATCTGCTACTAAGCCCTGTTAAAACAGGAAGTTCCGGAAAAATACCCCTTTATGGAGCAATGGAAGAAAGAGATAGGGAAAACTTTCACACAGGAACAAAGGAATGCAGTGCTGGAAGCACATGGAGATGATTCCCACTGCATAAATCATTTAGAACTAAATAGGAAGATATTGTATCGATGGCACTTAGTTCCCATGAACATAGCCCAAATGTACCCAAGCGCAGGAAAAAAATGCAGGAGGAGGTGCATACAGGAGGGCACAAAAGTGTATATATGGTGGTCTTGCCCACACTGTGGCAATTGATAAAAAAAATATTTTATTAAAAGATAGGAATAATATTACCTTGGACCCCAGAAGTAGCCATCCTAAATATGCTCCCAAATAAAATAACAGTAATAAATAGAATAGTAATAGTGCAGGTGCATAGCTGTATTCTGCTGGTGAGGAAATGGAAGACACTGCTAATCCCCACATATGGAGAACTCATACAATTAGTCGAGGAAAACCTGATCATGGAAAAAAACTCCATTATAATAGGATAGGAACCATGGATAAATATGACCGAATTAGGGACACGTGGTAGAAGAACAATAATAAAACAACAATAGTCACATATTGATAGTGGAAGTAATAATAAGAGAGGCGCCGAAAGATTATAATTCTCAAAGAAACATCAAGAGCTTTTTAGATTGGAATGGGAATATGAAGGTCCTCGGCATCGAATGCGGGTGAATGTAAGGGAATGAATGAGGTTGCAAATGGGAGATCACAGAAACAAAAAGGAGGAGTAAGGGTTGGGATAAGGGGAATATTCCAGTATAGTAAGGAGTACAAGAGGGAAAAAAAGGGTCAAGAAATAAAAAAAAACCTTCACTCAAGATAATTGTGGCTGAGACCCCTGGGAACCCTAACCCCAAGAGATTGAGTTTTAACTAAATATTATTTGATTGATTTTTTGGTAAGAGTTGGTAAAATAGATACAAAATTTGAAATATAAAAAAAGACACCAGGATGACCTAAAAAACATGAAAGGGATAGAGAAATAAACCTAAATATATGTGTGCTGGAGTCTGAGTGCTTAAATAATATATATAAATAAATCTTCCCATGTGCAGACTCATCCAGGTTATATCTAGTTATTTTTCTATCCTTTAGCCTTGCTTTCTTGGTTATTTATTATGTTTACTCCTGTCTGTTCTTTGTGTCTCTGTACCTTGTATTTCTGCCCAATCTGGCCATAGAGTGGAAGCTTCCCTGAGTGGCACCTGACCAGTTTGCTCCAGAGCGGCACCTGCCCAGTTCGGCTACAGTCTGGCACCTGCCCTGTTCTGAATCCCTGCAATGTTGATGCCCTGTCTTAGACCTCTGTTAGAGGCTGTTCTGTCTTAGAACCCCATAATAGGTATATCCTGTCTTAGAGCCTTGTCATAGTTCTTCCCTGTCCTAGTGCCCTATTATAGGGACTCACTGCCCGTGTCTTTTTAGACTGCTGTTCCGCTTTTCTGTGCAACTTTGGTATCTGTTGATTTATCTGTTGCATTCCAGGTATTGTATGTTCTTCTGTTTTGTTTCACTGCACTTATAGAATGTTTGTTTTTTGTATTTAACCGTGTATTGTTTAACCTTAGTTTTGTTTCTGTTCTGCTATGCCTGTGTCTTTTTTCCGTATTCAGTTTTTTATGCCTCGGTTTGCCTTTTGCTATTTTGCTCTGCTTGTCTACCTGTCCCAGCCTTCAATATCCTACTTTCCTGTCAAAGTTGTAGTATTGCATACCTGCTCCAGGATGCATGCAGGGTTTCTCCAGTTTCTTGGTATATTGGATACAGCAGCTTCTACCTCAGGAATCTGGTATGTGGCCACACAGATCTCAAGCTTCCATGGAAGGGTAAATGCACCAAGCCCTGTCTCTTCACCCAAACAACAATTTCAAATGTTGCTTTCAATGGGGAAAAGATTCCTTAATGACTCCAAGTGGCAATCAGATTGATTCTTGGATCAACAAACACTAAATAAATTATAATGCCTGTAGTAACTTACATAATCGTCTATCGTCTGCTTCTTTAAAAAAGTATTCAGCCCCCTTTTAAATGGATAACATGTATTTGATAGAACCACCTGTTCAGGCAGTGAATTCAATACTTTTATTGTCCTTACCATAAAGAATCCCTTCCGCTGTCATAGATCTCCTTTTTTCAGGACTTAGCAGGTTACTTCTTGTCCTTTATACGGTTCTGTTAACGAACAGTTAACTTGAGGGCTCTTTGTATGGGCCCTGTAAATATTTATGTAACATTATCATATTCCCCACAAGTCTTAACTAAAATTTTGCTATCCCCTTATTAGTTTTGTAACCCACCTCTGTCCAGTTCATAATGTCTTTTTTTTTTTTTAAAGGCACCCGAATTGAACTTGTATATTCAAAATGGGTTCTTACTATGGACCTGTAAAGATGCAGAATAATATCTTCCACCCATGAGTCAATACCCCTTTGAATACATGTTAATATCATATTGGCATTTGCAGCCACCAGCTGGCACTGCAATCACTGCTAAGTATATTATCCATATTCACTCCAAATCTTTTTCATAAGTACATTTTCCCAAAGAAACACCATTTCAACTATATGTTGAATTTATATTATTATTATGCACAAAATGCATAATTTTACATTTGTCTATATTGAATCTCATTTGCCATGTATCTGCCCAGTTACTCATTGTGTTCAAATCCTCTTGCAATAGAGATACATTTTGACTTCATTACCCTACTTAATTTGTGTAATCAAACTCTGAGACATGGCTCCCTATGCCCACAGATAGGTCATTAATAAACAAATAAAAAAAACGATAATAAAGTGTTGCGCAATCCAAAAATTATAAAACAATAATACTTATCTCAATAAATGGAGGGTTTCAAACAGAGTATATGCAAAAGAAAAGAAGAAAATGCAATTGTGCAGTATGATATAAAAATATATAAATGAAAAGACTGCCTTGAGGAAGCCTGATAGGGCGAAACGCGTCGCGGTTTTAGTGACGTCACACGAGATTTCAAACCCGGAAGCTGCATCCGCATCACTACCTGTCCGTGGCTGTTACAACTTGAGGATCCGTTACCAGTCCAGCTTTGACAATTGGGAAGAGGATTGGTGACTCTTTTGCCTTATTTAATAGTTTTTATGTAAGACTCAATGTTATAGGGGGCTATTAAAATATAATTTGCGTACTTCAGTATGTTTGGTCAATTTTCTGTTCTATCAAGAGATATATCTCCTGCATCCCATCCCTGAGTACATCACCTGGGTGACAGTTGGATCATCACTACACTTCACCTTGTCTATCAGTGTGGATAATAGGACTATAAGTCCTCCTGCTTTTCAGACTCAGAGCCAGTTATTTGGTTTATTTTCATTGGTGGACATAACTTTTCATTTATATATTTTTATATTAGGGTCGCCTGGTGGTAAATCTTTAGCAGTGGGCCCTCCTCAACCAAATTTTTCTGAAGTCGCAATGTAAAAAACTGTATGTAAATGTAAGCTTTTTAATAATATATGCAACTATTTTAATATCACATTCAACTATTTGTATATGTAATCAAAATGTTAGTGAAAGAAAATTGTTTTTATTCCCTTTTTCTACACCCACATTGCACTTAAAGGACATAACACGAAACCATACAGTATCCACATCACTTGCCATGCACTTATACTGCACCCACAGCACTTGAATTACACTCATAGTGAACCTACATGATTTGATATACCACAGTGTCAATTTGCTCCACTGAACATACCAGTGTCATGTTGCCTCACAGATCTGACCCTTCAGAACATGCCACAGCACTTTGCCCCATCATACATGTTATTTTGCCCCAAAGAAGGTGCTACAGCATCACTTTGCCAAATAAAATGAGCCACAGTCATGTACCAATTAACATACCCAATCTGTTTCCATTAGCAACTGGCAACAGCCAGTTTGCCCATTAAAATATGCGCACTGTTTGTTCATTAATATGCCACTGTTAGTTTGTATATTAATATGCCACTGCCAATTTTTCCATTAATATGCCACAGTCACTTTGTCCATTAATATGCCACAGCCAGTATGCCCGTTTATATGCCATAGCCAGTAAGCCCATTAATATGCCACTGTTCATTAGCCCATTAGTATCCTAAAGCCAATTTGCCCATGAATATGCCACAGTCAATTTGCCCATTAATATGCCACTGTTCATTTTCCCATTAATATGCCACAGACAATTTGCTCATTGATATGCCACAGTAAATTTTCCCATTAATATGACAGAGTAAGTTTGTCCATTAATATGTCACTATCCATTTTCCAATTAATATTCCACAGCAAATGTTCCTATTAATATGTCACAGCCAGTATGCCTGTCAGTATGACACAGCCAGTTTTCCCATTAATATGTCACTGTTCATTGGCCCATTAATATGCCACATCCAGTATTCCCATTAACATGCCACTGTTCATTTGCCAATTAATATGCCACAGCCAATTTGCACATTAATATGACATGGATAGTATGCCCATTAATACACCATAGCAAGTATACCCATTAATATGCCATTGTACATTTGCCCATTAATATACCACAGCCAATTTGCTCATTACTATGCCACAACCAATGTGCTCATTAATATGCCACAGTCAATTTGCCCATTAATATGCCAGTGTCAGTTTGCCAATTAATATACCACAGTCAATTTTCCTATGAATATGTAACAGCTAGTATGCCCATTAATATGCCCATTAATATGCCATAGCCAATATGCCCATTAATATGCCACTTATCATTTGCCCATTAAAATTCTACAGCCAATGTGCCCATTAATATACCACAGCCCAATTTTCCAATAAAATAATCTCCCCTCCTCCTTCTCCAGTACTTATCTAGGTGCTGCTCTCTTGGCCATCTCCTCCTCAGTGTTTCCTCCAGAGGGGGAAAGAGGGACATACAGCTGCTGGACTTGGGAGACATGGGAGACAGTCACATGGGTAGTGGGGGGGGGCACGTTTGGCCAGCAGGGGCCCCCTTAACTTGTTGGCCCCCGACAAGTGTCCATTTTGTATGGCGATGCCATAAATTACACAAAACAAATTACTTTCCTTAAAAATCTGCAATAAAGTACAGAAATTGGTATTAATTAATATAACACATACCAAAAGGGCCTGGTTATGCCAACTCATACCTGGGCATGACAGGATTGATCTTGCAAATTCGATATCCTTCTCCACCACACAACAATGCCAATCCCAAGATATAAGAAATATCTTTTGTGACATATATTTAATTCTTCCAAATGTCTAATACATCTCCACTGGAAAAAAAAACATGTTCCAACTCCATCTAAATGTATCAGAAAAGTTGATAAGGTCTACTCTATGGGAAATGTAATACTCTTAACAAAAGGTACCAGTTACCAAAATAAGCTAAAATGGTTTTATTGACAGGGGTTCCTTTAATCTAAAAACTGCAGGTCACTGTTATGAGCATCCCTTGGAGGTTCAGAGCCATGATTTGTACTTTATTATCTTGACACTGACATTATGTACTTAAAGGTGACAGTAAAATTTGACACTGCTGTTTCTACAAACATTCAAACGGGTTGAAATATTATTATTGTTATTATCATGTTCACTTACACTCTTTATCTGCTCCATTTCCTTTGATTCTCAAATACCACTCTCAAATTCTAACTTCTACCCCACACTGACTGTCCATCCCTCCCTGATCTCCCATACCTCCTGTTTAACCCTCCCCCACCACTACCCCATCCTTTCCTTTTCTCTCTTCATTCCCCTTTCCCTACAGTCTCAAAACAATAAAATTTTAGAGGTTGCTGTTACCTACAACATGCTAACTTTGTATGTGTAGGCTACTTACACGTTCTGTATTGTTATACTTAGCCTCTCTCCAAATTATCAAAGATTAAATAAAAAAAAATAATAATGTTCAAATATGTATTTTTATGGATGTACATACATACTAAGCAATTTTTAAACTGCTGACATTGACATTGGTAATTAAAGAAAAGAAATACATTAACATGTTACAAAAGAAAATAACAGCCCTAAAATTATTAATGTCAAAAAATACTATTTGCTCTAAATAATATGGCTAATGTCACACATTTATCATATTCTGCTTTAATTATATTTTTCCATTTATCAGAATCTATGTAGCAGTAATGTCAACAGCAGTTAATATGATTAAAACTACATTCCTAATAAAAATCATATCCCTTTGTGTATTAATGTTTATTTAACATGCTTATTTGTTATGGAGCCATCTGTTTGTGCCTAAAATGCAACCCGACTTTTACTATTTACGGACCCTAGGGAGGGACTCACCTAATTTTTCTTCATGATACCAAGCATCCAGCAGGTTAGTAAAATAAATAGAAATCTGAAATTATTTTTTGTGCTTAAAAAAATATAGTAAAACAGCTAAATTTGAATTTCTTGGCAACATATATATTATTTGGAACTTTATAGAACATTTAAATCAATTTCACAATATAATTACGTTGTGCTCCAGTGCACTAAGACTTGGATGAAAATCATATACACGTTAGATGGCAATAATACACAAGCACAATGTAACAAAAACCAGCAAAAATGGGTGTATTTGAGGCATCTATCATAATCTCCATGATTTGTACTCTGGCATTTGTTTGTGAGATACAATTGCAATACAGTACTTTAACCACTTGCCCTTTGATTAGGTACATCTGTATTGAGATTTTAAAGTATCATTCTGATTTGAAAAAGATCTGCTTCTTTTTGCATTTGTAATTTTATTAAATTCAAAATGTATCTATTTAATAAAACTGCAATATATGTATATATTTAATTTACTCTCGAGCATCAGGTTAGCGGCATCTACTGATCCTCCCACAATCTCCACTATCTCACTGGATCCTGGAAGGAGAAAATGCAACATCAAAAAGGTTACCAAAATGGAAGACAGAAAGTATCCTCAGTGATACAAGAACAATAGACTAAAGACCTAAAACATAACTTTATTTACTCTTACTATAAAACAGGGTTCTTTGGTCAGAACCCAATTAAATGTGAAAATGCTTATACACAGCACTAAAACCCAAAAAGACATTAGTGACTCAAATTAATGACTCAATAGTAATTACAATGTAAATGTTTTGGTCACTAAGTTATTTGAAATTTTATAAAAATGGTAAACCACAAATCATAACTATTAGCACCACTAAGTGGCAGCAAAATAGCATAGTTTCTAATAGCTCTGTACGTACTGTATTATTTAAAGTGAATAGGTATGACATCCTCTCTCTCTCACTACCTCTCTCATACAACTTTAAATGGATTGCAACAATATAGGATTCTAATAGTGGAGTGTGTGGGAATGAGAAACTAGGTACCACCTGTTCATCAGTTGATGCTATGCACCCAACTGTGCACAGTCTTTTCAGAAAGAATGCAGCTGTTAGACTTCCAGTACTGGCTAAATGAAGTATTAGTCCTGTGGCAGTGGTAGAAAAAGGATCAGAATGGTAGAGCTCATTTGCAGAAAGAGAGTTACATGGTCTGGTGCAGGACAACCATACTCCTGTGAGGGCCTGACCCCCTCCTCCCAGGTTGGGGTTTATAACAGGGCCTTGAGGTTGCAGCTGCTGTATCCAGTATAAAACAATACAGGATCTTGCTATGCTCTTCAGACACTGAGGAGCAGGCGTGGAGGATGGCACTGCAGAACAATATGCATGATGCTACAATCTGGGACAAACAAGGCGAAACACAGAAATTTGCAAATAAAGGATGGAAAGGAGAAATAACATAATACAGATTACTTGCCTACAGGACACCAACAGAACTAGCAAAGGGCAAAGACTAGAAAAGGACAGAAAATAGAGCAGGACTGGAATAAACACAAGCAGGGCATAGCAGAAACAAGACTGAGAGAAGGACAAAAACTACAGGGAAGAATTAGCAAGGACAAGACAAAAGTAGAAAAACCAAGAACAGGGCTAGGAAAAGGAATACAAGGGATGGAGTGAGAAGCTAGGATCCTCAGATACTTCCAAAGGGAAATTAGAACAGGAGCATGTGGAGAGGGCAGAGGAGTTGGAATCCTTGTGTGCTTCACAGAAAAAGGGTAAGAAAACAAAACAAAATACAGACATACACACAGGATTAGGACTAGGACTATAAAATAGTAAATGGTTGCATCTGATGGCCATGAGATGGAAACCACATCAAGGTAACCCACAATTGCAGAGATAATAACTAATAACTGAAGACACAGAACATACGTGAGACTGAACAGACTGGGAACTGAAACACACAGAATAAATTGGTGGGCACATTTATATATAAGCAGAGAAACAAAGCAAACAAAAACCAGGAACGGATAAAAGCAAGAAAAATACAAAAACAAGTGTAGGGCAAAAGCAAGAATTTAATATTACAAAGAAGGAAACATGACACTCCTTTAGTGAAGGAAGCAGAGCTTCATCTCCAGATTTGGAGAGGTAGGAACAGAAAGAAGGGGAAAAAAGAAGAGGAAGGCAGAGCTATAAGGGGGGGAAAAGAAAGAAAGTCCCGGCGGTGCTTCTACTAAGAGGCAGCAGGGTGAGGCAGACCTAGCTATGACACAAAGACGCCAGAAGATGCTGTGCCTTGATATTAATGTATATGGATAACGAGCTGCTCTTAGGATATGTGTAAGACAGAGATACAGTTGGACGTGATGGGTATTGTGTACTACGTTCTGTATATGTGACATAGATAACAACAAAGCTAACTTTCTTGAGAGATGCCATAGAGTGATGGCCTCAGGGAATCTTCCACCAAACGGACCAAGGTACGTCATGATATCATGCCATGCCAACAGATACAGGGAACAAACCATAAGGTTAAAACTGGCTCAAGTTCTAACCTGCCATGTTTTGGAATTGGCACTATTACATACTTGACTCAATATGGAACACTTCCCACTGAAGGGAATATAAGTTAGGATACACTAATTTAAGTTGCACAGTCAGAGACCATTTTTTTTCCTTCTATTTTTTAGTGCTTTATGGGGATAAGTGTTTAAACTAAGGGATAAAGAACCATTTAACAAGTACTGGACGGGGACGAGTATCACCAACACTGTAAATGGTATCTAAAACTGCCACAGATAGGATTCCCTATGTAACACTAAATTAATAATGGCATTATGTAGTTTTAATCCCAATGGGCTGTTCGAATAGAATAGCAATAAAAAGCTTAGGATTTTAGGGATATATAAATGTAAGGTTAAGACTT
The DNA here is from genome assembly GCA_036172795.1 of Pelodytes ibericus. Taxonomy (NCBI): domain Eukaryota; kingdom Metazoa; phylum Chordata; class Amphibia; order Anura; family Pelodytidae; genus Pelodytes; species Pelodytes ibericus. The sequence goes on along the minus strand of CM069857.1, from coordinate 219,332,361 downwards.
GTTGTTTTTTTTATTCTTAAGGGCTTGAACTGGGGGATGCAGAATTAGAATCACTAGATAAATCGTTGATCTGATAAGGTTATGGCGGGGAAGAACAGCACTGACACTTTGTATAAGGAGAGACACTGATCCAGCATCATGGTTGTTGAAACAAATCAAGTCACACCATTTGCAAAGGTATTTATGCAGTGCTAGATTTAATAAGGTGCACAGTGGAGGATTAGGAGATAAGGACAGTTCCATACCTACAGCTGGACTGCTTGTGCCCATGGCGCTACAGACAGATACAATCAAGGTGATCCTTCCTGATCAGTCTGCTCTGTGGGTTTTCCTTTTTTTTTTTTTCCTTCTCTCCCCTCTCCCGCTCCACTCTCTCCCTCCTGTGCTTTTTGTGGTTCTGTTCTCCTTTCCCTTGGGGGATGGACTTCCTTGGTATTATATTACCATTTTGGGGTTGCAGGTGATTGGCAGTACCCCTTCCTGCATTTGAGGAAGCCTCACTAGGCAAAATGCGTCCTACATGCCCCCCTTCTTCTTTTGAATTTTGAAGAGACTGCAACATTATTGAATACCGCAAATAGTCTGGAGGTAATCGTAGGAGCCTAATCATCTTCTCTCCTTCGTCTGTACCTCTTTATACATTGGTGCAGTCTCTCTTACTTGAATTAGTTGGTTACAGCTGATACTGTGTTTTAGTGAGTTGATCGAACACTCACAACGCTTTTAAGTAAGCATTTTTTTATATTTTCTATTAAACCTGTGGTTGCTGTACTTCACCATTGTGGCTTCTCTTATGTCTTTCCTATATTGTATTTAAACATCATTTATACAAGCTGGACTGACGTATATGAATACTGAGGAAGTCCTACTTCAAACAAATTGTCTGGGGACCTCAATTTTGCGATTTTAGAGAGCAGTACATTGCTCCCTCCTTGTGAGTATGATTCTTACTATCCAGCATAGATGTTCCCAAAATTATCTTAAAACAGAGTACACTAGTGTTGTTTGATTTATTTTTTGGGTACACCATATACCTGAGATCTTCAAACAACTCTCCTTAAATCTGTGTCTAAGATATGAGTATGTCCTGATTACTTTTTTTCTGAGTCACATTAAGTCTGGTTTATATATTAATAAGTTCACTGAATATACACTTATTATTTTGCACTCCACCCTCATATCTTGCAACTCCTCATGTTTTAAGTGGAAAGTGGGGTATTTTTTCACTTGGTAGTGAACTGCACACTCATAGTAGCGCCTAACACTGTTTTTTATAAGTTCCTTGGAGGGGCCTTCCTTTTTTTTTTCTCTTCAAATCTGAGGAGGGGTTAGAGAGGAGGGTAGTGAAAGAGAACTCGCTCAGCTCACACCAGTTAGGAGAGTAGTTTACATGGCCATAGATGGGGGTATGTGGGCCTTACCCACAGGGGTGTGTTAAGTGTAATTGTATGGGTTCATAGGGGTTATTTGTTTTGTGTAGTGTTAAGGTTTATGTGTAAAGTTCCTGCTGGAGGATCGAAACACTGGGCAGAGGAAGGAAATGTCAGTTTCTATGCACATTAGAGTACTTACAATAAACACACAGGGCTTGAACTCTCCCCACAAGAGACATATATTTCTGGAGTTTCTGAAACAAGAAAGGGTGCAGATATGTGGGATACAGGAAACTCACTGGAAAGAATACACAATAGGTTTTTTCCACTAGTCCTGGCTTCATCAGTGGCGAGTAAATGCAAAAGAGGAGTCCCATTCATGTTTGCTAGGGACCCATCAATTGACATAAAATACCAGGAGATTGATTTGGAAGGCAGATTTATAATAGTAATAGTAAAAAGAAACAATAAACTCTCTATACTAGCTAATATCTATGCCCCTAATCAAATTCCAGTTCATTATTGCCAGGATTTGGTAAACTGGACCGAATATGAAAGGGTACTGTAACCATGCACCCTTGTGCAGGCTCATCCAGGCTGTATCCAGGCGTTTCTGTATCCTTCTTGCTTTGCTTTCTTGTTTATTTATGTTCATCCCTGCCTTGCCCTTTAATCCTTCCTTGCTGTGAAATCCTATTGTGTTTTCCTTTCTGCCTATCTTTTTGTTTCATTCCAGGTTTTCTCTGATTCCCTCTGCCTTGGCAGTTTTCTTCTATTTAAACCATACCCATTTCTGTTCCGTCCTTAGTAGTGCAGTCTACAGGTATTTACTCTGTGTCTAAGTGTCTATTCCATGTATGTCTTTTAGATTTTATTATTTGTTTTTGCTACTATTATGTCTTAGTTAGGGACTGGCCTAATGTGGGGTACCTTGACGTGGTTGGCAAGCTAACATCGAATTGGCCAATTGGTGAACCAAACTCCCAACTTTACCATCTTTAGTGTTAGGCTAGTTCCTGTATATATGTTTGTTCCTTTGTATGTTTCTCTTGTACCCTTTAACCCTGTGCCTTGTATTGTTTACCCTTAGTTGGGTTTCTGCATTCTTAAGTTTTGCCTCTTTCCTGCACACTGTATTTCAGTTCTGCTATCCCTCAGTTAATTTTATTGTTTTAGCTCTGCTTGGCTATCACTTAGTTCATTTCCTCTCAAGCCCTGGGACCTGGATACAGCAGCTGCTTCACAGGGCCTGGTTGTGGCTGCAAAAACTTGGGGTCCCAAACCTCCAAGGGATTGCAGTTACCCAGCACCAGGTTCTGTGTCTCCACCCTGCAACATAGCTCCTGATCTCGGGCGCTCAGGGTCCCTAAACACCTGGACCCTGTGCATTACAGGTACATTACTAATGATGGGAGATTTAAACTGCCCTCTAGAACTCAAGCTAGATACTAAGAAATATGTATATATGTAGACACTTAACACGTAATACAAAAAGATAGAGCAACAACAATACTCTCCTTCAATGTATATCTCTGCAGGGATGTCCTCAATTCCCAAAGAAACACCAGAAAAAACACAGGATATCTTGACACCGTATAATAAAATCTAGATATGAACAGGATACTCCCTCGGATATGGACCAATGGGTTGACAGGAACAAGGGAAGAAAATATACAATAGTGTAGTACTGCAAATATCAATAATTCACGTATAATTTATTGCATGTAAACTCACAAAATTCGATGCACATAGAGAACCAGCTCTACGTGCAGAAAAGGCACTACTGCAGTGTTGATTACCCCTGGCTGGAACAGTTCCCGAGGAATTGAATAACGTTGTCGGGCTGAGCCTTAGGCTTCTGAAGTTCCTTAAAGATGGATTCAATCGGGGTATCAAAGTTGCAGTCCAAAACATTCCATGTAGTAAAAGATATCAAAATATCCAAAGTTTTAAAAGAGCACCTAGACTCGACGCGTTTCGTTTATATAGACTTCCTCAGGAGTCAGGTGCTGAATGAATATCTGAAAAAACAGCAGCTACACATATATATATACATAACCCCTCCCCTCCCATTGTCCAATCCAGTCCTGTCTAATCAATTCTAATTGCGATCACAGGTAATAGAATCTAATTCTGCGCATGTGTAGATGTCTCTCATGCGTTCCATTCTTCTGTTTGCGTTCCAAGGATGCGCATGCGTGGAACAAATTCGGTTTAGTAGATGCACATTCTCTCTTCGTAAACCCAAACTAATCTCATGTCGGTTTATACATCACTGGCAAATTCACATTAAGCTTCGGTTTTAATATATGTGAGTTCTCTCTTCATAAGCCGAAACTGGTCTCATGTCGATCTCCCAGCGGGTTCGCATTCGGTTTTATGTACATTGAAACAACTTACATACGAATTCTGTTCAGTTAGTTCAATCCGAAGACTGCTCCCTCTCTGTTAATCCGAAATAGTCCCATCATTGTTGAGAGATTCTATCTTATTTGATTTAGGTAACGACTTGAGATGCTCCCGTTCTCCTCAGCACCGCCAGTTCTCAACACAACCTCAAACTAATCAAACTTAATTAGTATAAAACTCTTCGTATTCGGTTTGTAACAAAAATGTAGCATACATGGACTAAAAGAAAAAAATAAATAAGCGCAGTATCAAAACAGGATATAAGTACATTATATTTTATGGTATCAATCATACAATGCAATCAAGAGTGTTCAGCGACTAAAGTCAAGGAGTATCTTATACATGTTGTACAATATAAGAACCCTCATTAATAGCTAACCTTCTATGTTCCTTATCCTACTTGGTTATCCTAAAAAACTGCTACAACCATAATAAAGGAAACATGAATCTAGAGGAAGCAGACCATGTCAAAATCCTGGTTCATACCTAATGGTGATAATGTATCTAATTTAAATATCCAATAACCTTCCCTTTGTGATAATTTTCTGACATGGTCTCCTCCTCTAACTCCCGTATATACCTGTTCCAGTCCACAAAATTTAAATGTGTGCCAACTAAATTCGGGACAATTATTACAGTGAACTGGAACTGGATGTTTGGAGGATTTGGTTCTAAAACCATACATATGTTCTCCAATCCTCTTTGATAACTTCCTACATGTTCTCCCTATATATTGTTTTTTACATCCACATTGTAACATGTAGATTACATTTTTTGTGTTGCAAGAAATTCTTGTTTTTATTTTAAATTCTTCTCCTGTAATTAAATTACTAAAACTGTCTATCTTTCTTGGATTATATGTACAGTTATTACAATTAAAACATTTAAAAAACCCACAATCTGTTTGTACTTTATTTGTATTATTCTTTAGCAAACTAGGGGCTAGAATGCTTTTCAGATTTATAGCTCTTTTATAGATTATCTGAGGTTTATTTGGGATTAATTCTTTTAGGATATTATCTTGTAATAAAATATGCCAATGTTTCTCTAAAATTCTCTTGACCTGAAAAGATTGAGAACTGTACTGCTGTACTGTGTTAAGAAAGCTAATTCCGGTTTCTTATCAGGATTTGGTTTAGATGTATTTCCTACTAATTCATTCCTATCCAATTTAATTATTTCTTGTTGGATTTTTTCCAATTCAAACCTATTATAGTTTTTTCCATTAATTTAGTTTTAATCTTGGTTGACTGGGTTATAAAGTCTTCTTTCCTAGTACAGTTATGTTTCATCCTTAGGAATTCTCCTCTAGGTACGCCTAGCGGCGTAGATATATAGAGGATATTTTGGTAATTTGGGATGGTGATCAGATCTCTTTGGACCAATTTTCTAAGTTTATAAATCTCAACCATTACAATTTGTCATTCACCCCAGACAGTAGTATGGATTCAATACATTTTCTGGACCTGACCCTATTCCATAAAAAGGGACATATAGAAACAAAAACTTTTTTCAAGCCTACGGACGGCAACGGCTTTATAGATAAAGCCAGTTGCCATCACCCAAGATGGCTTAAGGGCGTACCTAGAGGAGAATTCCTAAGGATGAAACGTAACTGTACTAGGGAAGAAGACTTTATAACCCAGTCAACCAAGATTAAAACTAAATTAATGGAAAAAAACTATAATAGGTTTGAATTGGAAAAAATCCAACAAGAAATAATTAAATTGGATAGGAATGAATTAGTAGGAAATACATCTAAACCAAATCCTGATAAGAAACCGGAATTAGCTTTCTTAACACAGTACAGTTCTCAATCTTTTCAGGTCAAGAGAATTTTAGAGAAACATTGGCATATTTTATTACAAGATAATATCCTAAAAGAATTAATCCCAAACAAACCTCAGATAATCTATAAAAGAGCTAGAAATCTGAAAAGCATTCTAGCCCCTAGTTTGCTAAAGAATAATACAAATAAAGTACAAACAGATTGTGGGGTTTTTTAAATGTTTTAATTGTAATAACTGTACATATAATCCAAGAAAGATAGACACTTTTAGTAATTTAATTACAGGAGAAGAATTTAAAATAAAAACAAGAATTTCTTGCAACACAAAAAAGTCATCTACATGTTACAATGTGGTTGTAAAAAACAATATATAGGGAGAACATGTAGGAAGTTATCAAAGAGGATTGGAGAACATATGTATGGTATTAGAACCAAATCCTCCAAACATCCAGTTCCAGTTCACTGTAATAATTGTCCCGAATTTAGTTGGCACACATTTAAATTTTGTGGACTGGAACAGGTATATACGGGAGTTAGAGGAGGAGACCATGTCAGAAAATTATCACAAAGGGAAGGTTATTGGATATTTAAATTAGATACATTATCACCATTAGGTATGAACCAGGATTTTGACATGGTCTGCTTCCTCTAGATTCATGTTTCCTTTATTATGGTTGTAGCAGTTTTTTAGGATAACCAAGTAGTATAAGGAACATAGAAGGTTAGCTATTAATGAGGGTTCTTATATTGTACAACATGTATAAGATACTCCTTGACTTTAGTCGCTGAACACTCTTGATTGCATTGTATGATTGATACCATAAAATATAATGTACTTATATCCTGTTTTGATACTGCGCTTATTTATTTTTTTCTTTTAGTCCATGTATGCTACATTTTTGTTACAAACCGAATACGAAGAGTTTTATACTAATTAAGTTTGATTAGTTTGAGGTTGTGTTGAGAACTGGCGGTGCTGAGGAGAACGGGAGCATCTCAAGTCGTTACCTAAATTAAATAAGATAGAATCTCTCAACAATGATGGGACTATTTCGGATTAACAGAGAGGGAGCAGTCTTCGGATTGAACTAACTGAACAGAATTCGTATGTAAGTTGTTTCAATGTACATAAAACCGAATGCGAACCCGCTGGGAGATCGACATGAGACCAGTTTCGGCTTATGAAGAGAGAACTCACATATATTAAAACCGAAGCTTAATGTGAATTTGCCAGTGATGTATAAACTGACATGAAATTAGTTTCGGTTTACGAAGAGAGAATGTGCATCTACTAAACCGAATTTGTTCCACGCATGCGCATCCTTGGAACGCAAACAGAAGAATGGAACGCATGAGAGACATCTACACATGCGCAGAATTAGATTCTATTACCTGTGATCGCAATTAGAATTGATTAGATAGGACTGGATTGGACAATGGGAGGGGAGGGGTTATGTATATATATATGTGTAGCTGCTGTTTTTTCAGATATTCATTCAGCACCTGACTCCTGAGGAAGTCTATATAAACGAAACGCGTCGAGTCTAGGTGCTCTTTTAAAACTTTGGATATTTTGATATCTTTTACTACATGGAATGTTTTGGACTGCAACTTTGATACCCCGATTGAATCCATCTTTAAGGAACTTCAGAAGCCTAAGGCTCAGCCCGACAACGTTATTCAATTCCTCGGGAACTGTTCCAGCCAGGGGTAATCAACACTGCAGTAGTGCCTTTTCTGCACGTAGAGCTGGTTCTCTATGTGCATCGAATTTTGTGAGTTTACATGCAATAAATTATACGTGAATTATTGATATTTGCAGTACTACACTATTGTATATTTTCTTCCCTTGTTCCTGTCAACCCATTGGTCCATATCCGAAGGAGTATCCTGTTCATATCTAGATTTTATTATACGGTGTCAAGATATCCTGTGTTTTTTCTAGATACTAAGAACACAGCAGGAGCAAAGATAAATAGAAATACAATTGGTAATGCCAGAAGATTCAGGGAACTAATAAAAAAAAACATGCACTCTTGGTCTTAGGGTGTGTTTTCCACTCAAGTGACAGTGACTTTACCTGTTTTTTAAAGATCTCATTTAACCTATTCGAGAAGAGACCTTATATTAGGTGGCATAAATCTTACAAGAAGAGTTAAGAAAATTTTTATTTCCACAGTCACTTGGTCGGATCACAACGCTTTGATTCCAGACATTGGGAACCAAAATGAAAAGCAAAGGAGGGGATGGAAATTGAATGATTAATTACTAGCGAAGCAAAAGAACCTGGAATGGATTAATAAACTGGTAGAACTCTACTTTGAGGAGAATAAGGGAATAGAAGTGGGCTCAGCCACAACATGGTGCACCTTCAAATATGTCACCAGAGGGTACTTCTGGGAGAAAAAAAAAAGGAGAAGGGGGCGAGTCTGATGAATCTATATATAACTCATGATCAACTAAATAAGCAGAATAAATGTATAATTACCCCATTGAAATCTAATGAGATAAAAAAAAAATAGAGGAGGCATTTAGTAAAGGCCATTAATGACTTTGGAAAGTATTGGATTCCAGAGGAACTGATACAGGCACATATAGTTCCAGTCCTGAAACCGGGCAAAAACCCTTAGAAGGTAAGGAACTATAGGCCAATCTCGTTATTGAATACAGACTTAAAACTATATTCTGCTGTACTTGTTGATAGAGTAAAAGTCATCCCAGGGTTCATATACACCGACCAAGTAGTCTTTGTCCCTGGAAGGGCATCAGCGAATAATATCAGAAGACTGATATATACTCTAGAGGCTGTGAATATTTTTGACAAGCCCATGCTGACCCTGTCACTGAACACCGCTGGGCTTTCTTAAAGGAAACACTATCAACATTTGGCTCCAAAGACAAAATTATGAACAACATCATGGCCCTGTATACTTGTCCAGCGGAAAAGTGATAGGTAATGGATTTGTTTCAGATTGGTTTATCCCCCCTTTTATACCTGTGATACCTCTGGCAACACAGATAAGAGACAACCAGCATATAAAGGGCTATCAATCGACAGCCGTAATATGAAACTAAACATGTATGCAGATGATGTTATCCTTACCCTGCAAGAGTTACTAAATGTTATAGAAGAATACTCCTGGCACTCTGGTTATAAATTAAACTTGAATAAGATGCTAGCTATGCCAAGTAATGTATCCGACAAGGACAAGGCTGCCCTGATAAAGATGTTTGGGTTAATATAGGCAAAGCAATACATAAACTATCTGGGAGTAAAAATTGTCCCCAACCCCGCAAAGATAGTGGAACTAAATTTCCTACACCAGCTGATACAAACTTGCAAGCAGCTAAGAGAGTGAAGACCACTGGGGGTATCATGGTGGGGCCGGATTAATATTATAAAAGCATATATCTTGCCCCGGGGGACTTACCTGTTCAGGATGGTTCCACTTACAGTACCATCTACATGTCTAACAGCCATGAATAGTTTTAGATTAAGAATTTCACAAGGCTAGTATGCTATGCTATGCAATAGCAACACAAAAGCCAAACAGCCAAGAAAAAAACTGGTATGAGATCGAGCAGACTATGGTGAGGTGTTGTTTTTACCATATCATTTTTTTTTGTGATAGGTAGGAATATAGAGTCAATTTTGTAACATTATACATTTTATACATGGGCCTCTTGAGGCAAATGCACACTGTTCAAGATGGCCTTTCAAGCATAGTTCAGGCTAGAGGTGCAGTGCCAAAATTGCATGGAATTTAGTTTTGTTCTTGGTTGGTCTCTGGCACTCTGCTTGTGTGTGAAGCGAGCATACAATAAAAGTGCATATTTACATAAGTTTGCATGTATCTGACTAAATGGTTTAAGTGGTTTAACTGTTTGACATTCTGAAGGATGAGTATATTGATATATGCATTTATTAAACGTATGTTGACAGGAGATATGTTAATGTATTGCTTCCAAATAAGACAAAAGATCCATCAATATACCAGTTTTTTTTTTTCAATATGCTTTGAGATTAAATGAATCCTCTGTATTGGAGGCATAACTTTCTGAGCTTACTCAATAGGAATTTGAAACCTTTAGCCTTATATACATATACTGTGAAACCACATTTGACAAAATCCATGAAGACTCTAACAATGCTCCAATTTTTTTGCTCATTGGAGAACTGTAGTATCTTTATAAAGGCTGACTCATATGGGTCCAAATTTACTTCAGAAATATGACTACCTGAATTTCAAGTACAGTAATTTCAGTGATCTGAATTTCCAAAAAATGCATCCAACAATGCCTTAAAACAAGCCGAATGCTCACCGAATTGATCAATATCCAAACGGCCCCCAAAATGTGTGCCGAGACAAGATAAAATAATCTCAATGTGTATAAACGTATTTTAACCCCTTAGTGACATGACTTTTTTGGCTTGTCCGACGCTTGGTGACATGGGCTGTTTTAACATTTCTGAGCAGTTTGTGTTTTGCTGTAATTTATTTCTGTCTCATTTAGGGTACCCGCACAAACTATATATCGTTTTTATCGTCATAAGAAGGGCTTTCTTTTGATACCATTATTTTGATAATAGCATATAATTTGATGTAAAAAAAATAATAAAATATGGCAAAAAAATTGAAAAAATTATTTTTTTATGACTTTTATTTGAAAAATCGTATACTCATGTACAAGAGACAACAAAAAAACACTGCTAAAAAGTTTCTACTATATGTCCTGAGTTCAGAAATAGCCCATGTTTTTATGTTTTTGTGCTTTTTTATTCATGTTACAGGGCCAGAACTATAAGTGGTGCAAAGCTATTTTAAAATCCCTTCTTTCAAAATTAGCGATAGTGACATTGTAACACTGATTTCTGTACTAAATCCATGAATGACCCCCAACATGTACATATTTTTGAAAACTAGACAACTCAGGGCATTTAACTTGGGGTATTTTGACACATTTCATGTAGCCATTTTACCACCAATCTATGCCAAAGTTTGCAGCAAAAAATCTTTTTTTTTAATTTTTCACATATATTGCAATTTAGGTAAACATTACCTTAAAATGTGAAGGGGTATTTCCAAATAACACCTCAATATGTGTTCAGAAACATCTCCTGAGTACAGGCATACCACCCATGCATAGGTTTGTTGGTTTGTTTTGGGGCTAAAAGGCCACATTTAGGGGGTGCGCCTTTTGGTTTTCCAACTTGGAATTCTGACATGCAGAAAACTTGTGCCCATGTCCCATTTGGGACATTTTTGAAGCCAGAAAGTGTATTCTACCCCACAAAACCATATATTTTTTTAAACTAGACACCCTAGGGTATTTCAAATGGTAGTATTTTAACACTTTCCATGCACTAATTATACTACCAGCCTATGTCAATGTTTTGGGTAGTAATTTTTTTTCACATACATTGAACTTTGGGCATGAATTCACAGATCCTGTTATATGTCAGTGCCAAACAACACCTCAATATGTGTTCAGCAACATCTCCTGAGTACAGGGATACCACCCATGTATAGGTTGGTTAGGTTATTTGGGGGTTAAAAGGCCACATTTGAGAGGTGCGCTTTTTGGTTTTCCAACTTGGAATTCTGACGTGCAGAAAACCTGCGCCCATGTCCCATTTGGGACATTTTTGAAGCCAAAAAGTGTATTCTATCCCACAAAACCATATATTTTTGAAAACTAGACACCCTAGGGTATTTCAAATGGTAGTATTTTAACACTTTCCATGCACTAATTATACTACCAGCCTATGTCAATGTTATGGATAGTAATTTTTTTTCACATACATAGTACTTTGGGCATGAATTCACAGATCCTGTTATATGTCAGTGCCAAACAACACCTCAATATGTGTTCAGCAACATCTCCTGAGTACAGGGATACTACCCATGTATAGGTTGGTTAGGTTATTTGGGGGTTAAAAGGCCACATTTGAGAGGTGCGCTTTTTGGTTTTCCAACTTGGAATTCTGACGTGCAGAAAACCTGCGCCCATGTCCCATTTGGGACATTTTTGAAGCCAAAAAGTGTATTCTACCCCACAAAACCATATATTTTTGAAAACTAGACACCCTAGGGTATTTCAAATGGTAGTATTTTAACACTTTTCATGCACTAATTCTACCACCAGCCTATGTCAATGTTATGGATAGTAATTTGTTTTTCACATTCATTGTACATCGGGCATGAATTCACAGATCCTATTATGTGTCAGTGCCAAACAACACCTTAATATGTGTTTAGCAACATCTCCTGAGTACAGGGATACCACCCATGTGTAGGTTAGTTAGATTATTTGGGGGCTAAAAGGCCACGTTTAGGGGGGGGTGCATTTCCAACTTGGAATTTTGACATGTAGTCAGCCTGCGCCCATGTTCCATTTGGGACACTTTTGAAGCCTGTCAAAGTATTTTACCCCATAAAACCATATATTTTGGAAAACTAGACATCCTAGGGTATTTAAAATTGTGGTATTTTAACACTTTCCAAGTGCTAATTCTACCACCAACCTATGTCAAAGGGATGGGATGGCATTTTTTCCCCACACACATTGTAGTTCAGGCAGGAATTTTCAGATTCTGGTATTTGCCACTGCCAACCAACACCTCAATATGTGTTCAGCAACATCTCCTGAGTACAGGGATACCCCCCATGCATAGGTTTGTTGGTTTGTATTGGGTCTAAAATTCCACATTTAGGGGGTGCGCAATTCCAACCTGGAATTTTGACATGTAGTCAGCCTGCGCCCATGTTCCATTTGGAACATTTTTGAAGCCGTCCAATGAATTTTACCCCATCAAACCATATATTTTTGGAAAATAGACATCCTAAGGTATTTCAAATGGTGGTATTTTAATACTGTATAGGTACTAATTCTACCACCAGCCTTTGTAAAAGTTTGTGGTAGTACTTTTCATGGGAGTTTTTTTTCCCACATGCATTGTACTTCAGGCATGAATTCACAGATTCTGGTATATGTCACTGCCAAACAACAACCCAATATGTGTTCAGCAACATCTCCCGAGTACAGGGATAGCACCCATGCATAGGTTTGTTGGTTTGTTTTTGGCTAGAAGGCAACATTTGTGAGATGCGCATCTCAAAATTCCAACTTGGAATTTTGACATGTAGTCAACCTGCGTCCGTGTCCTTTATGGGATATATCTTTGAAGCCAGCCAATGTAATTTACCCCCACCAAACCATATATTTTTTTATCGGTAGACCCCCATCACTACTTGTGGCAAGGGCTCAGCAGCCACCGATACATCGCTAGATGATGTATCAGAAAGCTGAATAGGGTCAAAATCGAACCCTGAGTCCGCGGCCTCAGAATCAGTGCGTAAGCAGTGATCTCGAGCAAAGAAGGGGTTAATAGCTCTTAGAAGAGCCTATCTAGTACTGTAATACATTACAGTACAAATAAATTAATCCATAAAACAGTGCAGACAGCAAAACATACTGTTGCTGTGCAGGATTACTGCTTACACAGTGATGAATGGCAGGGAAGGGGTTAATACACAGTGAAAGACTTTCATAAAACCTGCTAATTTTATAAAATGTTATTTTATATCACTAATACTGATCTGTCTCTTTCCGTCACAAAAATGTAAGTGAGGAGAGGGAGGCAGATCAATATTTGTGAATATTGATCCGATTAATTTTGATCTGACCAGGGCGAATGGTGAGCTTAATTGAGAAATCACCAAACCGCCTTTGCCACTAATTCGCTGTTACTGATCGCTATGCGCTCAGGCAGCTTAAAAAAAAAAAACTCAAATATTTTTACTTTACATGTAATCCCCTAGCGGGTATGTGTAAAAAAAAAAAAAAAATATGCAGACAGATAAAAATTGCTTTGGCGTCAATATCATTGCGTAAGCAGTGATCGACGGCAAATAAGGGGTTAATAACTCTTAGAATAGCCTTTTTAGTACTGTAATAAATTACAGTACAAAAAAATTAACCCCTAAAAAATGCACAAACGGCAAAAATAAATGCGCTGATGTGCACGATCACTGCTTATGCAAGATCAGTGGCAGGGAAGGGGTTAAACGCAGGGAATTGCTTTAATAAATTTTTTTTTATTGTTTTATTATTTGTGTGTTGTGTATTTATTGTTTTTTTTAACTTTTACTTACTTTTAGAACTTTGATCTGTCTCTCTCCCTCACTAAAAAAAATGTGAGGAGAGGGAGACAGATCATAACTGGTCAGATCAATATAGAGTTAATATTGATCTGACCAGTCAGTGGGGATGTTCAGGAGAGCATCCCCACTGCCTGTCAGTGTGCCTGGCAGTCACTGATTGCCTCTGTGAAGAGGCAATCGTGTGACAGCCAGAGAGCACAGGAAGCAGGTACTTCCTGCCTCCTGTGCTCTTGCCCTTAGAAGGGCAGCGCCATCTTGGTCACTTAGTGACCAAGATCGTGCATTTTTTTTTTGTGTTTCTGATTGCCTCGACTTGCGAGGCAATCAGAAACACTTTCTGAGCATAGGAAGCGAAAGATTCGCTTCCTATGCTCATTTTTTAAATGCCCGCGTTTTAAAGGCACTGTGCCTTTAAAACCGGCATTTCGATCGCTCTCCGGAGCGATCGAAATGCCGACGGGCATTTTTTTTAGCATTGTACGATGCTTCCATACGGAAGCATCGTTACAATGCCCTTAGAGCACTGAAAGCGGAAAAACTCCGCTTTCAGTGCTCGTTTTGACACAGGACGGACTAGGTCCGTCCTGTGTCACTAACGCCTCGGCACACAGGACGGGCCTAGTCCGTCCTGTGTCGCCAAGGGGTTATTATATGTGTATATATATATATATATATATATATATATATATATATATATATATACACATATATGTATTTATCTGACTGAGTGTTCATTGAAGTTAATGCAGATCATAGTCACATTTAAACAAAAGCTTTTGATTACTGCACAGAATGATCTTGCAGCACTGGAACTAAAGAAAGAGGAAGTGAAGGGAAGCTCTAAATTTGATGAATTTCTGTCACATTTGGCTTCATATAAAGAGAAATTGGAGGATGAAATTTCGACTTCAAAAAAAGATAAATTTCAGCGAGATCGTTTGGATTATTCACGAAATGAAGTGTACCAGTGGAAAAGACAGAACTTTCATAAACGACAGCATCAGAGAGGAGTTAACTCTAAATCCATTTTGAGAAAATCATCAAAGGACTCACGCAGAGTGTCATTTAGTGGGCCTGAAACTTCTCCGAGTTGGTTGATTTATATCTACAACCTATTGTGGTGGCCCAAAAAGGCTACATTCGGGACTCCAAACAGGTCTTACAACAAATGGGAATTTTGACCTGGAAAGAAAGTTATTCTTGGCTATCTTTGGATGTGTCTTCGCTTTATTCCTGCTTTATTCCAAGGGTCTAATTGCTATCTCCTGGTGTTTAAACAGATTCAGCTATTTCTTCCCGCAGACAATACAATTTCTGCTTTGGCAGCCGAATTTCTTCTCACTTATAACTGCTTTTCTTTTGATTCAAAATATTATGTCCAGATACAAGGTTTTGCGCCGTCATATGCGAACATGTATATGATCTACCGGCAGGAGCAATATATTTTTTGTAGTGAAAACCCTTTTAGGTCAAATATTATATTTTATGGCCGGTACATAGATGATTTACTACTGATTTGGACAGGAGATTGTAGGAAGGTTGAGTCTTTTGTTGATTATGTTAACAGAAACCCATTGAATCTGCGTTTTACTTGTGAACATAAAGCATACACTATTGCATTTTTGGATTTGGAGCTTAGTGGTAATGTTATTGATGAACGTATGAGTACTACAGTTTTTCGCAAGGAGGTGGCAGGGAATACGGTACTTCACGCGAATAGTTGTCACCCCCCTCATGTCATCAGGTGTGTTCCCACTGGCCAATTCACTAGGCTTAAGCGGAACTGTTCCTCGTTAGAGAATTTTGAGTTACAGGCTAGGGATTTAAAACAGAGATTTAGGAAGAGAGGATACTCAGAACGTGATATTCAACGTTCCTACAACTTAGCTAAAGTGAAAGACCATAAGGTTTTACTTGTGGAACAGTTACCCTCTAATGTTGTGACCTTAAGGAGCCAAACTAGGGAACAGATAAATTTTACCACTGAGTTCAGTTTGGAATTTAATCAAATATGCTCTATACTTAAGAAACATCTACCAGTACTAAAAACAGATGAATCACTATCAAAAATTGTTGACAGAGGGATTAATTATGTTCCTAAAAAGACCTGCACTCTGGGTAACCGCTTGGCACCTAGCACTCTTTCTAACTCTACTAAGAGCATGAAAACCTGGCTCTCAGTTAAGGGGATGTACCCCTGTGGCCACAAGATCTGCAAATGTTGCACTTATATTGACAGGACTAACACTTTTGTATCCACTGTAGGATTATATCAATTGTCGTAGTGAATATGTCATATACTTGATTACTTGTACTAACTGTGGCATTCAATATGTGGGTCAGACTGTATGTCAATTAAAGGCCCGTATTAGAGAACATTTGTCAAGTATAGAATCAAGAGATGAGCAATCCCCTTTAGGAAAACATTTTCTGAATTGCAACAATGGGTGTTTAAATTATTTTACATTTTGTGGCATTGAAAATGCCCATCTCCCATTTAGAGGAGGTGATTTAAATACCATTTTAAACCAACGGGAAGTCTTCTGGATTTTTCAACTAAAAACTCGTACCCCACATGGCCTTAATGCCAAATACGATGTTTCTTGCTTTATTGGTTAAAATTATAGGATCTGTTATTCACTCTTCCTCACTATATCCATGACAATATCCCCTATTTCTATGGTGTATTATTATTTACCTGGGTATATATGCAGATGGATGTATGATATCTCCTTGCTGGCTAAAACTTTTGTGTACAAATGTTATTTTGTTTATATACATCATTTTGTCACTATTTGATTGTGTAGGGATTGTACACAGGATTTTGTGTTTACTCTTCCTCACTATATCTATGACAGTATCCCCTATTTTGTGGTGCATTGTTGTTTACTTGGGTTTAAATGTAGATTGATGTATGATATCTCCTTGCTGGCTAAGACCTTTGTATAAATACTTATTTAGCTTATTTTGTTTATATACATTATTTTCTTATTATTTTGTGCATTTCTCAACATATTTTTTTTTTCTTTTTCCTTTTTATGTATGCTCTTTTGATATCTTGGTGAGTGTATTTAGCTTATTTTTTATCTTTTTCTTTTATTCACACTTTATTTCTGTTTTGTTACATCGTTTGCTAAACTTCTTTATTTTTTTTTCCTCTCCCTTTTTATATATACGCGTTCTATTGCTGTGGCTTTTTGCATTTAATGTATCTAATTCATATCCCATTGATTCCATTCATGCTCTCGCGACTCAGTTGTCACTCTACAGCCGCTGTTAGGATGGGCGGTGCAGTCCCCTGCTCTTGGGGTGGGCGTCTTTCTCGGGAGGCGTGTTTAGCTTTCTAGATTTAAGGTTGGACAGGCCCTGTGGGTTGGGCGCGCTTCTCTGGAGCTTCTGGTGTGATGAGTGTTCTCTCCTCCGGCACCGGCTGCAGGTATGATACTAATTATGTTTTAATTGTTTGTTATGTGTATTTTTGTATTTAAGTGTGTTATACCATTACACCTTAGACTGCTTTTGACAAAGCACCGGTTGGTGCGAAACGCTTCAAGCGTTTGTCGTTTGTGCCTGTGTCTGTCCTCCTGCTAAATGTTTTTAACCATTTTGGATTACAAATAAATATTTTTCAAAACTTATCATGGACTGACTCTACTTACCTACCGGATGATTACAGCTGACACATTCTTCGTTTGTTCCTGTTGCTATTTCGGGTTGTGAGTAGACCCTTTGTGTTCCAGCACCTGGAGGTAACCTAAACTCATGCACTACTGATTTGGGGTTTGGTGCCGGTCGAATTTGTTTGGTGTTGTGTTTGTATTTAACCTAATATAAATAAATACATTATGAAATAATAATAAATCTACCATGATATCATAATAAAACAAATATGTATAAATTCATATGTATGTATCCCATGTATCTCAGGCACCAATTACTAACCACAATAATATATATATATATATATATCCATTTTAATGTATTATTTTACACACTGACATAACAGCTTTTAGGTTACAGCTCTTGTACCTGCTCTGTTCACACACCACTTGTATGTGAAGTGGTCACAGAGGACCCTTTATGTGACCAGTGCACTGACATCTGATATGAGGACAAAGTGCTGTCTAGCAGAAGCATATCATGCCCCTGAGTGACAGATGTGCTGCCAGTCGGGAGCACACCTGTCACTCAGGGGGACGATGTACCTCATGAATTTCTGGGGGTTTGTGTGTTGTGAACAGCCAGCACACAAACCCCCAGAAATACATGGGATACATCCGAGGGGCCTACGTCAACTATGAATTAAGCAACAGTGTCACTCACTCAAAGTATACAAATTGTGTGGCACACACCTAGCATCCGCGCCTGCTTAGAGGCCCCTGTGAAATAAGTTTGAATGTAAGAATCCAGGAGAATTGTAATTTGTTTTAAAGTTAATGAATTCAATTTAACATATATTCAAACATTCACAACATACATAATAGAAGCAATGTGCTCTTTTAAAGTTTATCTCCTCAAGGAAAAACAGTTAGTGATTGCCCCTTTCATCCCAAACACCCAACATATCCCACACAGCAAACAATACCACTGTAAGTTTAATATACAAAGTATACTGCCTTTATAAAGATTATCACTACAAGCTGCTGTTTTCCTTTGGAACATTTCTAAGAGTCATCGATTTTGAAAAATTATGAAACCAAAATAATAATCCACTCATTCATGTTCTGTCTGGATTACAGCACCACCATGCTAATTGGATCTAACTGGTTGTCCCCTCTCCAACCCAGAATAAACATTGCTGCCAGAACTCATCCATCTTGTACATTATCCAGCATCAGCTGGCATGCTTTACCGATCAATCCACAAACCCTTCTGTATTAGTATATACTGGTAAGTATGTTAAGTCATGAAATGTTTTATTTATGTATGTATAAAGGGATCGATTCACTAAACAGTGAACTAATGGACTAACAATACAATGTGCAATAATCAGATATTAATAACTATATTGGAAATATAGGAAAGTTGGATACTTTTTTCAGCTCAGCTATTAATGCAATATTTTTGTTTTCCCTTTATTAATTCATCATTGTTTACTATTCAGTAAATAGACCCCAAATAGTTTTACCTGGGGAACATGTCGAGATAGCACTTTTTTCAGTTATGTCCTATGCCCTGCTTTATGTATGTATGTATAAATAGAGAGAGAGAGAGAGAATATAAAAAAGAGGTGTTAAAGAAAAGAGAAATAACTTATCTTTCACAAATGTTGATGGTTTGGTCTCATAGGTGAGTTTACATGAAATAGAAAACAAAAACATGTGTATATCTGGATGTTCCTTTCTCAAGCCTTAAACATCCCCCCCAAACGAAAAGCAATCACACTTGATATTCCCTGGCTATGGTTTATAGACTAAGGGATACATGAGACATGTAAGGTATTCTCCATATTTTCATGTTAAAGTGCTTTCCAGCTCACAATCCACAATCTAATATTGTATTTTGTTATTTGTCAAACATTTGAGGTACATTAGAATGCAATGTTTTCTAAGTATGCTGGTTTTGAACAGATTTAAAAGCTGTTAATTAATGAATTTTGGTTTATTTAGAAATAATATGAGTTCGTTCTCATTAAAGTTACATTTTGGAATGAAGACAAATGGTTATGGTTGATAAATTGTCACTTGGGAGTGAATATGTAATTCACAGTGTTTTAAATACGTTTTAATTTTAATATTGGATTTCACAGCTGCAATAGCTATATAACTTTAAATATACAACATAATTTTCCACACTACTCAAAAGTATTATGAAAACGAAAGGAGTGTTGTGGCTACAGTGATATCAAATGGAAAACGGTTACTCAGTTGTTATTATTACATGATGTAGTACAAGTGCTATATGATAGAGCTATAGCCAAGTTGACAATGCATTTTATTTAAATCAGCCTTTACTAATTTTAACAGATCCCAATGCATATGACAAAACCAAAAAAGCTTAGCATACACTTTTCTAAAAGCTGACATCACATAGTAAAATTCCAGGTATGTGTTTTCTCAATCTCAGGTTTGACCTTCAAAAAAACAGGTTTGACCTTTCAGGTATAATTGCTTTACTCAGTTATATTCACTTGATTGCTGATAGATGCGTTGACTCTGTCGATATCCTGGCTGGGAAGAATTTAGACTGTCAAAATGAACATGATAGCCAAGATCCTTTATCTCTTTCATTCCATCTTATTAGAAAGCATCAATTAGTAGCATTACAAAATACTATTTAGCTTTCTGGGTGTCTCCGTGTTCTTAATCCTTTATTATATAACATCAAAGTTGTCTATTCTTGATATAGTTTGTCATCATAGATACAAGAGAAATTCTCCATGTAAAGATCTTCTCTGAGATAGAACTTTTAAACATCAGTATACATCTTCAGAATTATAAGGAAGACCGTGAACAAACTCATCATCAATAAATTTAAAACAGTGCATTTAAATCACAATTGCTAGAGAAATAAAAGATTGCCCTTCCCTTTGGAAAAATACACAAAAGAAAACCCAATGCTAAATGTGATAATGATAATTGGGAATCTTCTACACCCCAGAGAGCATGGGACATGTTGGGTTGAAGTTTCACTTCAATACCAGGAAGTACATGCAAGTAGGTTGCATGTCTTTGTAGATGAGATTCTTCTGATCATGTGCATTTTGTCATATCCTCTCATGGTAAATGGAGAAATCTTATGAGTTTACATTTGCTATTTGACTCAACATTTAGTATTATTAAAGGAAGTTTTAGTAGCTAAATGTTTGAAAATAAAAAAAAAAATGTAAAACGAAATTAGGCTCTCTAAGGTCTGGCCACTGTTAAGGCTTTGAGTCCACAGGAAAAAGGAAAAATATGAAAACTGGACAGACATATTTTGCTAAAATAACAGAAGACTTTAAGGTCCCCATATCAACATGGAAATAGAACTTGCAATACAATGTTTAGGAAACCCAATGTCCATATACGGTGTTTTCACAATAATGGCCAATGACAGGGTTTGTTCTGAAGAATCTGTGTAATCAGCCTCACATCATATAAATAGATATTTACACTCATATAGTTATACTTGTGTGGTGATGGTGAACTGTGACATGTCAGTCGAATTAAGGAGGAAAAAGCATGATATGGTATCATATTACACGTCATATCCAGCACATTATATCATAAGGATAATATTAACAGTAGAAGTGTTTTGGTGGGTCCCGTGGTGAATTTAGGCTATTACTAATTACAATGGGCTATAATCCTCCTATTTGTGCATGTAATTTAACTATTTCTGTATGTCCTGTGGATGTTGGTGTTCCTCACGTGATCCCTTAGGAATTGACTTTACCTTTGCTAACATGTGTATCATTTCTGTTTATGATTCTCTGTATTTATATTGGATGAGACTTGGCTCTTGACTGCACACCCAATTACATCTGGGCTATTCTGGATCCTTACCCACTGGTTAGAAGTGTTCCACTAGTTTTGGATGCTATGTCTCATCCGCCTGTATGTTCCGGTTTGATTAATCCCTGAATAGTGTGCTAAGAGGAGTATTATTCTTTAGTTTCTTCCTTTTTTATATACTGCATACTTACAGGGAGAGACAAAAGCAGCAGGAGCTGAGCCAAATTAATGTTAGCATATTGGAATAATGAGCTTGGATATTCATTCTAAGTGTCAGTAAGAGTGAAGATCTCCCCTGCTTTGTGTGCTGAATGAGGGGGAGGGGCTTAAGATCCAACAGACTCCTGCTTGGAGCTTTGCTTTTAGTGATGTCAGATATGGGAGAGCACACAGTGGTGGAGGAAGCTTGAGAGAGGAAATGTGCAATCCTTGGTTAAAATCAAACAGGGGAATGGTTTTGAAAACTGCAGAAGAAAAGCAAGTTGTTTAAAATAAAAAAATAAGGTCATTTGACACACATTAGAGAGTACTACAAACTGATATAAGTAGTTAAAATGTGAAAATAACTGTGTATGTGGAACACACATTTAACCTCCAAATAATATAGAAAATGCTTTTGGGATCGTCATACATATACAGGGAGTGCAGAATTATTAGGCAAGTTGTATTTTTGAGGATTCATTTTATTATTGAACAACAACCATGTTCTCGATGAACCCAAAAAACTCATTAATATCAAAGCTGAATATTTTTGGAAGTAGTTTTTAGTTTGTTTTTAGTTTTAGCTATTTTAGGGGGATATCTGTGTGTGCAGGTGACTATTACTGTGCATAATTATTAGGCAACTTAACAAAAAACAAATATATACACATTTCAATTATTTATTTTTACCAGTGAAACCAATATAACATCTCAACATTCACAAATATACATTTCTGACATTCAAAAACAAAACAAAAACAAATCAGTGACCAATATAGCCACCTTTCTTTGCAAGGACACTCAAAAGCCTGCCATCCATGGATTCTGTCAGTGTTTTGATCTGTTCACCATCAACATTGCGTGCAGCAGCAACCACAGCCTCCCAGACACTGTTCAGAGAGGTGTACTGTTTTCCCTCCTTGTAAATCTCACATTTGATGATGGACCACAGGTTCTCAATGCGGTTCAGATCAGGTGAACAAGGAGGCCATGTCATTAGATTTTCTTCTTTTATACCCTTTCTTGCCAGCCACGCTGTGGAGTACTTGGACGCGTGTGATGGAGCATTGTCCTGCATGAAAATCATGTTTTTCTTGAAGGATGCAGACTTCTTCCTGTACCACTGATTGAAGAAGGTGTCTTCCAGGAACTGGCAGTAGGACTGGGAGTTGAGCTTGACTCCATCCTCAACCCGAAAAGGCCCCACAAGCTCATCTTTGATGATACCAGCCCAAACCAGTACTCCACCTCCACCTTGCTGGCGTCTGAGTCGGACTGGAGCTCTCTGCCCTTTACCAATCCAGCCATGGGCCCATCCATCTGGCCCATCAAGACTCACTCTCATTTCTTCAGTCCATAAAACCTTAGAAAAATCAGTCTTGAGATATTTCTTGGCCCAGTCTTGACGTTTCAGCTTGTGTGTCTTGTTCAGTGGTGGTCGTCTTTCAGCCTTTCTTACCTTGGCCATGTCTCTGAGTATTGCACACCTTGTGCTTTTGGGCACTCCAGTGATGTTGCAGCTCTGAAATATGGCCAAACTGGTGGCAAGTGCCATCATGGCAGCTGCAAGCTTGACTTTTCTCAGTTCATGGGCAGTTATTTTGCGCCTTGGTTTTTCCACACGCTTCTTGCGACCCTGTTGACTATTTTGAATGAAACGCTTGATTGTTCGATGATCACGCTTCAGAAGCTTTGCAATTTTAAGAGTGCTGCATCCCTCTGCAAGATATCTCACTATTTTTGACTTTTCTGAGCCTGTCAAGTCCTTCTTTTGACCCATTTTGCCAAAGGAAAGGAAGTTGCCTAATAATTATGCACACCTGATATAGGGTGTTGATGTCATTAGACCACACCCCTTCTCATTACAGAGATGCACATCACCTAATATGCTTAATTGGCAGTAGGCTTTCGAGCCTATACAGCTTGGAGTAAGACAACATGCATAAAGAGGATGATGTGGTCAAAATACTCATTTGCCTAATAATTCTGCACTCCCTGTATAATTATAAACTGATTAGAAAAAAATACAGTTTGCATTATAGTTAATTGATACATTATTTAATTATTTAGGAATGTATACATTCAGCTATTCAATCTTAAATGCTAATAATATTCTTAATATTGATACTGTCTATTGTTTTTCTGATTATGGCTTACATTAGTACCACAGTTGTTTCAAATTAGCGCATACATTAGCCAAGGTGCTCTCATCTACATTACCAGTCAAATGTTTGAGTACATTGATTATTTATGCTTCTAATTATATACACCTCATTATAAACAGGTAGTATTTCATGATATTGCACTTTATGTGAATAAACCAATAATCATTGCTCTACTAACACTTCATAAAAGATGAAGAGTCTGATAGAGGTCCTGAAAAATGGAAGCAAAGGCAACATATAGTCCTCTAGAGAATGGGTTTCACCACTTTGAAATAGATATGTCTCCATGCACATCTTCTTGAAGACAAGTGATTCCTAAGAAGTACATTGAATCACAGTTTCTTCTAAATGCCAAATAGTCCATCATTCATTATGTAAGACAAACTAGCCTTTATATTAAAGAGCCATGAATAATGTAGCACTCATACACGTCATTAGTGTTTGCAGTCATTTTAGAAACACAATGCAATTATCAATATTTACAACCATGGGATTTGCATGTCCTTTCAATTACAACATTACTAAATTAATATGCAATGTGATCGTGTGTTACAATGCTTGTTTAAAGTGCACAATGTTAATATACATCAGATACTATATTAAGGAGTCTTCAAGCGTGTAAAATAATATGATTTCACAATGATTACATATTCACTCTACAGCTGGCTGAGTTTTTACATCTCCATTTGTCACTGACTATTGTGTCCAATTAAATGATTAGCTTTTAAAAACTGCTGCACATTATGAGAGTGAACTTGTGTTCCATAGCAATGACTGATGCAGAAACAAACTCATTACAGCATGTAATTCAACCATATTAAATAACAAACAGATGGCTGCTGTAAATGGGAGCTGCTTTTTCTCTTCAAAAGTGCCATGAAAAAGGTGTTTTTATTTATCTTTGTTTCCAGCTTCTTTCTGTTTTCTTGACAAGTGGGCAGCTGGTTGCTGAGGTTTTCAATTGATGCAAAAGAATGAAAAGCCTGTTTCCATTAATTTCTCCATAAAATAAGTCTTTGAATCATTTCTGTTATAAATGCATGTGTAGTAGCAAGCTGCTGCTTGATTAATTCACTTATTATGAAGATTTCATCTTTTATAAGAGGGCCTGCAGGTAATTTGTCTTGTTTAGTAAGATTAGAAAAATGTAATTATCTTTATACCTTAGGACCCCTATCAGTTTAATTGTGTTCCTATAATTTCAAACATTAATTTTTTTTTTTTTTATCTTAAATTGTACCATTCAACCAGTTTGGGGCTGAAGTAAAAGTACTTGTAAAGACTTAATATTTGTTCAGAAATTGAAAAAACACAGATGTGTGCTGAAAGAGTTATGGGGAAAACTGTAAATCGAAAGAGGACTAAAATTATTCAACTGATGCACTGAAAGAAAATGCACTGTTGCTGTTCTTCGTTCTGCTTATTTAATGTAAATTGTCTAGTGGTTTTCATTGATATATTATACTCATTCATGGTTACTTTTGGCTCCCTTTTTCAGTCCAAGTAATAGTTTTTGCTCCTATATCTCCTCAAAAGAGACCAGAGCACCACGTTTCCCTCTGCAAAACCAATAATCTACACGGTAATGCTAATATGTTTGCATTTTTTTAAATGATTTGAGGGGAAAAAGTATACCTTATATTATGTTACAGGAAAGATTTATTAATTTTTGATGCATAATATTTTAAACTGTTTCTAGGCAATGTATTCCATAAGAATGTCTAATTAAAGTATAACTGTAGCATAGATGAATAGATGGTTTATACAGAAATTATTTCATGAAAGAATACACAAAATGTACCTATGCTTTCTTTGCTCCAAATACCTCTAATATTGAACCGACATGGTGTTTAGAATTGTGGGTTAGATGGGTCAGATCTTTCTTCATCTGACCTAGGATCTGACCCTAGATTATAAACAAGTCAGCCACCTGATAGAAATATATGGAGCAAAGAGGACTCATTAATATGTTTATGACATCACTTTGTGGCCATTAAAAAATAACACATTTTTCAATACATTACAAATGAAGCCACAGGTAATTTTTAATGAGCTCCTTATTAAAGAAATATAAAGTAAAGAGTAGTAAAACTTGCTTAGGTTTACAAAAATCAGTATTTCTAACCCACAGGATACAAGGTGTTCCAGTACCAAAGCATAGACATAAATGGGTTTAAGTTACATGTGGAATCTATATGTCCAAATGCTGGTTAATAATTGATTTTGATCAATTGCTCAACAAGGAATTTCAGGTAAATGTTAAAGACCCCTTGTTTATTTCCAATATCTGGGTAAAAAACTAGTATCTTAAAAACATAAAAATCTAGATTGTGATGGCAGAACCTCATGACCCACGTAGTGTAGCCATAACACAAGTTCCGTTTTTATATTCTTCCCATATACCAGTAGTTGGAAAGCTGCTACAACAAAATAGCTACTTATACCTCTTGTCACATTTTCTTGTATACTTTATTAGCAAGAAAATTAAATTACTAAGCGAAAAATTTTATTTAATTCCACCTACATGCATTTAGCTCAAAATAATAAACAAATTAAAAAAGGTAACATGGATTTCTAGTATAATGCCAAACGAGATAACCATTAAATTAAGAAATCTAAACTTCTGATTACCAGTATATCTCTAGACATGTTGTATAATCCTTTAGCTTTTAGAACCATCATGTTAACTTTACTTCTATTCACATGAAAATGTATTCATGAGTGTTGTATTTTCGCAGAAAAGTTTGGTTGTGTCTGTAAATTGTTTGACAAACAATTTGAGAGTTTTGGCAGTATCTCATTAGCTGATAAATCTAATGTTTATGGTGACAGCAAGAGTCACATTTCTGAAGACAAAACCCATGAATATTTGAAAAATGGTCAAACCAATCTGTCTATACTTTTATGTAAACTGAACTGTGAAAAAAAATGTTATACACATTAATAAGGGCTTTATTCATGTAGCTTCAATTACATGGTGAAAGTACTATAGTATGTTGTCAAACAGGGTGTATATACATCCAGAGACAGGGTAATCAATACACAATTAAAAACAAATATATATATATATATACATGGGCGTCCGCAGGGGGGGGCAAGGGGGGGGGGGGGGCAAGCAATTATTATTATTTTTTTCTCAGTATGTAGCCTCTAGTCCTAGGGGACTGCACACCAGTTGTTGGGGTAGGAAGTGGCACCCAAAGCTGTTGCTCTCTGCAACTCTGCTTGCTGTAATACTGGTCTCCCATCCACAATGGTGCAGGTCTCTGCAGCTGTCAGTCATGCTGCATGGAGAGCCAATGACAGGGTTGCCCTGAAGTTATAGCCCCGCCCCTCAGCCCTCCATGTGGCAGCATGACTGACTGAAGAGAGCCTGCAGGGGAAGATACTCAGAGACCACAGCTGAGCCTCTGTAACAGGTAGGAAGAGCTTATAATAGCTTTAAGGTACATGGCAGAGTGGGGTAAATCCAGGGAGGTCGCTCCCATTTCCCTGAGGTCTCCATTTGTCCAGTCTGAGCAGCTCCTCTGTCCAGGCTCTGCTCACATCAACATGGTGACAAGTGGATGGGGCAGAAAAGATAATGGAGGATAAAATGATGTGATAGATGGAGGCAGATTACAAACAAAATGGGATGACATGGGGCAGAAAAGATAATAGAGGATGAAAAGAGGTGATTGATTGGAGCAGAATACAGACAAAATTGTGACATGGGGCAGAAAAGATAAAATGGAAAGGAATAAAACACATAAAATGATGGGGAAAGAGATGGCAAACATGGAGGAATAAAACATATAAAAAAGGGGGAAAGAGATAAAGAAATGTCATGGATTTAGGAATTTGGGTGTTCAGGGAATCTGTTGCTTTGTGTTTATATTGTGTGCTATAGTGTTGTATCTGGTGCTGTGGAGTTATATTGTGTGCTATAGTGTTGTATCTGGTGCTGTTGGGTTACATTGTGTGCTATAGTGTTGTATCTGGTGCTGAGAGGTTATATTGTGTGCTATAGTGTTGTACCTGGTGCTGTGGAGTTATATTGTGTGCTATAGTGTTGTATCTGGTGCTGTTGGGTTACATTGTGTGCTATAGTGTTGTATCTGGTGCTGAGAGGTTATATTATGTGCTATAGTGTTGTATCTGGTGCTGTGGAGTTATATTGTGTGCTATAGTGTTGTATCTGGTGCTGTGGGGTTATATTGTGTGCTATAGTGTTGTATCTGGTGCTGTGGGGTTATATTGTGTGCTATTGTATTGTATCTGGTGCTGAGAGGTTATATTGTGTGCTATAGTGTTGTGTCTGGTGCTGTTGGGTTATATTGTGTGCTATAGTGTTGTATCTGGTGCTGAGAGGTTATATTGTGTGCTATAGTGTTGTATCTGGTGCTGTGGGGTTATATTGTGTGCTATTGTATTGTATCTGGTGCTGAGAGGTTATATTGTGTGCTATAGTGTTGTGTCTGGTGCTGTGGGGTTATATTGTGTGCTATAGTGTTGTGTCTGGTGCTGTGGGGTTATATTGTGTGCTATAGTGTTGTGTCTGGTGCTGAGAGGTTATATTGTGTGCTATAGTGTTGCGTCTGGTGCTGATAGGTTATATTGTGTGCTATAGTGTTGTATCTGGTGCTGTGGGGTTATATTGTGTGCTATAGTGTTGTATCTGGTGCTGTGGGGTTATATTGTGTGCTATAGTGTTGTGTCTGGTGCTGTGGGGTTATATTGTGTGCTATAGTGTTGTGTCTGGTGCTGAGAGGTTATATTGTGTGCTATAGTATTGTGTCTGATGCTGTTGGGTTATATTGTGTGCTATAGTGTTGTGTCTGGTGCTGTTGGGTTATATTGTGTGCTATAGTGTTGTGTCTGGTGCTGTGGGGTTATATTGTGTGCTATAGTGTTGTGTCTTGTGCTGTTGGGTTATATTGTGTGCTATAGTGTTGTGTCTGGTGCTGTGGGGTTATATTGTGTGCTATAGTGTTGTGTCTGGTGCTGTGGGGTGATATTGTGTGCTATAGTGTTGTGTCTGGTGCTGTGGGGTTATATTGTGTGCTATAGTGTTGTATCTGGTGCTGTGGGGTTATATTGTGTGCTATAGTGTTGTATCTGGTGCTGTGGGGTTATATTGTGTGCTATAGTGTTGTGTCTGGTGCTGAGAGGTTATATTGTGTGCTATAGTGTTGTGTCTGGTGCTGTGGGGTTATATTGTGTGCTATAGTGTTGTGTCTGGTGCTGAGAGGTTATCTTGTGTGCTATAGTATTGTGTCTGGTGCTGTGGGGTTATATTGTGTGCTATAGTGTTGTGTCTGGTGCTGTGGGGTTATATTGTGTGCTATAGTGTTGTGTCTGGTGCTGAGAGGTTATATTGTGTGCTATAGTGTTGTATCTGGTGCTATGGGGTTATATCTTTGCTATGTTGTTCTATCTGTTGCTGTGGAGTTTCAGCTAGAGCTTTGGATATTTATCTGGTGCTGTGGTTTATATCTTGTGTCATGGGTTTTTAGCTGGTACCGTGGGTTAATATCTGGTGTTGTGGGTCTATATCTGGCACAGTGGGTCTATATTTGGTGCAGTGAGGCTATATCTAGTGTGGTTGGTTTATATCTGGTGTTGTGGATCTGTATCTGGTGCAGGGTTTATCAACCCTTTGCATGCCTTCACAGATAATGACAAAGCTCCTCCACTTCATGATAACTTGTCAAAAAGAGGCGCGGCGCAGAAAGGATGACGGTAAAATCATGCCCCCCCCTGAAAAAATTTCTGCGGATGCCCATGTATATATATATATATATATATATACATTGTGTAGTAATTTTTGTTTACTCTGTATTTTGATACACATCAGCACAGTCATTTTACCACTCTTAGGTTGAGGAGTAGAGGGATAATACAACACATGTGGTGCATAATTTACCTGCTGGGAGGTCTTTTTGTTGGGAGGGAGGGATTTGTATGTTAATATAGGTGGTATTTAAGGGTATTATGGGGTGGTGCAAAGTTTATTTGTGAGACTGAAATCTAATTATTTTTCACTTGCTAATAAAATTATATGTGAACTTCAAAAACCTAGAGAGTGCTCTTTTTTATTTTATATATGTGTATATATATATATATATATATATATATATATATATATATATATATATACATATATAAAATAAAATATGTATTTCATGTTAGAAATGTAGGGTGCATTTAAAAATGTTATACATGTTATATTATATTTACTATATAAACCTTTGCTTGTGGGACAGTTTGAGTGTATATATGTGTACATGACAGCTCAATCTACTTTCACAATGTTATTTTTGAGGTTTGAGATCACCTGAAACAATAAGTGTGGTATACATATGGGTCTATTCACTAAAATCCAAGTATAGCTTGAAGATGTTGACTTTGGAGGTCTACTTTCATTTTGAGACTAAGTCAATTTCAGCAAAGATTTTATAGACAGCAAAGGAAGGGATTCTTTATGGTTAGGACAATAAAGTTATGAAACTCACTGCCAAGAGAGGTAGTGCTATCAACCACAATAGATGCATTTAAAAATGGTTTGAATGTTTTTTTTTAGGAAAGCAGAACATACAGGGCTATTAATAATAGAATAAGAATTAATAAAAGAGCTTATTGATCCAAGGAGAAATCTGATTTCAGAAGGAATTTTTTCCCCCAGGGGGCAAAATTCGAAATAGCTTCCTTAGGGGTTTTTGCCTTCTTTTGGATCAAAAGCTGTAATGATAGGTAGAAGGGTTGAACTTGATGGACTTGTGTCTTTTTTCGACCTAAATTACTATGTTACTATGTTACCCGAGTTTGACTTATTCTCAAAATATCTTTGATCATTTCGCCTCCCATTGTTTTCACTGGGGAAGATTCAAACCTATGTTTTTTTCTAAGTCAAATTTGCCACCCGAAAATAGCTTTGATCATTTCATATCCCATTAAATCCAATGGGCAAGATTCAAACTTTTTTTTTTTTTTTTTCTAACTTGGGTGCCGAATTTGTCTTCCAAGCCGACCCAAGTCGAGCTATTCTCAAACTGTTGTGAATAGACACATTTGACTTTCTGTCTCTTCTATAACTGGTTTATACAGGTTTTTACTTAAACTCTCTGGAAAAAGGGGTTGGGTGAACCCCCATCTGGGAGATACAGTGAATTCTGAGATAACTAGTTAGGGTCTTGGTTATGAGAGCACAGCAAGCAGAAGTGTACTGGGTCAGGAGACTGAGAGGGCGATGCACTAGATGGTGAACTTAGAGAGTACTCAAGGATGAATGCTCATGGAGAAGGAATTGAACGTATGCCTTTTGTTTTTTATTAATTTATGTTTTGTGTATGCTATTTGTTTTTTAACCTATAACATATATCATATATGTATAACATATATCAATATACAAGTTTCAATACATTTGGCTTTGCACTTTAATTGTCACACATTTCCTAAAAGAAGTAACCCTTTAGGAGTCTCATAATTTCTTACACATATGAACACAATAATATGAAAAATACATAAATAATGACAAATAACACTTAATTCTTTAAATAAGAATACATTATATAATAGAAATAAAAATAAATGACTAAACTAACAATTTGCATAGAAGACTACTTGTGCCTTGAGAAATGTCTCAGAATAAATTATATCCCTTGTTAAATATACATTTAATTATTTTGGTGGGTTAACTGGTGACATATTAGGGTTAATTGTTTTGCTTGGGTCAGCTGCAATTGAAACCTGCTTAGAGTTTAGTGACTGAATTTAAAAGATATTTTTACAGATGCCTCTTCCGTCCAAAGACATCATTTGAGTCTACTGGCCATGGTCTCATTTCTGGTACCCACGATGAAGTGGTGAAGAAGAACCAGCATCTAGCCATGATGGTGGTGAAACATGCATTCATGATGGAGCAGGCAATTCTGCAAAATAGTTTATTACCAGTGATAAATCTTTTATTTGAAATTTACACTAAAAAATAGACTAGTAAATTTACATTTTTTCACAAAACCTAACTTAGTCACGGTTGCAAGAGATGGAATTGCCAGGATACATTTTATTAAATCTTCCACATCCTAGTTGTAATCACTCAGCGATAGTGCTGTCACGAGCATAAGTAAGACTCAGAATGAAGATAGCATTTTTAAACATTACAAGAAAGTACTTACATATAGAAAGTAGAATCAATAGACAAACTAACTTTATGGGAAGTCCTCAATGGTACTCAAGGGGCCAAGTTAAATTGATGTTTAAGATTATGTTACTGATGCCATCAAAGAAAAATGCCATCACACAGATCTTATTTGCAAAATGTCAAAGATGACAAAAAAGGTATTGTAATTTAGACCATCATCTCTCAATGGATAACCCAACACTTAAAACTGGGAGCTCACTCCTGATGAAGCTCTACTACATTTAAACCTTCCTGTCTATAAAAAAAAGAACATAAAATGCCCAAGTATAACTCCATCCAGAAGCACCTGCAGACTGTATGTATATGTAAAAATATATTGTGTTCTTAAGAGCATAGTGGATTAAACTAATCATAATTAATAATTAAGCAGGATGGAAAACAAATACTTAATCTATGTCCGGAACATAAATCTGTATTTATGTAATTTGGCAGAAGTATGTATGTTTTAATGTTTATCCATATAATTATAAAATTGATATTCTTCAAGCCAATTACTCTTTAAAGAGCCAATTACTCTTTAGTAAAGTCAAATCAAAATCATCCACAAAGCCAATAATAGGAGTAAGATACTTTTTGGGTAATATTCATAGAAATGTGTTATAAATAAATAAAACTATGAAAGATTACTACAAAGCACTACACACAAAAGTTTCTAACGATACAACAGGACAAGACTATTTTATTAAAAAATGCCTAACTTACCAAACTGATTAGCAAACAAAAATATGTTAAATGCACTAATAAGCAAACAGGAAATTATATCAACAATAACAAATCTGAAATAAAGAAAAGCTCCTTGACCAGATGTTCTCCCAGCTGAAGTCTATACAATTCTGAAAGATTAAATAACCAAACCACTTATAGATGTTAACTATATAATCAATAAAGTTTTGTCTAACATATAACGCAGTCATACTTTTATTCGGTAAGTAGAATCAATTAATCCATTCCCACAAGCTTTTATTTCTAAACAGTTATCATTATTCCTTATTCAATTTATTTAAAGGTACCAGACAGGGGTGCCCCCTTTTGCACAGTCTGTTTATTCTACCTCTCAAACCATTTTTTAAACATCTATCTATTAATTAAAAAAAACAAAGACATGATAATACAGTGAATATAGTAGAAATAAGTGTTTTTTTGCAAATAATATGGTGTTATTTATTATAAATCTTCAATTCCCCTTTTACTAGATCTTCTATAGATTGTCAGGACTTAAAATGAATTATACAAAATCAGAGGCTATACTCCTAAAAGCATCAGAAAGTATTAAAAATGAATTGGGTTGCCCATTCAAATGTACTTCTCATTCCATTACTCACCATTTGAATGGGTTGCCCATTCAAATGTACTTCTCATTCCATTACTCAACTGGGTATTGTGTTCCCATTGATCTGTCTAAACTTTATAAATTAAACTTCACTGTTCTCATACAGAAAATAATAAATAATTGTAATATCTGAAAGCATTTGCCTCTCTCTTTTATTAGCCAAATCAATTTGATTGAAAGTATCTTTTTTTTCTGTGGCTTTTAAATAAGATACAGATGCTTTCACTTCTCATCTCAGCTCAAACATTACAATCTTTGAGTAAAGAAAGGATAACATATAACCTTATATGGAAAGGACACAAGGCAAGGATTAGTATAAATAATGTGATGCTCACAAGGAAGAAAGTTGGGTTTAATTTACCAAATCTAAAATAACATAACATTTCTAGAAAAAATCTTTAAAAAATCTTTTATGACATGGAATGGTTAGATCTAAAACAAATGTGTACTCCTGAATTATTTATTCAAGAATAGATGGGTGAAATATTTCTAGATTGTAGCTGATTGTCTCCCGCAATGTTCTATATTTACTAGGTTACAGCAATTTATCCCATATTATAATCTCGCATTTTTATTGCATGTCAAAAAACCCATCCCTCCCAAATACTACTATAACAGCAAGGCAGATGATGATTGCAAATCTATATTTCTTCCTTTTCTAAATAATCCTAATTTTGAGAGAGCAGTAACAGACACATTTGAAACTTGGGATGAAAGGGGCATCTTTTTGATAGGTCATATAAATGATCCAATAGATTGTTTTTAGAGCAATAAAATGCAACATGCATGCAATAATATAGACTTATCTATGTTCCTGGTTCAGATATCATTCCCTATAGCTCAGTCTAAAATTAAATAGCTCAGAGTTGGAATAACTCTAAGACAAAGGGAGGATTGGTCAGATGGAAAACTGATGTTCTTCATTTTGGCATTACATAAGATTCTAGTTAATTTTTAGACATGTGCAAAACGAAAATTTTCGTTTCGTTTTCGTTCATTCGGACGAAAATGATATTTATTTCATCTAAAACGAATTTCATTCATTACTACATTCGTTTCGGACGAAATACGTTCATTATTTTCGTTTCATTACATATGTTTGTACGAATCAATTGACCTAATAGTATTCCATAAACCGAAAGTCTATAAACCGAACAACGTTCGGTTTATAGACTTTCGTCTTATGGAATACATGTAATAGTACTATTGGCTTACTATAAACCGAAACAGAGACCCCATTCATAATTTTTTATGAATGGGGACTCTGTTTCTGTTTATAGAAAGCCAATAGTACTATTACATGCATTCCATAAGGTGAAATTCTATAAACCGAACGTTCGGTTTATAGACTTTCGGCTTATGGAATACATGTAATCCTATTGCTATTCTATAAACCGAACGTTCGGTTTATAGAATAGCAATAGGATTACATGTATTCCATAAACCGTAAGTCTATAAACCGAACTTTCGGTTTATAGACTTTCGTCATTTGGAATACATGTAATAGTACTATTGGCTTTCTATAAACAGAAACAGAGTCTCCATTCATACAAATTTATGAATGGGGACTCTGTTTCTGTTTATAGAAAGCCAATAGTACTATTACATGTATTCCAAAAGACGAAAGTCTATAAACCGAACGTTCGGTTTATAGACTTTCGGCTTATGGAATACATGTAATGCTATTGCTATTCTATAAACCGAACATTCGGTTTATAGAAAGCCCATATTATTACATGTATTCCATAAGCCGAAAGTCTATAAACCGAACGTTCGGTTTAAAGACTTTCGGCTTATAAATTGCATGTGTAGTATGAACGTATGGTTTAATATAAACGAAAATCATTCGTCCATTCGTGCTATAGTATTGGCATTACTATAAACCGAAATAGAGTCGGTTTATAGAATGCCAATAGACTTACATGCATTCCATAAACCGAAAGTCGTTCATTATGTCGGTTTATGGAATGTACTATGTATGTGTAATGCTATTCTATTCTATAAACCGACTCTATTTCAGCTTATAGAATGCCAATAGTACTACGAATGAACGAATTATTTTTGTTTATTAACCATTCGTTCATTCGGCTTTCGTTAGCTTAGCATTTTCGTTATTCGTTTTTCAAACAAATGAACGAAAATGCTATTTTCGGACGAAAATGCATTAGTCCGAAAACGAATGCACATGTCTATTAATTTTAACAGAAGATTAGGAAATATAACTGTCTCATATTTTGATGATATGATTTATAAATGACTTCATAGATACTATGTTCCACCAAATGTAACTAAACACATAGGACGTTGTGATACCGATTTGCGTGTATGAAATGTAACCAGCAGCAGATCTACTCTATAATTTCTGGGTTTCCCACAAAAAAATCAATTATATAGAAAATCTTTAAAAATGTATGTTAAACATTAAATTAATCTTTATTAACCCCTTAAGGACAGAGCCTTTGAAACATTTTTGTCCTTTCTGGACAATGGCTATTTTAACATTTCTGTGCTGTTTGTGTTTAGCAGTAATTTTCTTCTTCGTCATTTGCTGTACCCACACATATTATATATTGTTTTTATCGGGACAAAAAGGGCTTTCTATGGATGCCATATTTTTGATCATATCTTATCATATTATTAAAAAAAAAAAAAAAAATATGGTAAAAAAAAAAAAAATACACAAATTTCTTTGTTTTTATTTGAAACAACTTCTCCTCATCGACAATAGCGAACGAAAAAACATGCTAAATAGATTCTACTATTTCTCCTGAGTACAGGGATACCACCCATGCATAGGTTTGTTGGGTTGTTTGGGGGCTAAAATGCCAAATTTGTGAGGTGCAGTTTTTTGTTTTCCAACTTGAAATTTTTACATGCAGACAGCCTGCACCCATGTCCCATTTGGGACATATTTGAAACCAGCCAGTGTATTTTACCCCATCAACCCATATATTTTTTAAAAGTAGACACCCTAGGCTATCTCAAATGGTGGTATTTTAACACTTTCCATGCACTAATTCTACCACCAGCCTTTGTCAAAGTTTGTGGTAGTAATTTTTTTGTGTTTTTTTTTCACAAACCTTGTACTTCAGACATGAATTTACAGATTTTGGTATGTGTCACTGCCAAATAACACCCCAATAAGTGTTCAGCAACATCTCTTGAGTACAGGGATACCCCCCATGCATAGGTTTGTTGGATTGTTTGGGGGGTAAAAGGCCAAATTTGGGAGGTGCAGTTTTTGGTTTTCCAATTTGAAATTTTGACATGCAGACAGCCTGCACCCATGTCCCATTTGGGACATATTTGAAACCAGCCAGTGTATTTTACCACATCAACCCATATATTTTTTAAAAGTAGACACCCTAGGCTATCTCAAATGGTGGTATTTTTACACTTTCCATGCACTAATTCTACCACCAGCCTTTGTCGAAGTTTGTGGTAGTAATTTTTTTGTGTTTTTTTTTCACAAACCTTGTACTTCAGACATGAATTTACAGATTTTGGTATGTGTCACTGCCAAATAACACCCCAATAAGTGTTCAACAACATCTATTGAGTACAGGGATACCACCCATGCATAGGTTTGTTGGGTTGTTTGGGGGGTAAAAGGCCAAATTTGGTAGGTGCAGTTTTTGGTTTTCCAAATTGAAATTTTGACATGCAGACCGCCTGCACCCATGTCCCATTTGGGACATATTTGAAAGCAGCCAGTGTATTTTACCCCATCAACCCATATATTTTTTAAAAGTAGACACCCTACGCTGTTTCAAATGGTGGTATTTTAACACTTTCCATGCACTAATTCTACCACCAGCCTTTGTCAAAGTTTGTGGTAGTAATTTTTGTGTGTTTTTTTTTCACAAATATTGTATTTTAGACATAAATTCACAGATTTTGGTATGTGTCACTGCCAAACAATAACCCAATATGTGTTCAACAACATCTCCTGAGTACAGGGATACCACCCATGCATAGGTTTGTTGGGTTGTTTGGGGGCTAAAAGGGCCACATTGTGAAGGTGCGCATTTTCAACTTGGAATATTGACGTGTAGCCAGCCTGAGCCCATCTTTCATTTGGGACTTTTTTTTAAAGTAGGACAGTGTATTTTACCCCAAAAAGTATATATTTTGTAAAAGTAGACACCCTAGGCTATTTTAAATGGTGTTATTTTAACACTTTCCATGCACCAATTCTACCACCAGCCTTTGTCAAAGTTTGTGGTAGTCATTTTATTGTGTATTTTTTCCCACATACATTGTACTTTAGACACAAATTCACATATTTCGGTATGTGTCACTGACAAACAATACCACAATATATGTTCAGCAACATCTCCCGAGCACAGGGATACCACCCATGCATAGCTTTGTCAGCTTTGTTGGGTGTTGAAAGGCTACATTTGAGAGGTGCGCTTTTTGATTTTCAAACTTGGAATTTGAACATGTAGAGCAAGGAAGGGGTTAATAGCTCTTATAAGAGCCTTTGTAGTACTGTACAAAAAAATTAACCCCTAAAAATGCACAGACAAGAAAAAAGGTTCTGCTGTGCAGTGATCAGTGGCAGGGAAGGGGTTAATACACTACACTATACAAAGGGTATGGCTTTTATAAAAGCCCTTGGGACTCACAATTTTTTTACATTTTATTTAATTTATTACAATTAAAAAATTATGTTATACAGATCTGTCTCTTTCCCTCACTAAAACTCAAGTGAGGAGAGGGAGGCAGATCCATATGGGTCAGAACAATATTTACGAACCAGACGAATGGTGATGCTCATCTGAGAAATCACCAAACCACCTTTGCCACTGATCGGCTGTTACTGATCGCTATACACGCGTTCAGACAGCTTCAAAAGGAATACACGTAATCCCCTAGTGGGTATAACTAACCCCTAGCGAGTCTGACAAAAAAAATGCTGATAGCAAAAAAAAATCCTTCTGCGACTAGATTGCTCCATATGCGCTGCTTAGGCAGTGACCATATGCACTGCTTAGGCAGTGACCATATGTGCTGCTTAGGAAGTGATATATGGCAAGGAAGGGGTTAATAGCTCTTAAAAGAGCCTTTGATATACTGTAATAAATCAAAGTAAAAAAAAATAACCCCTAAAAAAATGCACAGACAGCAAAAAATGTGCTGCTGTGTAAGATCACTGCGTACACAGCGATCAATTGCAGGGAAGGGGTTAAATACTGGAAACGGCTTTTATAAAAGCCTTTGGGTCTCAATTCTATTAAATATATTATAATTAAAAACTTACATTATACAGCTCTGTCTCCCTCCCTCACTAAAACTCAAGTGAGAGGGAGGCAGATCTACACGGGTCAGATCAAATATTTACAAATATTGATCTAACCAGACGAATGGTGATGCTCATCTAAGCAAACGCCAACCCGCCTTTGTCACTTATCAGCTGTTACTGATCGCTATACATGCGGTCAGACAGCTAAAAAAAATTTTTTTACGTTAAACGTAGTCCCCTAGCGGGTATAATTAACACGTGACGGGTGTAATAAAAAAGTAAAAATTTTTTTTAAAATGCTTCTGCAGCAAGATTGCTGCATTTGCGTCAGATCGCTGCTTAGGCAGTGATCTACAGCAAGAAAGGGGTTAATCTCTCTTAAAAGAGCTTTTTTTTATACTGTAATGAATTACAGTAAAAAAAAAAATGAACCCCTAAAAAATGCAGACAGCAAAAAATGTGCTGCTGTGTATGATCACTGCGTACACAGCGATCAATGGCAGGGAAGGGGTTAAATGGCTTTTATAAAAGCCCTTGGTGTTTAAAATTTTATTAAATATTTTTTTTATTATGTTATTTTATTTTTTTACTTTATCTGATCTGTCTCTCTCCCTTACTATAACTAGTAAGGTGAGGGAGGCAGATCAATACTTGTCAAAGGCAATATTTGCTAATATTGCCTTTGACAGTATGATAAGTGCTCATCAGAGCACTTACCATACATGCCTGCACACAGATCACATAGATCTGTTGTGCCGGCATCGATTGGCTCCCCCTAGAGGATCGGAAGTGAAATACTTTCACTTCCGATGCTCTTGCCATTAGAAGGGAAGCGCTGCCTGTATAGGCAGCGTTCCCTTCTACTGAGCCGATGGGGTCGCTCAGGAGAGCGGCCACCATCGGCTCTGGGGCAGCTGAAGGTGTTGTTAATTGCCTCGCTGGCGAGGCACTTTAACAACACCGCAGATGCTTAGAAAGCGAACGATCGTTCGCTTTCTAAGCACATGTGTGCAGCGGGCGCAGCCATTTTTAAATGGCTGCTACGATCACTCCGTGGAGTGATCGTAGCGCGCCCCTGCACATTTGGGGGGTGTTGCACAATGCCTCTACCTAGAGGCATTGTAGCAACACCGTTAGAGTAAAGAAAGCGACCGCTGGTCGCTTTCTTTACTCCATTTAGTGCATGACGTGCCAGGCACGTCACCTGTCGGCAAGTCCTCGATTTGCCGTGACGTGCCTGGCACGTCACCTGTCGTTAAGGGGTTAATGGAAGACAATATTAGGAATCAAATTCAGGTAGATATACAAAACTTCTTCAGGGAAAATGATACAAACTCAACCTCAAGCTCAGTACTATGGTGTGCCTTAAAAGTACTAATTAGGGGAAATCTCATAAAAATTGGCTCAATGGAAAAGAAAACAAAAGACTTAACATACCAACAACTACAATTAGAACTAGATAGGCTAGAAAAAATACATAAACAACTATTAGATGGAGACTCACTGGAGAAAAAAAAAATATTTAATAAAACAGAGAGCTATCGAGAAAACACCATACATAAAAACGTCACAAGACAAAAAAAAACAAAAATGGTAAGTGCGCTAGAGGCCTTCCACCCACAGAAACATATATGGTAAAAGGAATTATATAATTGCCTGAAACAGCAATTCACTTCATGAATGGAACATACGAGTGATGCCAAATGTCTCAAAACATGAAAAGACAAAAAGAGACAGAGACCATAGGATAACCCAATAGGCAATGTGTGGTATTATACTATAAGGTGGTGAATTGCACTCACAAAAATAGATAAAAAACAGGGCTTATCTGATACAGATGGAATCCTCTCTTATCTTCTTCCTTCTCCCTCAATAGCCATATGTGAAAATAGTGGTAGAAAGTAGAGGCAGAATCAGTGTATAGTAAAATACAAAAAGCTTTAATAAAACAGAGTACCCACTGAGGGAGGGCTTAGAGCCCCAGATGTTGTTAAAATCCATGATGCAGTAATGCTATCCCATTTTTGCAAAAAAGACCCATCTTAACCTAGAAAATCATAACTAGATATTAATGGAACAAAAAAGCTAAAATCTAACTGAGAACCTTTTCAAAGAAGTGGGAAACCCAATAGTGAATGACCTGTTGTAGAAGAGGATAAGGAGTGGAAGAGGATAAGGAGAAGGTATCTGCCTTTCTACACGATAGAAAGACATCTCCCTCTGGGGTTAGTAGAGAGTCACATCCAAAATATAACATTTAAGGCGTGGGGAGGCAAATATTTTCTCAATCAATAAGAAAATATTTGGGGGATAGATTCCTTCCTTTTTTGGACATAAGAGATAAATATGATCTGCATACAGGAGAGATTTATTCCTATTTAAGACTAAAAAAAAATTGTTGAAAAGGAAATAATATCACACACGCATAAAGAGAACTTGGAGATGTATGAGATTTTTTAAAGCCTTGTTGGAAAAAAAATGGGGGGAAAATGTATGTTAAACCATCAATAAATCTTGAAATTGGCATTACAACTCCAGATTCCATATTGTGTTCATTCCACCTGCAAGTCAGTATGGCTTGCATAGAGATATTATCATTAAAATGTAAAATAATATCATTAAAATGTACACTCAAAATTAATAGAACCTACATACCCCTCACTAGAATTGTGGAAAGACAAAATCCATAAGTTTTTGAGGATAGAATGGACTAAAATATTCAAACAAGCTTTTATTATATAAAAAATAGTTAGATCTAAACAAGATTGTACTCCTGAATTCATATCGGTCATATCAGTAGTACAGGTCTTCAATTTCTTCAATCATGGACCCAAAATAAATTAGTATTGGTATAAGTTTCTTCTTTCATATATCTGTAAACTAGTCTTACTCCTCAACAACTAATATGGAAAAGGTTGGTGATGCCATTTGGATGAGTCTTCAATTCCTGTTTTCATGGTACTAAAATAAATGAATACTCTGTAATTGATAACACAATTATAGGCTGATGATACCTTTGGCATACTTTTTCAATTGCTTCTTCCACAGATATTTATTTAAAAAAATATATA
This sequence comes from Pelodytes ibericus, assembly GCA_036172795.1. Taxonomy (NCBI): domain Eukaryota; kingdom Metazoa; phylum Chordata; class Amphibia; order Anura; family Pelodytidae; genus Pelodytes; species Pelodytes ibericus. The sequence continues at coordinate 219,290,992 of CM069857.1, read as the reverse complement.
TAATGTAAGTTATCACTTTTTTCATCCATGGATCTAAATCAAACTAGTTCATCCACAACTTAAAGGGACAGTGTAGTCACCTTTATGACTTTGGTGCAACTTGTAGACACCAAAGAGTGAACTAGACTGTCACTTTCAGTTTTTTCTTTTTGTTAAAAATGAAAAAATACTTACCTATAGAAGTTCTCCACAAGTAGCAGCCCTCCGTATTGCATACATGTAGCCATACTGGTCTTGCGTAAGCGCAGTTAACATTTTTCCCACAAACCCCAGTGCCACATCTGTTAAATTCTCCCGGCACTACCTGTGCTAGCTATCCCTGCCTGTGTTGGAGACGCGTTACTGGGAACAAGGATCCCCCTCGAGAGCCCCCCTCCCCCCCGCTCGTCAGCCCACTGCCCACCCCCACAATTACAAACCTGGACCCCGCAACATTGACCAGGTAGGGGACATTTTAATGTTGCGGTGTGAGGGATGTGGGTGTGATTATGTGGGTGTGATGTGTGATGTGAGTCTGTATGACTGAGTGTGATGTGAGTCTGTGTGAGAATCTATGACTGAGCGTGATGTGAGTCTGTGAGCATGTATGACTGAGTGGGATGTGAGTCTGTGTGAGAATGTATGACTGGGTGTGATGTGAGTGGTTGTACTAATATGGGGGACTGTAGTGCCTATCATGCTCAGCCAGCTGGAATTTATGATGGGAACTGCAGTGCCTATCATGCTCATCCAAGCTTGCATCATGTACGGGGGGGACCACACTGCCTATCATGCTCAGCAATGCTGGAATTTAGGGGGGACTGCACTGCCTATCATGCTCAGCCAAGCTGACATGATAGGCTTTGCTGGATGATATGACTGACATTTGATGACATGACTGACATTATAAAGTGACAGGGCACTAACTTATAATGCTCTTGTATACAGTAGGATCTCTAATGCAACACATTGCCTGATTACATCACTAAACAGGAAATCATATTTCAATTCTTATTGGCTGCTGCTGGGAAAATAAACTCCCTTAGAAGCCTAAGGGAGACGCCCATTAAGTGGGCCATCCTGAACCTCTGCAAATGTGCATTTTCAAGTGTAATATCTTCATTTTTAAGTAATGCAAAATATAAAATATGCATTTTAAAGTACTTTGAAAGTACTTTAATATGCATTAAAATGTTGAGGAGGCATTTTGGGCACTAGACATTCCTTTTAAGAGTAGGTTGGTGATGTCATTGGGATAAGTCTTTCATTTCTTCTTTGATTGTTAATGTTGATGAGATGTGTGTTTAAGGGATATAAATTATCCAGCATCCATATTTATCCCATATATATCTGAGAATATGGTAGTTCTTTAAGCTGAGAATAGTGATAGTGTTGTAAGTAGTGTGTAATTAAGACAGAATAGGTCATCTGAAATATAAACAAAGAGTCAGTGATATAAAATATTTTATATTTATATATATATATATATATATATATATATATATATTTACACCTTTTGGTCCGTGACTAAAAACTATTTGACGGCCCATGGTGCAACTTTATCAGCCTATCCATTATCATCAGAGGTAAACATAGACAGAGAGGCAAGACAGATATGTTGACAGATAAGGCAGAAATATGGAGAGGCAGTCTGATAGACAGACAAAACTACGATAGAGCACTTCTCTTTGGCTTATACAAATTTGCAGTGGGAAGAGAAAGGCTATGAAAGAGGAGAACCCAGGGGGCTCTGCTCTAGCACAAATTCATGCCTGTAGGTTCTGAATAGAAAACCAAAATACATGGCATACCTAAACTTGGGGCTTTCTATAATAACCTACTAACCCAGTCAGAGCCTTATCTGGTATTGTGGTTACTCGGTCTGCTCACTGGTGCACTTAGAAGTAAAAAGTGGTGTAGACCAAGCCTATAAGGTCAAGTTAGAGAACAACCCAGTTGGCAATGCCCCCATCTCCTGTTTGTCAGCCCTCCCTTAAATGGAGAAGATATTTAAATGACAGTATGTGAAAAAGATGCCCTTCTTATAGTATACTTTAAAACAGTGTAGGCCAAACTTGTTATATTATAATCATTATTATATTCTTCCTTTTCCAATGTATTGCTTACATTTAAACCATTTTGAACATTATACATTAACTACTTATCCATAGAATACATAATGAAAAGTGCTAGAAGTCATTCAAGTTGCATTTTTTGGGGGCCACTGAAGAACAAAATATTACGATTAATCAAAATATTATTTATTTATTTAGACAAACATAATGCGCAGGCTGTATACATAAGGACAGAATTTTTTTTTTTACAAGAGGTTTTTCAGATTTACTTACTATTTGTGCAAATAGGGTCATCTTGATGTTATTTATTTGTTATGATGCGTTGGACTGAAACAGAAAACATCTTGAAAAACGTCAAACTATTGTGAGCTAAAAATTCATTACACGCTGAATACCATATACATGGAAATATGATTTATTATGTAAGAATATAAGCAAATTAGGTGAATATGTTAAATGATTTTGAATATGTTGTGTTTGCTTAACACGCTGAACACAGTTCAGTATTTATTTAAGCTAAACTGGTATTAATAGACCACTCCATCAGAAATTCAGCTTCAGTAAAATATACAGAATTGTCCACAGTAGCAGATTGCACTGTCACTGTGTTACACAAAGAGCATTGCAACACCATTAGCGAGCATAAATAATGCACAAGATCTTCTACACTACTCAGCTAAGTGCATAGAAACCTTGGGCTCATGTTGTCAGAAATTCAATGGATTAGTATCAAGATTTATTTTAAGTCTGTGTAGCACTTTGTTCTTGACAGTGTTCAAAGCAGAAAGAGTGTTATCCTGAATGTGTATCTTAATACTGTCATGCCTGTCTTGTAAGAGTAGATGATATATAGGCTTCTTTACTTCCTGTTAAAAAATGACATTGCACAGATGTACAAATATATATATTCACATAAATATTGATCGGAAATCTTAACTTGGCTAGAGAAGAGTTTAAAACATGATTAATTTGAAAACATATAACATGAATTTCATAAAAGCCTAATAAATCTTGACTCTACAATATTGTGTTTTCTATATTATTCTGTTTTGTGTTGTGTAGGGCCTTTTTGCATATTAAAGATTAGTGCATTTTTGCAGAGCAATACCGAAAACAGTAATTTTAAACACATAAACATTCAACCACATAAGCACCGGTTACATATCAAACATACTATACTGCAATAACATCATTTAAATTATAATTTATCTTATAGCATATTTGTACAGGTGTAAGGTTTAATTTATGTATTTTTAGTTTGTAGCAAAACAATTTTCACTTAAACTATTAAAATAATGTTATCCACATATATTTGTATTAGCTTGATTGCCTTCAAAGATAATTTAACATCAACGGTATTCTAATACTACAGTTTTTAGTGCAGCTACATTTGATGTGAAGGTCAATCTTTTGCAATTTCAGAAATACATTAAACATTACTTTGAAATAAAGCATTAATATCTCCTTCTTGTATGGCCCATGAATTTCAATATTATTCATTGAACCAGCAATGTCTAAACTATTCATCATTGAGGTCCATGGTTTTACAGGCAAGAAATGCATCAATAATAATTGTATCCATTCACAAGAATCTATAGATCTAGGTATACATCATAAAATATATTACTTATTCTGGATTTTATATTTTTATATTTCTAACTTTTTTGGATATGGCAAAGATGTTCTCTCTTTTTAGATTAATCACCATTGACCAATAATAAATAAAATAATACCTTCAGCAATAAAACATTGAACAATTGATTACTTGGTTCACATTTAAATGTTAAAAAAAAAAAAATCCAAAGACACTAAAAAAAAACCCACTATGCATTGTAACTTAATATTCACTTCATGTTTAGCAAGAGGATATTACTAGAACATGTGACTTTAAAGAGCTACTAAACATGTGTTTTCAATTGTGCTTCTATTACAGAAGATAACTGACAATAAATAAAACATTAAAAAAATACTTTAGTACCACTTTAAAAACAAACAAACAATAAATATAAATGATATTTCAGTGCATGGCTGTTTAATTCTAGTCCATGAGGGATTCAAGCATTTATTTAATTTTAAAGATCTACCAATTCTTAAAAATATAGGATAAATGTGTCGCTTTTTGTGATGGGGTTAAAAAGTCATAACAGAGAGCAATTTCTGATTATGTTTTTGGATGTCAGTTAAGTAAGAATGCTTACTTAACTTAAAGGAGAAAAAAAAGTAAGAATGCTTGAGGATGATATGTTATTTGTGGTGCTCTAATACCCTGTTAATAGTTCTATCTTGACACATTGTGCACTGCTATGGTTCTAAGAATGGTGTAACATTTAAATATGATATAGTTTTATTGATTGTACAGAACCATACTTAAGATGCATATGATTCATATAATAAACATCACTGAGATTAACAGTGTGTCATTGATTTTAACTACATCTGTAGCTAATGCTCCTTTCCCTTTGGCAATGCATAATGTGTTTTACTTTTATAACCATTTCACACACAGGCAAAGAAAATTCATTTTATACACATACAATTATTGTTTGCCATGCTTTATACTTCAAAGTCACTTCAACTGTGCTGTGGCAAATCGCTGAATGCTGTGTCCTAGGATTATTCATGTATTGTGGGGATTTCTTTTCATTTTGCAAAGGTAAGGTAAATTAAACGCTTTTTAATGGAAGCCCTTAATCATTTAACAATCAAGGCTTAAAATAATGCATATTAGTAAGATGATTAGTAAAAAACTAAACCATAAAAAAATAGAAAAAATGTATTGTAGGTTATGATATAGATTACTAAATTTAGTGGGAAATATAATCTTAGTATGATTCACTATGATATCTAATACATTTCAATAAACAGTGTTTTCATAGTATAACATGTCTATTGAAAAAGCATACAACGAAGTATGCTCCAAGGACTCCTCCTGTCCCAAAAAGCAGATGTAGATGAAAAAGAAAGGCATAGGCGAACAGGATCCCACTCTTTTCAGGTGATTGCATGTGTGTGATTACTTGTGTGTGCAGCTGTGTGACTGCATGTGTGTGGAGATGTGTGTGCGGAGTTATGTGACTGCATGTGTGTGGGAATGCCACAGGAGTAGCCCACATAAGGCATCTAAAAACCTAAGGCTAGCCCTGGATAGCTTATCTAATATTTAGCCTATCTAACCTATGAAAATGTGCATTGTTTATTTACAGTAATACATGAGCAAGATTCCTTAGGGACACTAGCCATCGTCATACCTTAGGGACACTAGCCATCGTTTTGGCTATCCAGGAGAAGTTTGACTGGCCTCTGGATTATTTTTTTTGCTACCATAGATGTTGCATCTCTATACTCTTTAATCAACATGACAACAGGCAATTAGAGAAATATTTGATGGAGATGATAGTATACCATCTAAATAAAAATATTTTATTTTGGGTTACTTGCACTACTTGCATATATTGTCCCATAAAAATATATACTTTATTTATTAAATGTACTTGTTCTTCACTCACTAACTGGATGCCTGTTATTGTGTCTTTGAGCCAATAAAAATAGAGGATTGGCAACACCAAGATTCAACTGATACCAACATTGATTTGAAGTGAAACTATTTCTCTATAAGTCTGTGAGTGCATTCCCTCAAGGGGGTTAAAGATTCCTCCTGATGAAAGAGAGATATTAATTTGCTATAGTCACCCAAAAAGGTGTTAAATATTTTTTTTCACAGTTTTCTTTAAGCGCACTTTATGTCTTTTTATCTGTATATATTGTCACATAATTGTTATAATATTATTTACAAAGTTGCAATACAGCCATGCAGACCGGGTTCGTTTCCAGTTATATGAACATCTTTGTGGCCAATTGGGAGATGCATTCTGTGTGGAGTGGTGGTGATCTGGGAGTGGGCCTAGGCCTATGGCGCCACTATATCGACAATATATTAAATATATGGCATGGTACTGAATCCCATCTGAGGGTCTTTATCCATTTGTTGAATGAAACTAAATATGGTTTGCTTTCCACTTCTAATATTAATAATTCTACTGTAGACTTTGTATCTGTCTTTATTTGTACAACAAGGAAATAGATGTCCCAAATGGGCTATAATCCTAAATGAGATAGTAAATGCAAGTTTATCAGAAGTTAAAGAAATAAAGAAGAAACGTTTTTGGAAACATGATATTAATTTCTGTAAATAAAAAAAATGTTAAAATACTAAATCAAAGATGATTTCAAGGGCCCTAAAAAATGATGGATTATTCTGAATGTGATATTATCACCTTGTCCAAATATTATTTTTAAAAAACAGGATCATTTTAAAAACAATAATTTTTATGTCAAGGCATTAATCAACACCTAAATGTCCTTCGGAAGATCTGCGATCACTCCACTGAGCAAATGAGGGTGCTATATTGGAGAGCAACCCCTAGAGGCATTCAGCAACATATCAATATAATAAAAAAGGCTAAATTAGTCTTAGGTCTAGGGTTAGGGATAGCATAAGGGATAGAGTCAGAGTTACATTAGTGCCTGGGTTAGGGTCAGGATTGGGGTCAAAAGGTCACTGTAGTAGAAAATGGTTAGGAAAGAAAAATGCTACTTTGCCCTATTACTTTGAACACTATATCGTAGAGGCGGACTGTTTTTATTCTGAGCTGCAGGAGTTTAGGGGACACACCCAACATTATCTTTTGGGTTTTTATATAGTGCGTCTCACCATGTGTTCCACCAACGAGATGGTGAAACGCACTGTGGAACGCAAATGTCACTTCGGTCAGACGCTGTGCAGGGTCACGCGCAGACCATTATTATTATTGATTTTACTGCTCTTTGTATGTTTTTTTATCCCACTTCTACAGATTAAACAGAGGTTTTAATTGATTTTTACCCTCTTTTGATGCCTACTTTACTTGGATGTTTGTGAGTGCATTAAAATATACACATTATTGTACACAGTGTATTTTAACTCTGTTGCACTAAATATATCCTTATTTTTTCCATGTTCCCTGTATAACAATCTGCGCCCTCGTCCCTTGACCCATTTCTGTTATACATATAGCACATAGAGGAGTGCTAAGAGTGGCAGTGATTGTATACAAGGGTATTTATTATTATTTTCATTGTTTTTTTGCTGAAACACCACTTCTCCTTTTTTACCGGGTTTTTATATCCAATTTATTTTCTGCGTGTTATTTTTAAATTTGATTATTCTGCACCAAGCTGTACTGGTTTTTATATTTCATATTTTATCACCATATTTACAAACAATTGCATATTGTTAAGTGTCCATACTCCTTGCACTTGAATACTTTCCTTTTTTTAACACTATTCAGTAGAGGTGGCCTGTCTTTATTCTGAGCTGCAAGAGTTCAGTGGACACGCCCATCATTATCTCACATACAGGAGTCCATTAATTATGCCACACACAAGAGCCCCATAGGTATGCCACACATAAGAGCTCCATAATTAGGCCAAACACAAGAGCCCCGCGAGGTAACAACTGTACATTTCTAAAACCATAAATATCTATACACATCTCTCTCTCACTAGTTGCATTTATACTCAAATGAACTTTGTAATATTGTATTCAACTATTTTCATATGTAATAAAAATGTTATTGAAAAATTGTATTTCTTGTTTTTATTGCCTTCATCCGTACCAACTTTGCACTTAAAAGAACTTAACACTGCACCACACCACTTACCATGCACCTATATTGCACCCCAGCACTTGACTTGCACTCATATTGCGCCCACACAATTTGGAATTCCACAGTGTCAATTTGCCCCACAGAACATACCACAGTGTCACTCTGTCCCACAGAACATACCACAGTGAAACTTTAGTACACTTATAGTACACCTATTGTACATGTTACTTTGCCGCACAGACCATGCTACAGCATCAGGTTGCCAATTAAAATAAGCACTGTCAGGTACCAATTAACATGCCACAGTCACTTTGTCATTAACATATGCAACAGCCAGTTTGCCTATTACAAAATGCCACCATTTGTCCATTAAATATGCCACAGTTTCCCCATTAATATGCCAGTATTATTTTGCCATTAATATGCCACTGCCAATTTGCCATTTAATATGCCAGTGTTATTTTGCCATTAATATGTCATTATTATTTTGCCATTATATACCAGTGTTATTTTTCCATTAGTATGCCAGTATTAATTTGCCATTAATATGCCAGTGTTATTTTTCCATTAATTTGCCAGTATAATTTTGCCATTCATTTGCCAGTGCTATTTTGCCAATAATATGTCACAACCAATTTGCCCACTAATATCCCAGTATTACTTTTGCAATAAATATGCCACCCTCCTTCCCCCTTCCCCTGTACTCACCTCCTAGCTGCTCCATGTCCCCAGCCGTCTCCTCTCTGCAGACTTTTTTCTCCACATCGTCCACACCCCCTTTTGTGACACCACTGGTTCTGCCCACTAGTGATACAAAGGAGCCAGTAAGAAAGCAGGGGTGTATATTATAACATCATCATTCAAGCTCTGACCACAGTTGATAAGTGAGAGTTGCTGGAAGATTTTGGAGATATGGGTAATATCGCAAAATGGATTCAGGAGATTGACACCTAATTTTATTTTTACTTTTATTGGCAATTAATTCAAACATAGAAAAAAAGCAAATAGTGGCAAATGACTTATATATGTGTTTTTTTTAAATGAACAGGTAATCTATTTAAATCTTATGTAAGTGGAAGTGTCCCTTTAATTATAAAAAAATTGTCCACAGACTAGGTGGGCTCTTTGCTGACATATTTTCTTTTGCGTATATGTATGAAATAAATCCAAGGGAAGAAGCTCAAAACGGACACCAAATGAGATCTGATAAAAAATGTTGAAGCTTTATTGATATCCAAAAAAGTAAAAAAAAATAAATGAAAGAGCATCAGCAGCTAAAGTAGTGCGAGGGGACAAAAACAAGCAGGATAAAGGGCTAGATGCCCATGCTTGACGCGTTTCGTGCTAGGTGCACGTAATCATAAGCTAGGCAAAACATGTGTCCACAGAGTTTAAATAGGTGGAGCCCGAAAGTCTCAGAGTCTCTCCCTACTACAGGTAGAATGATTTAAATAAATAAATTAAATTAAATAGGACATGTGTTATCCCTAAGGCATATAAGAAGAAAACACTGTCAAAGTCATGTTCATATTTATATAAAATACATGAAAAACTATTAAAAACAGAGGCAATAAAGATATGAATAAACAAAAGCATATATATATATCCATGCAAATCAGAAGTGACATGTGTGTGAACACCAGCTTGCCCACACAATAAATAACCATATAATCAAAGTGGGGTACACACACGACTCACTAACAAGTAATGTCCCTGGACACTAAAAATAAAACAGTCACATGAGATCATATAAATACGGAAGAATAAAAATGAGTATATATTCCATATGGTGCACATTGCACAGAGAGACCGTCATTGTGTAGTCACAACAAAAAACTGTTTCCCTTATATAACAATAGAAAAAGGACACCGCTCGGTACAAAGTTTAACATTACACTCTAAGTCATAATGTACATCATAATAGATATAAATATGTCCACATCCCTTAGCAAGTGAAATAGCAAAGTAAAAGTGGAAAAAATATACACAAAGTTTAATAATATTATACATAATGTGAAACATTGAACTCCGAATTGAGTCTGTTTGGTTTTCTTGTGTTGAGATGAAAAATCCACTTAACCTCTAAGCGGGACAGAATATTAAGAATATTAACTATGTTGCCACCCCTCATAGGTATGATGGCCTTTTCAAGACCCTGTACATTTACACTGAGATGCATCTGAGTTGTTACATGACAAAAAGTGGGTACCGATTGGAGTCTTTTGTGGTTTATCACATGTGATTGAAGATATGTGTTCTCTTATTCTACACTTTAATTTTCTAGAAGTTTTTCCTACATATTGTTTTGAACATGTGTTGCAAGTTAGAAGATACATAACATTTTTTGTGTTGCAATTAATGTACTGTCTCGTTTGATATATTTTTTGAGTCACTGAGGACCTAAAGGTGCTGCCAACCTGTATTGTATTACAGCAGATTCACCTATAGGTTTCCAGAGTCTGCAGCCAATTAGACGTTCCAGACTCTTTTCTGTCGCCTAAGAATCTTGGAGATAAATAGTTACCCAAAGAAGGACTTGTCTTGGCTACAATATTGCAGCCATCATTTAAAATATTTTGTAAACGAGCATCATTAAAGAGAATGGGTAACCTTTTTTGTATGATATTGCATATTTTGGGAAATTGTCTGCTAAAATTAGTAACGAAATATTGAGCTGTTTTTTTATTATCTTTAAAACTTTTCTTTTTGATATCCATTATTTTACTAGTTGTTTGATTAGTCTCTTCTGTCCATGGTTTCTTACATATAAGAGATTCTCTGTTACTATACAGGGCCCATTTAAAAGCTTTTTTCAGAAAGAGAAGAGGGTACCCACATTCTAAAAGAGCAATTTCTCTGAATTCTGAGGAACTGTCCCATGGGTATACCTCTTATGGTATGTTTAGGATGGCTGGAAGTGGCATGAAGGATGGTGTTACCCCTGCACCTCTTACGAAACAGCTCAGTGGCAACAGCACCCCTCTCAACCTTAAGAGTGAGATCCAAGAACGAAATTTCCAATTTGTCCATATTCATAGTGAACTTTAAGTTCAAATCATTATTGTTAAGGGTGGAAAACATATCATCCAAAGATTATTTGGTGCCACTCCACCCACCCCATATAGAGGTTGGCGCAAATCTAGTGCCCATCGCTGTCCCACAGTTCGGGAGATAAAAAGTAGTAATACAGTAGTCACTGTATTTATCTAGATGGTAGCGAATGGCTATAATGCCCTGATTGTGTGGAATACAGGAATAGAGAGAAACCACATCTAGACTGACCCACATATAATGCTTCTGCCATATGACATTCATTAGATAGTTAATAACATGAGTAGTATCCCTCAAAAAGGAATTCAATCTTAATACCATAGGCTGGAGTAGCATATCTACATATTCAGATAGATGTTCATTTAGAGATGAAATTCCTGAGATGATAGGACGACATTTTGGTATTCCATGACCCAGTCCCTTATGTACTTTAGGGAGTTAGTGATAAATAGGAATGATAGGGTGGTCTACTTTAAGGAATTTTGCTACGTCAGTGGATATGAGATTTTTATCTACTGCTGAATTGATGAGTTTAAATAGAATCTTCTGAAATGTATAAGTTGGATTACCGGTGAGAACATAATATGCTTTCTCATCTGTTAGTTGACGTAGTGCTTCTTTTTTGTAAACGTCTGCGTCCATCACTACTATAGACCCACCTTTGTCAGCTCTCTTTATAATCAAGTTTTTATTATCCATTAAAGATTTTAGTGCCACTTTTTCGTTTATTGTTAAATTCTGTTTAGCTTTATGTTTTTGGTCCTGTTGTTTTAAATTACATATATCATTTTCAACAATTTCCTGAAATAAATTAATGGCTTGACTTCTATAATGAATTGGATAGAAGGTGCTGGTGGGTCTACATCTAGTGGTGACTGCAGACATAACCTCACTTTGTCTAACACTTTGGAAAATACCAGGTTCGGAATCTTCCTGGAGATCTAGCAGGATATTTAGGTCACATTGTTCTTGAAAAGTAAGGTTTATATTATTTGTGTTATAGGGGTTTATAGGCTCTTCGATATTTGGAAGGACATGTGTGTTATTAGTATTTAGAACTAAACTGCGATCTTGGTCTGAGAAATGTTTCTTCAAGACCAATTTACGCACAAATCTATTAACGTCCACAATAGTCTGAAACTAATTAAAGTCCTGTTCGGGACAAAATGACAAACCTCTTTGAAGTAGAGATAATTGATCTTTAGTAAGTTCTGTGGAGGAGATGTTTAATATCGGTTCTTCTTTAGAGTCCCCTGGGGTCGTAATCCCGAATTCGGATTCTGCCTTGTTCTTACTTTTTTTTTTCTTTTTCTCCTGTGTGTTGAACTGGGTTTCTTCTGTTCCTGGGAGTTTGTGTATGTTGTTTGAAACCAATCCCGTTTTTTGAAATAGGAGTTGAAGAAGTGTTGTCAAAAATCTATAAGGCATTTTTTCCCGATGTTCTTGAGACAGGTTTGAAGTATCTGATGGATCATTACTTTCTTGCGAATCCATACTGGAGAAGCTGACCGCTTTATACAGTGAATTTTTCTTAAGGATTGGCGTTTAAGACTTTTATTGTGGAAGCGATTTTGCGCTCTTATTTTCGACCATGTGTAAATGCGGTTAGAATCGTAATCCGCCTTGTCTCTTTTATATTTATTATTTTTCTGCAACATAATGTTTTCTTCCATTTTACAGACCTTATCTTCTAATGCGGTCAGAAGAGGTTCTATCTGAACAAGTGGTTGTTTAGTTTTCAGTGAATCTTTGCATTGCTGCAGGTCCATCTGTACTTGCATATACATTTGTCTTTTCTTACGTAAAATTAAATCCATTAATTTCAGGGAGCAGTCACTAAGGATTAAATCCCCATTCATGAACAAACTCCACGTTGTCATTGTTGAAATTAGAGGACTTCATTAGCCGTAAACCACGTGGAATCATTTTCTGTGATAGGTAGCTTTCAAAGGTAGAAATATCCCACCATAGCTTCAGTTCTTTGATGGTATATTTTTCCAAATCTGCAACAGTTGTTTCAATAGAACTTGATAGTTCTTTTCTTAAATCAGAAGTAGTAGAAAAGACGTTTGCCGCTTTCAAGAGGCGTGCATTCGCTGCACTTTCTACAGAACCTTCAGAGATATATCTGAAATACATGTCTATGTGCCTATATGTAAAAAAGAAAAACGTGACACTGAAAATGATTATAAAATTGTACCCACATGTATAAATGCAGGTTCTCCTCAGTACTCCTAACAGTACTTTTGCATAAAAACAAATATTCATACACATGGAGAAATAAAAAAAATCATTGTTCAATGTGTAGAAAAAAAATGTAAACAGCATAGAGCAGTATTGCACATGACATATCAACTCATACATTGAGAGCAACTTACAATGAGCAATATCAGCAAGGATAAATAATTAGTGGAGCAAAGCTCACTAATTATGAATGTAAGAGAATAATAATTCCAAACCTCTCAACTAGAGTTGAGAGGACACCTGGATGTTCGGGTTCGAGAGGTTCGACCAAACTTCGTAAAAAAGTCCAGCTCCGTGCTCGAACTTGACCCCAAACCCCATTGAAGTCAATGGGGACACAAACTTTTGGCCACTAAAATGCCTCTAAAAAAAGTCATGGAAAGGGCTAAAGGGCTGCAAAAGGAAGTAAAATTTGGGTAAGAGTAGGACAAGTGCCCTGCAAGCAAATGTGGATAGGGAAATAACTTCAAATAACATGAAATACATACAAATTAAAAATACAGCTGAGCCATAAAATAGCACTAGATGGAATCTTTGATTTTAGATTTGGAAGAACATAAATCTAAATCTAAAGCATTGCTGCCAGGAGGATCAACAGAATTATCCATTTGAGAGAGGGTTGGAGTGCAGGGTATTCTCTTTCAGTTTATACTAAGTGACCCATAGGTTGAGGAGGCAGTGACCTTGGTGGTGTAGGTTGAAGCGTCGCTGGAGGAGGAGGAGGAGGAGGAGGTAGCCAGAATTTTTCAAAGTGCGCTGTAAGCACAGTATTTGAGGGTACTATTTGACTCTCAGATATGAAGTGCACCGCAAGACGCAAATGTACTATTTAGCACCCAAAACTATTAGAATTTTTCAAAGTGCACTGTAAGCACAGTATTTGACTGTTCTATTTGACTCTCAGATATGAAGTGCACCACAAGACGCAAATGTACTATTTAGCACCCAAAACTATTAGAATTTCTCAAAGTGCGCTGTAAGCACAGTATTTGACTGTTCTATTTGAATCTCCGATGTAATACATCTAATGCTATTGCTATTCTATAAACCGAAATACAGTCCCCATTCATAAGAATAGGTCAATTGACCTATTCTTATGAATGGGGACTCTATTTCGGTTTATAGAATAGCAATAGCATTACATGTATTCCATAAACCGAAAGTCTATAAACCGAAAGGCATTCGGTTTATAGGCTTTCGTTTTATAGAATACATGTAATGCTATTGCTATTCTATAAAAAGAAAGTCTATAAACCGAAAGACATTCGGTTTATAGGCTTTCGTTTTATAGAATACATGTAATGCTATTGCTATTCTATAAAAAGAAAGTCTATAAACCGAATGTTGTTCGGTTTATAGACTTTCGGCTTATAGAATACATGTAATGCTATTGGCTATTCTATAAACCAAAAGTCTATAAACCGAATGACTTTCGGTTTAAAGACTTTCAGTTTATAGCCGAACCTCGAACTCCAACCCGAACATACAGTGAAATGTCCGGGTTCGGGTTCGTGGCACGGACACCATAATGTTCGGTACGAACCCGAACAGTGCGGTTCGAGTTCGCTCAACACTACTCTCAACACATCATGGTTGCAGCTTCCTCAGGAGAAATGGCGATTTTGTTTACCATCCACTCTGTATAATGTTAATAGTTCCCTGGAGTCATAACATAATATTCATGGTTCCAGAAGAATGCGGAAGCCACTAGCAACGGTTACACTTGCAACTTCTGGTTGCGTGTCTACACCAGCCCCGGAAGTGAAGTGGTACATTATATGTGTCCATAAGTTAAAGCTTTCCAAAATGGTTATAAACAATTTATAGATAACTCACACATCCCCAATACATTAACATTTGCACTTTGGACGTTCCCCAACATCTTTTTTTTTAACCAACAAAAGTATAGTAAATAAAAAATCTACAGAAGAAAAATGCATGAGGGACTTGCTAAGCCAAATCTCGATTTGTTCTCTCTAAAATTTGTTTCCAGCATGTTAACTGCAAGGCAAGTTATATATTGCTATAAATGCATGTTTAATTTGTGCAGAAATCATGATGTGATGAAGACAATTAAGAGCTTCAGAGGGAATAATTATATTACTGCATGGAGCTCGTGGATCTCAAATTGCTTGATGCTTGGACTTTAAATTGGCTTGTGCTCCTGTTGTGAAAGTCACCTATATTAGAAACAAAACAGCAGTAAAAACCATAATATTTTCAAAGTCATACAGCTAACTGCATCTTTTTTTTTTTCATTATCATTAACATATTTTCTTGGTCCATAAATTTAATAATGAATGCTTTGAAACTAAATTCATAGCTTTATCCATGCATATGAGCAAACTGTAATGGTACTTTGTATGAAATACTAAGAAACAACTAAGGGTTTTGTTGTAGATTAGGAAAAAAATAATACTGTTAAACAGCAATAAAGATTATTTTTTAGATATATGTTTGAAGATAGAAAAAAAACACAAAGTAAATAGAAGCAAACACTTTTTTTATGTTATATTTTGTTAATTACTACACCATTTGATTAACAGTTGATAGACTTTTTTTTTTTACTTTTATTGAAATACAGATTTATGTTGGAATTCAAATACATGTTGTGAGTGTTTATTTAAAGTATTTATGGTTGGCTTGCAAAGTTTTGAGTGTAATATGATTTATATATAACAATACTAGAAATTCCTGCTTCTCTATTGCTTTACATTAATCCACTAAGTGCTGCTCCCCTATGGCTTTTCATTAAACATTGCATGTTCAGCACTAGTTCCCTATTGGTATATATATTAAGCCTCCCATGTCCAGTTTATGCTAAATTATCAGCCTGGATTTGATCATTTGGACAGACAGAACAGCTGTACTATCACTCTTATTTTTCAATTTTTTTTAAAGCATTATTGAAAGAATAATAGTTCAAATACTAATAAAACCAGTACACGATCAGAACTATTTAACCAAGGTAACGATGCTTCTCCAAACTTTTATAATCAATCTCATTGTATACCTCTTTCATTATACTTTTCAAGAATGTTATAAACACTCTCGTTAAAATTTGTATTACCTCTGAGTAAATCTAATCACAAATTGTCGACATTTCTATTTTGTTTAATTTTTATTTCTCTATTTCTACCAACATTTCTTATTCCTTGCTTCTCTTCAGTATGGCTCAAACTGTTAATATGTCATGACTGTAAATATTAAAAAAAAAGCAAATGTATGTTAGAATAAATATCATAAGAAAGACTACTGAGGTATATATGTATAATGGTAAAATGTAAGGTTCTTTTTTCCTTACACTTTAAAACATTTCTAACTAATATTTGTTTACCAAATAAACAGTAAAATAGCTTGATAATGTAATTGTATAGTCCACTGTTGTACTTCTTATAAAATGTGATATCTTTACACAAAATGTGTATTTATAACTTAAAATATGTCACAAATCCAGAACATCTTAACTAATATACTACCAAGATTAATTTTTGTTTTACTATTATTATTTTAATTAATTGTAGTATCAGGTAACAATTTATAATTTTATTAACTGAAAAAAACAATATATTCATCAAATCACTTGCACCTGCAGATGATTAATACCAGTGGGCCTTTGAAGCCTTATTATTTTCTTGTAAAGACTTGCATTTTCTTGTTTTTTCTAATAAGAAAATACAACTGATTAAATATGATTGGAATTAATCAGTTTAAAACAAAATTTGAAATGTACTTGATTTCTAGAGTTTGTAAACTCACAAAATGTGCTATCAGTGAGTAAAAACACAACTTTTATTAGTATCGTCATTAATAACAAATATAATATAATAGAGGAAAAACATATAATAAAGGGAATGTATAAGTAGAAAAGTGTTTGGAAAAGTTTTCCTACTGCAGAGTATCTCTCCACAGAACCCATCGTCCTGGCTAAATTCAGGAGCACGCTCAGGTGCATGCTTCCCTTCAGGTACAGCTGGGCACGCATCAGATGGCACCATGCACCCAAAAGCCAAGTTGGCCTTCAAGAAACTCAAATTGGCTTTCACCACAGCACCTCTCTTAAAATGTCCAGTTCCTAGCCAGCTTTTCAGACTTGAGGTCGATGCCTCTGAGATTGCAGCCAGAGCCGTGTTATCACAAAGAGATAGGACTAACAAACTTCATTCCTGTTCCTTCTTTACAAAGTCATTCACTTCTGCTGAAAAGAATTATGACTTAGGAAATCAAGGATTTCTAGCCTTGAAACTAACTCTGGAGGATTGTGTCATCTCTAACACAGAATCCCTCTGTCCATTGTATCCGACAGCGATTCACAATTTGTGTCTAGATTTTGGAGGGCTGTGTGTAAATTTATGAAGATTGAAATACATTTTCTCCTCTTTTCACCACCTCCAGTCCAACAACCAGGCATAAAGAACTAACCAGGTCCTAAAACAATATCTCAGAATGTATGTGTGTGATGATCAGTCGGACTGGTCCGAAATATTGCATCTAGCTGATGGCTCCAAGACCGAATTCTAACATAGATTCGAGCTGCTGAGAAAACAAGCTAAGATCAAAATGAAAAAAAACTTATATGTATGGTTATGAGAGGGATCCCACATACGATTATTTTCATGTAGCTTTATTGAAAATAGTAATCTCCAACAAATACACACAAGCAGACAGACACCCTGATCCCCATTTATTTCAAGATGAAGAAGAGCAGGATGTTCAGTCCATATTAGATTCTTGCCTTAATAATCGGCCGCTCTCATCATAGTACCCCTTCCCAAGCCAGGACCTTAGTCTTTGGGGAGGAGGCTCGCCCTCATCACCCTACAGGAGCCCCAGTGATGGAGGGTTCCATCACAGATGCTATTGTTCTGTGTGTAGCTAGTTCACTTTAGTAAATGGTTAGTTGTAATGGATATATGGAACAACTTATTGATTCATCGTTTGATTTCATGATCATGACATCCAGAAAATAAGCTGATTTTTTAAATTACTTTGTAAGTGAATCGTAGCTTAAGGTTATTGTAATTGAGACAATACATGAAATTCCTGATGGTCACCTTTCCACGTTGTCATCAATAAAAGTTTCCCAAAAATGAATTTTGGAAGAGAATTGTGTCCCTGCAATGCCAAAGTCTATGCATTTCTACCACCAGCCTAAGAGTAAATTAGCATATGAGGAGGCACATTGCATGCCCATCGCAGTCCCCCTATAGTCTGTAGATTGTATCGTTGTTATGCATCAGGACAAATGCTAGTAAGGTTAAAGTGTAAATAAATTATTTTTTATCAATGTATTATAACACAAGTCATTATTTAATTAAATTGAAATGCTTTATTTTAGTTGGGGGAGACTTATTTTATGTTTATGTTCCATGTAGTCAGTCCCCAGGCGATCCCCTTTTAGTTTGCTGACCCCTTGGCTCTGCTGCAGGGTCAGGAACACTGGCAAAACTACAGGAACTGATTTGTTCAATCTAGCTGCTGTAAAAGCAATAGCCTAGGTTGCATTAAAGCTAATTAAAAATACCTTTCTAAGTTAACAAAATTGAAGAGATAATCACATTATATTGGAATACTCCAATTATAACAACAACATAGGTAGGTCCTAACACTAAATACTTGTGATTATTTATTTTTTATCTCTTTAATTGTATTGCTTTTGTCACAACCTGGGATAACAGACCAGGGAGGAGCCACGTTGCAGGGAAGGGTGTGGGATCTGTCTGCACCCCACGATGCATAACTATGGACTGGATAGAATTCTCTGACAGGACTGGTAGTGGAGACTGGCAGCTGAGACAGGACAGGCAACTGAGAACAGGATGCAGAGACTGGACTGGCAGCTCTCGGAGCAGGACACGGGCCTATAATAACTGTAACGATCTGGTATGAGGCTGGAACCACTGTGCATAATTAGGTACAAGTTTTTGCAACAGACCCAGGAAACAGAACAGAATTATTCTGCCTGAAGGAAATCCACCCTATGGTTGAGCCACAGTCTTCTTTCCCCCAGGACTTTTGTACTCTGACTAATACAAGGATTCTGAAGAGAAACCAAACCAAAAGGAGACTGGATTGGAGGTGCAGGATCTAGGTGAAGGTACCAAGGGATCAGACAGGGGAATGAACATAACATAGTAAGGACAGGCAAAAAAGGTCAGGACAGGTGGCAACTGGACGAGGTTAGAACTAAGCAGAAGTCGGAAACAATAAATCAGCAAATGAATTCAGGAACGCTAGGAAAAGGCACAAGGCACTATCACAGTCAGCAACCAAAGCAATGCAAAGGCACTGGTTGCCATAAGCTGCAGGTTTAAATAGGGAAGCAGCTGACAACAGGAGGATCATGGGCACCCTAGAATAGAATAGAATAGAATAGCGGCCACTAGAGGCTAAAGAGGAAACTGCCACAAACCCAGAATAACTGTGACAGCTTAACAGTGACCAAAGGCATTCCTATTTCTCAATACATAGACACCTGTAATTTATAGATCTAGACACCATCTATGGAGTGCCTGTGATGAAGAGGGGTGCTAAACCAAAAGCCTGGTAAAAGCCTTAAATATAATAACAAAAAGGGAAGCACTCACCAGTTGCTGTAGAAAAAATAGATGTGCACAGGCCAAATGGATTAGCACACTCACATCAACAGGTTACACAATTGTAAAGATCTGGAAAAGTTATTGAAACTATTTGGTCTTCAAGCAGAACCCCTTATGATCAATTCTAGCTTAGGTGAGTGCCTCCCATGATAAATTCTAGTTTAGGTGAGTGCTTCCCTTTTGTACTTGTGTATATATAATAATAATGTATATATAGGAAAAGTAGCAATCTTCTCGTCTAATGACTTTATCACAAGATACAAGTATCCATCATTAGGAATCAACATATAATCAGGGATTAACCAAAAAGTTTAATTTTTATCTAATTAAATTTGATATTTAGAAACTACTATATTTAAAAGTTCAATATTAATTGCATAGATTAATAGGGTGTATCCATATACATATTGTGCATTGACTGTTTTCTTATTAAAACTCATTATAAAACTTACATACAAAGGACTGCAATTTAAGTATAGTATTGAGAGGGAATGTCAATCGACAGAAAGCAGAAACATTGTATTATTTCAAAAGGGAAGCATTTTTAGTAAAAAGAAGAAAAAAACAATTTTATTAAAATAAAAGAGTGCAGGAGTAAACATTCATGAGTATATAAATGATAATTAAGCTAGAATTGATTAGAAGAACCAGCTCTGGCAGGAGGATAAACAAACCTAAATAGGATACAAACATGAAGCAAAATAAATCCCTTCCAACTTTTTTTTCATCTCCAGATGTGGACTCTAAAACCCAAGTCTAATAGGAACTCATTGTCCTCTCTAAAAATTATCAGAGGGAGGGGAAGATGGAAGCCAATCATGACATTAGTTTATCCTCAAACTCACCCAAGTACCTCCCGGGCCCTCAGAAAGCAATTACTTGGGCATTTTTAACATGAATGTTGGAAGACCATAGAGACAAAATCTGGGATTATTTTGATGTAATAACATAAGGGAATTGAAAACAGAGATATGGACACTGAATGAAAAAGTACAGCTGAATATAGAAAAAGTACAATCACTTTCTTTTGACCTGGAAATGCTGAAGGAAGAATACAAAATCTTTGGAAAAAAAAAGTTTGAAGACTTGCAATACGAGGAGTTCCAGAGGATATTACAAAAGAAAATCATTCCTCCCTGCTCTATGAATATTTCTACAAGATAGCAAAAGACATCAGTAATTTAATCACACAAAAACTTACTCTCGAACCTCCCAAGATAAGAGAAAATTGTCTCTTTTTCTTTTAGAATAAAGAAGAGGATTTGAAAAAAAATGTCAGTTTCTTCTATTCTTGCTACTGTACTTCTGTTGCTTTGTTTTTATTTCCTTTTTTCCTTTCTCACTTGGCTCAAATTAGTATACAGTTTTGATGAATTTTTATTTCTGATTCATTTGGAACATTTAAAGTTCCAATTGCAGGATAGTATGTGGGCATCAATTGGGGATTTGGGCTGGATATTGATTTGGGTATGAATGTGTGTGTATGTTGCTGACTCTTTGACTGTAAATGATGGTTTTCAAGGGAAGAAAAGGAGAAGGAAAAAAGAGCGAAACCTTTATATGCTTAAGATTTGTTCAGCTAATTCCCACATGTTGAACTCACCAGAATGTTTTTATTTGATATGATTATTGAAGATGAGGACAACACAGTATGCAGGAGACACACTAGGTATAGGGGAAAAAGGAATCAGTTCAGAAATGTATTCACTTCACCTTTTGACACAAAAAAGTATTGGAGTATTAACTATGATGAGAGACACTATAGTATTTTAATTAATCCACAAGATAGTAGACACTAGAGGAAGGTTCCTAATATGTATTTATAAAATAAATCACATATTGTGTACATTTGGACAGTTAGTATTAGGGGGTGACTTCAACACTATTGTGGAATTAGTCGCACAAACTCAATAATGGAGACAGAAAAATATCCAACGTAATAAGAATGAAAAATAAACTTGAAATCTCTAGTTTAAAAAATGCCATCTTGGTGTTTGGAGAATATTAAATCCATCAACCCAAGATTATACACCTCATCAGTCGTACTTACACATTGACCTATCTTTGGTCATTGCCCACGTATTTGCCATATTTATGACTCATTTTATTTCATTGTCAATCTGGTTAGACCACTCATGCATATACATTTATATTCACCGCAAAAAGCAAAAAGCTTTTCCTACTTTGAGATTAAATGAGACTTTGTTGATAACTAATAAAATACAAGAGAAAATAGAAAAATAGATTGAAATTTCAATGCAAATATTGTGGTGTGCCTTCAAAGCAGTAATGAGAGGTTATTTTATTAAAATAGTGGCACATCAAAGAAAAAAGGAACAATCTTATGAACAAGATCACATTGAATGGTATAAAGTAGATGTAAAGTAAGATGAGTAGGGAAAATCTTAAAGACATCATTTTTAAGAAAATAATAAAAGTTAAAAACCTGATAAAAGAAAGAACAATAGAGAAAATAAATAGAAATCTCCTTTATTTGAAGCAAACATTGTATAACAATGGAAATAAAGCTGATTAAAAATATTATAAATAAGAATATAGATCAAGGATAAACTTGCCTAACCCCAAAAAGAATAAGACAGGCCTTCCTAAATGTTTATCAGAAGTTGTATGGTATAAAAAATTACTATACAATTTTACAATTTAATAGAAGACAAATAAAAAAGAATGCTGCAAAGAAAGTGGATGTTTGTGGAAGAAGTGAATAAAAGGAACAAATGAAAGAAAAAAACCTAGAACTAAATGTCTTGTGTGTATACTATTATACAACATTTATAAGCAAAAATATGTAACTTTACTAAATATAATCAAGTAAGAAAACTAACAAGGCACACAATGTATTACCCAGTCACACTTGACCCATTTGAATCCAAAAGCTGAACAGTTTTACGTACATTAATTTGATTTTATTTGTTTTGAAACGTTTATGTAATTAATAGAATAAATAAAAGATTACAAAAATGTATGTGTGTATATATATATATATATATATATATATATATATATATATACACACCGACCAGTCATACCATTATGACCCCCTGCCTAATATTATGTAGCTCCCCTTTTAAATTGAGATCTGGGGAATTTGGAGGCCAAGTCAACACCTTGAACTCATTGTTGTGTTCCTTAAACTATTCCTGAACCATTTCTGCTTTGTGGCATAGCACATTATCCTGCTTAAAGAGGCCCATGCCATTAGGGAATAGCTTTTCCATGAAAAGGTGTACATGGACTGCAGCAATTCTTAGATAGGTGGTAAGTGTCAGAGTAACTCTACATCTGTGGCAGGACCCAAGGATCCCCAGCAGAACCTTGTCCAAAGCCTCCACCGCCTTTCTACCTGTCAGTGGTCATAATGTTTTAGCTGATCGGTGTTTGTATGTATTGAAAGGATTAATTTGGATCTGTGAGGGTTAAAAGCCGACAGTGTGTCAAAGAAACTGATGTCTGCAGCAGCTTCTGGAAGGCCAGATCACGCCAGTAGCATAATTGTTATTAGAATGGTCTTATCTTACTATTCCAAGGCTAGAACAGAGGTTTCTGGAACATCAACAAGTTGTCTCTGAAAGTTCTGTAATTTTCCATAAGAACGACTTTTGTAACACTATTTTACATATTACGTTTTAAGTGCATTTTCTTATAAAACACGCCTTTCTACATATTAGAATATTAGAATAACCAATTATATCGTAGTAACTAATGTTTTTATCTTCGTATATATATACGCTTGTTTAAACAATTAAAATCAGAGTTGTTTCACAGTTGCATTGGTGTCGGTCTCAGTTAATCACTTTGAGATAGCTCTCCTGGATCCAGTATTTACAAGTCAAACCAAGACGGTCGCATTAAGGGAGAGAGGATATTTCCTTACAATTTGGGGGCTCGTCCGGGATCGGGAAGGTCATCCTTTGTCCGGTAAGATATACTTTTTTTTGGTTTATCTATCGGACTGAGGGCACTGGCCAAATCCCGATCCTTATATTTGTGTGTCAGGGACATACATCCTTATAATTTTTTTTGTTTTTGTGTCCGGGACACATAACCAGATCTCAGGGAGATCCTTATATTACACAGATCTCAGGGAGATCCTTATATTCACGTGTCAGGGACGCATACACAGATCTCAGGGAGATCCTTATATTCACATGTCAGGGACATATACACAGATCTCAGGGAGATCCTTATATTCACGTGTCAGGGACACATACACAGATCTCAGGGAGATCCTTATATTCACGTGTCAGGGACACATACACAGATCTCATGGAGATCCTTACATTCACGTGTCAGGGACACATACACAGATCTCAGGGAGATCCTTATATTCACGTGTCAGGGACACATACACAGATCTCAGGGAGATTCTTACATTCACGTGTCAGGGACACATACACAGATCTCAGGGAGATCCTTATATTCACGTGTCAGGGACACATACACAGATCTCAGGGAGATCCTTACATTCACGTGTCAGGGACACATACACAGATTTCAGGGAGATCCTTATATTCACATGTCTGGGACACATACACAGATCTCAGGGAGATACTTACATTCACGTGTCTGGGACACACACACAGATCTCAGGGAGATCCTTACAGTCTCAGGGAGGCTAACACACATATCTCAGGGAGATCCTCACAGTCTCAGGGAGGCTAACACACAGATCTCAGGGAGATCCTCACAGTCTCAGGGAGGCTAACACACAGATCTCAAGGAGATCCTTACAGTCTCAGGGAGGCTAACACACAGATCTCAGGGAGATCCTTACAGTCTCAGGGAGGCTAACACACAGATCTCAGGAAGATCCTTACAGTCTCAGGGAGGTTAACACACAGATCTCAGGGAGATCCTCACAGTCTCAGGGAGGCTAACACACAGATCTCAGGGAGGCTAACACACAGATCTCAGTGAGATCCTTACAGTCTCAGGGAGGCTGATTTACGGTCTCAGGGAGGCCAGACAGATCTCAGGGAGATCGTTCACTTTAATACCAGGGGTATTATTATTATTATTATTATTTTGGTTTTGTGTCAGGGACACATAGCCAGATCTCAGGGAGATCTTTCACTTTATTACCAGGGGTATTATACACTTAAATTTACAGTCTCAGGGAGACTAGACTATTCTTGGTTTGGCTTGTTTAATTGTAATTTTGCATATTAATTGTATATTTGTGTTCATATATAAGGTTAATTATAAAGTCATAAGAAACCATAGACGGGTGGTAAGTGTACGTCTAAGGAAATTTACTGTATTTACTGTATTCTCTTATATGTGGTAAGTGTTTTATATTTAGTGGAGTAGAGAGGACATATCTCCTGAATCAAGTAAAAAACGAGCGCTCAATGAAAAAAAAATAGGCACGTTCTGCCGCTAGTATAATCATTTTTGAATGATTTTTGAGTAACGGTCTTCTAAGCTATATTCATCAGTGTGATGAGAAGTTTCATAGTAAGTAATTTTAATAGTGTATGCAAGATAAGTTTTGAATTAATTTGTTGCTGTAAGTAAGTAAAATAGAAATATTTGTGTGTAAAACAGCAAGAGTCATATAGTGTCCGAGGTATCTCTTGGACATCATGTTAAATATACGTGATCAATCCATTGGATAGTATAACAGCTATAAAATATTTTAAAATCTATCCAGCCAGTTTTATGTTCTGGCAAAAACAATCTAAAACTTGCATGATGCTAATTTAACCCCTTAAGGACAGAGCCTTTGAAACATTTTTGTCCTTTCTGGACAATGGCTATTTTAACATTTCTGTGCTGTTTGTGTTTAGCAGTAATTTTCTTCTTTGTCATTTGCTGTACCCACACATATTATATATTGTTTTTATCGGGACAAGAAGGGCTTTCTATGGATGCCATATTTTTGATCATATCTTATCATATTATTAAAAAAAATAATAAAATATGGTAAAAAAAATAAAAAAATAAAAAATGTCTTTGTTTTTATTTCAAACAACTTCTCCTCATCGACAACAGCGAACGAAAAATCATGCTAAATAAATTCTACTATTTCTCCTGAGTACAGGGATACCACCCATGCATAGGTTTGTTGGGTTGTTTGGGGGCTAAAATGCCAAATTTGTGAGGTGCAGTTTTTTGTTTTCCAACTTGAAATTTTTACATGCAGACAGCCTGCACCCATGTCCCATTTGGGACATATTTGAAGCCAGCTAGTGTATTTTACCCCATCAACCCATATATTTTTTAAAAGAAGACACCTTAGGCTATCTCAAATGGTGGTATTTTTACACTTTCCATGCACTAATTCTACCACCAGCCTTTGTCAAACTTTGTGGTAGTAATTTTTTTGTGTTTTTTTTTCACAAACCTTGTACTTCAGACATGAATTCACAGATTTTGGTATGTGTCACTGCCAAATAACACCCCAATAAGTGTTCAGCAACATCTCTTGAGTACAGGGATACCACCCATGCATAGGTTTGTTGGGTTGTTTGGGGGGTAAAAGGCCAAATTTGGTAGGTGCAGTTTTTGGTTTTCCAAATTAAAATTTTGACATGCAGACCGCCTGCACCCATGTCCCATTTGGGACATATTTGAAACCAGCCAGTGTATTTTACCCCATCAACCCATATATTTTTTAAAAGAAGACACCTTAGGCTATCTCAAATGGTGGTATTTTTACACTTTCCATGCACTAATTCTACCACCAGCCTTTGTCAAACTTTGTGGTAGTAATTTTCTTGTGGTTTTTTTTCACAAACCTTGTACTTCAGACATGAATTCACAGATTTTGGTATGTGTCACTGCCAAATAACACCCCAATAAGTGTTCAGCAACATCTCTTGAGTACAGGGATACCACCCATGCATAGGTTTGTTGGGTTGTTTGGGGAGTAAAAGGCCAAATTTGGTAGGTGCAGTTTTTGGTTTTCCAAATTAAAATTTTGACATGCAGACCGCCTGCACCCATGTCCCATTTGGGACATATTTGAAACCAGCCAGTGTATTTTACCCAATCAACCCATATATTTTTTAAAAGTAGACACCCTACGCTATTTCAAATGGTGGTATTTTAACACTTTCCATGCACTAATTCTACCACCAGCCTTTGTCAAAGTTTGTGGTAGTAATTTTTGTGTGGTTTTTTTTTCACATATATTGTATTTTAGACATAAATTCACAGATTTTGGTATGTGTCACTGCCAAACAATAACCCAATAACCCAACAACATATCCTGAGTACAGGGATACCACCCATGCATAGGTTTGTTGGGTTGTTTGGGGGCTAAAGGGCCACATTGTGAAGGTGCGCATTTTCAACTTGGAATATTGACGTGTAGTCAGCCTGAGCCCATCTTTCATTTGGGACTTTTTTTTAAGTAGGACAGTGTATTTTACCCCAAAAAAGTATATATTTTGTAAAAGTAGACACCCTAGGCTATTTTAAATGGTGTTATTTTAACACTTTCCATGCACCAATTCTACCACCAGCCTTTGTCAAAGTTTGTGGTAGTCATTTTATTGTGTATTTTTTCCCACATACATTGCACTTTAGACACAAATTCACATATTTCGGTATGTGTCACTGACAAACAATACCACAATATATGTTCAGCAACATCTCCCGAGCACAGGGATACCACCCATGCATAGCTTTGTCAGCTTTGTTAGGGGTTGAAAGGCTACATTTGAGAGGTGCGCTTTTTGATTTTCAAACTTGGAATTTGAACATGTAGAGCAAGGAAGGGGTTAATAGCTCTTATAAGAGCCTTTGTAGTACTGTACAAAAAAATTAACCCCTAAAAATGCACAGACAAGAAAAAATGTTCTGCTGTGCAGTGATCAGTGGCAGGGAAGGGGTTAATACACTACACTATACAAAAGGTATGGCTTTTATAAAAGCCCTTGGGACTCACAATTTATTAACATTTTATTTAATTTATTACAATTTAAAAATTATGTTATACAGATCTGTCTTTTTCCCTCACTAAAACTCAAGTGAGGAGAGGGAGGCAGATCCATATGGGTCAGAACAATATTTACGAACCAGACGAATGGTGATGCTCATCTGAGAAATCACCAAACAACCTTTGCCACTGATCGGCTGTTACTGATCGCTATACACGCGTTCAGACAGCTTCAAAAGGAATACACGTAATCCCCTAGTGGGTATAATTAACCCCTAGTGAGTCTGACAAAAAAAATGCTGATAGCAAAAAAAAATCCTTCGGCGACTAGATTGCTCCATATGCGCTGCTTAGGCAGTGACCATATGCGCTGCTTAGGCAGTGACCATATGTGCTGCTTAGGAAGTGATATACGGCAAGGAAGTTAATAGCTCTTAAAAGAGCCTTTGATATACTGTAATAAATCAAAGTAAAAAAAATAACCCCTAAAAAAATGCACAGACAGCAAAAAATGTGCTGCTGTGTAAGATCACTGCGTACACAGCGATCAATTGCAGGGAAGGGGTTAAATACTGGAAACGGCTTTTATAAAAGCCTTTGGGTCTCAATTCTATTAAATATATTATAATTAAAAACTTACATTATACAGCTCTGTCTCCCTCCCTCACTAAAACTCAAGTGAGAGGGAGGCAGATCTACACGGGTCAGATCAAATATTTACACATATTGATCTAACCAGACGAATGGTGATGCTCATCTGAGCAAACGCCAACCCGCCATTGTCACTTATCAGCTGTTACTGATCGCTATACATGCGCTCAGACAGCTAAAAAAATTTTTTTACGTTAAACGTAGTCCCCTAGCGGGTATAATTAACACATGACGGGTGTAATAAAAAAGTTTTAAAATTTTTTAAAATGCTTCTGCAGCTAGATTGCTGCATTTGCGTCAGATCGCTGATTAGGCAGTGATCTACGGCAAGAAAGGGGTTAATCTCTCTTAAAAGAGGTTTTTTTATACTGTAATGAATTACAGTAAAAAGAAATAACCCCTAAAAAATGCACAGACAGCAAAAAATGTGCTGCTGTGTATGATCACTGCGTACACAGCGATCAATGGCAGGGAAGGGGTTAAATGGCTTTTATAAAAGCCCTTGGTGTTTAAAATTTTATTAAATATTTTTTTTATTATTTTTTTTTTTTTTTTTACTTGATCTGATCTGTCTCTCTCCCTTACTAAAAGTAGTAAGGTGAGGGAGGCAGATCAATACTTGTCAAAGGCAATATTTAGTAATATTGCCTTTGACAGTATGGTAAGTGCTCATCAGAGCACTTACCATACATGCCTGCACACAGATCACATAGATCTGCTGTGCCGGCATCGATTGGCTCCCCCTAGAGCATCGGAAGTGAAATACTTTCACTTCCGATGCTCTTGCCATTAGAAGGGAAGCGCTGCCTGTACAGGCAGCGTTCCCTTCTATTGAGCCGATGGGGTCGCTCAGGAGAGCGACCACCATCGGCTCTGGGGAGCAGAACGGTGTTGTTAAGTGCCTCGCTGGCGAGGCACTTTAACAACACCGGAGATGCTTAGAAAGCGAACGATCGTTCGCTTTCTAAGCACATGTGTGCAGCCGGCGCAGCCATTTTTAAATGGCTGCTACGATCACTCCGTGGAGTGATCGTAGCGCGCCCCTGCACATTTGGGGGGTGTTGCACAATGCCTCTACCTAGAGGCATTGTAGCAACACCGTTAGAGTAAAGAAAGCGACCGCTGGTCGCTTTCTTTACTCAGTTTAGTGCATGACGTGCCAGGCACGTCACCTGTCGGCAAGTCCTCGATTTGCCGTGACGTGCCTGGCACGTCATCTGTCGTTAAGGGGTTAAAGACACAGACTATGTTTTTAACAGGTTTTACATGTTACATATTAGAAATGTTTATTTGTTTATGGTACATTCTTCCTTTTTGTATTTAGGTATCTTGACAAGTATTACATTTTTTTGTACTTTAGAAGGATTTTTGTGTTTTAAGCTTTTAATTTAGATTTTTCCCAAGATAAGATATCACATTTTCCAATACTCTAGATAAAGTAATTAGATAAGTGAAGATGCCTTCATTGTAAGGTTGTATTTGTATCCAGTGGTGTATCTTGATTTTGTGCTGCCCTAGGCAGACAAAATCCGGGCACCCCCCTACCCAAGCTGCACACCCACGTTACACACCTAAGACATGCCCCATCACCTCCATTACATGACCCCACATCACACATAACATTCAGACTCACATCAAGCTCATACTCCCATCACACACACACTCCCATCACACTCAGTCACACACTCCTACTCCCATCACACTCAGTAACACAGCCTGGCATCACACACAGACTCCCATCACACTCAGTCATACACAGTCTCACATCACACACAGACTCCCATCACACTCAGTCACACACACTGTCTCCCATCACACACACTCTGACTCCCATCACACTCAGTCAAACACACTGTCTCCCATCACACACACTCTGACTCCCATCACACTCAGTCACACACACTGACTCCCATCACACACACTCTGACACCCATCACACTCAGTCAAACACTAACTCCCACCACACTGTCACACACTGACTCCCATCACACACAGACTCCCATCACACTCAGTCACACACAGCCTCACATCACACACAGCCTCCCATCACACACAGCCTCCCATCACACACAGCCTCCCATCACACTCATACTCACAACCACCGTTTTCCATTTGAACCAGCTTACCTTCTGCTGTACTGTGACAGGCAGGGGGCGGAGACTTTACACTGGCACGTGTGACGGGGAACGAAGGGAGGGGAAGTGAGGGAGCCCCGAGCATGACAAGCAGCACCGGGTGAGGGGAAGAACGAAAGGAGCGGTGGGGGTGGGAAGGGGAGGGGGTAGGAAGGTAAGAGAGAGGGAGGGAACAATTTTTAACAAAACGGAGAAGAATCTAAAAATCTTCGCCGCACCAGAAGTGTTTAAAGCACCAGTGTGCTTTAACAACCTCTGGGAAAGTGCCGCCCTAAACAAGGCGCCGCCCTAGGCGAGCGCCTTGTTTGCCTCGCGGTAGATACACTACTGTTTGTATGCACAGATGCACATATACAGATGTGTTTTAGATTTAAACAGAATTTCAGAGTTGGTACTAGAGAAAGACTTGAGTAACGTTTATTCGTAATAAAGGTTGAGGTGTGAATTTTGTGTTGTAAAGATAAACTGTTGAAGGCTTTGTGGGCCATGGAAATGGCAATTGCTGGACATAAAAGGTTTTTGTATGTTGTAGAAGGTGAGAGGTCATGTTGCAAATATGTACAAAGAGAAGATGTTATGGTCTAAGAATATGACCGTTAGGATTTTAAAGTGAATATTAATTTAAAGGAAGATATAAGTAATAATGTGAAATATGGTGATACATGGTGAGAGAATATTGAGATGTTGTTTAAAGTTTTAGATGCAAGACAAGTTTTTAATATGATATATGAGAATGTACGTATGTCAGTGATAAGTGGAAAGAATTAGCGAGTGTCGTGTTATGTGACAAGTTGTGTTGTGTTGTTAGAGTTGTAGGAGTTAATAGTGAAGTTGAGAGAAAGCTTCCCCAGAAGCCCCCCTTCTCTCTGACAGTCTATTTGCAGATAAGAGAATTGTAGCTGCAGGTGCAAAATTATTATTTTTTCTTTTTGTGATGGGAGGGGGAGAACGGGCCAGAATTACTGTTACTGTTAGTTATTGAGAAGTTCTGTGTGTTATGTGCTATGGTTAAATAGTCTGATCATGATATTATTTGTCCTAATAGTAAAGCGATACATAATTATTATGTATGAGAACATATTCTCACATTATCAATTGATTCAACTATGATTATAAGATGGTAATAATATTTCAAGAACAAAGAATGGTTCAGTTTGACAAGTTTTAACAACACAGGTTAGCAGTAATAATATGTTTTAATTATATTTTAATGTGAAGATTAATAAGATGTTTAGTGAAATATTGCATGTTACTAACTGGAATTTTTTCGAGTTTTATTTTCATATAGATTAAAGCTGTACAGCCAACAAAAGAAAAGTTCAAAGTGCACCAACAAATTTAATGCTGATCATAACTATTTCTAAAGAAAAGTTTATTTTTAAAAGAAGAAAAAGTTTTCCAATTCATGTAACTGGATTCTCACCAAATTTAACGGAATATATTGTTCAAATCAACTCCTGGATCCACGTTATTTACGTAAAGCACATTCCTGTACTGACAAACAGGCCAACAAAAGAGCAGCAATTTAGTGTCTTGATGGGCATAATAATCCCTGACCACTAGCCAACATAAGCCAAGATTTTACCTTAATGGGTAACCCGTAAACAAATCACCCAGGAGTCTGCAACAGATACAACAGTCTACGACAGATCATCATTGTTGGGAAGTATATTTTCATTGAGTATATATGTATAAAATTGTTATTGATGATTTGTAATCTTTGTCGTAAAGATTTGTTTAATTGTGATATTATGGGTATGTTTAGAGTATAGTGAAATTTTGAAATTTAACAATTAGACCGGCTCTAACAAACAGGATTGAGCCGACCTATAAAGAAATTATATTGTTATAGTATTTTTGCAGAATTTTATATAGAGAATGTTAGGAAGTTTTTTTCAGATATTTAAAAAAAATAAAAAAAAGTTTGGATTATGGATTTAAGTAGTAAGTTAAAAAGTGTTCACAGGTTATCCGTGAGATCCCCTGGGACTGGGAAATTGGCTAGGATCACTTGGAGCGAAACTTGTAAGTGGTTTGGCATGTGTGAGATCAGTGTTGCTAATTGTCTGTGTTTATGTTTGTTTCAAGGGTCTCATCCTCAAGTGCATCCTGACTACTGACATCATGCCCCTACGTGAAGAATGGAAGGCGCTGCTCAAATATTCCCCATTATGGAAGCTTACAATGCAACTAAGCTGGATGACCTATCAATGTGTGAAATCGAGGAAGTGTGCCTTATTACCTTGGATACAATGATTGTGTTGACCAGGCAACTCCTGATGGTTATCCTTAAAAACAGACAATGTCAATTTCTAAGAATAAAAGGGGAGAAGAGTATGAATATTAGATGGACTGTTGGGGCCTCTGGAGTCACGTCGTGGATGGGAGACCATATTGTTTTGTCCGCTGCCATTTTGTCTGACTGACGCTTTATGTTCTGAATGTATGCCATTTTGTGTGTTCTGAATGCATGTTCAGCTTTGCTCCAAGTCACTTTAAAGTATTTAGTCAACAACAGTCCTGGGGAATGGCAAACTCCGGAATAATATGTTTTATTTTTTACATATATTTATTGGTTTTAGACAACTGCCAACTAATACCATTAGGGGTTTTATTAGGCAGGGTAAGAGAAGCAATGAACAACAGATATTTAATTTAGTTTTGTGGCCACATGTGTTTTTGGGTCATCAGGCCATGCCATTATGTTATATTATGTAACATATTTAGATAGTTACGGCAGGCCTTCCATATTTAAGAGAGAGATACTTTTTAAATTTTTTAGATTATAAGTCCAATATCTCTGCTGAGCGAAGCCAAGGTCTGCACAGTCGCCAAAGGTCTAAACCTAATCAGTATTGTCCAGAGGCAGTCCGGTAAAACAGGACAGCCATAGTCGGTTATTATATGCAAACCTACCCATTGATCCCCAACAACATACCCCTGAAGGATACCGACAGTATTTACAGATCTATAGACAGAAGCAAAAGGGGAAGAACCATATTATATGAATCATATGGTTCTAAGAGGGGATTGAAAGGATTAATTTGGATCTGTGAGGGTTAAAAGCCGACAGTGTGTCAAAGAAGCTGATGTCTGCAGCAGCTTCTGGAAGGCCAGATCACGCCAGTAGCATACTTGTTATTAGAATGGTCTTATCTTACTACTCCAAGGCTAGAACAGAGGTTTCTGGAACATCAACAAGTTGTCTCTGAAAGTTCTGTAATTTTCCATAAGAACGACTTTTGTAACACTATTTTACATATTACGTTTTAAGTGCATTTTCTTATAAAACACGCCTTTCTACATATTAGAATATTAGAATAACCAATTATATCGTAGTAACTAATGTTTTTATCTTCGTATATATATACGCTTGTTTAAACAATTAAAATCAGAGTTGTTTCACAGTTGCATTGGTGTCGGTCTCAGTTATTCACTGTGAGATAGCTCTCCTGGATCCAGTATTTACAAGTCAAACCAAGACGGTCGCATTAAGGGACAGAGGATATTTCCTTACATGTATGTATATATAATTTAATTTATTGTATCAAAGAACCAAATAAGAATTCTTCCAAAGATTCAAGAGCATTTTTTTTAATGACGCAGAAGACCACTTATCTAAATTCAGTGGTGCACTAATTAGTGACTTGCACAGAGATTTTTAAAAGAATTGGAATCTCTTCTGAATAGTAACCATTGAGCATCATGCAGAAGCTATTTTAATCAGACAGTAGTAGTTTTTTGACTAATTAAAGGACAGCTGTCAGCAACAAATTAGCTTTCATTTATTGAAAGATTGCAGTAAAAGTTTTAAGTAAAAATGCTTTAATGAAACAATACAAATAAAAATACTTTACTGATGCAATCTTTAATCTGTATAGCTATATCATGGGGGCTAACATGTTGTTTTTGGGTTAAATGAAAGAAGATCTGGGTCACATGTCAGCCCCCTGGTAGAGCTACATGGAGTAAAGAGGTCTCAATAAGGTATGTTATTTGTATTGCTTCAAAAAAAATTTTTTTATTAGCATGTAAACATTATGAGGCATTGTCTACAGTCAAAAATTACAATACACAAAGAAGATGTGTAAATGAAGGATTTAGAATGCAATATCCCCATTAAAGATCAGTTTGTCATTTCTAAAAATTATATTGTTATTAATATTAAAACATTGACAATTATTTATTAAAGTACCAACACTGACATCAAGAATTTTTTTATGAATGTTTTAAATTCTCTTTCTAGATTTACAATGTTAAATATTTAACAGACTTAAGTGGCCATTAATCAGTCATGACAGTCATTGTTAAACCAATCAATGATAGGAAATGTGAAATAATTCAAATAATATTGATAACTACTTAAGACTGCTGCAGTCTTAAGAAAATGAAACATTTAAAAAATCAATATTTTACCCCCTAATAGTATAAACAGGGCTAATATAATGCATTGGTCTTAAAGGACAACTGTAAGAAAATACTGACTTAGCTGAACGAAAATGAAAAATTTAAGATTGCACCAAGTGTAGGCATTTTAACTAGAAATTCTTTAATGAAAACACATAAATTACTTTTTTCTATTTAGCTCTATCAGGGGGCAGACCTGTTGGGTCAGAAGATTCTAAATATGTCTGCTTCTGATAGAGCTATATGGAGCAAATAGGGGTCAATAAGGTACATTATTTGTATTCTTTCATTAAATAATTTCTAGTTAAAATGTCTACACTTGATTCATTCTGTCAATTAAACAGAACTTGATTGCTTGCGTACAGTTATCTAACAATTTTATTCAAACTTAAACTCTTTTAATTCATTTGGTGTTAGTGGAGAAACAATTTAAAAGTAATATCAGGAAGTATTACTTTACTGAGAGGGTAGTGGATGTATGCAATAGCCTTCCAGCAGAAGTGGTAGAGGTAAACACAGTCAAGGATTTTAAGCATGCGTGGGATAGACACAAGTCTATCCTAGCTATAAGACCGGGAAGGGGGGACTAATAAAAGTACTCAAAAAAAAATTGGGCAGACTAGATGCACCGAATGGTTCTTATCTGCCGACACATTCTATGTTTCTATGTTTCTATGTGTTTTGTTAGCTCAGGTATTTCAAAATAAAGCACACATGAAATTTCTATTTGAAGCAGAGTATATCATATATCCTTTATTGAATTAAAAGTTATAGTTTAGTATTATACATTCATACCAGAATAGCTCTCTGACGAGCTATTATTACAATATCTGAAATTCCGGAAATATGATAGAATAAATATCATGTAATAATTTTTTACCTATGTTACTTGAAAGCCTGCTTGTATTTAACAGCACCAACAAAAATTGACTTACAGCAAAGGATGAGGATTACAAGAATTAATTGCCAATTAAACAAAAAGATGTAGACATGAGGATAAATCTAAAAATAAAAATACATGAAAACAAAAAAAAAAAATATGTGAGAATAAATCTAAACTTTTAAGTCACAGTATTTTATTTATTAATCTCTAGTTCTGCTGTTGGGACAGTTACATACCACTTAAAAGGCCACACTAATTTACCATTGTGTATGTGTGCCTCTAAATCTGATATTGTTATGAGTACACAAATGTGTATGTGTACAAAATACAGCTGAGGAAGCACTGATAAACACAAGCATGAGATACTGAAATGACTAAGTATTAAATTACTGAGAGGGTAGTGAATGCATGAAATAGCCTTCCACCAGAAGTGGTTGAGTTTAATACAGTGAAGGAGTTTAAGCATGCATGGGATATGCATATGGTTATGCTAGATTTCAGATAAAGCCAGGAATTAATGAAAGTATTCAGATTTTCTTGTTTTATTTATCTTAAATTAGTCAGATGAAAAGGGCCAAATGGTTCTTATTGGCCAACACATTCTATATAATAAACAAAGGGATCAGCATACACTTATTAAAGGGAAACTACCACTTACATAACATATAACTAAATTACCTATGCATTTATAACAAACACATCTATAAGACATATGCCACTGTTTTTCTCTATGTTGAATTAATGGCATATAAAAGAAAAAATAAAATTATGTGTCTCTCTCCTGCATCAATTTTGTAAATTTTACCCATGATGCAATATTCTACAAAATCTTCCAGCATGTCTCACTTTACAGCTGGGGGCAGAGTCTGCATGATGATGTCATAAAATACACCCCTGCTCTCTAATTGGGTCCTGTGTATAACTAATGGGCATGACTAGGTGGCTGTGTAAACCTTCATTTATTTTATTTTTTTTCTGCCTTCCTACATAAAAATTACATCTTTCTGGAAAAAAGAGGAGATTGACCTGATCAGCCAGGATCATAAGTTTTAGTCACACAACTGCATCAAAGCATTCCAATATTGGTTGAAGCCTAATCTGTTAATCTGTATTACTTACAAGGGAGCAAAGGTCTGTGCATTTTCAAAAACTGAGCTATTCCTGAAATTTATAATTTTCTGTAGACACCATTTACAGAACACTTATAAAGGAAAGGGGTTATAGGTCCAGAAGCTTGGCCAGAGTTCCAAATATACAAATTAAATCCAAGAAGGTAAGCAATCCCCTAAACAAACATATATAAGGGGTGCTGTTTATTTTTATACATTAATGGTGTTTATATAGTAAAAAAAAATTATAATGTTACCATGTTCTGTTTTTCCCAGTAACACAAATAAATATATTTGGAAAAATTCCAAAATGTAGAAGAATATCCATCTGGACCAGGCACTTTTCCAAAATTTTAAAGATGGAAATGCACCTGAACTCTATTCATTATGACAAAGGCATCTGGCTTACAAAATAGTAAATATATTTAGCCCTATGTGACAATAAAAGGAAAATAATGCTTATCTTAAGAAAAACGTACTAGTATTTCTACAAGTCAAAGTGTTCTTTGTGCCTGTAATATACTATTTAGAATATGTACCTTATAATTATTTTACTTATCTTTATATTAATTATTAAATGAGGTCTTATTTAAGAAAATAATGTTAGCATAAGCTATTGTATTTCCTGTAGTGTACCACTTTAAGGAAACCATTTTTAAAGTGGTAGTATATAACGCTTACCTTTGAATTGGCGACAGGGCCACCCTTTCCTATCTTCAGCAAGGCAGCCATTACATGATTTTCCTCTCAGGCTGCTTGCTTCCTCCCTTGTGTCCTGGCCTGGCCTTCTCCATCCTCCAGGGTTGTAAGTTCTCCAATTACATCACTTGTTCTCTGCTTTGACTACTGCCAGTCTTTATGTTTTTCAGTAAATGACTGGCATGGAAAGCAATCATTAATATGACATTTAAATGTCTGCTTTTGTGCTAGGTTCAAAGCAGTAGAAAGTGTCAAGGTTTCTATGATAAGGAGGTGTGAACTCTATTTCAGTAATTAACAATATTCTTAAAAATTCTTAAAGAAAAATTCTAAAAGCACTGTCACTTGCTCCTGAAATGTCAGAGCCCAAGTCTCAGATATTTTCAACTGATGGAGTTTTGTATAGTCTTAATGAAAAAACCCTTTACCCATATAAACATTCCCAATATTTACCAATAATTAGTTTTAATGAGTTTGCATATTAATCTCCACCCCAAATTAGTCTCAATTTTGCGCCCAACCCCCCCCCCCCCTCCACAAAGCCAAAAGAAAGCCAAAGAAAGATACACAGGAATTAAAGCACTGTGGGTGCTGTGGGCATAAGAACGATTTAGGGCAAGTGGGTGGCAAGAGCAATTTGCATTTGGCTTAACAGCCAAATCAAAGGAATAAGAGAAATGTGGCTACTCAGTATACATGAATTTGCTGGTTGGGCCATTTGGAAATCGAAGCATCAGAGACCTTTGGATTGGGACATTTACACTCTTAAATTGAGTATGCATTTTTACAAGTGACTGCTGTTTTCAAAGTGTACAGTTGGTGCAGTTACAGCAGTTAGTGCAGCACAGGAGTTATAGACACAGATGTAAGTCCAGTTTTACTATTTGTGAAGCACTCACACTTACTTCACACATGATGAGCAAGGTTGAATTGCAGATCT
This sequence comes from Pelodytes ibericus, assembly GCA_036172795.1. Lineage (NCBI taxonomy): Eukaryota > Metazoa > Chordata > Amphibia > Anura > Pelodytidae > Pelodytes > Pelodytes ibericus. The sequence continues at coordinate 219,252,672 of CM069857.1, read as the reverse complement.
TGTTAAATGAATGCATGAATACTTGGAACAGCAGTTCCGGGGACCATATTGCTGTGGCAAGTATGAGCAAGTGGCCTCACTGGAAGCTCAGATTGGAGCTCTGGAGAGGAATATTGCAACACTGAGGGATAGTGACAACCTTGAGAGGAGTCTCTTGGTCACTGAGCAGAGCTTAGTGGGGTTACCTAAAAATGATGGCAGAGATCAGCCAGAAGGGAACCAGTCATACAGTTGGGTGACTGTTAGACGTGGTTGTAGCGGGGGAGGGAAGAGGGCAGCCAGTCCAGAGTTTCTCCATCCAAACAAATTTGCTGACTTGAGTGAAGATGTTGGGGAGGCAGACTCAGAAGTGGATTTGCTGAAGTAAAACTGTTCTCCCTAACAGCCGGAAAGACAGCTCCTCTAGCATAGAGGGGATCGAGAAGCTAGTGAAGCCTAGGCAAGTTGTGGTGGTAGGGGACTCTATTATTAAGAGAGTAGATAGAGTAATCTGCTGCACTGAATTACTGTCTCCCGGGTGCCTTGGTTCGGCATGTTGCAGAAAGAGTGGACAGATTATTGGGAGGGGCTGGAGAAGAGCCAGCTGCGTTGGTCCATATTTGGTCATAAGACAAAGTAAGAGGAAAATTGAGGGTCCTAAAAGGTAATTTTAGGGATTTAGGGAGTAATATTAAGAAATGGACCTCCAAGGTAGTGTTCTCAGAGAAACTACCTGTGCCATGCACTACACCAGAGAGACAGCGGGAGATTAGGGAAATTAATGCCTGGCGCCTGAAGTAAGTCTTCTTTTTTTTACATTGCAATGTTGCTGTCTGCCTCTAGGGGCAATCACGCAACATATTCAGAGTGAATTTTTTTTCACTTCCAAAGCTCTGTCCACAAGAGGGCACAACCATATTGCAGGAGCATGTTGCTCCTGCAATATGGCACCTACAATTGCTCCGTGGAGCGATTGTGGGTGCCCCAGAGCACAAATGTTGGTGCTGGCTATTGCCTCGACATTGAGGCAATAGACCAGCTCCGTCAGAGCAGTTTTACCATTGTTGATCGCGAAAACCGCTTATTTCACCGCAGGACGTGTCAGACACGACCATTTTCGGGAACGGATGGACATGCCTGACACGTCCATTGTCACGAAGGGATTAAACTAGGAATAGGGGGTGGGGCTACATAGTAAAGGAAGGGAATGCGACTTAGTTAGAACCCGGGTGGGTGGATCTGGGAGCATGGTTAGAATGGATAATAGGGAGAAACCTTTAAACAACTTCAAAATTAAATCACAAATGGATCATGGAAGTGTATTCTTGCAAATGCCAGAAGTTTAACTGGTAAAATAAGGGAATTGGAGCTAGTAGCAGGAATTTAAAATTGTAACTTAAGTATAACGGGAACATGATGGGATGACACACATGACTGTTCAATCAATTTGGAGGACTACATGTTGTTTGTAAAAGATAGGTCAAAGTAAAGAGGTGGAGAGGACTGTCTGTATATCAAACTGTCATTATTGCCTAATTTGAGGGAAGATATATATATATATATATATATATATATATATGCAGAGACTCCCTCCCGCCCAAAGAAAGAAAAAAAAAGCTGGTAGAGGCACTGGGTGGGGGAGATCCAAAGATCCCCCCTCACCAGCCCTCTGCTTGGCATACTCTGCTAGATCCCGGGAGGGGGCGGAGCTAACTGGCTGAGCGGTGTAGCTCCGCCCCCACCCAGTGAAGCAGAGCAGCGTCTGCTTCACGGGGAGCCACTGGCACCATGAGAAAGTGCTCCTCGGCTCCCCATGCCTGCATTAAGCATGGGGAGCCCGAGCAGCACCTTCTCTTGCTGACCTGGGCTCCCAATCAAGCAGATGCTGATCTTATATTCAGGCTTTTAGTTTTTTTCCTAAAGGAATATACAAAGTTTGGGGGGTCGTCTTATAATCAGGGTCGTCTTATAATCGAGCAAATACGGTAATTGAAAAATTGCACTCCTTGTTTTTATTCCCTTTCTCTGCACCCGCATTGCACCTAAAGGACTTAACATAGCACCATACAGTACTTACAGTACTTGCCATACACCTATATTGCACCCACAGCACTTGGCTTGCACTCATGCACCTACATGATTTGGCATGTCACAGTGTCAATGCACCACAGAACATACCACTTTGTCACTTTTCCCCACAGAACTAGCCAGTGCCACTTTCCCCATAGTACGTATTATTTTGCCCCACAGACCATGCCACAGCATCACTTTGCCAATTAAAATAAACCAATTTTCCCATTAATATATCCGTATTATTTTGTCATTCATAAACCACAGACAATTTGCCTAATAATATTTATTTATTTATTTAGAAAGTGTTTTACCAGGAAGAATACATTGAGATTTCTCTCGCTTTCAAGTATGTCCTGGGGACCCAGTGCAGAATGGAGTTACACATTTAACAGTATATAAAAAAAATACATTCATATATTAAACAAGTTGGAAGGAATTTATGATGCCAGTATTATTTTGTCATTTAATATGCCACAGCCAATTTGCCCAATTATATGTGAGTATTATTTTGCCATTTAATATGCCACATCCAATTTGCCCAATTACATGCCAGTATTATTTTGTCATTAATAAGCCACAGCCAATTTGCACAATAATATGCCAGTATTATTTTGTCATTAATAAGCCACGTCCAATTTGCTCAATAATATCAGTATTATTTTGTCATTAATTATGCATGGCTAATTTGCCCAATAATATGCCAGTATTATTTTGTCATTAATAAGCCACAGCCAATTTGCCCAATAATATTCCAGTATTATTTTGTCATTAATAAGCCACAGAGAGTATGAAGCAAACGGCCAGAGCTGCTTACGGATGCCGGCATGGATCTGTCCTCACGGCGCCCCCGCCGGATGCAATGTGAAGAGACAGGAACCTTGTTCCAAGTTGCGGTCGAGGCACCTCCAAAGCCGGTAAAATAAAGGATCCAGAACCAGGTAAGTATGCGAATAAGTCGAAATATATTTAACATGCAAAAATTTTTTTATATAGCTGGGTACAAAGAGGGTCACCCTGTGAGGAAAGAGACTGTGATAAAGCCTACGCGTTTCGCGCCTGTCTTGGCGCTTCGTCTAGGGCCCTTTTACATCATTGGGTATCCAGAATAACTCATCCTTACCTTTAATGGAGAGATTTCACAGGCTAGCCAAACCTCCATCGGTGGCAGAGACCTCCCCAAGAGATGTAATCGTAGCCTTTCTCTCATACAGAATCAAAAATGTTTTAATTACCTCATTTCTGGAACAAAGGGGAAAATAGTAAGAATACAAAAATCTAAAAATCTTTCAAGATCGCTCATATTCAACCAGATCAGCAAGAAAAAGTTTCAGTCAGATAACTGAGGAAATGAGAGCAAAAGGCATAAGATATAACTGGGGATTCCCTACATGTATAATTGTGTATAGGGACGGAGTAAGACGTTTATTCAAACACCAAGACAAGGCAAAAGAATGGTTAAATAAGCAATAGTGGATTTTATAAAACAGGGAAAAGGGTAACAGGGGAAGAATTAAAGGGCGGAAAACGAGAGAATAGGAGAGGTAGGGATCGGAGAAATAACAATGGTGAGATCATGCAAAGAAAGGTGGGAAAGGGGACTGGGGGAAATAGGGGGAATGAGGGAGGGTTATATAGCGAATGGAGACATATAACAACTATAGAAAACTATATCAGACCTCGAATGCCTGGCTCATTTGGGATAGAGGCAAAATATCTGTCTCGATCCTAGGTGAGCCGGGTATGTAACGGAGAGGGGGAGAGGGGAGGGAAACGAATAAAATATTGTTTAAGGCTGTATCTAGACCGGGAATATAGTAATATATGGAATACACACCAAAGGGAGGGGAGGGGGAGGGAAGGAAAGGAAAGAAAAAACTTTTATTTTTTTTAAATTGTAGACGCTGTAGTTACACTAAGAGAATGTTAACCCAATAGAGATAAGTATGATTATTGATACAACAAATGTACTGATACAATTATAATAGGTAGATAGACGGGAATAAAAAATATAAGTAAGAGCAGGAGAGACAGAGAGAGAGGGGGAAATGGAAGCTTTTCTCTATCCTCCACCTTTTTTTTTTTTTCATGACTCTTTAAAATAGGCATTATCACTAGACCACAATTTTGAATTAAAGAATTAACACAATTAAAAATGTATAAAGTATAGATAACAGATAAGAGGTGGGAATAGAATCAAGAGGAGTACTGTAATATGTTAAAGAAATAGGCTTATGAATATGCACTGATATAATTATAAAAGAACAAGGTAGAAGTAAGACCATCCTTTTTTTTTTTTTCTTTCCTCTTCCCTCCTTCTGCCCCCTCTCTTTCTTTCTTCTTGGTAGATAATTGAAATAGACCCTTCCCCCCACTATTTTTCTATCTCTCTCCTTCACCCCCTGAACCAAAATTTTACTAAAGCACTCCTGTGAAATTGATAGAGGTATACAATGCCTCATTACTGTGAATTAGTAGTGGTTATTGATCTCCCAGGAAATCGCCTCATGCAATAGGTCTTGAGACCTGTTTTTCTTTCTTTGAATACACAGTATGTATAGTGAAATCTGTGTATACTCCAAAGCCATAGCACGGAAGCTAGGCGCGGAGATTTTTATCATTGGTTTTATGTATGTGAAATATTGTCACGTTTTTGTTAAGCATCGTGTGGGGTGGAAGCGCCTGTGGAGGATGGGGGAAGGAGCAGAGGGCGGACATAAAGATAATGGTTAGATATCTATCATTACATTCCCAGGGACTAAATTCCCCAAATAAGCGCTCATTATTAGTAAAGCTTTTAAAGAAAGAAAATATTGAGATTTGTATTCCACAAGAAACACACTGGATAAAAAGAAATATAGAGAAGATAAAACTCCTTGGATATAAGCTAATTGCGTAAATATTGTCACGTTTTTGTTAAGCATCGCGTGGGATGGAAGCGCCTGTGGAGGATGGGGGAAGGAGATAATGGTTAGATATCTATCATTAAATTCCCAGGGACTAAATTCCCCAAATAAGCGCTCATTATTAGTAAAGCTTTTAAAGAAAGAAAATATTGAGATTTGTATTCCACAAGAAACACACTGGATAAAAAGAAATATAGAGAAGATAAAACTCCTTGGATATAAGCTAATTGCGTAAATATTGTCACGTTTTTGTTAAGCATCGCGTGGGGTGGAAGCGCCTGTGGAGGATGGGGGAAGGAGCAGAGGGCGGACATAAAGATAATGGTTAGATATCTATCATTAAATTCCCAGGGACTAAATTCCCCAAATAAGCGCTCATTATTAGTAAAGCTTTTAAAGAAAGAAAATATTGAGATTTGTATTCCACAAGAAACACACTGGATAAAAAGAAATATAGAGAAGATAAAACTCCTTGGATATAAGCTAATTGCGGATTCAAGCTTCGAGAAAGACAAAAAAAAGAGGAGTCTCAATTTTATTCTCTAACTCGCTTAGCTGGGAGACGATGTATATAGAAAATTATAAGGAAGTGAGATACAATATTTGGGTAGGTACAATAAATCAACAACAGATTACTATTGTAAATGTCTATGCTCCAGTAAACGAACAGATGCACAAATTAAACAAAATAGCAGAAACAATAGATAGAGTTAAAAAAGGACAATTGGTATGGGCGGGAGACTTTAATATGGTATTAGAGCCTAGCTTAGATAAAAAGACCCCCAAAGGAATGACTCTCTCACGAGGCGTATTGAACCATGCCCAGCATTTTAAGACGTTTATAAAAAATAATTTTCTGTTAGATGTTTGGCGAGTACGTCATCCAGATAGTAGAGAATACACACATTGGTCAGGAGCACATAATTCATATTCAAGAATAGACTTAGTACTGATGGACTTGAACCAGTTTAAATTAGTAGATAAGATAAAAATTAAAGAAATTTCCTGGTCTGATCATAATACTATAATATGGAGTACAAGAGATGGATTCGATAGACCCACAAGAGGTCCATAGAAATTAAATAATGAATTATTAGACTCAGAGGAGAACAAAAACCATATTAGAGAAACAACTATACAATTTTTTAAAGAAACTGTAATCCCGGACATCTCAGCAGAAACAACGTGGTGTGCATATAAATGCGTAATACGAGGCCATCTCATAAAATTAGGAGCACAAATCAAACAAGAGAAAGGATTGCCACAAGCAGACTTATATATTGCAAATGCCAAAAACATAGAGGAAAATAAGGAAAATACGACAGCATTAACGGCAGAGAGGATAATTAGGTTAAAAGAAGAAATAAACATTAAACTTTTGGAAGAAGTTAAAAACATTTAAAGAAATTGAATCAGACTGTATATACCAAAGGAAACAGAGCGGATAAAATCCTGACAGCAAAAATTAAAAAAAGATATGCTACTCATAGAATTTACAAGATTATATATTAAAAAAAAAAGTTATACTCACTAGAAGAAATAGGGAAAGCATTTGGCAAATACTATGAATCCATGTACAACTTAAATACCCCAGACATAGAAAATCAGATCCAAGAATATCTAAAAAAGTGTGAACTTCCAACCCTGACGAATGAACAAATGGGAAATTTAAATTCCCCCTTTGAGGAACAAGAAATTAACATAGCCATAGATAAAATTTAAAAAAACAAAGCTCGTTATCAACATGGTGTGATGACATAGGACATCGTACAAGAGGTGTGTTGCAGGTGTGGCCACAGGGAAGACCTTGCCGCGAAGATGTTCTAATCCATCGCGAAGACCTACATAGGATGAAAAGACGATAAAGTTGCTACTTAAGGAGACCAAACGCAAAAGCCTTAAGGAGAAGATTCAGGGCGGGTGAGCATCTCTACAATCTGTTACAAACCTGTCTGACTGCATTTTGAGGTAACACAGAGGTTTTATCCGAAGGGGTGAACTCTCCCCTCAAAAACGCAGAGACTATTTTTTGACTCCCCCATCGGAATTAAAAACGCCAAGACTGGCTATCTTAACTCCACGTGGAAAATAAGCACAGTGGGTAAGCGCCTACAGGGGACGACCCTCCAGAAAGGGAAAAAGTAAAAAAAAAAAAAAAAAGTACTAGAAGAGTTGAGTCCTTTGTTGGCAACGAAAATCTCCCGCTCTCATACCCGAAACAGAAGGCGGTCCCTTCAAACTTCATAATTCGCTTCACTCAACAGAAAAGAAATTGGCATTACCAGATAAACATCACCTAAAGACAAGCGGGTTTCTAGGAGAGCAGTTATCCAGCTACCGGGGCCGGAAAGCTTCTTGACAGCGGCAAGACAAGCAAGTATTCACATCAGAATACAACCACTAAACTTTCTTGAAGTCTAAAGTGACTATGTGGGATATATCGTTACTTGCTCTTGTTTCCACTTAAAGACACATGAGGCTACCTCTCCAAGTTAACAACTATAAATAACTTGCTAAGAGACAGCCCAAATGCAAATACAAGACATTTCATCTAAAAGACTATTTTGCAAATACTTTAGGTCTTATGAGCCTGAGTGTCATTAACTCTTCAAGAATCGAAACAGCTACACCGAGGAGCTCCTTTGCACTGTACCTAAATTGAGGTCTTGTTTTGTACCTTATGACAAAGGATACCTGTATAGTTAAATAACCTTTTTCTAGGAACAAACCACCATTCATTTATCTATTTATTTATTTACTTTTTTTTTTTTCCTTGAAATCACGTACTATTGTTTATTCTAAGTTAGCAAAACTACAAAAGAGCCATTTAAAGTTCTACCTTCAGCAATTGAGCTTTGTGGCATTTGTTGAATATCTTTCAGTTTAAAAGTACCATGTTTTCAAAAGAAGGACTAACAATAAGTAATCGAATCAAATTAGAAAACATCTTACTGTTAGACGTTTAGGCGCTTTATCTAACCATCAATGCGACCAAGTAAACAGTTGGCTACCTATTTAGGCTCCTGAAGGGGTAAATTAAAGCATAATTGATATAATCCATCCCCCCTGGTGGGGAAAATTATTGCACCATTGATCCTTCTGTACCTTCCTCCCCTGATCTTCTATAGGCGACCCACAGCACCCGCTAGACAAATTGTATAGATTTAGTGGTGGACTAAATATTTGTACTATATAAAAAAAAATCACTTTGAAACGTATATTAAATATAGAATGTAGGAAAATTGTATAGTCTATAGGAGTAGACCAAACACCTGCACCCAATAGAAAATTTGGTTTAAAACTGCAGATCATTCATTGAAGTATAGATAAAAACTTTGGGCCAGAGAAAATTGCACTAGGAATTTCTATAACAAATAAAACCGAGAAATCCTGGGGCTCCCTTCTGGAAAATCTCTCTGTTGCTATGTTATCACCTTAGGATAAATTGAAACTCCATTGCAATTTTCTTTATCTTAAGACAAATCATAACTTATTAAATCGTTTTGAGTATGGCTCCAAAGAGAAACCCTACAAATGGAAAAACGGAAAAAACTAAAACAATTAACACCTTTTATTCTCCTAAAACAGTCTCGGCTACAGGAACATCACCAAGAAGGTCAGTATCACCCCTTCCTATTGATAGATCTTCCATAGAGAATTCTGTAGTATCCCCCAATGTTTCCCAGTCAGACATGGTAACTAACGAATTATATGAAAAAATTAAATTTGATCCCAAAGAGAGTATCGCAGAACTGGGGAAAGAAATTTCAACACTAAATTTAAAAGTTTCAGAACAAGCTAGAGATCTGGGAAATGTCAAATTCAAAATATCTCAGATTCTCACTCAAAATTTGGTCCTAAAAAATCAGCTCAAAGAAGCTACAGTTAAAATCACAGAACTAGAGGACAGATCTCGATGTAATAACCTTAGATTTAAGGGTATTCCGGAAGAGATCAAAAAAGAAAATTTGGAAAATTATCTTATAGAATTTATGTCACAATTTATCTCACCTAATCTTTTATCTCAATCACCTTTCGAAAGATGCACATGGAATCCAGAGTTTCAGAACCGTAGAGTGAGCCCCGCCTAGGGACATAATCGTCCGATTTCTTAATGGCTCCGTAAAAGAAGCACTTCTGGGACAAATGAGATCATACTCAGGGGCTAAGAACTTAAAATTTGAGAAGATAATGGTCTTCCCAGACTTATCGCAAGCAACTAGAAATAATATAAATCATTTTAAAGAAATAACTAAACAACTCAGAGAGAAAAACATTTCATATAGATGGGGTTTCCCCACCAAACTCCTTATTTTTCATAAAGGGAAGACAAATATTATGGAGGATCCCATAGAAGACCTACAGAAAATGAGGGAGCTAGGAATTCTTGTTTAGAACGGGGAAGCTGTGGAGGAGAACGGATAGGTGGGAACTAGAAATTAAAATAATATTGATAACAATAAACCAAGCATCACTAATAAATCACTAAACAACTTATTAAAGATGGAAAGGGGGATACAAGAGGGAAAAAAAGGTTCAATTCAGAGAGCCTTTTTAAAAAAAATACATTGTGGAGCTAGAAAAAGTACAGAGGAGGGCTAAAAAAAACTAATAAGGGGAGTGGAAAGATTTAGTTATGAAGAAAGGCTGGAAAAGTTAAATTTGTACATGCTAGAGAAACGGTGGCTTAGAGGGGAGTACAAAGTACAAAGAACCAGAGGTCACCCTCTAAGACTTGAAGAAATGAGATTTAATCTACAACAGTGGAAGGGATTTTTTTACAGAAAGGACAATTAAGGTATGGAATTCACTGCCTGAAGAAGTGGTTCTAGCAAATATGGTACATGCCTTTAAAAGCAGCCTGGATACTTTTTTTAATGAGCTGGAGCAGAGGGCTATGCATGTTAGTATAGGCATTCATATTTATTAGTGCTTGTTGATCAAAGGAGAAATCTGATTGCCATTTGGAGTCAAGAAGGATGTCTTTCCCCACTGAAAGCAGAATTTGCTGAAAGGGGTTTTTATTTGCCTTCTTTTGGATCAACAGCAGTAAACATGGGATAGGAAAAGGGTTGAACTTAATGGACGCAGGTGTTTTTTCAACCTAAACTACGACGTATGTAACTATGTAAAAACCTGACCAATTAAAATTGTGAGGGGCTAATAGTAAATGGAAGAATGGTTCCCAAACCCTATAATATACATGAGTATTCAGGGTAATTAGACCTGACCCTTCACTATCAAAAACAGGGCTGGGAGTTGGCCAAATGACTCCAAGACAACTGTTACACATTTTGGGGTTCAGGGCAGGAAACTCCACACCAGTGGATGATGCAGTTGGCAACTCAGATAATGTTTATAAAAGGAAATCTCTGCTCTATGAGCAAGGATTTCATTCTCCATCTGTCCTCTGCTGAACACAGATGCTTAGGAAAGGGGGTGTCAGGGGGTGCCAGGGGGTGCCAGGGGGTGGGCAGTGATTAGATATATTATATATATATATATATATATATATATATATATATATATATATATATACACATACATACTATTCTGGTAACAATCTCTAGCCACAGAGAGATGCTACAAATGAAAGCATCAATTAAATCTTGTGGTTATTAAGTATGTAATATAGATTAGCAACAGAGTAAGAAAATACATTTCTTGTAGTATAAAGGGCAATTAACTAGTTTCCATGGGATTGCTAGCCACCACATTCACAGACAGACAATGAGACTTGATAATATACTTAAACATTTATTAATGAACACAAGTATTTTACTTGGAGGGGTGGGTCTCCCCAGGAAACCAGAGGTGGCATTGTTGTTTATGGGCTGGCCTAAGTTAAGAGGTAAGTTTACCTACCTGGGATACAATTACTTTTTTTTTATTTGATTGTTAGAAGATGGAAATCTCAGGAGGTGAAAACTTGGATACAATTAAAATATCAAATAAGATCACAGTTAGAGATGGAAAGTGGGCATAGCAAATTCTCTAATAGGGGATTGGCTATATGGAAGGATATAAATGCGAAGGTGGGCCCAAAAGGGGCAGATTGATGGCCTTTATTGACCGATTTTAAGTTCTGCAGATGCCTCAAGAATGGTTCTTTGGAGATGGTTTATGTAGCATTTCGACACTATACCCTAAGAGAAACCAAACTGATATTATGGATACTGGCTAGGGTTGATTTGAAAAAATCATTGAATAATAACTTTAGGTGGCTTTTTTAAATGTAAAGTGAATGTGTTTGTATATGTATATTGGTATTTTATTGAAGGAGAAAATATGAGTAAATGTTATTTTTGTACCATTGAAAAATATAAAAAATGCATACATAAAAAAACAATTATGTTGGTTTATACCTTATTTGATATGCAATTACATGTATATTACACATTCATATACGATTAGGTATATAAGAACAGGTTCTATAGAATTCATCTTTTATATTAATAATGATACATTTTATTGGGTATTCTATCTTTACTATGAAGCATATCTATGTAATATAAGGTTTAAGTTATTTAACTTTAAGGGATCCATGATGAACTATCCATTAAATTATATCCAGATAATAAGTACTTTTATTCTACTTTTGAGAAGTGTGTCAGCATTGTTATAGCAGTGATGAGTTCACTAACAATTCTTGTTCATATATCTTCAGAGTTTATTTAGAGTGCATTAATGTTTAATTATAAGTTATGCAGAGCTATCATCCACATTTAAATTATGGGTACTTTTGAAGCTAACAACTCTGCAGAAGCCCAAACAGATTCTTTGAAATTTGAAAATAAAATAAGTGACTAATGGGTAATTAAGATTATAGTTTATTACATCAAAACTGGCACAAATTGCTAGTACCCATCTCTGGTGTGGACATTAATTAAAAGCATAATTTAGCCAAGAGCTCCACATGGTGATATAAAAGAGGAAAGTGATATAAAAATTACCAAATAAAGTGGAATTTCAACTTATTTAAATACTCCCACCCTCATCCCTGATTGCAGATAAGTTAGTCAATAGGAGTGTGTAATGGAGGTAATAACAGGCACCAAAGGACCTATTACAAGCAATGGCAGAATGTAAGTGAGGGGTTTAAAAACACATCTGGCACCAATTGCCAGCCAGGGGGGTGTAATCAATCAGTGAGCAGTGATATTCTGTGACATGTCAGTTTCGTCTATCCCGCATGCGCATTGGGTGCCGCGAGGCCAGTTTATTGGTTACCGGACTCCGAAAAGATGGCGTCACTGGACATATACAGGAGTTGCACAGAGTTATAACTGATCTTACAACTTATAAGTGAAATCGCAACAACCGATGAGATGTCACATGTCATTATTATCATGCCTGGCTAGAAAGAGATTCTATGCCATAATTATTATTACCAGATTAGGAACAAATTATTGAGAGTTGTTTTGTATGCACAGGATTTTGCATCATTTACTTTAAGCAGAGATATGTGCTGTCTTGACAATTATTTGTGTGTCATTGTAATTTTCACATGCAACTTGATGGACCCTTACAAGGTCCCATGAAACACATACTACAGTCTTGTGGTTAGTAATGTAACTGCATAGTCAGTTTTATTTTATGCATCCATAAGGTGATCAGCCATATTGTTGCATTATGATTTAATGTTGATACTCATATTTTATTTTTTATACTATTTTGGTTATCTCACAATATTATTTTTAAATGCTTCCCAAATAAACTGCATATTTATATTTTTACAGAAATATTGTGTTGCTGTTATTTTCTTTGCAAAAACATCCTCAATCTCTCAGTACATCACAAATTCTTTATCATTCAAAAATAAAGCATATTTCTTCTATTTGTGTGGGCTCATATACAGTGAGTCACACCACACCCAATGATGAGTCACAAATATAAAATGTACATATAATTTTTATCTTTAATCCAACAGTCTGAAGACAGAAATTAGACAATATCAAGCAAATGCTATTTCCCTGAATTCCAGGATCAAATTAAATATATTCACTAGTATAGGTAGACTCCTTATTATCCACAATAAATGATATTATAATTAAATAAATACCACATTATACATTACCAGATCGATCTTGAGAAGTTGAGATGCAATTTCAAGATGACCTTTAAAAATTAAATGAAGTTAGCTTCAAAAACATGTGTAGGAAATAAAGTTAAGATGGAACCTTGTGAAAGAATGTCATGTGTGCAAATCAGTCTTGATAAAAAAAACAACAAATAAGATATTTTAAATTCCTTCTTGACCTCAAAAAACAATCAGATTTCTCATTGGATCAAGTAGCTCTATTATTAATGCATATTCTCTTATTAGTAGCACTAGATATCCTCCTTTTCTTTAAAAACAAAATTTATATCCATATCCTTTTTGAATGCACCTATTGTATTTGACAGCATCACCTCTCTTGGCAGTGAGTTCCATAAATAATCCCTTCCTTTGGAGTCTATGAAAGCTTTGCTCTTTCAGTCTCAGGTTATGACCAAAAGGTCATTGTACATTTCTGTTAATGAGCTTTTTATATCGGCCCTGCACAATTAATCTGGTATTTTTATATAACTTTCATAACACCAGGTGGAATTATTGGCTCTTAATTAGTGTTGAGCGAACCCGAACCGCACTGTTCGGGTTCGTACCGAACATTACGTTTTTTGGACCCCGGACCCGAACACGGACATTCCACTGTATGTTCGTGTTGGAGTTCGAGGTTCGGCGATTTAATGGCGCTTTTTGAAAGGCTGCAAGCCTGCCAATCAAAAAGCGTTTGACTCGTTTGCCCTTAGAACCCATCACAGCCATGCCTACTAATGGCATGGCTGTGATTGGCCAGTGCAGCATGTGACCCAGCCTCTATATATAAGCTGGAGTGACGTACACGCACATCACATGAGCTCTTCTTAGTGTAGGGAGAGGATGCTGCAGCTGTGAGGGACAGATTAAAAAAAACTCTGGTGTTAAATCTGCAAACTACAGCGATTATTCAAACTACAGCGATTATTCAAATTACAGTGATTATTTTAGTGGGTGCTATACTACATATTTGTACCCTGCCCGGAGCCCAGTGCCACAGAGAGTGCAGTGCACTTGCAACTGCATGTGTGCCAGGCACATGACTTTAATCCTGTTCTGTTAGTTCAGTGGGCAAGATCTAGGCATTTTTAAATACTGCAATTTGTTGGTGTTAAATATTGCATTTGCGTCCTGCACTTCATATCTAAGAGTCAAATAGAACCGTCAAATACTGTGCTTACAGCACACTTTGAAAATTCTAATTGTTTTGGGTGGTAAATAGTACATTTGCGTCTTGCGGTGCACTTCATATCTGAGAGTCAAATAGAACTGTCAAATATTGTGCTTACAGCACACTTTGAAAATTCTAATAGTTTTGGGCGGTAAATAGTACATTTGAGTCTTGCGGTGGACTTCATATCTGAGAGTCAAATAGAACCGTCAAATGCTGTCCTTACAGCACACTTTGAAAAATTCTAATAATTTTGGGTGGTAAATAGTACATTTGCGTATTGCGGTGCACTTCATATCTGAGAGTCAAATAGAACCGTCCAATACTGTGCTTACAGCGCACTTTGAAAAATTCTAATTGTTTTGGGTGCTAAATAGCACATTTGCGTCTTGCGGTGCACTTCATATCTGAGAGTCAAATAGAACAGTGAAATACTGTGGTTACAGTGCACTTTGAAAAATTCTAATTGTTTTGGGTGCTAAATAGTACATTTGCGTCTTGCGGTGCACTTCACATCTGAGAGTCAAATAGAACAGTGAAATACTGTGGCTACAGTGCACTTTGAAAAATTTGAATTGTTTTGGGTGCTAAATAGTACATTTGCGTCTTGCGGTGCACTTCATATCTGAGAGTCAAATAGAACAGTGAAAAACTGTGGTTACAGTGCACTTTGAAAAATTCGAATTGTTTTGGGTGCTAAATAGTACATTTGCGTCTTGCGGTGCACTTCATATGTGAGAGTCAAATAGAACAGTCCAATACTGTGCTTACAGCGCACTTTGAAAAATTCTAATTGTTTTGGGTGGTAAATAGTACATTTGCGTCTTGCGGTGCACTTCACATCTGAGAGTCAAATAGAACAGTGAAATACTGTGGCTACAGTGAACTTTGAAAAATTCTAATTGTTTTGGGTGCTAAATAGTACATTTGCGTCTTGCGGTGCACTTCATTTCTGAGAGTCAAATAGAACAGTGAAATACTGTGGTTACAGTGCACTTTGAAAAATTCTAATTGTTTTGGGTGGTAAATAGTACATTTGCGACTTGCGGTGCACTTCACATCTGAGAGTCAAATAGAACAGTGAAATACTGTGGCTACAGTGCACTTTGAAAAATTCTAATTGTTTTGGGTGCTAAATAGTACATTTGCGTCTTGCGGTGTACTTCATATCTGAGAGTCAAATAGAACAGTCCAATACTGTGCTTACAGCGCACTTTGAAAAATTCTAATTGTTTTGGGTGGTAAATAGTACATTTGCGTCTTGCAGTGCACTTCATATCTGAGAGTCAAATAGAACTGTCAAATATTGTGCTTACATGCACACTTTGAAAAATTCTAATAGTTTTGGGTGCTAAATAGTACATTTGCGTCTTGCGGTGCACTTCATATCTGAGAGTCAAATAGAACAGTCCAATATTGTGCTTACAGCGCACTTTGAAAAATTCGAATTGTTTTGGGTACTAAATTGTACTTTTGGGTACTAAATTGTACATTTGCGTCTTGCGGTGCACGTCATATCTGAGAGTCAAATAGAACAGTCCAATACTGTGCTTACAGCGCACTTTGAAAAATTCTAATTGTTTTGGGTGATAAATAGTACATCTGCATCTTGCAGTGCACTTCATATCTGAGAGTCAAATAGAACAGTCCAATACTGTGCTTACAGCGTTCTTTGAAAAATTCTAATTGTTTTGGGTGGTAAATTGTACATTTGCGTCTTGCGGTGCACTTCATATCTGAGAGTCAAATAGAACAGTGAAATAATGTGGTTACAGTGCACTTTGAAAAATTCTAATTGTTTTGGGTGCTAAATAGTACATTTGCGTCTTGCAGTGCACTTCATATCTGAGAGTCAAATAGAACAGTGAAATACTGTGTTTACAGTGCACTTTGAAAAATTCTAATTGTTTTGGGTGCTAAATAGTACATTTGCGTCTTGCGGTGTACTTCATATCTGAGAGTCAAATAGAACAGTCCCGACTGTGCTTACCGCGCACTTTGAAAAATTCTAATTGTTTTGGGTGGTAAATAGTACATTTGCGTCTTGCGGCGCACTTCATATCTGAGAGTCAAATAGAACTGTCAAATATTGTGCTTACAGCACACTTTGAAAAATTCTAATAGTTTCGGGTGCTAAATAGTACATTTGCGTCTTGCGGTGCACTTCATATCTGAGAGTCAAATAGAACAGTCCAATACTGTGCTTAAAGCGCACTTTGAAAAATTCTAATTGTTTTGGGTGCTAAATAGTACATTTGCGTCTTGCGGTGTACTTCATATCTGAGAGTCAAATAGAACAGTCCCGACTGTGCTTACCGCGCACTTTGAAAAATTCTAATTGTTTTGGGTGGTAAATAGTACATTTGCGTCTTGCGGCGCACTTCATATCTGAGAGTCAAATAGAACTGTCAAATATTGTGCTTACAGCACACTTTGAAAAATTCTAATAGTTTCGGGTGCTAAATAGTACATTTGCGTCTTGCGGTGCACTTCATATCTGAGAGTCAAATAGAACAGTCCAATACTGTGCTTAAAGCGCACTTTGAAAAATTCTAATAGTTTTGGGTGCTAAATAGTACATTTGCGTCTTGCGGTGCACTTCATATCTGAGAGTCAAATAGAACAGTCCAATATTGTGCTTACAGCGCACTTTGAAAAATTCGAATTGTTTTGGGTACTAAATTGTACTTTTGGGTACTAAATTGTACATTTGCGTCTTGCGGTGCACGTCATATCTGAGAGTCAAATAGAACAGTCCAATACTGTGCTTACAGCGCACTTTGAAAAATTCTAATTGTTTTGGGTGATAAATAGTACATCTGCATCTTGCAGTGCACTTCATATCTGAGAGTCAAATAGAACAGTCCAATACTGTGCTTACAGCATTCTTTGAAAAATTCTAATTGTTTTGGGTGGTAAATAGTACATTTGCGTCTTGCGGTGCACTTCATATCTGAGAGTCAAATAGAACAGTGAAATAATGTGGTTACAGTGCACTTTGAAAAATTCTAATTGTTTTGGGTGCTAAATAGTACATTTGCGTCTTGCAGTGCACTTCATATCTGAGAGTCAAATAGAACAGTGAAATACTGTGGTTACAGTGCACTTTGAAAAATTCTAATTGTTTTGGGTGCTAAATAGTACATTTGCGTCTTGCGGTGTACTTCATATCTGAGAGTCAAATAGAACAGTCCCGACTGTGCTTACCGCGCACTTTGAAAAATTCTAATTGTTTTGGGTGGTAAATAGTACATTTGCGTCTTGCGGCGCACTTCATATCTGAGAGTCAAATAGAACTGTCAAATATTGTGCTTACAGCACACTTTGAAAAATTCTAATAGTTTCGGGTGCTAAATAGTACATTTGCGTCTTGCGGTGCACTTCATATCTGAGAGTCAAATAGAACAGTCCAATACTGTGCTTAAAGCGCACTTTGAAAAATTCTAATTGTTTTGGGTACTAAATTGTACTTTTGGGTACTAAATTGTACATTTGCGTCTTGCGGTGCACTTCATATCTGAGAGTCAAATAGTACAGTCCAATACTGTGCTTATAGCACACTTTGAAAAATTCGAATTGTTTTGGGTGATAAATAGTACATCTGCATCTTGCAGTGCACTTCATATCTGAGAGTTAAATAGAACAGTCCAATACTGTGCTTACAGCGCACTTTGAAAAATTCTAATTGTTTTGGGTGGTAAATAGTACATTTGCGTCTTGCGGTGCACTTCACATCTGAGAGTCAAATAGAACAGTGAAATACTGTGGCTACAGTGCACTTTGAAAAATTCTAATTGTTTTGGGTGCTAAACAGTACATTTGCGTCTTGCGGTGCACTTCATATCTGAGAGTCAAATAGAACAGTGAAATACTGTGGTTACAGTGCCCTTTGAAAAATTCTAATTGTTTTGGGTGCTAAATAGTACATTTGCGTCTTGCGGTGTACTTCATATCTGAGAGTCAAATAGAACAGTCCCGACTGTGCTTACAGCGCACTTTGAAAAATTCTTATTGTTTTGGGGGGTAAATAGTACATTTGCGTCTTGCAGTGCACTTCATATCTGAGAGTCAAATAGAACAGTCAAATATTGTGCTTACAGCACACTTTGAAAAATTCGAATAGTTTTTGGTGCTAAATAGTACATTTGCGTCTTGCGGTGCACTTCATATCTGAGAGTCAAATAGAACCGTCAAATATTGTGCTTACAGCACACTTTGAAAAATTCGAATAGTTTTGGGTGCTAAATAGTACATTTGCGTCTTGCGTGCACTTGATATCTGAGAGTCAAATAGAACCGTCAAATATTGTGCTTAAAGCACACTTTGAAAAATTCGAATAGTTTTGGGTGCTAAATAGTACATTTGCGTCTTGCGGTGCACTTCACATCTGAGAGTCAAATAGAACAGTCTAATACTGTGCTTACAGCGCACTTTGAAAAATTCTAATTGTTTTTGGTACTCAATAGTACATTTGCGTCTTGTGGTGCACTTTATATCTGAGAGTCAAATAGAACAGTCCAATACTGTGCTTATAGCGCACTTTGAAAAATTCTAATTGTTTTGGGTGGTAAATAGTACATTTGCGTCTTGCGGTGCACTTCATATCTGAGAGTCAAATAGAACTGTCAAATATTGTGCTTACAGCACACTTTGAAAAATTCTAATAGTTTTGGGTGCTAAATAGTACATTTGCGTCTTGCGGTGCACTTCATATCTGAGAGTCAAATAGAACAGTCCAATACTGTGCTTACAGCGCACTTTGAAAAATTCTAATTGTTTTGGGTACTAAATTGTACTTTTGGGTACTAAATTGTACTTTTGGGTACTAAATTGTACATTTGCGTCTTGCGGTGCACTTCATATCTGAGAGTCAAATAGAACAGTCCAATACTGTGCTTATAGCGCACTTTGAAAAATTCGAATTGTTTTGGGTGATAAATAGTACATCTGCATCTTGCAGTGCACTTCATATCTGAGAGTCAAATAGAACAGTCCAATACTGTGCTTACAGCGCACTTTGAAAAATTCTAATTGTTTTGGGTGGTAAATAGTACATTTGCGTCTTGCGGTGCACTTCACATCTGAGAGTCAAATAGGACAGTGAAATACTGTGGCTACAGTGCACTTTGAAAAATTCTAATTGTTTTGGGTGCTAAATAGTACATTTGCGTCTTGCGGTGCACTTCATATCTGAGAGTCAAATAGAACCGTCAAATATTGTGCTTACAGCACACTTTGAAAAATTTGAATAGTTTTGGGTGCTAAATAGTACATTTGCGTCTTGCGGTGCACTTCACATCTGAGAGTCAAATAGAACCGTCAAATATTGTGCTTACAGCACACTTTGAAAAATTCGAATAGTTTTGGGTGCTAAATAGTACATTTGCGTCTTGCGTGCACTTGATATCTGAGAGTCAAATAGAACCGTCAAATATTGTGCTTAAAGCACACTTTGAAAAATTCGAATAGTTTTGGGTGCTAAATAGTACATTTGCGTCTTGCGGTGCACTTCACATCTGAGAGTCAAATAGAACAGTCTAATACTGTGCTTACAGCGCACTTTGAAAAATTCTAATTGTTTTTGGTACTCAATAGTACATTTGCGTCTTGTGGTGCACTTTATATCTGAGAGTCAAATAGAACAGTCCAATACTGTGCTTATAGCGCACTTTGAAAAATTCTAATTGTTTTGGGTGGTAAATAGTACATTTGCGTCTTGCGGTGCACTTCATATCTGAGAGTCAAATAGAACTGTCAAATATTGTGCTTACAGCACACTTTGAAAAATTCTAATAGTTTTGGGTGCTAAATAGTACATTTGCGTCTTGCGGTGCACTTCATATCTGAGAGTCAAATAGAACAGTGAAATAATGTGGTTACAGTGCACTTTGAAAAATTCTAATTGTTTTGGGTGCTAAATAGTACATTTGCGTCTTGCAGTGCACTTCATATCTGAGAGTCAAATAGAACAGTCCAATACTGTGCTTACAGCGCACTTTGAAAAATTCTAATTGTTTTGGGTACTAAATTGTACTTTTGGGTACTAAATTGTACTTTTGGGTACTAAATTGTACATTTGCGTCTTGCGGTGCACTTCATATCTGAGAGTCAAATAGAACAGTCCAATACTGTGCTTATAGCGCACTTTGAAAAATTCGAATTGTTTTGGGTGATAAATAGTACATCTGCATCTTGCAGTGCACTTCATATCTGAGAGTCAAATAGAACAGTCCAATACTGTGCTTACAGCGCACTTTGAAAAATTCTAATTGTTTTGGGTGGTAAATAGTACATTTGCGTCTTGCGGTGCACTTCACATCTGAGAGTCAAATAGGACAGTGAAATACTGTGGCTACAGTGCACTTTGAAAAATTCTAATTGTTTTGGGTGCTAAATAGTACATTTGCGTCTTGCGGTGCACTTCATATCTGAGAGTCAAATAGAACCGTCAAATATTGTGCTTACAGCACACTTTGAAAAATTTGAATAGTTTTGGGTGCTAAATAGTACATTTGCGTCTTGCGGTGCACTTCACATCTGAGAGTCAAATAGAACAGTCCAATACTGTGCTGACAGCGCACTTTGAAAAATTCTAATTGTTTTGGGTGGTAAATAGTACATTTGCGTCTTGCGGTGCACTTCATATCTGAGAGTCAAATAGAACAGTCCAATACTGTGCTTACAGCACATTTTGAGTACGCGACAGAACCTTCAGCGTTATTTGGTAGGCCTGAATGCCGCTCTTAGAATGGTGAGGCCTGAACAAGTGCAGGCGATAGTAGATTTGGTGGCTGACAGTGCCTCCAGTTCCTTCACATTGTCTCCCACCCGTTCCCTTGCTGAAAGCTCAGAGTTGACACTTGCAGCCCATGGCCATCTGTCTTTCACCTCACCCCCTTGCAAATCAGCCAAGCAGTCTGAGCCACAAGTCATGCAGCAGTCTCTTTTGCTTTTTGATGACTCTGCTGGCGGGGTCATCAAACCAAGCCTAGCCCCAGAAGTGGAAGAGATTGAGTGCACTGATGCACAACCACTTATGTGTCAGGATGTGGACATGCGAGGACCACCGCAGCATGTCTCTGATGATGACGAAACACAGGTGCCAACAGCTGTGGCTTTCAGCAGGGTGCAGACCTTCATGGAGGGCAGGGTTGAGGAGTGGGTGGAAGATGATGTGGAGGATGATGAGGTCCTAGACCCCACATGGAATCAAGGTCATGCGAGTGACGTGTCCAGTTTGGAGGAAGAGGGGGTGGTCGCAAAGAGGCACCAGCGCAGCATAAGAGGGAGCAGGGTGCAAAACCATAGCGGCTGTCCCCTAGACAGTAAGCCTGCTACTGTACCGTACCCAGGGGCCGAGCACACCAAACCCAGCTCCAAGGAGTTCCTTGGCGTGGCAGTTCTTTAGACAATGTGCTGACGACAAGACACAAGTGGTTTGCAAGCTGTGCAATCATAACCTGAACGAGGCATAAACGTGCTAAACCTGAGCACAACCTGCATTACCAGGCATCTACATGCAAAGCACGAGCTGCAATGGAGTAAGCATCTCAAAACCCAAGAAAGGTCTCAGGCTCCTCCTGCTTCCTATTCTGCTGCTGTCTTGGCCTCTTCCTCCAGCTCTGGAGTCAAAGTGGCACCTGCCACCGAGCAAATAGAGGAAGTGGCAGCAACGCCACAACGTCCGCCACCGTCCCTAACCATCTCCACACTGTTCCCAAACACTGGAGAGAAAGAGGAAGTATGGCCCTACCCACCCACGAACACTGGCCCTGAATGCCAGCATTTCCAAATTCCTGGCCTTTGAAATGCTGTAATTTCGTCTGTTGGAAACAGATAGTTTTAAAAACCTGATGGCGGTGGCTTTCCCACAGTACATGGTTCCCAGCTACTTTTTCCGGCGAGCCATCCCTTCCCTGCACAAGCAATTGGCGGACAATCAGGTGTGCACTGCGCAACGCCATCTGTGGCAAGGTCCTCATAACCACAGATACGTGGACTAGTAAGCACAGGCAGGGATGCTATATCTCCCCAACTGCACACTGGGCAAATGTAGTGTCGGCTGGGCGCATGTCCTTCCGCCACCGAGGATTGCAGGGCATTTCTCTTTGCCTCCTGTTGACTCCTCCTCCTACTCAGCTTCTTCCTTCTCCTCTACCACTTCCTCTACCACCTCCTCATCCGGTCAGCGTAACACCTTCACCACCAACTTCAGCACAGTCCGGGGGAAACGACAGCAGGATCTTTTAAAACTCATATGTTTGGGGGAAAAACCCCACAGCGCGCAGGAGCTGTGGACGGGCATGGAACAACAGATGAATGAGTGGTTGTTGCCACTTAGCCTCAAGCCCGGCCTGGTGGGGTGCGATAATGGGCGAAATCTCCTAGCAGCTCTGGGCCTAGCCGGTTTGACCACATCCCTTGCCTGGCGCATGTGCTGAATTTGGTGGTGCAGAAATTCCTGAAAAACTACTACTATCAGAGCTGCTGCAGAAAGCGTGGGCCGTCTGTGCGCACTTTAGGCGTTCTCACCCTGCTGCTGCTCGCCTGTCTGCGCTGCAGCGTAACTTAGGCCTTCCCGCTCACCGCCTCATATGCGACGTGCCCACAAGGTGGAACTCCACCTTGCACATGTGGAGAGATTGTGCGAGCAGCAGCACGCGATAGTGGAGTATCAGCTGCAGCACGCACGAATCAGTCGCTCTGCGGAACAGCACCACTTCACCACCAATGAGTGGGCCTCCATGCAAGACATGTGTGCCATTTTGCACTGTTTCTAGTACTCCACCAACATGGCCAGTGCCAATGACGCCGTTCTCAGCCTTACTATCGCGCTTGTATGTCTCCTTGAAAAAACGCTTAGGGAGATGATGGAAGAGGATGTGGCGCAGGAGGAAGAGGGGGAGGAAGAAGAGGGGTCATTTCCACGGTTATCAGGCCAGTCATTCACAAGTGGCTTGGAGGGTGGGTTCCTGCACCAGCATAGGCCAGGTACACAACTGTAAAGCCAGGGCTCAGTTTTGGAGGAGGATGAGGATAATGATGAGGAGGAGGAGGAGGAACCGTGTTCACAGCAGGGTGGCACCCAACGCAGCTCGTGGGCATCACTGGAGCGTGGCTGGGGGTATACGGATTACACAGATGATACACCTCCCACAGAGAACAGCTTGTCCTTGCCTCTGGGCAGCTTGGCACACATGAGCGACTACATGCTGCAGTGCCTGCGCAACGACTGCCGAGTGTCCCACATTCTAACTTGTGCTAATTACTGGGTGGCCACCCTGCTGGATCCCCGTTACAAAGACAACGTGCCGTCCTTAATTCCATCACTGGAGCGTGATCGTAAGATGCGCGACTACAAGCGCACGCTGGTAGATGCGCTGCTGAGGCATTCCAAAATGACACCGGGGGCTCAATGGAAGCACAAGGCGAGGGCAGAGGAAGAGGTTGCTAACGCAGCTGGGGCACCGTCAACACCTCAGAAGGCAGGGTTAGCATGGCCGAAATGTGGAAAAGCTTTGTTAGCACGCCACAACAAGCAGCACCACAATCTGATATGCAACGTCTTAGCAGGAGGCAGCATTTCAGCAACATGGTGGAACAGTACACGTGCACAGGTCTACACGTACTGACTGATGGGTCTGCTCCATTCAACTTCTGGGTCTCCAAATTGGGCACATAGTCTGAGCTAGCCCTTTATGCCTTGGAGGTGCTGGCCTGCCCTGCAGCCAGTGTATTGTCTGAACATGTGTTTAGCACGGCAGGGGGTGTTATCACAGACAAGCGCAGCTGCCTGTCCACAGCCAACGTGGACAAGCTCACGTTTATTAAGATGAATCAGGCATGGATCCCACCAGACTTCTCTGTACCTTGTGCAGAATAGACATTTATACCGGCCTCACCCAGTCATTGTTATACTCAAGTGCACTTATTCTTTGTTTTCTGTTGTTATATGTCCCAATATTTTTGGGGCTACCCCAATTTAAAAAACCAAAACCAAATAAAAAACAGTGTTGGCTACCTCCTCTTCTTCCAGCGCCGCTTCCACCTACACCGCCATGGTCACCGCCTCCTCAACCTATGGGTCACTTAGTATAAACTGAAAGAGAAACCTGCACTCCAACCCTCTCTCAAATGGATAATTCTGTTGATCCTCCTGGCAGCCATGCTTTAGATTTAGATTTATGTTCTTCCAAGGCTAAAATCAAAGATTCCATCTAGTGCTATTTTATGGCTCAGCTGTATTTGTAATTTGTATGTATTTTATGTTATTTGAAGTTATTTCCATATCCACATTTGCTTGCAGGGCACTTGTCCTACTCTTACCAACATTTTACTTCATTTTGCAGCCCTCTAGCCCTTTCCAGGACTTTTTTAGAGGCATTTTAGTGGCCAAAAGTTCGTGTCCCCATAGACTTCAATGGGGTTCGGGGTCAAGTTCGGGGTCGAGTTCGAGCACGTCCCCGGACATTTTTTCGAAGTTTGGCTGAACCTGCCGAACCCGAACATCCAGGTGTCCGCTCAACTCTACTCTTAATTAAAACATCTCTCCCTCAAATAGCTTCTATCTCCACCCCCCTTATCTAACTGACCATTGGTACCGCCTCAGTATCTTGTCTAGAGTCCCATCCCATAGACTTTCTGGGAGCTACGTGACAAGTGTAGCTTTGAGCACCATGCTATGCTCACCAGATTAATAATTTGAGACTACTAACGAGTAAAGGGTAAAAAAAGGCCACAGCCAAATTGTTATTTTATATGTAAGACCAATAGTCATTGTATATAATATTTGTCAACATTTCCAACAAACAGGAAACAATGAATAATATAACCAATCTTTTTATCCAAGAAAACCATTTAAGCTTGCATGCATATCCAGGTGGCTTCCAATTATTACAACCAGTTTTATGGGCATATTCCCAGTGCCCCACCACATGAGGTTTGAGGTTTCATGGCCTGCCAATTATAAACACCAGTTTTGTGGACATATCCTTAATGCCCCCCACTTGAGGTTCAAAGCCCTCCCACTAAACTTTTATCAAACAAACCCCCCAGGATACCTCAACAAGCCTATTTCTACCCCACCTTATAAAGCAAGATTGAAAACCCCAAAATTCAAACCAAGCCCTTTAGGACAAAAACATCTCCAGAAAATAGCCTGTCACTAACTGCGGCTCTCTGAATGGCCCAGTACGCTACTGAATGGCCTATGATCCAAGCCTCAAATTAAGTATCTGTGAAAACACAATAACGTAGATAACCAAAATTGTAAACCATCCCTAACAACACTCCATAAACATCTGTGTGGACACATCTGCCCTCAGCACACTAAGATGTGTAGTTCATCAGACCAATAAGGTTCCCCCAGAATCAAATACAAAACTATATGTCATCAGCTGGCCCTTACATTTGTTTTGTTTTTAAGAACACAGCCACATTAAAACTTTTCCGGATTCCATAAAACACCCCATGCACCTAGACACCCATGAACCTTCCGTGCCAGGTTAATTAACTCTGACATTCAAAAATAAGCCAAAAATGCAAACAACAACATGACACTGAACGCAAAGTTTTGTATGGAGAGACACTGAGGCATCAGAGTAAGAACTTGCAGCAAGGACCCAGAGATCGGACACCTCAAAGCAGCATATTTTTAGTTTATTAAAACCCTTCAGCACTAGCCAGACTAAACTTTTTTGTCAATATCTGTCCATTACGGCATTTCAAATAGGAAGGACCAGGCCAAAACTAATTGTTCCAAGCAAGACGGGGAAGTCCCCTTAAAGAGAGGTGCAACAAGTAGGCATGATAAAGCATCCAATTAGCACCATCCAAGCAACCCAAAAGTACATCCCATCTGTGCAATACCTTTACATATGATGCTCCATGTGGAGGGAGCCACTGATGACCTAAACCATCCCACAAGCATTTGGCCCCACATCACTGCTGGGTAGGGGTGCCCCATTCAGCCTGTCCCCGGCACCACTTCCCGAAACAGATCCCACATTATTCAATCAAAACAATCAGATTGGTCACTGCCAGTTTGTCTGAAAAAAAGTTACCCACTGGTTTTGCATGATCCCCCCAACATAGAGTTAACACCACAAGCAATATAAACAACTCCAACAACCTAAATTGCAGATTAGCGCTTCACCAAACCACTCTGCTGGCCACTTCTCTGTGCACCAGTGCTCATTGTAGTAAGCTCTGAATCCATGCAAACTGAAGTGCGTGTGTACAGGGACAGCTCCTCCACTGGCTGCACCACCATCTGGTAATGCTATCCTGACAAAATATAAAAAAAATGCCCCAGACTGTGACAACAGTTCAGATTGATTTAGTGATATCGCAAAAGTAGTGCACAGATCTCAACTGACCGCTGGTCACGGCATGGCCCTAAACAAAGAAAAGACCTTTCAGTGTCACGTGCATTGCCCAGTCTACTAACACACAAAGGGTGCTGTAAAATAAAATATTACCTACATTCGGGTTTCAGAGACATTCATAGCTGCCCTCAATCCTTATATTCTAAAAAAAAAAGGCACCCAAAAAAAAAGATGGGAAAAAAATTCATCTAGAACTATAGAATCCTGTCTCCCCAAAAATTGAGCGCAGCTACCTTTATCCAGCCTGCCTCACCGAATTTTTGATTGGCTGACTATGTCAACTGATGAAAAGTCTCCATGTCCCAGCCAGGCAGGGTTTACAAACCAGCCAATAGTAGGTTTGTTTGAAAAACAGTCAAAAGACAATTTTTGGCTCAATGGGGACCATAGAATCCAAGCAACTTTCTCTTATTTTATGCATTTGCTCGTCATTTTGCTAACACAAATAATTGAACCGTTTTTGCCATTTTTTTATTCTCTATATTCACCATAAAAGCCACGTTGACAGAGATTGTGTAGAATTGTTTATATTTATAGTTTGCAAGGCATAAATCCCATGCACATGGGCATAAAGCTTAAAAACTATTCCTTTTACATAATTTTACTCATTTTGCATGTTCAGGCATTATCTACATTTAAATAGCAGTTATGCCTTGTTTAATTTGGCATACTTTCACTTCATGAATCTTGACCATATTAACAAGCGATATACTCGATATGGTTATTCCTAATTAATCACCATCATCACATGGCTTAAACCCAATTTTTTAGTCAAGGGCAAAATACCTCGGTTTTTTATTCAATTAATTAATTATTTAAATAACCATATCTTTTGTATTTGCATTTTTGCAACATATCAATATATGCAAATGTAAATTTTGCACAATATTTCTATGTCTGGTAACAACAAAACAATATTAATATTTAAAAGCTACCCATCTGCTTATCTCCTGCTGCTAAATGTTTTCCTTAAAAGAGCTATAAGAGATTTGGTGAACAGATGGTAGCTAGTTTGCTGTATCCTGTATCTCTTCACAACTGCTATAGTGATCTACAATTCATTAATCTTCTCTAGACTTCCAGTAGAAAAGCAACTAAATTATACTTATTGAGGCCAATTCTCCTGTCAGGTTTCGAATGACATAGAAACAATTCTAACAGAGCATTTTAGCTGAGATTCATGCCAGTGTCCTCTAGTGTCAATCACTTAGAAAAATACAATCTGTTTGTTGGGATCTTTACTTATTGGTACATTCTAAAGAAATGTATCTTTGTTGGTGTTTAAAACAGAAAAGTGATCAAGCATTGCCAATAGTGCAGTTTGCTTGGTAAATGTATTACTCAATATCTAATACAGTGCCCCTACCAACTAGTAGAGCTACCTTGACAAACTCTATGATATTTTGATGTTTGTATACATTCTGCTTGTAAATTGCCCTTCAAATGCCTTCAAGGCAATGTTATAAAAATGTCAATCGAAACGGAAGAAAGATGCAAAATGTCCAGTGCACATCAAAAATAAATAATCGGGAAGGTACACAAAATTATACAAGTATTTAAACTTATCTTAATAAGTTATTAGTACATTTAATCATTCTTGGCGGTTATTTAAAATTAAATACTCACTCAATGGTTTTGCAGCAACGAAATTCAAAAATATGTATTTGCAGTGTCTTTACTCATATTATTTATTTTGCACTTAGTTATGCATAGAAAGCAGATGCTACAGGTTTCCCCTATTCAGGTTAAATCATAGATACCAATCAACATTACTGAGCATTATAAAAAGTGTACATTATGTGAACAAACACACCCCACCCAGAAAAAATCACATTCCTAGCCGGTGCTAAGCATATTAAAATTTTATATTTATACAAAACTATCATTTCTGCCTGGCATCACCCCAGAACTTAAATTCTTGTTGTTGATCCTCATTTTCACTCCTCGCAATCGGACATTTGGCTCTCATTCATAGCTTCAGCAGTCTCAATGCTCCATCTTTTAGCAGTTCATAATCATTCAGCAAGTTGCACCTCTGCTCTTGGGTAGTATCTATGACTAAATATGAATAGGTGAAATGCATAAGACATGGGGATTTGTTGTCTTTTATAGAATATCGATAAATCCATAAATCCTTGATGGCTACACAGGACAGCCCAAACTTCATGAGAATGTGTTATCCAGATGTCCTTGTCAAGCATGTGCATAGACACGCTGAGCCCAGCAGGATCAGCCAGCAATGCTCCCTGGTTGCCATCCTTCTGAGGTAGATGGCATGCATTTTATATATATATATATATATATATATATATATATATATATACACACACAATCACACCCATTGTTACCCCATTGTGTGTGTGTGTGTATGTATATATATATATATGAAACCACTGTGGACGAACTGTGGCAGTCACGCCCAAGCATGCCAGGATCTTAGCCTTTAATTTTCGACTTAATTTGTGCTGGATCTAAGTCACAGTAGGCTTTCTGGGGTTTCCCACTTAGGAACGGTGCTAGTAAGCTGGCCCATTCTGCCAGTGGCCATCCCTCTCTCGCAGCAGTATGTTAAAATGCCAAAAGATATTCCTCAACATCATCCATGGATGCAATCTTCTGGAGGTAGAGTGTGTCGCATCAGGGCCCTCGTTCAACCTTTCAGACAAACCCTGGATCTCTTGTCGCACTAAGCTGGTAGCCTGTTGCTGTTTTTCTCTGAGCAGATGAGTGGCCTTGGCTTGGGCCAATGTATGTCTGATAATGGCATCAGTATTTTCCTTCTGGGATAGAACAAGTTGTAGCAAAGTAGTAGCAGTCTCTTGTTGTTTGGTAGTGGCCTGTTGCTGTACAGTAGCAGACTGTAGTAAGGCCTTCAAAACTCCAGCTTTATAAAAATGCTTTGTTTAGTTTTGTAAACCCTTAAATGGCAGTGCCCGCATCCTTCACCATATGTGACAAACCTGTTCCTGCTGGTGTAGGTTTATCTGGGACCTCTTGTATTGCACTCTTTCTGGGAAATACAAAGCAATTGCCAGAAGCACAGATACTTTTTACAATATTCACAAAGCCTTTTTATTTTAGTTCTCAGCAACAAAATTCTACAAAAGAAACTCTGCAAACAGATTGTTAGCCTCTCCAAGCTTTCAAACAGGCCCAAAACAATGTCTATCTGCCTGGTAAATTTCTCTCTCTCTCTCTAATAGACAAAACTGGGCCTAATCAACTTTTTACACATTTTATCATTAAAATGTACATGAACTTTAAATATCTTTCACTGGGGCTGAGTTTCCCCACTCTGAAGGGTAAAAACAATGTAATATTCTGCTAAATACAGCACATTTATGCACCACATCTGTGGTCAATTTCTGCTATCACAAGATCTTTTAGTTTGTCAATGTAACAATGTTTCTTTGCACATCACACTTTACTTGAATTGTAGAGAATAACAAATGATCTATAAAGTGTGTAAATTGTTCAGAATTGCATGAAAATGCATACATAACAAGAATAAGTTTTTTTTAAATGTGTCTGTGGTGTCTCCTTTTTATGACATTAAATTTGGCCTGGTATGCAAATGAGATGCTTTTAAATGGGGAATGTGTAATTTACATATGTTGCCTCAAATTATTATCATAAACAGTAGACACCACATATATTTTCCTTATTTAAGTATTTGCTTACAACTGAAGAGACTATATTTAAAGGAGGTTGGCATTTCACTGTATATAGCACTGGTAGTATTGTGTTACTTACTACACATTAATGAATGCAAGAAAGATGGGGAAATAAAAGTTCCTTTGTTTATCTTTTTTTCTAACAAAAATAAAAATCAATTTTTTACAGTTCTTTGGAAATTCATACTAAATAAACGGATTATTGCTTTTCAAAGGAAATTTGGGGCATTCAATTTGAATCTGGTACTATCTTTTAATTGCATCTATCTTGTGAAGCACTTGTAATTGGTAATCTGCTCAATCTCCCTAATTATGAAGTTTGGTGCTGTATGAATTGTAACAACAAAGTTAATCTTCAATTTATTTTACATATCAAATACCTTCATGGAGTCATCTGAATGTTACGGTTGTCTTTCTATGTGTAATATTTTGTTCAAAATGATACATAACAGAGATTACAAAAGTTACAATAAAAATATGTTTTCTCTGTATAGGAGAGTGAAACAAACAAGTATAGGCCCCAGGTCGTGTTAGACAATTTACTCACTAGGATTTATATACCTGATTTTGGTACCTCAGGGAAAGTGTATCCTACTGTTCCAGAATAAATCACAAATGATCAGTTACTTATGCTGTTTTAGCTACTGGTTCCTCTATGTCGAACTGTCATTGAAAATGATGATACCAGGAGAAATATTAATTCACAGTTTTTCCAATTTTAATGCAAGTTATTACTGTTCAATGCAAGTGAACTGTTACCAGCATAATATGCTTAGCCCTCAACAGAGTTTTCACATCACCTAATAGTATAGCTATGGCCAGAATGATGTGCACGATTCAGCTGAAAGCTTGATGGGCAATCACAAAAAGGAGTTCACTAAATCATATTCATTAATCTCATTTCTAGTATCACAGTGCTCCCTCATTTGCATCATGTAGCTCATTACCCCGATATACAATATTTCTGATAATTCTCACAAGTCTCCCTCCCAAAGGGCCAGAATTGCAATTAACAATTTTACATCTACCCCAAGTGCATTTCCTCCACTATGCCCCCACCCCCCACCTTCAACACATTCCCACAATTAACTGTTTTTGGCAGCATTTCCCAACTAATGCCCCCACCAAAGCACACTAATTATTAGACATGTGCATTTGTTTTTGGACGAATGCATTTTCGTCCGAAAATAGCATTTTCGTCCATTCGTCAAAAAAAACGAATAACGAAAATGCTAAACTAACGAAAAACGAATGAACGAATGGTTAATAAACGAAAATCATTCATCCATTCGTGCTATTGGCATTCTATAAACCGAAATAGAGTCGGTTTAAAGAATGCCAATAGCATTTACTACATACATTCCATTAACCAAAGGTCGTTCATGATGTCGGTTTATGGAATGTATGTAATGCTATTGGCTTTCTATAAACTGAAATGGAGACCCCATTCATACAAATTGACCTATTTCAACTCTATTTCGGTTTATAGAAAGCCAATAGCATTACATCCATTCCATAAACTGAAAGTCTATGAACCGAAAGAGAGCTTAAAAATTTTGAAAGCAGAAGTCCAAAATGTCTTTATCTGTGTGCAGGACCACCATATGTGTAGCATTGTTCCTGGAGATGACTCAGCACAATTTTATGCTATCCAATTCCCCGTAGCAAGTCCTCGGTATCCAGATATTCAAGTCTTCTATCAGCATCTGCACTTGAGCTAGATACATGATAACGATGGTGACCTGACTTCATAATTATCAAGGATGTGGACATGGAACCGAGGTGGTGTAGCAGTTACACAAGGGTCTCAAAAGGGAAACATGGAATACATGGGAGATGTGATTGCAAAGAGGAAGATCAAGAGCATAGGCTACAGGATTAACCCTCTAAAGTATACAGAATGGCCCAATGTAGCTGGATGCTAGGTTTAGCAAGGGGACATGGAGCTGTATGGTGTGGGAAGACAAACCCTCTCCCTGACCTGATATGCAGGTGTGGGTAAGTGTCTGCAGTTAGCCTGGAGCTTATAGTTCTGCATGGAGTCTTGCAAGGAATCCTGAACCTGCACCCAAGTGAAATGGAGTTCCCGTAGATGTTCCCCCAATGCTTAAATCTCCTGTGGCATGAATGTATCAGGCAACATGGACAGTTGAAATCCAGAGTTTTTCAAGAAAGAGGATAGCCGGGAGAGGCTTAAATAGCACTATTGTGGGTGAACTCCACCCAGGGTAGCAGTTGTGACCAGTTGTTCTGGTGGTCCGAAATATAGCAATGCAGGAACTGTTCCTAGGCTTAGTTAGCTCATTCCACAGCACCATTGGTTTTGTGGGTAGGAGGCCAAGGAGAAGGAAAGCTGAATTCCCATTTGCATCCAGAAAGCTCTCCAAAATCTGTACACAAACTTGCTACCCCGAAAATGGTCACGTTGGGTAACCTATGTAAGTGAAAGACCTCCCGAGCAAAAAAGAACAGAGCTGCCAGGACAAGGCATTAGGCATTTCTTAATCCAGGCTAATGGAAAGAAACTCCATAATTAAAGGAAGTAACTAAAACTAGCTGTTTAAATACAAGTATTACGTGGCAAAGGGGCTGGCTAATAGCAAACAGATGAGTTAAAAGTAACTGAAAGGAGCTGTCATTCCAGTTCTGATATAGTGCAATTTGTACATGTGAAGATTGTGGTTTACTAAGTTGTGCAGTTCTGGAATAATTGGTATTACTGTAAATTTCTGCCAATAATAGTATTGGCTGTGATTAGTATATGCCGCTTTTGATTTTTTGGGGGAAGTTATTATGTCTGGTATAACATGTAAAAGTGCAAGTTCTAGGGATTTCTGTAAAATTATATTTGTGGATTATTTTTGATTTTGAAAGCAGAAGTCCAAAATGTCTTTATCTGTGTGCAGGACCACCATATGTGTAGCATTGTTCCTGGAGATGACTCAGCACAATTTTATGCTATCCAATTCCCCGTAGCAAGTCCTCGGTATCCAGATATTCAAGTCTTCTATCAGCATCTGCACTTGAGCTAGATACATGATAACGATGGTGACCTGACTTCATAATTATCAAGGAAGTTGCTTTAATGTCCAAATCTCTGCCCTTTTTGCCTTGAAGACACCTACAAGGTTAAAGGTGAGGAATGCACTATATGCAAATTAACCTAATGTAGGGAATTTGAGCATTTGTACTTTACCTCCAGAATGTGAACATACCGAACATATCGTTTGTGAAAGTAGTTCTGCTTGCAACAGCTATCTGTAATTGGAATAATAAAGGAGACAATCTACATCTTACATAGATTGTTATGTTGATATTGATTGACATTGCTATTCCAAAGTAGCAAATAGCTGTAAAATGTATCTCAAATCAAACATTTGTTATTTAGATTTAGAATTTGTTAATTAGATCCAGGGAGGCACACAGGGGATTTCTGGTGTCAGTACAATTATGCATGGATACACTTTTAATACATTTTTATAATGTGTCAGTATGCTATTTTATAAATTGTACTTTATAATAATATTAATAATAATAATAATAATAATAATAATACTGTAATTATTGTTCTTTATTTATAAACATCCCCCACTGATGGACTCCAATACACACATAGTTTTCTAAGCAAATTGGATCAGCTTTTTTTTCATCATCATCCATAGTTCTCAGCATTTGACATTTTTGCGATGTCCAGAACATCATTAGACGACTAGCTAATTCTTTATCTTATATTTTAATTATATTCCCAAATAAAGATATATAGTAAGAGAGAGAAAGAAAAAGAAGAAGGGTAAAGGGAAAAAAGAAAAAAAAGAAGATAAAGGAAGTGGAAAAGTAAAAGATAAGAATTAGAGTGATAGATACACTGCACCCTTTTGAGCAACGCTTATTACATCATATAATTTAAATGAAAGGGCTTATAGACCATGGTCTAAATATCTCATTCATGGAGTCCAGCATGCTTCATGGCTCATTTTGATGAAGAAGTTAATTTGTCTCCATTTGGAAAATGATGGACAGGAGGGGCTCTTCCAATGTTATTTTGTAAATCTTACTTTATAATAACAATGTAATTATTGTTATTTATCTATAAACAGTCCCCATTGAAGGATTCCAATACACACACAGTTTGCTGAGTAAATTGGAGCAACTTATAAATATTTAGTTCTTACCTTTTTAGAAGTGGCAAATGGTTAAGCACTTTAGTATCAAACAAGTTTTGAGACATTTCATTACGTGTTTCACTTTGATTACAAATGCCACATTTATCAAACATACAAACAACATTTAAATATTTGCTATTACGCTCATCTAATTATACCCCATTTAAATAATCACACTACTTAGCACTTTCCAAATTATTCCTGTTATATCTATTAAATATGGAAAAATTTTCATCTGTGATTGCAGACTAGGTTTATTTATTATAATTATTGCTAGATTTTAGACTGAGCAAAATACAGCATTTTATTTACAGTAATTATTTAAATGTACCATATTAAAATTCTCTAAATTCAAAACAACACCCAAAATAAGCTCAATCTGGAAAGATGGATAATTAATTTAAAAAAATGAGCAAAGATTATTTTAACCATATATAATGCTGAAACATTTGTTTTGATGAAGGAATATTATATCCAACTTAAAGGCATTCTGTTACCTAAACATTGTTTATACTAAATGTAGAGCAAATTTAGAAAAGAAACGTATGCATTGCTTCGAAAAAAGTGATTCCCAATCCATTCCTCACTCTCCCGGAATGACAGGGTATTAATTTAGGTACTAATTTAGGTATTATTTGCTTGTGTTTAAAAAAATACAACAGCAAACAAGTCTAAACACAGCAAACATATTCTAAACTTGAGGGGTTTTTAAAAAAACACAAATGAGTAATCCCTAAATCCTGACTTGTTAGGAGTGGAATTCTGCTAACAATGTATAGATAATGTTGATTGTTTTTTATTCTCTTCATTCACAGTATATTAGGTAGTTGAACATCCTAGCGTTAAACAGCTCATTGCGGCTCCCCACAATGAGCTGTATTCGGATCACGCTGCAGGGACTTGCAGCAGGATCCTACCTGCCAGATGAGGACACTTGCAGTGGCCTCAGTCTGACAGGGGAAATGTAGCTGGTGCTCAAAGCGAGCACCGGCTACATTTAATTAAATCATGCCGTGTCCGAATGTCCGGGTTCGGGCACGCCTCCGTGATGTGAGGTATCGTGACCTTTTGTCAGGGACCCACAAAAAAACAGGGTACAAAAAAACAAACAAACATAAAAGTACACCTACTTAATTGCAATGGCTTTTTCTCCTTTGAATAATTTTGAAAACCATGTTGTGCATTTTAAAATGTTTATGTTATAGATCCAAAGGGTAATTTCAGAATTAAAGGTACTCTGTCACCAAACACACAGCAGATGTACAGGCAATGAAAAAAATGCTAAAATGAAAGTATCTGTCATTTTAACACTGATACCAATACTGTAAATAATTTCAGGCAAAAATATTAATGAGATGATGCCATAAAGTTGCATAACTGTGACCACCAATAGGAAAGGGTGGGATATGCTAATGTAGTGCTTAACCCCTTCCAATGTGATTGCCCACAAACTAGTGAAATGGCTTCATGCACTTCCTCCCAGCAAGCGAAGTGATGTCACTTGCATAGAATTGCCCACAAACTGGTAAAATGGCTTTAAGCACCACTTCCTCCCAGCAGATGTCTCCTGACAACCAAACAAACAGCTCAGTGCTTGTGTGCAAAAAACAGGATGGAGATTTCAAATCTGTTTTTTTACATGCTGAAGATACTGGAGGTTATCTATTGCTTGATCTATTGAAGATTTCCTTCACTGTTTATTTGTCAATAAGTGGTTTATGACATTCTATTGGGTTTCAATAGGGGGAGGGTCTGTGTTTTTTGTTTTTTTTATGAGATGTTATTATTTACAGAAATCCACTTCTTGCATTTTCTTATCTTATTAGTCCATGGTGCATAGCCCACTTTGCCAATTCTTTTGTTCTGGGGTTGTGTCATGTGGACTAAGCAGAGCTTTCCTGAATGGAAAAACCCCCAGCTCCTCAAAGTCTCATGGACTTGAACAGACCCACCCACAGCTTATGCATGACCACATTATTATTATTTTTAATTGTTGTTTTTAATTGGAAGATAAATGTGATGGTAGTGTGCAAAGTGGCATTTGTACCTTGTCTGCCACCTTGGAGAATTAAAATGTTTTAAAAGCTATTGATTTACTCACACTACGGGGTACACCTTGTCCACTATAGTGCATTCCATGGTCTTGTTTCCATTACCCACCCCCAAACAAAACAAATGATGCTTAAAGCACACTTGTGCAAATCACTGTTTCTCAGCCTGATAGCATTGCTTGCCACCACAAAGTATTTTAAAACCAACATCCATGTATCCTACCAGAATTAGGCTGCTCACATGCTGATTTCTGCATAATGTATAAATGACTCTTCTTTTATTTCTTGCACTTTGCTATCTATGTATATGTATTTCCTGGCCATAGCCATGGCAGCACAACAATGGTTAGCTCCTCACCATCCCTAATTAGACAGGAACTACCTTATTTGCTCGATTATAAGACAAGGGTTTTTTTCAGAGCAAATGCTCTGAAAAATCCCCCTCGTCTTACAATCGAGGTCTTCTTATAATCTGACCTCAAATTGAGGTCAGATTATAAGACATGGATCCAGGTCCCCCGCAGAGCTGCAGGGGACCTGGATCCCCCTCTCTGACAGCAGGGGAAGTCTGCGCGATGAGCGCAGACTCCCCTGCTTCCGCCCGGCACGACCGCTGGGGCTTCTGTGAAGAAGCCGGGTACTTCCGCTTTCGTCACAGAAGTCCCGGCGAGCGTGCCGGGCTGCAGCAGGGGAGTCTGCACTCGTCGCGCAGACATCCTCTGCTGCCCACTAGCCACCAGGGAGAATCGGGCAGCTGGGGGATGTCTGCACGATACGTGCAGATATCCTCCATGCTGCCCGACACGGCAGTCTATTATGACGGACCAGCTGTCCGTCATAATAGACTGCCGTGGCGGGCAGCATGGAGGATGTCTGCACGTATCTTGCAGACATCCCCCGGCTGCCCCCACTAGCCACCAGGGATCGAGGTAAGGGGGAGGGAGGGAGGGAGGGAGGGGGGCAGAGAGACAGGGGGAGGGAGTGAGGGGGGCAGAGAGACAGGGGGAGGGAGGGAGGGGGCAGAGAGACAGGGGGACAGAGCAGGAAGGGGGGGAGAGACAGAGGAAGGGGGGACAGAGCAACAAAGGGAGGGAGGTGGCAGAGAGAAACATGTGGGGGGGAAGAGACAGGCGAGTGGGGAGTGAGACAAAGCTGGGGGCAAGGGAAAGAGAGAGGCAGCATTGGCACATAAAAGGAAATAAACACAATAAATGCATTTTTTTTATATAATATTTTATTAAAAAAGCAATTTACATGTGAATATATACAAGTTTAACTTTTTTCCTATAGGGTAGTCTTATATTCAGGCTTTTAGTTTTTTTCCTAAAGGAATATCCAAAGTTTGGGGGGTCGTCTTATAATCAGGGTTGTCTTATAATCGAGCAAATACGGTAATTAAATTAAATTAAGGGTATAAGTACCTCCTCCTACCCCTCCTACCCTCAGTCTTTTTGTTCCTGTCCTATCCCTAGGATGGACTTGTCTTTTCTCTTTTTGGCTTACTTTAAGGGTCTTTACCCTTGGCCTCGAGAGAGTTATCCTCACTTCCTTGGGAAGCTCCAGTATATGGCCCTGTGCAAAGGTGTCCCCCTGGAGAAATCCTCCGTGACCGGAGAAGGCTTGCAGTGACCCTAGGGGTAGCAAGCTTGAGGATCCACTACCCTACTGGCTGCAGTGACCCTAGGGGTAGCAGGTATGGGCAAGGCATATTTAAGCAGGGCATTTTACCCACTTCTACCATTTATCACGGGTACCTGGTTTATCATTTTTTCCTCCCTGGTATCTAGGGTCCTGGTTTGCGGCTTTTTGCAGCATTTATGGCTGCCATTTTGCGTGGAAGTTCCAGTTGCGCATGCGCGGTACATCCAATATCCCGATTATGTCATTCAGTAATTTGCACGCCATTCTTTAAACACCAATACTGATTTTTTGGCATTCCAAGACAGTTCTCTTGCTATCTTACAGCGGGACAGTGCGGTCTTCACCCAGGTTTTGGTGGTGCAGACTGAAGAGAGGAATTCAGCCGAAATCATGGATTCAGACTCATCAGTTT
Organism: Pelodytes ibericus; assembly: GCA_036172795.1. Lineage (NCBI taxonomy): Eukaryota > Metazoa > Chordata > Amphibia > Anura > Pelodytidae > Pelodytes > Pelodytes ibericus. The sequence continues at coordinate 219,214,139 of CM069857.1, read as the reverse complement.
GAAGTAAACGGTCACAATCTAGATTTCAGGGGTAAGCCATTTTTTTTTATTTTTTTATGACAAACAAAAGAGTGCTGGCTAATATGTTTCCCTTTTTATGGTAGTTGTAAAGGGAAAGAGACACCTGGAACATCCAGGGGAAGTCTCCCGCAAGATCCCTATGTGCAGCGTGTGACAAGAGGGCCCCGGAAAGGGTAAACGCCTCTGCTCTGCTTGCCTACAGGCCGCAGGATGTCCCGCAACATCTGCCCCAGATTTTGTTCAAATTATTCAGCGTACTGTGTCCCAAGGCATTAGAGAGGCTGGCAGAGCCCACAAAAGGCCTAGATACCAAGATTCTCCCGACTACTCCCATTATGACTCTTTGGATGAATTTATGGAGGACACATACAGGGAGAGGTCTTTCTCCCCAGATGAGGAAAGACAGCATGCTCCGGACACCTTGGACCCAGCCCAGGTGGATCACTTAATTTCCAGGGTCCACAGGTCCCTTGCATGAAGGAACCTTCTAGAGAACAACCTTCTACCTCCAGTCTCTACTTTTTCTAACCTCAGAAGAAGAGAGTTACCTTCCCGGTTCATGAGGCGATTAGGAGCATTATTACGGAGGAATGGTCCAAGACGTAGAGAAAACTTCCAATTCAGGGTAGAATTTCCCGCCTCTATCCTTTTGATAAGGAGGACGCAGAACACTGGGAGTCAGTCCCTAAAGTGGATGCATCGGTGGGAAGATTGGCCAAGCGCACCATATTGCCTGTGGATAATGCAGGTTCTCTGGGGGACTCCATGGACAAGAAGATGGACTCTAACCTGTCCAAGGCCTACATGGCAGCAGGTACTGGTCTCCACCCCGCTGTAGCCCTTACCTCGGTCTCCAGAGCTTTAAAGATCTAGCTGAAGAACTTAGAGGAGGATATCAAGGAGGGCAGAAGCATATCTAACCTCATGGGCGGTCTACAAGACATTAAGCTGGCCATCGATTTCACTACTGAAGCCTCAGTAGATTTGGTCAAAGCAGTGGCCAGGTGCATGACTTTTTCCGTCTCATCAAGGAGAGCTTTGTGGCTTAGATCCTGGTCAGCAGATGCTTCATCCAAGAATAGCCTCTGCCATTCTATGGAGACATGCTCTTTGGTAAGGACCTGGATGATTGCATTAAGAAGGCTGCGGATGGCAAGAATGCTTTTCTACCCCAAGATCGCAGACCTAAGAGATCATTTCTTCCCAAGAGACCCTCAGATCACTCTTCCTTTCGGGACTTCAAAACCTACAGGCCAGGTAAGGAATACGGTAGATCCCAGCCTTGTAGAGGGAGACAGTCTTCAATCAGAGGAGGAAGATCCAGAGGCTCTGCATTCAACAGGAACTCAAGAGCTTTATGACGGTTTGGTCTCCCAGCCTGGAGGGGTAAGAGCGCGCCTCCTCCTATTCCGAAAGAGATGGGAGTCTTCCACCAAAGACAAGTGGGTGCTAGACATCATCAAAAGAAGATACCTACTGGAATTCAACGATGCACAACCTCATCACAGTTTTAAAATGACAAAATGGCCGGGAGACAGAGACAAGAGATTGGCTCTTCTGGAGTTTATTTCTTTCCTGCAGCAAGAAGGCGTCATTATGGAGGTTCCAAAGGGGGAAAGAAAACAAGGGTTTTATTCTTTCCTATTTCTCACAAGGAAGTCCTCAGGAGCATGGAGACCCATCCTGGACCTCCACGCTCTCAACAAGCGTTTAAACGTAAGACAATTCAAGATGCAGTCTCTTCAGTCCATCATCAAAGCAGTCTTTCCAAAGCAATGGCTCATGTCTATAGACCTGTGAGATGCCTACTTCCATGTTCCTATCACTCCCCTGCACCAAAAATATCTGAGATTTGCAGTAGAGGGAGGGCACTTCCAGTTCTGTGCTCTTCCTTTTGGCCTCTGTACAGCTCCTCGCACTTTCTCCAAGATCCTCGTAGTCCTAATTGCGGAATTGAGGAAGATGGGCATTGCCGTCTTTCATTATCTGGACAACATTCTGGTGCTGTCAGAGGACAGGTACACCCTCATTCAGTAGGGTCACATCTGCATTCAGTTCCTACAGGAACACGGCTGGAAGATAAATTGGGAAAAAAGTCAACTTATTCCTTCACAGTCCATGCTTTATCTAGGAGCCCTGTTCAACACTGCACTGGGGACAGTTCAACTCTCAAAAGAAAGAGGAGTAAACTCATCAGGAAGGTGAAGGAGATGCGACGAGTCAGGATCACCACAGCGGGGAATGTCATGAGCCTATTAGGATCCATGTCATCAACCATAAGCTTTACAAAATGGGCTCAATGGAGAATGAGAACACTCCAGAGGAATTTTCTTAAACAGTACGATGGAATGAATCTACTCCAACCCTGCAGGATTCCCGCCCGGGTCCATCTAAGCCTGACATGGTGGATGAGCAAGGAGGCTTTGTTCTCGGGGTTCCCACTGGGGAACATCCCCTGGAATACATTAACGACAGACGCCAGTCACTGGGGTTGGGGAGCCTACCTACAACACTATCTCACCCAAAGGAAATGGGAGTTTCCTGCACACGAAACCCACTTTAATCTGCTGGAACTACTGGCCATTTTCAGAGCACTGAAGCACTTTTAACGATTGCTACAGCACAAGTGGGTGAAGGTGCGAATAGACAATGCTACAGTAGTAGCACATATCAATCATCAAGGGGGTACCTGAAGTCGCAGTATGGTGAAGTTAATGGTCCCCCTTATGTCTTGGGCACGGAAGAATCTTGCAGGTCTAGGGCGGTTCACCTGCCAGGAGTGCAGAATCCGGTAGAGCACTTCCTCAGAAGGGTAAAGTTAGACCCGGGAGAGTGGAGCCTCTCAGACGAAGTTTTCAAGGATATTGTGTAAAAATGGGGTCTCCCTCAGATAGACATCATGGCCACCAGCAGCAACAAGAAACTCCGGGCGTTCTTCTCAAGGGGGCACGACCCTCAGGCTCGGGAAAGGGATGCCCTATCGTGCAGATGGGAATTCACACTGGGGTATGCTTTCCCTCCCACCCCCCTCATATTTCCTCTGCTAAGAAGGATTCGGCTGGAACCAGTTTTCTTTATTCTGATTGCCCCATACTGGCCTTGCCGGCCTTGGTTCCCTCTCCTTCTGAGCCTCTGTCAGGAACCTCCCAGCGGTTCCATCTCTTCTGCACCAGGATCCCATTCTACACCCAGACCCAGCAACCTGATGGCTTGGAGGTTGAAAGGGAAAGTCTTCTAGAGAAAGATTTCTCTTCTGCTGTCACAGATACCCTATTGCAGGCTAGGAAACGTTCCACTTCCTCTACCTGCTATAGGGTTTGGGACTCCTTTTCTTCCTGGGCTTCTCCTAAGCAGCTTAATATACATCGTCCTGCTATCAAAGATATCCTTGAGTTTCTACAGGCAGGTCTGGATAAAGGGTTGAGCCACAACACCTTAAAGGTGCATGTCTCCGCTCATTCAGCGACCACAAATGGGCCTTCTCAAAATTAAACCTCCAATAAAGCCATTTGCTCCCCCATGGGATCTACCCCTGGTATTGCAAGCCTTGAGGTCAGCTCCCTTCAAACCCTTGGATTCCATCTCTCCTCATCTTCTTACCATCAAGACCGTTTTGCTGGTGGCGTTAGCATCAGGGAGACGGGTGTCAGAGCTCAGTGCTTTGTCAGTGAATGAACCTTTTACGGTGTTTCACAGGGATAGGGTGATTTTGAGATCCATCCCCAAGTTTCGCCCTAAGGTTACTATGGCCTTTCATGTGATTGAGGACATAGTACTTCCTGCCCTTACGCAACAAGAACAATCCCCTGAAGGTGGCTCTTCTCCTCTGGATTTGGTAAGATGTTTACAAATCTATATTGACAGATCACTTGACTGGCGTTCCTCGGAGCAGCTTTTCATCATTCCAAATGGGGCTAGGAGAGGTCTCCAAGGTTCTAAAGCAGCCTTGAGCAGATGGATTGTCTCAGCTATCGTTCAGGCTTACCGTTCCAGAGGGGTTCTGGTACCTAACGGCCTGAAGGCTTACTCGACCAGGTCCCTTTCTTCCTCTTGGGCAGCCTCAGCGGGGGTTTCTCCAGAACTTATCTGCAGAGCAGCTACATGGTCTTCTGTGAACACCTTCATTCGACATTATCAACTGGATGTCAGAGCTGGTCAATGGGACAAGTTTGGTAAAAGTGTCCTTTCAGCATCCAACTAATGTTTGTCTTTTTGTGTGATTTTGCCTCTATATGTGCTAATACATTTGCATTACGATATGTTGGTTTCCGTGTATTTATTCCCAATTTATGAGAACTAGATAAGTGTGCAGATGCAATGGTGATGTATGCCCTTGTAGAGACTATATCACCTATACATTTTTCAACTGAGAATGTAGACCAAAAAAAATGATTGGAATTGATCTATCCATTGTGTTTGCAGAATTGCAAATACATACATAAATTAAGCAAAAACTGTGTTTTAATTGTTTTTTTTTTTTCAACCTTTTATTCAAATATAGAAAAAAAATAAAGCCAAATATAAAACCTAATATGGAAAACAAATCATCAGTAAACAATTCCATTACATAGGTAACTACCTAATATAATATTATATTATATAATTTCAGATCTAAAACCTTTTCTTTTTCCCACTTCTTTAAAATGCTAATATATACTATAAAACAATACAAACTTATAAATGCAAATAAACATATATATTGCACTCCTGCTGCCAACAGAGGCAAACCCTAGTAAAATGAGAATTCTGTGTTTTAAATGTGTCTGTGGAGTCTTTTGCTTATGACATCACCTGTGGCCTAATATGCAAATTACACATTTGCCATTGAAAACCAGTTAATTTGCATTTTAGTGATATCACAGGTGATGCCATAAGCAGGAGACTCCACAGACATATTGCTCTCCCAATTTAGGCATTTGCTTGTAATTTTTCTAACACAATGTATAGACAATGTATAGATTTTTTTATCTACTTTCAAAGTAAAAACAATGTTCTGGTAGTACATTCCCTTTAACTGAACTTTGCTGATGACATCAGATGACAGTGACTTACAAAATATTCTTTTTAATGATTTAAGGGGTAAATGCTTAAAGATATTAAAACAAATAAGAAACAAATGTAAATAATGAGCTATTAATAGCTGAGTTGAAAAGATTGGAAAATTGGAGATTTGTGACTCTCCTATGCATAATGTTGCTTTTTCCAACATTTACTGAATGTTTGCCTACTATTGAATGAAGAAATTATAGTAGCAAATGAGATCTTTGCAAATCAGATATGAAAATATTATTTTGTGCAGAGATTGTTGCACTGACAGCAAAATTATAGATTTTAAAGTGTTCCCAAAATGGATATGTTTACTCATCTGGCAAAATACCTGCAATTATATAAATCAATCCACTCAAAATGTGCTTTTTCAAATCAATCCGCTTTTCAAATATTGTTGTTTATAGAGCTACAAACAAATGTTGTTTTTTTCTTATTGGGAACTGGAGTGTGACATTCATTATTCTTCTAGTTTGTACAGAAAAATAAAATAACATGATTACATGGAGTATGACTTTGAGGTTATATATATATATATATATATATATATATATATATATATATATATATATATTTAAAAGTTCCACCATCAGCAGATGAAATTAAATAAAAGTATGTATGCTTTAAAGCTTTTGGTAGTGACTCAGTATGATGATGACCTTAAAAATCCCCCCCAAAATCACCAGGAGATAGGGTTATAGTTTTGTGGGTCTACTTTGATCTTCCAACACCTATGTCCCCCTGAAAAATATCTATGAACATCACCTACAATTCTTAATATACATTTAAATTAAATGATTGTTCGGTTACAAAACAAAAATACTAGACATGTGCAAAACTAAAATTTTCGTTTCGTTTTCGTCCATTCGTTTTCGTCCATTTCGTTCATTACTGCATTCGTTTCAGACGAAATTCGTTCATTATTTTCATTTCATTAATTTTAATTCGTTCGTTTTATAGAAATACAATGTAATACTATTGGCTTTCTATAAACCGAACGAGAGCCCCATTCATAAGAAATTCTTATGAATGGGGCTCTCGTTCGGTTCATAGAAAGGCAATAGTACTACATGTTTTCTATAAGCCGAAAGTCTATAAACCGAACGAAATTATGAATGGAGACTTTGTCTCCGTATAGTTAAAAGTCGACAGCCTATAAACCGAACGTTCGGTTTATAAGCTTTCGGCTTTTAACTATACGGAGACGAAGTCTCCATTCATATGAATGGAGACTCTGTCTCAGTATAGTTAGATGTCCAGAGCCTATAAACCGAACGTTCGGTTTATAGGCTGTCGGCTTTTAACTATACGGAGACAAAGTCTCCATTCATAATTTTATGAATGGAGACTCTGTCTCCGTATAGTTAAAAGCCGACAGCCTATAAACCGAACAACTTTCGGTTTATAGACTTTCGGCTTATGGAATACATGTATTCCTATTGCTATTCTATAAACCGAATGTTCGGTTTATAGAATAGCCATAGGATTACATGTATTACATAAGCCGAAAGTCTATAAACCGAACGTTCGGTTTATAGGCTGTGGGCATTTAACTATACAGAGACAGAGTCTCCATTCATAAAATTATGAATGGAGACTTTGTCTCCGTGTAGTAAAATGCCGACAGCCTATAAACCGAACGTTTGGTTTATAGACTTTCGGCTTATGTAATACATGTAATCCTATGGCTATTCTATAAACCGAAAGTTCGGTTTATAGAATAGCCATAGGATTACATGTATTCCATAAGCCGAAAGTCTATAAACCGAGCGTTCGGTTTATAGGCTGTCGGCTTTTAACTATACGGAGACAGAGTCTCCATTCATAAAATTATGAATGGAGACTTTGTCTCCGTATAGTTAAAAGCCGACAGCCTATAAACCGAACGTTCGGTTTATAGGCTGTGGGCATTTAACTATACGGAGACAGAGTCTCCATTCATATGAATGGAGACTTTGTCTCCGTATAGTTAAAAGCTGACAGCTTATAAACCGAACGTTCGGTTTATAGGCTGTCGACTTTTAACTATACGGAGACAAAGTCTCCATTCATATGAATGGAGACTTTGTCTCCGTATAGTTAAAAGCTGACAGCTTATAAACCGAACGTTCGGTTTATAGGCTGTCGACTTTTAACTATACGGAGACAAAGTCTCCATTCATATGAATGGAGACTTTGTCTCCGTATATAGGCTGTCGGCTTATGGAATACATGTATTCCTATTGCTATTCTATAAACCGAACGTTCGGTTTATAGAATAGCAATAGGAATACATGTATTCCATAAGCCGAAAGTCTATAAACCGAACGTTCGGTTTATAGGTTGTCGGCTTTTAACTATACGGAGACAAATTCTCCATTCATAATTTTATGAATGGAGACTCTGTCTCCGTATAGTTAAATGCTATTGTATTCTATAAACCGACTCTATTTCGGCTTATAGAATGCAATAGTACTACGAATGGATGAATGAACGAATGATTTTCGTTTATTAACCATTCGTTCATTCGGCTTTCGTTAGCTTAGCATTTTCGTTCTTCGTTTTTCGGACGAATGGACGAAAATGCTATTTTCGGACGAAAATGCATTCGTCCGAAAACGAATGCACATGTCTAAAAAATACACAGAAAAATGCATATTAAAGATGACACATTAAAATAGATTTTTATTTGTACTTTTTTTTTGCAATATGTAACTTGAAAATGTATATTTTGCAAGCTTCCCACAAGGGATTGCTGTGATTAATTGCTCTCCTCAAAAATAAATGTCCATAGCATCTCTTGGTAACTGTCCAGTCCCTTCAATCACTGCTAACCCACCCCCCCCCCCAAAAAAAATAAATAAATAAATAAAAACCGGAGGCAGTTACCAGCTTCTTGATGATGCCATTACTGCATATGCTCAGTGCAAGAAAAATCCATACATTTGACCCCATTCATCCCATTCCACTTGCAATGTAAACAAAAGGGGCAGCAGCAGATGAATTGCTGGTTGAGGATTCCAGTGGAAAGGTTGTCCATACACTATAGGACAGAACTCCTAGCAGTCGAGTAAAAGCATGAGGGCTGAACCAGAGACTGAAGTACAAAAGGAAAAATACAGAGGCAAAGTTTGGATCACAGCCCAAAGTTGGTTCAGGTGAAAGAGGATCCCAGACAAAAAGACATTCTAAGTTAAGCCAAAGCATGCAGGAGGTGCAATCAGTAAGGTTTAGTGCAGCAACTGGAGCAAAACATTAGAGTTTGCAATAATAGAACAGAAGAATGAAACAAGGGTCTACCTTATGAGATATCACTTCAGAGACTTCATGGTGACATCCACTAAGACTAAAGAACAACTGAGCATGTAGGTTTGCAAGCTTTTATATCATGTGATGTAGTGATTCAGTGCACTGTGCTTCATAAAGAGGCATGTCCGTCTGCAGCACGTTCTGTGCCTAAAAGCTTGTATTACAAGATAGAAAGTCCTGAGTTTAACAGTTCATAGCTGCTCCCTGTGATGAGCTGTGTGTGGATCCCACTGCAGGAACTTGTAGTGGGATCCACAGTATCAGATGAGGCCACTTTGAGCATCCTCAGTCTGACATGTAAATGCAGTCATGTTCAAAGTGAGCATTGGCTATATTTCACTGAAGAGATGCGTGCCCAAACTTCCATCGCTGCTTTTTGCCAGGGACCAATAGGGTCTATAGAGGGTCCCTAATGTGCCAAGCCTCTTCTGACCACTGAACAAGCACCTTATTAATGCAGGTCTCAAATCTTATAGGCAGTGCATGTAAGCAACTATCTGGGAACAGACAAGTCTGTTTGGCAGCCTCTGTAGTGGGATCCACAGAACTGCTCATTTCAGGGGGCAGCAGAACACAGGACATCCTACAGGCATTTGCACCCAGTATTTTAGAATGGCATAGGACATCTTATGGTTGCTGAGGGGCTACAGAAAGTGTGCAAGTGTACTTACAAGAATTGGTTCTATTTTTAAAAGGACAGTCTAGTCACTTTGGTGCAATATGAAGATTAGCAATATGAAGATTACTGCTTGTATAGGTCACAGGCTTCTTTTCCAGTGTGATTTGATGCAGGCATTCTGTTTAAATCCCATTTTTTTTATATTTGACTCCCCAGTGATTACTCTGCATGTTTACTGCAGGTGCAACACCACTGATTATATATCCACTGAGGATATAAAATGGTGTTTAATTTAGTCACATCCTGTGCTCCTGGAATTGAATACATGGTGTGGAATATAAGTGCTTATACACAATATGATCTCTTAATAGTGTAACACATTGCCTGATGACATAACTAGAGAGAAATAAAATTCCATTTATTTGGATGAAATTATTCTCATTGGTTCCTGCAACAACAACAAAGGAAATTACTTTTACTCAGCTAGTGTGGGCAGTCCTGGATTCTTGCAAACTGCTGTAATTTGACAATTTCATCTAACTGTAAGTATTTTATATTTTAAGCAATGCAAATGTAAAACATACATTTTTAAGTCCTTTGAAAGCACAATAAAATGCATTAAGATGTACTGGACAGCAGGGACCAGGGTCTGATCTCGGGAGGGGTACTGCACATGCCCATCTTTCTTTTCCTCTTCTCATGTCTGTCTATCTTATCCTCTCCCCCATGTCCACCTGTCTTTCTCCTCTTCCTTCCCATATCTCTCTCCTCTCTCTCTCTCCTCTTCCTTCCAATGTCTGTCTCTCTCCTCTTCCTTTCCATGTCTGTCTCTCACCTCTTCCTTCCCATGGCTGTCTCTCTCCTCTTCCTTTTCATGTCTATCTCTCTCCTCTTTCTTTCCATGTCTGTCTCTCTCCTCTTCCTTTCCATGTCTGTCTCTCTCCTCTTCCTTCCCATGTTGTCTCACTCCTCTTCCTTCCCATGTCTGTCTTGCTCCTCTTACTTTCCTTGTCTTTCTCTCTCCTCTTCCTTTCCATGTCTGCCTGTCTCCTCTTCCTTTCCATGTCTATCCACTGTTAGTTTGCCTATTATTATGCCACTATTAGTCTGGCCATTAATATGCCATTATTAGTCTGCCCTTAGATATGGCACAGCTGATTTTCCCTATGATATGTCACTGTTATTATGCTCATTAATGTGCCACAGCCAATTTTCCCATTAATATGCCACTATTAGCCTACCCATTAATATTCCAGAGTTATTTTGCCCATTAATATGCCACTATTAGCCTGCCTATTAATAATACACTATTAGCCTGCCCATTAATTTTAATAAACTATTACCCACTCCCCCCTTCCCCAGTACTCACCTGCTGCTCTCTCTGTTCCCGGTCATCTCCTCCGTAGTCTCCTCTGCACAGCCTGCGTGGAGGAGGGGTATTCAGCATTCGTATATGACTTATTTTCATATCCAGTGGAAGTGGCAGAAAACTATTTTTCTGCTCAATCTCTGGGTAGGTTTGTGCTGGCCCTGTCGTTGGATGATGAGAAAGGAGGTATTGAGATCATTTGGCTTTGAAGAACATTTCTTGGATGCATTCTAGGCCCTTTATAGAAATCCAAGTGCAAGAATTATAGTTTCAGAAATAGCCTCATCCTGGTTTGATATTTTTAACGGTACCCATCAGGGTTGTCTGCTTGCACCTCTGTTGAATGTTATTTCGCTAGAACCATTAGAGCATAGTAATAGGAACAAAAAGAACACCCAGGGGGTTAAATTTCAAATTGAGGAGTTCAAAATATTGCTATTTGCAGACAATATTTTGTTGACATTGGAGAGTCCTATTATGTCTGTTGAAGCCTTGATGAAGGAGATCAAACATTTCTCAATTATCTCATACTATAAACTGAATATAGGGAAGTACCAGGCTTTAGTATGTGGTATAAATAAATCAGAATTAGAAGACCTAAAGGAGAACTATTGTTTTCTGTGGAAATTAGATTACATAGAGTATCTGGGTATAAGAAAAGTGAAAAAATGTGTTGCGCAAAGAAACTCTACTTATCTGGAGAAAACTGATAATATCTCAGGAAAGTACATATGGAAGAAACAGAGAAAAAAAAAACAACAATGTGTAGTAATATAGGAGTAATATACAATATGGAGATATGTCCCCCAATGAAAATACACTCACAAATTCAAGAGCCTAGAAACCGGCTCTGAGTGTGAAAAACTTTAGAGGACTTTGAGTCCTATCATCCTCAGCCAAGTGTAGTGATTGGTAATAGGTAGATGTAGACCCAGTTAGGAGATGTAGATTTATACTGGGAAATCAGATGTAATTTAGGGTACAATATAAATCTTTAATTTTCCTCTGGATAAAAAACTGGAATAAAAGGCTCATATAGAGTAAAAACAGAAACGAAAATATCACCAGTCCGTCCAGTATGTACGTAGTCCAAAACCGGCAGTAGTGGATAACGAAGGACGCCAAGTGAAAACAATCTCCGTTGTTGGAGACAAAAACACTTCCGCAATTGAAGTCTCGTGCAGCGTCACCAAAATCTCGCGACGCGTTTCGCCCAATAGGGCTTCTTCAAGGCGATGACGTCTGCACAGGACATTTGAAGATTATATAGAACTAGTCCAAGGGTGTTGCCACGGAGACTAATAGGCGTCTAAGTGGGAACTGGGAGAAACAAACGAGGGTGGGAGCTGCACACTCTGCTGATTCTTGTTAAACAAATGTCTTTTTCAGAAAACAATGTCTCTCAACACAGTGATGGTTTACCACCAACGATATATATAAAAAAATACAGCATAATGTAATAAAATAACAGCATAATCTTATTAAAAGATAAATAAATGATAAAAGTAAAAATGAAAGCATAACAAACAAATATTATAACCAGCAGACTAAAAACGGTTTCTAATAAAAAGAAGAAATAGTTAGAGTTAAATCTCAAATCAAGTGTAATATTTATGTATTAGCAATGTTAATATAAACCACAAGGTTAATGTTTATAAAACAGGTGTTAAAAACAGAGGTATAATGGATAGCAATAAAAAACATATACAGGCAACTCAATTTGTTTGCACATGGAGTTTAAAGAGACAGATCCCATAAAAAGAAAAATATATATTGAGCTAAAATTCTTATATAGAGAGGTCTTTAAGCCCTCGGACAACATGGTCTTTATAAACTCTTATTTGTTAGTGGGCACAAAAATAAAAATATAGATGAGTCTGATATATAAAGATTATAAAAAATGGCAAAGCTCAAAATCGGTATTAAGGCCTCTAGGGATTAGAGTATCCAACTCAAAAATCCATTTCATTTCGGCCTGTCCCAAATTTCTTATTCAGTCTCCTCCTCGCCACTGTATTCTTGGATTATCTATGGCCAGAAAACAGAGGTGGGAGGGGTCTTATTGGTGTGTATTTAAAAAATGTTGGGAGACGCTATGTTTTTCAAATCCATTTTTTATGTTTCTAATGTGCTCTCCTATGCGAATCTTTAAAGGTCTTGAGGTTCTACCGACATAATATAGTTTACAAGGGCACCATAACATATAAATTACCCCTTTTGTTTCACAAGTAATTATTTTATTAATTTTATACATCTTGTCATTATGTGGGTTTTTAAAATTGCACACAGTTTTCTTTTGGGTTTTGTTGGTTTCCTTGCAGGCTTGGCACATCTTACATCTATGGAAGCCGATAAGCTCTCCAAAGAAATGTTTTGGGTTTTCAATGCACTTGATTTTTGATGTCTTTAGGAAACTCTGGCTGACGTGATTTTTTATAGAGGAAACTCCTCTAAAAATGATACGTGGGCGCGGGCTTAAAAAAGTTTGTAAAGTAGGGTCTTGGAGTAAAATTGGCCAATATTTGTTTATAATTTTACGGATATATTTATTGTTACAACTATATTGGGTGATTAATGGAATCTCTTGAGGTTTTTTAATTGTAGTTTTAGATTTGGCCGTTAGAAGTTTTTGTCTATCCAGTAGTCTTATTTCCTCTATGGTTTTGTTAATTGAGTCAATGTCATAATTTTTATTTACAAACTTTTCTTTTAATGTCTCTGCTTGTGTCTGAAAATCTAAAATGTCACTACAGTTCCTTCTTATTCTAAGTAATTGGCTTTTTGGTACATTTAAAAGCCAGGGGAGATAGTGACAACTGTCCGATTCTATAAAACTGTTCGTGTCCACTTTTTTAAAAAAAGGTTCGAAATTTAAGTGTATGATGGTCGTGAAATATTTCAAGATCTAAAAAATTAACTATCTCTTCACTAAAAAACGTCGTTAAAATGATCCCCCATTTATTGGAATTCAGGAATGTTAGGAATGACTTTAAAGTGGTCGAATCTCCCTTCCAAATAAAGAATAAATCATCAATATACCTTTTATAGGTAACCAAGTTTGCAGCCCAGCCATGCTGACCATGAATATAGGTTTCCTCCCAAAATGCCATAAACAGGTTCGCATAACTGGGGGCGAACTTGGTGCCCAAGGCTGTCCCGGTACGTTGTAAATAAAATTGATCCTCGTACCAGAAAAAATTGTTTTCTAATATAAGAAGAATACCTTCCAAAATAAAATTAATCTGTGACTGAGGCATCCTCGGTTCTTTTTTAAAAAGAATTCTACTGCCTTACAACCCATTTCATGTTGGATAATAGTGTAAAGGGAGCTAACATCACAAGTAACTAACAAATAATCATCTTGCCATGACAAACCATCCAGCTCACGTATCAAGCTGGCCGAGTCCTTCAAATATGATTTCGTTTGAATTACATAAGGTTGAAGGAGTTTGTCAATATACTCTGATAAGTGGGAGAGGAGTGAATTCACTCCTGCCACTATTGGTCTACCTGGAGGGCAGGTAGGGTTTTTATGGATTTTAGGCAGTATATAGAAAACGGGAATCTTAGGGTATAACGGATTTAAATATTGATATTCCTTTTTGTTTAGAATATTAAGGAGAAGACCCTGATCTAAAAATTTAGTTAATTTATTTTTAATGCCTTGAGTGGGGTTTATTTTCAAAAGTTGGTACGTATTATTATCCCTCAGCTGTCGGTCTATCTCAGAGCAATATTGTTCCCTATCTAATAAAACTATACCCCCCCCCCCCTTTGTCTGCTGGTTTCACAATTAATTGGTCATTACTTTCAAGATCCTTGAGGGCCAAAATTTCTCCCCTCGATAAATTATGCTGGAATTTGTTGAGCTGTTTAACATTTTTAAGCTCATGTAAAACCATTTTTTCAAAAGTTTTCATTTCATCTGATCTCATAAATCTCGGAAAAAAGGTTGATCGTTCCTTTAAATTTGTATGACTGGGAAACTCCTTACAAAAGAAATAAAATATAAGTGTGAGATAGGAACTTTAGAGAGATACCTTAAGGAGAAAATTACTCCTAGAGGCCTCCGTTTCCTAAAAAGACCCACTTGTTATCAAGAAGATCAAACTTTTCTGATTTTTTGGGATAAGATTTTGGAATTGACCAATTAATTGTGAAACCAGCAGACAAAGGGGGGGGGGGGTATAGTTTTATTAGATAGGGAACAATATTGCTCTGAGATAGACCGACAGCTGAGGGATAATAATACGTACCAACTTTTGAAAATAAACCCCACTCAAGGCATTAAAAATAAATTAACAAAATTTTTAGATCAGGGTCTTCTCCTTAATATTCTAAACAAAAAGGAATACCAATATTTAAATCCGTTATACCCTAAGATTCCCGTTTTCTATATACTGCCTAAAATCCATAAAAACCCTACCTGCCCTCCAGGTAGACCAATAGTGGCAGGAGTGAATTCACTCCTCTCCCACTTATCAGAGTATATTAACAAACTCCTTCAACCTTATGTAATTCAAACGAAATCATATTTGAAGGACTCGGCCATCTTGATACGTGAGCTGGATGGTTTGTCATGGCAAGGTGATTATTTGTTAGTTACTTGTGATGTTAGCTCCCTTTACACTATCCAACATGAAATGGGTTGTAAGGCAGTAGAATTCTTTTTAAAAAAAGAACCGAGGATGCCTCAGTCACAGATTAATTTTATTTTGGAAGGTATTCTTCTTATATAAGAAAACAATTTTTTCTGGTACGAGGATCAGTTTTATTTACAACGTACCGGGACAGCCTTGGGCACCAAGTTCGCCCCCAGTTATGCGAACCTGTTTATGGCATTTTGCGAGGAAACCTATATTCATGGTCAGCATGGCTGGGCTGCAAACTTGGTAACCTATAAAAGGTATATTGATGATTTATTCTTTATTTGGAAGGGAGATTCGACCACTTTAAAGTCATTCCTAACATTCCTGAATTCCAATAAATGGGGGGTCATTTTAACGACGTTTTTTTAGTGAAGAGATAGTTAATTTTTTAGATCTTGAAATATTTCACGACCATCATTCACTTAAATTTCGAACCTTTTTTAAATGTACCAAAAAGCCAATTACTTAGAATAGAAGGAACTGTAGTGACATTTTAGATTTTCAGACACAAGCAGAGACATTAAAAGAAAAGTTTGTAAATAAAAATTATGACATTGACTCAATTAACAAAACCATAGAGGAAATAAGACTACTGGATAGACAAAAACTTCTAACGGCCAAATCTAAAACTACAATTAAAAAACCTCAAGAGATTCCATTAATCACCCAATATAGTGTTAACAATAAATATATCCGTAAAATTATAAACAAATATTGGCCAATTTTACTCCAAGACCCTACTTTACAAACTTTTTTAAGCCCGCGCCCACGTATCATTTTTAGAGGAGTTTCCTCTATAAAAAATCACGTCAGCCAGAGTTTCCTAAAGACATCAAAAATCAAGTGCATTGAATACCCAAAAACTTCTTTGGAGAGCTTATCGGCTTCCATAGATGTAAGATGTGCCAAGCCTGCAAGGAAACCAACAAAACCCAAAAGAAAACTGTGTGCAATTTTAAAAACCCACATAATGACAAGATGTATAAAATTAATAAAATAATTACTTGTGAAACAAAAGGGGTAATTTATATGTTATGGTGCCCTTGTAAACTATATTATGTCGGTAGAACCTCAAGACCTTTAAAGATTCGCATAGGAGAGCACATTAGAAACATAAAAAATGGATTTGAAAAACATAGCGTCTCCCAACATTTTTTAAATACACACCAATAAGACCCCTCCCACCTCTGTTTTCTGGCCATAGATAATCCAAGAATACAGTGGCGAGGAGGAGACCGAATAAGAAATTTGGGACAGGCCGAAATGAAATGGATTTTTGAGTTGGATACTCTAATCCCTAGAGGCCTTAATGCCGATTTTGAGCTTTGCCATTTTTTATAATCTTTATATATCAGACTCATCTATATTTTTATTTTTATTTTTGTGCCCACTAACAAATAAGAGTTTATAAAGACCATGTTGTCCGGGGGCTTAAAGACCTCTCTATATAAGAATTTTACCTCTATATATATTTTTCTTTTTATGGGATCTGTCTCTTTAAACTCCATGTGCAAACAAATTGAGTTGCCTGTATATGTTTTTTATTGCTATCCATTATACCTCTGTTTTTAACACCTGTTTTATAAACATTAACCTTGTGGTTTATATTAACATTGCTAATACATAAATATTACACTTGATTTGAGATTTAACTCTAACTATTTCTTCTTTTTATTAGAAACCGTTTTTAGTCTGCTGGTTATAATATTTGTTTGTTATGCTTTCATTTTTACTTTTATCATTTATTTATCTTTTAATAAGATTATGCTGTTATTTTATTACATTATGCTGTATTTTTTTATATATATCGTTGGTGGTAAACCATCACTGTGTTGAGAGACATTGTTTTCTGAAAAAGACATTTGTTTAACAAGAATCAGCAGAGTGTGCAGCTCCCACCCTCGTTTGTTTCTCCCAGTTCCCACTTAGACGCCTATTAGTCTCCGTGGCAACACCCTTGGACTAGTTCTATATAATCTTCAAATGTCCTGTGCAGACGTCATCGCCTTGAAGAAGCCCTATTGGGCGAAATGCGTCGCGAGATTTTGGTGACGCTGCACGAGACTTCAATTGCGGAAGTGTTTTTGTCTCCAACAACGGAGATTGTTTTCACTTGGCGTTCTTCGTTATCCACTACTGCCGGTTTTGGACTACGTACGTACTGGACGGACTGGTGATATTTTCGTTTCTGTTTTTACTCTATATGAGCCTTTTATTCCAGTTTTTTATCCAGAGGAAAATTAAAGATTTATATTGTACCCTAAATTACATCTGATTTCCCAGTATAAATCTACATCTCCTAACTGGGTCTACATCTACCTATTACCAATCACTACACTTGGTTGTGGATGATAGGACTCAAAGTCCTCTAAAGTTTTTCACACTCAGAGCCAGTTTCTAGGCTCTTGAATTTGTGAGTGTATTTTCATTGGGGGACATATGAACTTTCCTGAGATATTATCAGTTTTCTCCAGATAAGTAGAGTTTCTTTGCGCAACACATTTTTTCACTTTTGTATCACTGTTTGCTGTGTTTGTTTTTGGAGGAACTACACTTGTGTATGCTGCATTTTTTCACATATATTTATTTCTGTTTATAAGCGCCCATCACTTTTTTATATTCTTTATCTGGGTATAAGGATTTCCAATGACCCCCAGAGAATAATCACAGAAAACTATATACCAATTTTGAAAGATCTAGCAAACAAACTCAATGAATGGAAAAATCTATCATGGCTGGGTAAAGTCAATGTGGTGAATTATAATGCCCTTCCCCATCTGCACTTTCTACTCCGCTCAATTCCGCGCAATATTTTAAAGCAATTCCAAAAGAGGTTTAATAACTTTATATGGTTAGGTAGACATAGCTATGCTTACACATCTAGGAAAATGGTCCCATTTGGATTCAATCAAACAGACTTGGATACTAATGGAGCAGAAAGGCCCAAATCTGATAGACAACCTATTTACTCTTCAAAAAATGTAAAACAGATTGATAATCCAATAGTAGGCAATCTGGATTACATGTGCAATAAAATAAGGAAAAAATATATTTCATCATATAATATAAATAGAATACTGTCCATCGACACTGTTGAAAATCACATACAGGATTTAAAATTGAAAGTACTGGAAAGAGACTGGGATTAAGTCAATAAGTCAGATCACTGTAGACTGGAAAATCTTGCCTTTTTGCAGACATAGTGAGTAAATTTGACCTACGACCAAGAGAGATCTACACATTTCTAACATTAAAACACTTTTTTGCTAAATAAATAACTCCTTATCCACACAAGGAAAACCAGAATATAGATGACTTTTTTAAGGCTGCATGGAAAAAAAAGTGGGGTAAAAGATCTTTTTCTGCTTTGGACTGTGTGGAGGATCTTGGTAACATACCAATGATAAAATATAATATAATAGTATATATAATAATATATATATATATATATATATATATGGCAACATGAGTTTAATCTATCCTGTGAAGAAAATGACTGGAATAAAGCCATAAAACTAACAAGATCCTCCACACACTCATTAAACATTACTGAAGTGTTCTACAATGTTTAGATGGCATTTGTCTCCTGTAAGATTTAAAAAATGTATCCTGATTGCAATGACAATTGTTCGAGATGCCTAAATAAAAAGGGAACAATGTCCCATTTATGGTGGGAATGCCACTTTATAGTGGAATTCTGGAATATCGTGTCCCTGATGATCTCATCCATGTTGGGAGTAGAAGTCCCATACAAGCCTTCTCTAATGTGATTCTTTATAGGAGTAGAAATATGGGTTCCAGAGAGTTCTATTGCTTCAAACCCTTTTGGCAGCTAAATTAGTTATCACAAGATCATGGAAAGTGGCAGGAAAATTAGACATCTCTAACTTGGTTGAGCAACTTGAATTTCAATCAAAGATGGAAAAAGGCTACTATTTTAACAACTCTGATAAAGTAGAAAATGACAACAGAATTTGGTTGCCATGACGTGATAGAACAAATTAAATTGAAACAAGCAAGGTCCAGGGGTAGTACGAATGTAGTATTAATATATAGTATGAGTATAGTATGAATGTAAGATGTAAAAAAAGATATGAAGAGAAGGTTTTGGTCTGTGAGAATATATTGGAAATGTAACTTTGTAAGATAAACTAAAACAAGATTATATGGAAATTGTTTTGATTGCATGGAAAAGTATTACTATTATAATTGTTTACAATGTTTCATTATCTTTATATATTATCTTTATATATATCTTTGCATTTGGATCTAAAACAAAAACAAACACACAAAAAAATAACTTTATTGGCATATTTCCTTTTGTGTGTTTCGCTATAATATGCTAAATAATTTATTGTTGCTATTTGTCACGTAAATGGATTACCTGTAATGATTTCTGAATTTATTCTTTTAGAAACTTCTAAATATTTTTTTAGATATAGAGACAGACAGACAGAAAATATAATTGTTTATATATTTATTTCTATATGCTGGGATCTGTGTGCATTATTTATACTCCTGACAATTATTTATGGTGAATTATAATAGTTATTCACTAGTAATAACATTTTTCTTTAAGGTCAAATTGTCTATATTTCTTCAGTGTGCCATTCTGATCTGAAAAGCTGCTGTCTTCAGCAGCAGCAATGGATGAAAAGACATTAAAAACCAGACTCCTGTGAATTTATGAGTAGTACATTACAAAGACAAACATTTCAGCCATGCAATTCCATTCGGCCTTTTTGACTGTGTGTCCATAGCAAGTCAACGGCTAAATTGAAAAATCAATTCCAATTTAAATTATTGGAATAAAGAACACCAGGAGTCAGAGATAAAAAGGCTGTGTTCTCAGAGATCCTTTTTAATTGGAAAGTCATTTCTTCAGGGTATTCTAATGGTTCTGAGGAAAGATTGCAAAATAAAGTTGATAGGCTGGGGGAAGGTTAATAGCTAATGTGCGCTTCTTTATGCACAGCAGTCTCCTGTGTTTGTGATAATATTTCCTCATGTGATTGCAAGCATTTCAGGCATTGTTGTTATTGTTTTATATATATATATATATATATATATATATATATATATATATATACTATTGACAGTGATAACAGAAATAAATATAAATAATAAAAAATATGTTATATTACAAACAACAATAATATACATAATAACACAATTGTCAATAGTCATGGTATTCTTATTCTTTAAACTATGTCTCACTTATCATTTGCTATAGAATAAAATATTCATCTACAAGCTTGAATGATCTTGTCACATAATCTATAAGTGTTCAGTATATTTTATAACTATAGAAATGTAGAATTTTCACAAACATGGACATGTATTGATTAGAGTTAATCAGACAGCTGGATGTTCGGGTTCGGCGGGTTCGGCCGAACTTCGGGAAAAAGTCCGGATCCGGGCTCGAACTTGACCCCGAACCCCATTGAAGTCAATGGGGACACAAACTTTTGGCCACTAAAATGCCTCTAAAAAAGTCCTGGAAAGGGCTAGAGGGCTGCAAAAGGAAGTAAAATGTGGGTAAGAGTAGGACAAGTGCCCTGCAAACAAATATGGATATGGAAATAACTTCAAATAACATAAAATACATACAAATTAAAAATACAGCTGAGCCATAAAATAGCACTAGATGGAATCTTTGATTTTAGCTTTGGAAGAACATAAATCTAAATCTAAAGCATAGCTGCCAGGAGGATCAACAGAATTATCCATTTTAGAGAGGGTTGGAGTGCAGGGTATTCTCTTTCAGTTTATACTAAGTGACCCATAGGTTGAGGAGGCGGTGACCTTGGCGGTGTAGGTGGAAGCGGCGCTGGAGGAGGAGGAGGAGGAGGTAGCCAGAATTTTTCAAAACGCGCTGTAAGCACAGTATTGGACTGTTGTATTTGACTCTCAGATATGAAGTGCACCGCAAGACGCAAATGTACTATTTACCACCCAAAACTGTTAGAATTTTTCAAAATGCACTGTAAGCACAGTATTTGACGGTTCTATTTGACTCTCAGATATGAAGTGCACCACAAGACGCAAATGTACTATTTACCACCCAAAACTATTAGAATTTTTCAAAGTGCGCTGTTAGCACAGTATTTGACGGTTCTATTTGACTCTCAGATATGAAGTGCACCGCTAGACACAAATGTACTATTTAACACCCAAAACTATTAGAATTTGTCAAAGTGCGCTGTAAGCACTGTATTTGATGGTTCTATTTGACTCTCAGATATGAAGCGCACCGCAAGACGCAAATGTACTATTTACCACCCAAAACTATTCAAATTTTTCAAAGTGTGCTGTAAGCACAGTATTTGACGGTTCTATTTGACTGTCAGATATGAAGTGCACCGCAAGACACAAATGTACTATTTAGCACCCAAAACTATTAGAATTTTTCAAAGTGCGCTGTAAGCACTGTATTTGACGGTTCTATTTGACTCTCAGATATGAAGTGTACCGCTAGACGCAAATGTACTATTTACCACCCAAAACTATTAGAATTTTTCAGAGTGCGCTGTAAGCACAGTATTTGACGGTTCTATTTGACTCTCAGATATGAAGTGCACCGCTAGACACAAATGTACTATTTAACACCCACAACTATTAGAATTTTTCAAAGTGCGCTGTAAGCACAGTATTTGATGGTTCTATTTGACTCTCAGATATGAAGCGCACCGCAAGACGCAAATGTACTATTTACCACCCAAAACTATTCAAATTTTTCAAAGTGTGCTGTAAGCACAGTATTTGACGGTTCTATTTGACTGTCAGATATGAAGTGCACCGCAAGACACAAATGTACTATTTAGCACCCAAAACTATTAGAATTTTTCAGAGTGCGCTGTAAGCACAGTATTTGACGGTTCTATTTGACTCTCAGATATGAAGTGCACCGCTAGACACAAATGTACTATTTAACACCCACAACTATTAGAATTTTTCAAAGTGCGCTGTAAGCACAGTATTTGACGGTTCTATTTGACTCTCAGATATGAAGTGCAGGCTGCAAATGTACTATTTAGCACCCAAAACAATTACAATTTTTCAAAGTGCGCTGTAAGCACAGTATTTGACGGTTCTATTTGACTCTCAGATGTAATACATCAATTGACCTATTCGTATGAATGGGGACTCTATTTCGGTTTATAGAAAGCCAATAGCATTACATGTATTCCATAAACTGAAAGTCTATAAACCGAAAGACATTTGGTTTATAGACTTTCGGTCTATGGAATACATGTAATGCTATTGCTATTCTATAAACCGAAAGTCTATAAACCCAAAGACATTCGGTTTATAGACTTTCGGTTTATAGAATAGCATCCCCCATTGGGTGAGACAAAATCATGTGATTCCTATATATACTAGTTGATGTGTTTGATGGACCCCCTGGTAACCCAACTGGGTACCTCCGTTAAAGCGCTGCTTCCTTTCTGCGATAGCCACCAGTTTTGTAGGTAACTACTCCAAATCACCAGACAGGACTTGGCCATTTACTCCAAGTACCAGACAATACCAGTATAGAAGTAGAACAGGAATGAACATTTATTTGAAAACAGCCAAGATATACAAAGGTGTCAAGTCCAGCTACATACGGAGTACACTTAATTAAAGTAATGTGTTAATTGAAGGAAATCAAATTGTGAACAGGTGGTAGTGCTAGGCGCTACTCAATACTGAAAATATAATTGTGAAAAATTTTTTTTTAAGAAATGCAGCTCACTAGTCAGTGGAAAAACACCTCTGTTTTCCACAAATAGATCAGGTGAAGAAAGTGAGAAAAGGAGCGCAATACAAATTGATACCGTGTAGTGATAGTATAATATGTGAATATCAGTGAGCAAAAAATTAGTGAACAAAAAATTATGATACTTATATTCAGATAACTTGATTGTAGATCTCGTGAAATGTTCATAAAAAATGGAGACAAAAGAGAAAAGATAGTGCTTTCCGGTTGGGCAATAACAATGGGGATGAGGGTAATAGGAGTAGTACTCACAAGGTTGGAGCAGATTTACTGCTCTATGTATGTGCAGTAGGGAAGATCCCTGGGCATATGTAGGGAACACCAGCCTCTTTGTACTCCACTGTCCAAGTAGGGTATTTAGGTGAACTTCCCGAATTACATACGACATGAAGAAAGAACTCTCATGGTGTAGTATATAAAACAGTATACATTTTAATAAAACAATGAAGAGGCTTACTTAAAAACGATGTGACGGGTGTGGCTTCATCAGGTGCACATCCTCCTCCTCTTGACGTCCGTCTTATATAGTGATCGTATGGACTTGCCTCCTCCCCGCTGTAGGCTGTGTTTAATCAAATGATCAACGTACAATTAAACACAGCCTACAGCGGGGAGGAGGCAAGTCCATACGATCACTATATAAGACAGACGTCAAGAGGAGGAGGATGTGCACCTGATGAAGCCACAACCGGCGAAACGCGTAGACACGCCCCCTCCTCTCCGCAACTTCTTCGCATTTGATCTCTGGCTGGCATAGTGAGTAGATGCTCAGGGACTTTGCTCTCCAAACGCTCTCTGGACACTGCTCCTCCACATACAGCTATTTGATCCTTTCGCCTGGCTTCTCCGTGCACATCCTCCTCCTCTTGACGTCTGTCTTATATAGTGATCGTATGGACTTGCCTCCTCCCCGCTGTAGGCTGTGTTTAATTGTACGTTGATCATTTGATTAAACACAGCCTACAGCGGGGAGGAGGCAAGTCCATACGATCACTATATAAGACGGACGTCAAGAGGAGGAGGATGTGCACCTGATGAAGCCACACCCGTCACATCGTTTTTAAGTAAGCCTCTTCATTGTTTTATTAAAATGTATACTGTTTTATATACTACACCATGAGAGTTCTTTCTTCTTGTCGTATGTAATTCAGGAAGTTCACCTAAATACCCTACCTGGACATACAGTGGAGTACAAAGAGGCTGGTGTTCCCTACATATGCCCAGGGATTTTCCCTACTGCACATACATAGAGCAGTAAATCTGCTCCAACCTTGTGAGTACCACTCCTATTACCTTCATCCCCATTGTTATTGCCCAACCGGAAAGCACTATTTTTTCTCTTTTGTCTCCATTTTTTATGAACATTTCACGAGATCTACAATCAAGTTATCTGAATATAAGTATCATAATTTTTTGTTCACTAATTTTTTGCTCACTGATATTCACATATTATACTATCACTACACGGTATCAATTTGTATTGCGCTCCTTTTCTCACTTTCTTCACCTGTTAATTGAAGGACATCACTGTCCAACAGGACACTGAATGACTTAAAAAAACAATGGGTACGGTGACATAATGACGGGGGTTTGCAAGATAGGATATAATCTTAACATGGGGTAAGCACAATGAATGGGACTAAAGGTTTGGCCCTCCCAGGTTACACATCTTGGCTCACATCCTGAGTGAGCCTATGTTTGGAGTCAAGCTGAAAACGGCAATAAACAAGTATGCAAAATGGAAACACACGGTATAGGAGCAGAGATGAAAAAAACATTCAGTGCAAGTAAAAAGATTTATTGAGCAACTTACATATGTGATGCTGAACATCTGAGGGCTACAAAACTTCCGGGGAAGCGAAGACATCACGCCTGAGCTTAATCATA
Source organism: Pelodytes ibericus (assembly GCA_036172795.1). NCBI lineage: Eukaryota > Metazoa > Chordata > Amphibia > Anura > Pelodytidae > Pelodytes > Pelodytes ibericus. The sequence continues at coordinate 219,189,498 of CM069857.1, read as the reverse complement.
GGCTAGTGAACACCATCCACTCTATTTATATCCCAAAGTACATTCTTATTTAAAGTGACTACATTACATTTAGATATATACAAATAAAATTAAAAGTAATAGTTAAAAACAATACTATGTAGTCATTTATGGGTGCATTTGTTCAGAGGGAACTGTTTAGTTTTAATTTTTTTATTTTTGTGTTTTGTTTATTTTAATTTTTCCAGTGTTATATATCTCTGTTTGGATTGAATTTGTTGTGATGTCCCATCACTTATTGATATCAATATTTAATTTTTTATTCATTTTTCCATATAAAATTTACAAAACTACACAGTAACAATGACATTCACCATAAAGACAAGAAACCAACAATAAATTAGATAGAAACATTTTACGTCGCTAGTACTTTTCCTTTACACCTCCCTCCCCCAGCCCGTTCCCCTCCACATCCACAGTCGAAATATACATGCAGAGAAGGAGCAATAGCTTATAACCTCGGTATTAAATACAAATTTTATATACATCTCTCCTTTCTTGAAGGCTTTCTTATTTTCGCTGTTTCCTCCTTTTCCCCTTTTCTCTTGCCCTTGCACATAGGATTTCTCCTCCTCTGCTTCCTTATTTCTCTGAACATACCTTTGTGTGCAACTTATGATTACGCTTATTTAGTATAGATAGAGAAAGAAAGGAGAAGGGGCTTGAAGGGGAGAGGAGGGAGAGAAAAAAAAATCAAAGAAGAAAAAAAAGACAAAGAACACACATACAAAGAATAGGGATCCAAGAGGGGAGGTCGGGGTGGGGAATTGCTTAAGAAAGACTTCAGGCAAGAACTACTTCTCTTCTTATCTTCTTATATCTAATGCTCTTCTTGGGACCACATTTCTATTTGTGTTAACTTTAATGTCTTAGCTATTGCGTTACTTTTTTCCATTTTCCATTGCCAAGTAAGTTGATTGATTACTGATTTAATATTTGGGGTGTTTTCTGATTTCCAATTTCTGGAAAAAAACAACTTGGCCGCTACCAATGCGTGCAGCAATATAATTTTCCTATCTTTAGGCATACTGGGAATATTAAAATGCATTAGGATCAGTTCTGGATCGGTTTTTATCTTAATGCTGCATGTTCTACTAAGCCAGTTCTGGCTTCTCACCTGAAGTTTTTTTTTATATTTTTACATTGCCACCAGATGTGGAAGTAGTCCCCATTTAAATGACCACATCTCCAACATGAGGGGTTAGGTACCACCTATTTGCCAGCTTATATTGTTCCTCTATTAGATTTACACAATGGACACTTTTGTATAATGATCCCAATGCGTCCTGCCTTTATTTCATTGTTATGCTTATTCCCAGGTCTTTTTACCATATTTTGATTGCCTGGGCATTGTACTTTTTTTATCTCATATATGATTTTTGCACATTTAGCTAAGAGGTTTTGTTATTATTTAATAGGTGTAGGTTTTCTATCTTTTTAACTGTTTCACACATATGATCAGCTATGTGGGCTCTCAAATATCCCTTGATTCTTAAGTAATTGAAAATGTCTTTGTTAGCCAAATTGTATTCTGTTTTTAGTTGTTGAAAGGGTTTAATTTCAGACTCGTTCATTAAGTCTCCAATTACCTTTATACCTCTATCTTTCCAGTTTTCTAGCCATACATTTGCCATATTTCTTCTTATATTTTCCATAGAGATTATTTTGTTTCGCATATTATTGTTTTTCTTGAATTGTTCCCATACTTTGACTAGGTCGTTCAATATCTTTGATTTTGTCTGGTCCGCACTTTTGGTTTGGTTTTCTGTTTTTGTTACCCAAAATATCTCACTTATATTTTTTACCCTATCAAGTTGCTTTCCATGGCACACCATTTGTCCTTTTTGTAGATTTCAAAATTTGTTACCAAACTATTTTCAATGCGGCTCGCCAAGTAATGGTCTTGGATTGATGGCATCCCCAGTCTGCCCTCTTTGTTATTATTAGCTATAGTTGTTGGACTTAACCTTATTTTTTTTTAAGCCAGATCTTATGAGGGCTGTGTAAACTATTCTTAGCCATTGGTCCGGGAAGCCCAGTAGAATCATTCTCATGAGGTATGACCATTTAGGGCAGGGGTCCTCAAACTTTTTAAACAGGGGGCCAGTTCACTGTCCATCAGACCGTTGGAGGGCTGGACTATAGTAAAAACAAAAATTATGAACAAATTCCTATGCACACTGCATATATCTTATTTTGAAGTGAAGAAACAAAACGGGAAAAAATACAATATTTAAAATGAAGTAAAGTTAAATCAACAAACTTACCAGTATTTCAATGGGAATAGTGTGCCAGTCAGAGCCCAGTAATATTATGCCAGTCAGATGCCCAGGAATATTATGCCAGTCAGAGCCCAGGAATATTGTGCCAGTCAGAGCGCAGGAATATTGTGCCAGTCAGATGCCTAGGAATATTATGCCAGTCAGAGCCCAGGAATATTATGCCAGTCAGATGCCCAGGAATATTATGCCAGTCAGATGCCCAGGAATATTATGCCAGTCAGAGCCCAGGAATATTATGCCAGTCAGAGCCCAGGAATATTATGCCAGTCAAATGCCCAGGATTATTTTGCCAGTCAGAGCTCGGGAATATTATGCCAGTCAGAGCCCAGGAATATTATGCCAGTCAGATGCCCAGGAATATTATGCCAGTCAGAGCCCAGGAATATTATGCCAGTCAGATGCCCAGGAATATTATGCCAGTCAGAGCCCAGGAATATTATGCCAGTCAGATGCCCAGGACTATTATGCCAGTCAGATGCCCATGAATATTATGCCAGGCAGATGCCCAGAAATATTATGCCAGTCAGAGCCCAGGAATATTATGCAAGTCAGATGCCCAGGAATATTATGCCAGTCAGATGCCCAGGAATATTATGCCAGTCAGAGCCCAGGAATATTATGCCAGTCAGATGCCCAGTAATAGTGTGCCAGTCAGATGCCCAGGAATATTATGCCAGTCAGAGCCCAGGAATAGTATGCCAGTCAGAGCCCAGGAATATTATGCCAGTCAGATGCCCAGGAATAGTGTGCCAGTCAGATGCCCAGGAATATTATGCCAGTTAGAGCCCAGAAATATTATGCCAGTCAGATGCCCAGGAATATTATGCCAGTCAGAGCCCAGGAATATTATGCCAGTCAGATGCCCAGGAATAGTTTGCCAGTCAGATGCCCAGGAATAGTGTGCCAGTCAGATGCCCATGAATAGTGTGCCAGTCAAATGCCCAGTAATAGTATGCCAAAGTCACATGATATCAAAGGGACCACTTTATCTGCAAATGTAAGTCTTTAATGGTTTTATTTATTGTACATTATGATTATTGAATTTATATTTTTTATCTTTTTTTTTTTTTATTGTTGCCTCAAATGATTTTAATATCCTTTTACATAAATATTGCAGTCTCCTCCTTAAAATGCTCCACATACAAGCATGGTGACTCCATTTTTGTGTTTTCGGAGCAAACCTGCGAAGTTTTAGCAGATACCAGTTGGTATCATGTCTGGTATTAATTTAGATATTTGGGTTATGTTATCATTATGCATTATCACATTAATTATTACATTTAATAATTGATAACTGAAATTCATTATTACTAGTAATTTGCCATGAAAGCAACTATTATCAATATTTTTTTTTTCAGTTATATTTTGAAGAGTTTAAAAAAGCTTTCTAAACTATATTACAAAGTAAACTAAATTGATTGTGTTTTACTATAAATATAGCTTATACAGCTTAACATCAGTATGGATAATCACCAATCATATCTGACCTTTTATTTAGAATGCACTTAATGAGTTGTGTAAAGCCAAGTTATATGATCTCTCTAAAGACTAACTTTTTTTCACATGTATCTGATAGAGCATGTACACTAGATCAAAGGTGGATGGTCTGACATTTTAGAGTAGTTCTATGTTCCTGCAATAAATAACAGATAACACACATTTTTAAGGGTGTAATGACTTTCTCTCTGAGTCACTGAATCCATTTAAGTGTAGAGATGTGGACTGATTTTTGCAGTACAACATGAAAAAAATAATACAGTTCACAGTTGTCTTGTCTCGTCAACTGTGTGGTAAAGGGAAATTAATGAATAGACAACCTTAAAGTGAGCAGGACTCTGGTTGTCATGCCAGCTTCATTATTCATTCTTATGTCACCACGTGTAAATGTATGTTTTGATAGAATTGTTTCCTTAGAATCTGATGCTTTAGTCAGGCTGCAAAATATAATTAACCACTGGTTGAAAGAAAGAGTCAGTAATAGATAAATGAACATGTATACCATCTGCATTTTGCCATTAAAAACAAGCAACAGTAATACATGCTGTTAAATACAAATTAGCATTCAGTATATTATACAAAGCATACTTTATTTTAGCTACCTGTTCAGGTTATGCACCAGGAAACAGAATAACATACCATCCAATTTAAAAATGGTGATAATTGCAATTCCACCTATAATTTCAGCTACTGCTATACAGTGGCGGATCCGGGGAGGGGGGTGGGGAGCTGAGGTGGAGCAATTGTCCCTGCCCTCCGCCAAAGCAGAGCCATTTCCCTGCTAACATAGGCTGAAAACATGGCCATGATTCTAGACAAAATTAAACTGTTTAAATTAGTTGGCGTTCTCTTATTTCCTCTCTGCATGCAGAATAAGAATCCTCACCTTAGTTGACTTAAAACAGTTGTAAAACAACTCTTGCAAAACAAGTTGAAAATGAAGGCCCTGAAAACCATGCCACCAAATCTTGAAATCCTAAACATGTATCTCCAGGCTCCACTACATCACGCCACTCTGCTCACTGGATAAACCAATGACCAACAATCCATAAGCACAGGGGAAAATCATCTAAAACAAAACTACTTAAAGTAAATGAGGATGGATAAAATAATTATTCATCTCCCAAGCCTCATTAACTTTTCAGCTTTTCAGTGGATTATTCTCCTGCTAATTGGACACAGAAATTAGTCCCCTTTCTCAAAGACACCTTCATGCAACCCATTAAAGCATGAGATCCAGGATCCACAAGGCAGCTGGGCACGTTCCCATCTGCTCTAGGTGACAGCCACCAGTATTCAAGCCATTAAAATTGAAAGCATAGGCAATATAATTACACCAACCAGGAATATGACATACCCTCACAAATTCAGTTACAACACTAAATAATGCAGAAGTGCAACCACTGGTCTAGATGACAGAGGAATATGATTGACCTTGCAAACCACTGTTAATCATTGGTTCCATAACTGTACTACCCAAAGTTCCACTGCTACCACAATTTGAAATGATTCCAACAATTTCTTTGTCAGACCTTCTTCAAGCAAAGGCATGGGCAACACTCCGTTTGTGTTTGTTATACTTACTGTCTCTGTTTAAGGGGACAGGAAGTGAAATTTAATTTATTCATTGCAGATAGTTCATAAGCTATTTACAGAGCTGCAGGGATCGAATGGCCCATCTCCCATACTCTTGAACACTATAGGGTCTACTCAGTAAATACCGATTTGTTCCGAATGTGATTCAGGTCTAACATAATAGCAGAAGCTAACGAATCCCCAAAATGTGGCTACAGTTTCTTCTGAATCAACAGTTCAGGGTGTTCAGAAACTGAAGCATCAGAAGCCTCCAGATCTGGACATTTTCACCATAAAAAATCCAAAATTTCGGTTAATGTGCAATCAGCCCTGAATACAGTTCAGATTCTAGGATAAAAACCGCATTTCGGCCAAATCAGTTCTCCTATTCTGAGTGGGAGAATTCAAAGTTATAGCCCTCTAAACTACACTACAAAACATTTTAAACTACTTTTTGGACATGCTTACATATATACCATAATATCATGTCAATCCAAATATCCAGCATTATGAATTTTTGAAGATTTATGGAACTAGGGCTATACCAAAAAATATACCAAAAAAAAAAATGGGGTCATGTGCAGCACACACACCAATACATAACCACAATGAAAGGGAAGGTGTACTCATGTAGAATGATACAACACTGTGGAAATAAAAGGATAACATGAAGTGTGGAAGTGTGTGAGTTGTGGGTTTACCTGAATAACAACACAGACACTATTAGATAAATTCAAATAATATATATTTTTTCAATTTCTAATTTCATTCATTAGAAAAATCATAATTTTGTTTCTTTTTAAAATTACAAGTCAGGGCTGTTAGCGGAGGAGTACAACCACTTGACAAGAATGGTAAGTAACCAAGGGTTCCATGGCTATTGACATGATGCTACCATATCATTTTACTCATCAGCATCAAGTGAGGAGGAGTATGATATTCTGGGCAACCCAACCAGTTCTGTTGGTATCATCATCCTGTGCTGATGGAAGGATGCTACGTGGACCAGTGGTATGCTGGAAGTGAGTATACTGCATGTCCAATTTTGCATAATTGTATTGCAAAATACGGTTGTGGTGTTGACCACTCCACTTGGTACATCAATCTCATCAGTGCCTGTTCCGCAACTACCTCACTTAACTGACTACACAACTGAGGCAAACTGTTATACATTAACATCAGATATGAGTGATGTGGTGTACATATGTATCTACCTTGTGCAGTAGATCCCTGCATCTGCATTTCAGAAGCTGGCAGTTGGTGGGAGAACCTGATATTGGAGGTGGTGAAGAAAAGGTCTGCTGAAGGTGAAAAACAATGCATTGTTTTTTTTGTTTTGTTTTGTTTTTCCTTCTTTTTTCCTTTTTTTTTTCTCTTTTCTTTAGCCATCAGACAATTTACCAGTGTTCCTTATCATTTGGTCATGGTTTCACCAATTGGGTCACTTAATATTGCATCTTTTGGCCAACATATATCGTTTGTCCGACTCTGGTTCTTATTTTAATTCCCTATCCCATCTTCCTCCTACCTCTACACTCTATCGCTGTTGTATTCAGACCCCCCCCCGTCCCCCCCCCCAACCGACCTACTTCTAATGCCTATTTGCATATTGGGTAGTGACCTATTGCTCCTACAGACCCTGTGGGATACCCCCCCCCCCCGATTAAATCCAGTGTTATTGGGTCTATATATTCGAATAAGGGGTAGGTGCGCCCAACCAGGACAAAAAAAAAAAAGAAAGAAAGAGGAGAGAAAAAGAAAGACGCGACCACGCAGCGGTGTCCCCCCCAGACGAAAAAATATAGAGAAGAGCCCGGATGTCGTATGTTCGGGAACCTATATTTCCGTCTTTAAAGTTACTAGCCATTCTGCCCATTTAGAGTTTTTCTTAGCCCTTGTGCCAAATTGCCATTCAATTCCGGCTTCCATTGTTAGTTGGTGTCTGAGTTGTTCTTTCACCGGGAGCCAAGTCGGAACCAACGTGGAGTTCCAGTTCCTTGCTACCTCCAACTTGGATGCCAGTAAAATATGGATGGTCAATTTTTCGCACTCTATTGGTCTTGGAAAGTCCCATATGTGGAGAAGATAATTCTGTGGCGTCAATGGTAGAATTAAGCCACATATTTTAAATATTTTAGAGCTTATGCTTTGCCAAAATAACTGAATAGGTGGGCAACTCCACCAAATATGGAGAAAGTCTCCCGTATGGGTGCCACATCTCCAGCAAACATCAGTTCTTTGGGGATATATCTTATGCAGGCGGCACGGGGTTAGGTACCACCTATTCATGACCTTATAATGTGTTTCCTTCAAATTTAGACATTTTACTGATTTGTAAGTTTTGGCCAATGACTCGAACCATTCATCTTCTGTTATGTCTAAGGTGAGGTCCTTATTCCATTTTTTTATAGGGCGAAGTACTAATGTAGGGCCAATCTTTTTTATAAACAATACACATCTAGAGACTAGTTTCTTACAATTTTGGTCTGTTAATAACCTGCGTAATCCCTTGACATTCTCCGATATTTCTATGTTTACGTGTTTCGCTATGAAGTATACCAGTCTGATATAAGTAAAGTTATCTTTAATATTTATTCCGTATTGCAGATGTAAATTCTCAAAGGACTTAGGCTTAGTGTCGCAAAACAAATCACCTATTTTTTTCAAACCTTTTTGTTGCCAATCTTTTAGTTTCAGATCTACGACATTCTCTCCTATAATGTCTAAAGGGAGATCTTTCAGTAAGTAGTTATCAATCCTTAGCTTTTTCTTCAGCTTCCCCCAACATATGATCAGTTCGCCCATTATTAAGGATTTCTTTTTAATTTCTATTAGCCTTTGTTTATTTTTACCCACCCACCAAAAAGGTCCTATTAATTCATCTATCCCCAGGAGGTCTTTCTCTATATTATACCATGCCTCTTCTTTAGCACTGGCTTTTTGAGTAATAATGGCATGTGTAATTTTACAAGCCATGTGATATTCCTGTATATCGGGGGCTCCCAATCCTCCCTGGTTTGGACTTCTTTTTAAGCATGCGTGGGCTATTCTAGGCTTTTTTCCCTGCCAAATAAAATGATTGATAGATTTTTGAATCAGTTCCAGCCATGCGGATGGTATTGTAAGTTGGATCATTCTAAATAAATAGGTCCATTTTGGCAACACATAAGCCTTCAATACATTGATTCTACCCCACCATGAGAGCCTCAATGGTTTCCAATTTTTTAACTGTTTGTTGGTCTGTGTTAGTAAAGGGAGAAAGTTAGTTTCAAGTATTTTATTGGGTTGAGAACAGATCTCAATACCAAGATACTTTATTGCTACTTTTGTCCAGGTGAAGCCAAATTTTCCTGAGAGAAGAGCTCTAGATCTTAACGGGATGTTATTTGCTAGTGCCGTTGTCTTCTCAATATTTAGTTTGTATCCTGAGGATACTGAGTATTGGTTTATTTCAGACATTAATGCTACCATTGAGTTGTTAGGGTTCTGGAGAGTCAGTAGTATGTCATCTGCATACAAGATCATTTTATAGCTGCCTCTGGTTGTTTCCAGTCCCACTATGTCTTGGTTTTGTCTAATAGCTATAGCTAGGATCTCTATTGTTAATATGTATAGTAACGGGGATAGAGGGCAGCCCTGACGGACTCCGTTGTTTATTGGGAACCATTCAGATGTCCAGCCCTGTCCCACCACTCTCGCTTTAGGTTCTTTATACAGGAGCATAATCTCATTGAAAAACAATGCATTGTTAATGTTGAGTGCATACAGTTGGGTGCAGAACATTTCACATTAACCATTTCATTGGGCTTCATTCATGAACGAGCAAATTGCATGTAATGATGAATTGAATTCCCAAGTTTAGACCATAGTAGCCAGGTTATAAGCATTCTGAAGAGCTGCTGATAATGATAATGTTTCAAGTCTCATGTTTTTGCCATAACTTGGGATCTCCATTCATAGTTCCATGCAATTCCCTCTATCACGAATAAAGCCCTATCTGTTGCACATGTTTCTACTACAGGATATATATGCAAATACATGCACGTGTGTTGGAAGGTTTCATTTATCATAGACAGGCATAGTTGCCAACATTGGCCATGTTTCCAGGGATATTTGTTCAACATGCTGCAAAAAGAGCATGCATTGTGAAGCCCGACAATCTGTGGCATGCATGTATGCACAGACACAATCCAATTAATTAATCATGGTAGGTCCTATGAGATCTCCACTCAGATTACTTAAGTTGATTCTGTATGTGCGTATATCCATCCTACATACTGCCAGGCTGTACTTTGCATGGTCTTTCTGCAGCATGTGGAACAAATACATGTCCCTGGATACATGGCCGATGTTGGCAACTATGGACAGGTGTAGAAGTCACTGAAACCAAAGCCAAGTAGTCAGTCTGAGCTGGTAAAGTCTGAGGATGAGCTGCCAGCTTGTGTGTCCTCTGCATATTATGAGATAACAGTGTAAATACATATCAATTGACATACATAACATGTCAATGGATATTCTATACTTTACACCAGGCAAGTCTGTGCCAACTGCCCCCTCAACCCCTTTAATTATCTAAAGCCCCATGCATTAGCTCCACCTCGAAATCCAGCAGGTCAACTGGCTCAGAAAGACCATGGCCTATGGCTCTGGCAGTGACAGGTGCCTTGGAGTGCTTCCTGCCACTTGATGTCATAAAACCTGACCTATAACTGTGGAACAATATTGGCATTAATCATCTGTACATGTTATCTCATTTATACATGTGTCTATCTGTACATGTTGTACATATGAATGTTTATATACATGTATATACAACTGTGTACATGTGATACCACAGATGTCCAGTTTTACTGAGACACAGAAATTAATATGCACTACAACTTTGTACTGCAACTTCTGTTGGACTTAGCTACTTACACCATTTATTTATAGATGTTAATTGCTGCAATGTGCTGCTTACTCACCCCCACTACAGCTAACATGCTCTGCACAGCTACAATTCACTACACACACTTGCAGCTTCTCCATGTGTGGCATTTTACCACGTGCAGCCACATGCACCATTACCCATGAGTGTACAATCCTAGGTATCCGTGACACAGCTAATCCAACTGTTACATGAAGTACATGTGTGAGTTCAGTGTGATATAACATGCTGCCTATGGTATATAATTATTTGAAATGCACTACCTTTTCTTCATCCCCCTCCTCGGACCTGTTATTCCCACCAACTGCATTAACGGCATCCACAATCTGCTGCCAGAATTTGTTATTCCTCCTCTGGCTTGTTCTCCTAGCTGCTGTCCCTAGCACCTGGTCATAATGTTGGCACTGGTTTTTTTTTTAACAATATTTTTTTTTTTTTAAAGATTACACCTTTCTTAATTTTTTCCTATCCAAAAAAGTAGAAAAAAACAACACGGACATTAACATAAAAATTAACATCAAATACAGTGGCATCCCGAGGGGGTGCGGGGGGGGGGAAATAAATAAATAAATGCGATCGGATGTGATGTTACGTCACATCTGGTGGCTGTGTTTCCCTCCTCCGTGCAGGAGGGAAGACTGCATGGAGGAGACAGCCGGAGCAGAGACAGAGCAGAAAATAAGGTAAGTTAGCAGGGGGGGATACTGAGTGGTTAAATCCTGGCATATTAAGTGAGAAATACTGGCATATTGAGGGGTTAAATACTGGCATATTGAATGGAAAAATAATACTGGCATATTGAGTGACAAAATACAGGCATATTTAATTGTGAGAGAGAGAGAGAGAGAGAGAGAGAGAGAGAGAGAGAGAGAGAGAGAGAGAGAGAGAGAGAGAGAGAGAGAGAGAGAGAGAGAGATGTCTGTGTGTATAGATATGTATTGTTTTAGAATTGTACAATTGTCACCTCCTGTGTGTCAATGGTAGTCCCATGTGTGGCATATTTATTGGGCCCCATGTGTGGCATAATTAAGGGACTCTTTTGTGTGGCATAATTATGGGGCGCTTGTGTGTGTCATAATTATGTTGCTCTTGTGTGTGGCATTATTAAGGGGCGCCTGTGTGTGTGGCATAAATAATGGGGCTCTGGTGTGGCATAATTTGTCGGGCTCCTGTATGTGGCATATTTAAAGGGCCATCTGACTGGCATTACTAAGGAATCTGTTTGGCATGGTATTGGAGGAAATCCAGGGAGGTGACACCATGAGTTACCGCACCGGGTGACACCAACCCTAGTGACGCCTCATATACATCTAACTCCACAGAGCCAGATTCAGTATAATGTGACTTTATAACAAACACAACCAACAGACTAAAAACATAACTACACATCTTGGAGAGCCAGTTCAGTCCACATTAACAGAAAGAAGAATAGCCATCCTTGCCTATTTGTAAGCTCCAAACCCCCCTTCTCCCAGTTCTTAAAGCTCACATGTATACATCATTTAAGTCTTAATCTCCTTTATCTGTTTTTAATATCAGATTTTCACATTCCTTACCCCCAAAAACATAACCCATAGTACCTCTGCCCTGGGAGGTTGATACGAGATCTTCAAATATATATGTTTTTTCCACTTCAGAGAGCCACTCTCTAAATGTAGGAGCCTTGGAGGACGTCCAATGACTAAGTATGAATACTTTAGCTACATTTAATAAATGGATTGCAAGAGAATTCCTATATGCCTTAATTCAATGTCTAGTATTATGCAGGAGCACTGTTAGTTGGTCGTTCAGAATGTCCTTATCAGAAATCAAGCAGATAGTATGTAAGATTGGTACCAAAAAAATCTCTGGGCAGCTCCACCAAATGTGGAGATAGTCACATTTCCCTCTGCTGTACCTCCAGCAGTGGTCTGAGACAGATGGAAAAAAAATTCAACTGAGACTCAATGCCATTGTATCAAGAGTTTATAAGCATTTTCTTGGGAGCAAGTTGCCACTGATCAAGAATGTGCCAACCCCACCATCTTCAACCACGACCAGAGGCCGTGTCATTCTCCCACAGTCTGATAATATATGGTTTCTGAGCAAATCATGTATATTTGATATCAATTTTGGCATTGAGTCTCCTCCACTACATAGAGTTTCAAAGGTGGTCAGTGAGTCAGGAAAAGCCAACCCTCCCCCTGATGCTGTCAAATAGTGCACCAATTGTCGATATAGGAAAGAATCCCCTCCCTGAGTCAAGCTATTTCCCCTTATTTGTGTCAGGCTTTTAATTCTGCCTTCCTCCAGGAAATCCTGGGGGAGTGGCAGAGGTGCCACATTCCATTTATTTCTACTAAATAAACCTGGGTGGTGTCCTGGTATAAAATCTTTATTATACAAAAGGGAAGTCATCAAAGAAGAGGAGGTAACCAACCCTGGTTTTTTGGAAATTCTTTTCCAAGTATCCATTGTTGGACCAATGATTGGGTGCTCTTTTAATTTCTTCTGTAAAGATTTTATATTTTTCCATGGTAAAATAGATAATGGGACGTCCAAAGACTCTTGTTCCAATCTACACCATAATTTGTCCGGAGTTCTTGACCAATAAACTACTCTTGCTGTTGAGTCACATTATAGTATGTTTAGAGGTCAGGCAGCTCCAGACCCCCATCGTTCTTTTCTCTTATTCGATACTAATATCCCAGTCTAGGGTTTTTTGCCCTCCATATAAACCTACTGATTATTCCCCTCAAGTCTGTAAAGAACTTCCTCGGGACTCTTATGGGGAGTGTCTGCACAGTATACAAAATTCTTGGTAGCACATTCATTTTTACCCCCGATGCTCTCCCAAAACATGAGAGCTGAAGTGTGTTCCATCTATTCAAGTCCCTTTTTATATCCAAGAAAATCTTGTGATAATTGAGTAAATACAATGCTTCCAGGTCAGAGGCAATTTTCACTCCCAGGTAAGTAATCCAGGTGCCGCAGCACCTAAAGCATATGATCTCTCTATGACCCCTACCATGGGTTTTGGTATGTAAATATTTAACACTTCCAATTTGGAGTTAATAATTTTAAAGTATGAAAGTTTACCATATGTTTGTAACTCTTTTATTATATTTGGCAATAATGTTATTGGCTGGGTGACTATCATCAGCAGATCATACGCAAAGGCAGCTATCTTATGGTGAACTCCTCCAGCCACAATTTACCGAATGTTGTTATTTTCTCTGATTGCATTCAAGAGGGGTTCCAAACTCGACACAAACAAAAGGGGAGAGAGCGGACATCCCTGCCTTGTCCTATTGGACAGGGTGACTGGCCTTGAAAGACACCCATTTACTTTGATTCTCACTGTAGGTTTATGATATAATGCGGGAATTCACTCCAATAGTCTTCCTTCCAGGCCTATATGGCTTAAAATAATTTTCAAGGACAGCCAGTCCACCCTGTCAAATGCCTTTTCAGTGTCTATCCCCATCAACAAGGCAGGGGTGCCCTCCATCCTAGCCAAATGAACAAGGTCTACCACCCTAGTGGTTTTCTCCCTTATATTGGCACAGTTTAGGTACTTACATTGAACTCTCCTCCTCTGAGAAACTCTGCTGGTACCTCCTAGGCCTTGACTTCCTCCCTCTCCTGCTACCACTGCCAAGCGCCTCTCCCTTTCTTTATCCATGGCTTGCCATTTTTATTTATTTTTGTTAATTATTTTTTATGTGCTATTGGGCACTAATTCTGAAAATGGTGTCGTGGACATGAATTCATTTTTTTGGTAGGATTTTGGCTACTTTTTTGTGTCCATGATCTCCCATAGTACATAATTGTAATTTTAGAGGCTATTACTTACTTATCAGATTCTGTGCATTTCAAGCAGCATTTGGATTCTGCAGGTATTGGTGTGTAAAATCAGCTATGATTTCTGAATTGCAACACTATTCAGGAGCACATTGGGGCATATTGGTTAGCATCTTACTCCAGTCCCTAATATGTACCAGAGGTTCCCTGAAATATCTTGGACTTGGATGCTCTATTTTGGTTTTTATTAAATGTACGCATATTGAGGGTGCTCCTTAGACAAGACGAATGCCCATTAGCAGTTACAGAGCATTCCCACTTCTGAAAATTGGATAATAGCAACATCCCGATATATTGGCCAAAAGTAACATCTTCAGTAGACATGTACAAAACTAAAATTTTCATTTCGTTTTCGTCCATTTGGACGAAAATGTTATTAATTTCGTCTAAAACGAATTTTGTTCATTACTGCATTCGTTTCAGCCGAAATTCGTTCATTATTTTCGTTTCGTTTTATTCGTTCGTTTTATAGAATACGTGTAATACTATTGGCTTTCTATAAACCGAACGAGTGCCCCATTCATAAGAAATTCTTTTGAATGGGGCTCTCGTTCGCTTCATAGAAAGGCAATAGTACTACATGTTTTCTATAAGCCGAAAGTCTATAAACCGAAGGTCGTTCGGTTTATAGACGTTCGGTTTATAGATTACATAGAATTACATGTAATTCTATGTATTCTATAAACCGAAAGTCTATAAACCGAACGACCTTCGGTTTATAGACTTTCGGCTTATAGAAAACGTACAGTAGTAGTGCCTTTCTATGAACCCATTCATTAGAATATAGACTTTCGGCTTATGGAATACATGTAATTCTATGGGCTTTCTATAAACTGAACTAGAGTTCCCATTCATAAAAATTTATGAATGGGGACTCTGTTTCGGTTTATAGAAAGCTAATAAGTTTAACGAATGAACAAATGGTTTAATATAAACGAAAATCATTCGTCCATTCGTGCTATAGTATTGGCATTACTATAAACCGAAATAGAGTCGGTTTATAGAATGCCAATAGACTTACATGCATTCCATAAACCGAAAGTCGTTCATTATGTCGGTTTATGGAATGTAGTGTACTATGCTATTGTATTCTATAAACCGACTCTATTTCGGCTTATAGAATTCCAATAGTACTACGAATGGATGAATGAACGAATGATTTTCGTTTATTAACCATTCATTCATTCGGCTTTCGTTAGCTTAGCATTTTCGTTATTCGTTTTTTGGACGAATGAACGAAAATGCTATTTTCGGACGAAAATACATTCGTCCGAAAACGAATGCACATGTCTAATCTTCAGGACCATATTCAGTATCCAGAGATTTACCTTTTTTAGTTCAACACTCTTATAATTAAGTCATAGTTTTTCTTAAGCTGTTTATTAGTGTTGAGCGAACCCGAACCGCACTGTTCGGGTTCGTACCGAACATTACGGTTTTTGGACCCCGGACCCGAACATGGACATTTCACTGTATGTTCGGGTTGGAGTTCGGGGTTTGGCGATTTAATGGCTCATTTTGAAAGGCTGCAGGGCAGCCAATCAGAAAGCCCATAGCATTACATACATAAACATTGTATGTAATGCTATGGGCTTTCTATAAACCGAAAGTCTATAAACCGAAAGAGATTCGGTTTATAGAAAGCCAATAGCATTACATGTATTCCATGAACCGAAAGTCTATAAACAGAATGTCTTTTTCGGTTTATAGACGTTCGATTTATGGAATACATGTAATGCTATTGGCTTTCTATAAACCGAAATAGAGTCCCCATTCATACGAATAGGTCAATTGACCTTTCGTATGAATGGGGACTCTATTTCGGTTTATAGAATAGCAATAGCATTACATGTATTACATAAACCGAAAGTCTATAAACCGACTCTCTTTCGGTTTCTAGACTTTCGGTTTATGGAATGCATGTAATGCTATGAACGAATGGTTAATAAATGAAAATCGTTCGTCCATTCGTGCTATTGGCTTTCTATAAACCGATATAGAGTCGGTTTATAGTATACCAATAGCATTCCATGCATTCCTGCACTTCATATCTGAGAGTCAAATAGAACCGTCAAATACTTTGCTTACAGCGCACTTTGAAAAATTCTAATAGTTTTGGGTGGTAAATAGTACATTTGAGTCTTTCGGTGCACTTCATATCTGAGAGTCAAATAGAACCGTCAAATACTGTGCTTACAGCGCACTTTGAAAAATTCTAATAGTTTTGGGTGGTAAATAGTACATTTGCGTCTTGTGGTGCACTTCATATCTGAGCGTCAAATAGAACAGTCCAATACTGTGCTTACAGCGCACTTTGAAAAGTTCTAATAGTTTTGGGTAGTAAATAGTACATTTGCGTCTTGTGGTGCACTTCATATCTGAGAGTCAAATAGAACAGTCCAATACTGTGCTTACAGCGCACTTTGAAAAGTTCTAATTGTTTTGGGTTGTAAATAGTACATTTGCGTCTTGTGGTGCACTTCATATCTGAGAGTCAAATAGAACCGTCAAATACTGTGCTTACAGCGCACTTTGAAAAATTCTGGCTACCTCCTCCAGCACCGCTTCCACCTACACTGCCACGGTCACCGCCTCCTCAACCTATGGGTCACTTATTATAAACTGAAAGAGAATACCCTGCACTCCAACCCTCTCTCAAATTGATAATTCTGTTGATCCTCCTGGCAGCCATGCTTTAGATTTAGATTTATGTTCTTCCAAAGCTAAAATCAAAATTCCATCTAGTGCTATTTTATGGCTCAGCTGTATTTGTAATTTATATGTATTTTATGTTATTTTAAGTTATTTCCCTATCCACATTTGCTTGCAGAGCACTTGTCCTACTCTTACCCACATATTACTTCATTTTGCAGCCCTCTAGCCCTTTCCAGGACTTTTTTAGAGGCATTTTAGTGGCCAAAAGTTTGTGTCCCCATTGACTTCAATGGGGTTCGGGGTCAAGTTCGGGGTCAAGTTCGAGCACGAAACCAGACATTTTTTCGAGGTTCGGCAGAACCTGCCGAACCCGAACATCCAGGTGTCCGCTGAACTCTACTGTTTATGACAGTAACAAGTACTTGATAACAAGTAACTACTGTTTGAGACCATAAAAAATCTTAATATATATTTTCTATAAGTCACATTTATTTTTAGGTTATTATTAATCAAATTCATTAATGAAGAAAGTATATTGATTGCAGTAGCAAATTTCTGCCTGGGCAGTTAAAATAAAACATGTGCAATTACAGTGTCAAGAAAAATCTGATCTAGGTTTAAGTTACAATAATAAACACGCACAATCTGGTTTAACAAATAACACATACATTACTGTACTGATTTTGTCCATATTGAATGCATCATTCAACCATTCACAGTGTGTGTTGGAAAAAGCACCTAAACCCCTAAGCTAATGATTGCAACAAAAGCTAATTGGAGTCAGGAGTTAGCAAACTCCAATCAATGAAACAGGACTGTAGGAGTGTTTTAGAGCTAATTTGACTTTTAAAAAAGCATTTTAAGTTTGCTATTCAAAAGAAGCATCTACTTATGTGAACCATGCCTCGCAAAAAATAAAGACCTCAAAGAGTTTACATATTCATCAGACAATATTTACAAAAATTGTTTATAGATGATTTAGTACTGTGGCTACTATCTGTAAAAGTGGGTGCCCAGCCAATATGACTTAAAGGACACAATGCTGAATGCTCAACAAGGGTAAAAGGAAACCTAGAGTAGCAAGTAAAGGTTTGAATGAATCATTTCAACTGATTAACATCTGTGTTTATGAGTCTAGTATACTCAAAACATTGAACAGACATTGAGTCTATGTCAGGACACCACTGAGGAAGCACTATATATGGAGTAAAATGGGCACTGCATACCAGCATGGAAACATCATCCGAACAATGGAGGGAGCAACATGATTTGGGGATGCTTTCCTAACTTGGGGCCTGGAGAGCTTGCTATTGAGGGGACAACATATTCCCAAGGTTATCATACAGGATAATGCCAGTTTGGCTGTCCACCAGAGGATACTCATAAGAAGTTGGGTGATGCAACAGGACAATTACCCTAAATAACAAAATAAATCTATAGAAAGGCTTCTAAAAAAAAAATTCCACCTTTTGGAGTGGCCAAGTTAGGGCCCCGAACTTAACGCAATACAGATGATGTGGCATTACCTAAAGAGAGCCATTTACACCAGACATCCTAAGGATTGGCTGAGCTTAAGCAGTTCTGCAAGGAAGCATAGTCCAAAATTCCTCCTAAACATTGTGCAGGTCTGATCCGCAGATACCGGAAGCACTTGTTTGCGGTTATTACTGCCAGAGGAGGTTTGACCAGTTATTAAAACCAAGGGTGCTTTTACTGTTTCCACCAGCACTGTGAATGTTTAATGGGCGTGTTCAATAAAGACATGAAATATTATCATTGTTTGTTTGTTATTAGCTTAAGCACATTGTGCTTGTCTGTATGTGTGACTATAGATGAAGATTACATTTTATGACCAGCTAATGCAGAAAACCATGTCATTCCAAAGGGTTCACTTACTTTCTATTGCCCCTGTATATTGTTCTCTATTTTAGACTATATCTGAGGACACTGGATTATGAGGATATTTTCTTCATATATATAATTATATTTAAACTCAGTTTCTGATGTTTAGGAGGGAATTTGCATGTCACAATATT
Organism: Pelodytes ibericus; assembly: GCA_036172795.1. Lineage (NCBI taxonomy): Eukaryota > Metazoa > Chordata > Amphibia > Anura > Pelodytidae > Pelodytes > Pelodytes ibericus. Next base: position 219,170,665 of record CM069857.1, on the reverse strand, counting down.
TCACAAAGAAATAAAAGCTTGGTTATAGTAAATCAAATGAAAATTGAGAGGAGTCGGTTTAATTCTACATGTAGCTTTATGTTTGTTTGGAAACAATTTATGGCAATATAGAAATTTGTGTTTAATAGCATTGCATGATTTATTTGACATAAACAGAAAACCTTCCAATATACAAATATGAGTTGTATATGAATCCATTAATAAGATCAAATAAAACATCCTCAAAATGAATCTTGAAATATACATCTATATCTTCAAATCATATTTTTCATGTATCAGAAAATAAATACACTGAATATTATTTATTACATACTAAAACAATTGCAATAGGCTAGATGTGTTGTCTTTTTGTATATTTATCCCACTAGTGAAATGTGTGACAGCTTCTCAAAATTATATAACCATGTATACTTTTTTCGGCCTGTTTTAGGTATGAGACCAAAATCGTATTTCTCAATTTTAATGTGATGCCAATTGCAGTTTCATATGTGCACGTCTGCACATGATTATAAGGCAAGGCCCCCAAATGTTGGACTTTAATGAATGAAAAAAATAATATGCCTAACTATAAGTCAACCCTATATGGAAAAAATGCAGTAATTATTAATTCACATGTAATTGTTTCATATTTAATGAAAAATGCATTTCTTGTGTTTATTTCATTGTTTGGTTTCCAGCCATTCCAGTTGTTCTGCCCTCCTTTAATTTTTGCACTAATATGACTTGCCATTGCACCCTTATTGCATCCTCAGGACTTTCCACTGCACCCAACGACTTGCTTTGCACCAAGTGGACTTGACTTACACCAAGACACTCTTAAATGCTGCCTATCACTGCCAGAATGCTAGTAGGTTCAGTGATCCACCAGGAATGCAAGGGATTAATTATCCCATTATTCATGAGAATGGTTACATGCTATGCACCCAGTGAAAAGTATGAATGGATCTGCACACTTACAAGTATCGGGTGCCATGAGGGAGCGTCATTCGCGCCCATAAAGCAAAAAGAAAAGATTGGAGACTCAGCACACCGTTTAAGAGAGTTTAATCCACCAAAAAATATCAACGTTTCAGCCCAGCACTGAGCTTTTTTCAAGACTTGAAAAAAGCTCAGTGCTGGGCTGAAACGTTGATATTTTTTGGGTGGATTAAACTCCCTTAAACGGTGTGCTGAGTCTCCTATCTTTTCTTTATGCTATGCACCAGATCATGCTTTGCAGTGTGAGCAGATATACCTCTGTCTTATGGTATGGTCTATTCATGTTCTAGAAGTTTCAGTGGCTTACATTATATTAGCAAGATGGTATACATGTTTGCTGGTAAAGTAGAAGCCATTCCACCTGGAACTGGATGAGGAAGCTATTCTTTATGGAATAAAACCTGCAGGAGCACCAGGAATGTGTTGGTATTCCGCTAGAAACCCTAGTCCCGCTGATAAGAGCCTGGATATTCGTTTGTGTTCTGAGCACAAAAACCAAACAAAGAAAGGTTGGCAGAATTTCAGCTGTTTCACTAAAAGCTCAATTATTTATTACTCAAATAGTTCAAAGATGCACTCCATAGTGAAAAAAAAGCAACTGCACAGAACTCTCCAAGCCCAAGAATAATAGCTACACAGTTTTCTTCTAAAATTAAATGTAGTTGCAACAGAAATATTCAATTTCCTGGAATGCATCAATTAAGTTATATATTCAATTATCTGAATTATCTTATTCATTTCTTATTATTACATTAACTGCATTCTTTCTGTTTTTATTTTTGTTTGTTTTTTTGGCTGGTTTTTACCAATGTACAGAAGACATCATTATTGTTAAACACTGTTAAAGAGGGTATAGTTATATTGTTGGAACTTTAGCCACAGAATAAAAAATTTACATTTAGCTCTAACAGTATTGTAACACATAAATATCCTAATTTCACCAGCAGCAACCACTACTAAATCAACAAAGACATTTCTCTGGTTGCTTGTTAAGCTAATGAATTGTACTTTTGTAGAGAAATAAGAGTGAGTATACACTAATGAGGGCAAAGTCATGACCTAAACTTATAATTCAAATGTTTTTAACCTATGTAAATTTGTCTTTCTTTTGTATACATTATTCTTGTCTGTAATATGCAAACAACTTTCCCATAAACACAAAATCTTCTTAATAGCGAGGGAGGGTAAAACTAAAGAATATGCATCTTAATAAATCATGCACCCTTGTGTTATTTAAATGTGTTTCTTCAAGGTTGATTGAAACTTTAACCTCAGTCTCGATAAAAGAAGAAAAGCTTCAAATTTGCCAGACCTTGAATTTTTACAAGAGTATGTTGAATTATGCAGTGATCAGTCAATTATTCATTTCTCCAGGATTGAGATGGCTGCACTTTAAAAAGCATGCAAAATGGGGCTACAGTATGTGATGCTGTGTCAACACATTTCACTCAAGATTGCTTACAAGACAAATTTTTGCTTCAACATTGATTCTGCTTCCGTTGATTTTTTTCTTCTAATAAGGTACTTGTTTTAAATCAATTTCAGTTTACATACTTAAGCTTCTATTTTAAGGATCATTCTATTTTTGACAAATCTGCTTCTTTCTAACAATGTAGAAGTTGAAAAATAAAACTTGCAGCAGTGTACTCTAAAGAACTTCTGATGCAACCCAAAACAGAAGCCAGAGAGTCATTTTAACAGTCACCATTTCTATTTAATGAACTGTGGAACAGCTCCTTTTCCCCCAGAAGATTACGTCAATATTCTTGATATGTTTCTGTTAAAGTAGAAAAGTAGAAATAAATGTTCTTACCAACATAAAGTGCTACACTGTTATACATATATTTTACCATTATTTATTTCCCATAATGTATAAAATATTTAATGTTCTATGCTATCAATAATTTTGGATGAATTTAAATATTTGTGCACAATTCTTAGCAAGTTTCTTAATGCATTTAATTTTGTAATGTTTGAAATGTTCAATTCAATTTATTGATTACATTTGATAAAATCAAGAACACCCTTTAAACTAAGGAAAAAAGAAACGTGACACCACGTTGTTGTGTAATACCATTTATTAAAAACTCATAAAATAAATAGAATTAAATAAAGGCTGTAATTAACTTCTATTAGTGTGTAACACTGATTCTCTTCCATGGATGCAAAAAAAACCTGATGATGTATGTCCTTTATATACTGTCAGAAATGGTCTTCTGCCTTTCAAAATCACCTTCCTGGAATAGGACATCAGCTTCTTACGTAGGCATTTTATATATTTTTTTTAAACATTGTATTAAACAAGTTTCCTTCCTTTATATATATATATATATATATATATATATATATATATATATATATATATATATATATATATATATATATATATATATATATATATATATATATATATATATATATATATATATATATATATATATATATATATATATATATATATATATATATATATATATCCATTGGATGCAGTGAGATTTTTATTGATTGGACTTTATGTATGGGACTATTGCATTGACATTTTGGCTAATTGTATGGTGATATTTTAAAACAATATATTGTAAATTTAATAACCAGCCTTTTTAGCGCAGGTCTTTGATTTATTGCTTTTTATGACCCTTTTAACTAAACTTTTCAATGATATAAATATGTCATAAGGACAATAAGGACATGCTTTAACTAAGTATTAGAGACTATACTTTCTGTCTTATTTAAGAATTCTCAGACTCATTTAAGAAGTATTTACTAAGATGGATAAACTCACAAAACAGCTGATATTGAGTAGTAGTCCACCTTAGCTGTAATATCCCCGTAAATTCAATGTGAATACCAGCACTGCCCAAGAGAGTTATCTCACCACATATTTCTATTAAAGTATTATATGTACAAAGTTATCATGCTGTATATATGAGAAGATCAGATGGATTTATACAAATTTTAACCCCCTAATTTTCCTTTCTAATTTACTGTACCCGCACAAATTATATATTTTTGGAGTTACCATTATTTTGATCATATCATATCATTTCCTATCTGTCTATTTTGGTAAAATATATACACGTGGGTGATAATTTTGAAAATAAATTTTAAAAAAGCATACAATTTTTAAAAATAAAATTCAGAAAAACTTTTCTTTTAATTTTTCACCATATTTTATCATTTTTTATATAGAAAATTATAAAGGTCTCAGTGGAAAGCCCTTCTTATGCTGATAAAAACAATATATAATTTCTGTGGGTACAGTAAAGGAGAAACAAAAAAATGTAAACTAAACACAAACACCGAAGATATGTTAAAACAGCCCATGTCACCAAGGTTGAGATAAGGTCAAAAAGTGATGTCACTGAGGGGTTAAAGCATTGCAGAAACACCGACTAGGCTTTGAAGTGATCATTCATAACTTTCTAAGCTCATTTCACAGGAGGACGTACCAGGTACTTCCTCAAGCACTAAGTGCAGTGATTTCCTTGACATACCTGATACATCAACTGTTGTGAAGGGGTTAAAAATCTGTGCTAAACATGCTTAGAAGTGGTGTGGGGAAGAAAACATGATAACTTCATATAGGTTGAGCTGTACAAAACATACACACATCACTCGTTGAATGGGGTAAAATAAGATCTGTAGTTAGTTAAGGCACATTTCTTTAATATAATACACAGGACTGGATAAGTTTATTTATATTTATTTTTTTAGGTTTTTCAGCTTGGCCTAAATATCTGTGTGCCATTCTGTCTCAATACAATATTGGGCTGGTGAAATTTTATTCCAGGGCTGATTTTTATTCTCAGTCCAGACTTGAATATCACTGATCACGTATTTGTGAGATGCAATCAATTTAGAACTTAATCTGCATTCATAATCTATGTAGATATTTAAACAGAACTCCAATGACATTTTACCATGCAAGAAGGCTACATATTTCCTGATTAATTTGTTTCTCAATGCAGGAATTATTTTTTTCAATCAAACTAATAACTTGTTCACCATTTTGCAAAAGATCATCACTACTGTGTGTTTAAACAATTTTGATCTCTGTAAAATCCAATGCTCACATTTTTAAATCCCAATATGATTGACTCAGCTTTTCAAGAGTTCTAAATGGATTAAATACGTACCAAATGCAAATGAATAAAAAAAATTCTGAATATAAGTTTTACAAACTGCCTTCTTTTGTAATTAGAGTGTAAACAGTCTGTTGAAATATCCTTTTAATCTGCTCTAGCAACATAAATTTAAATAATCACAGTAATTGTCTTTATGGGGACAGTAAAATTCTGGAGCAAAAAAATTCAGGATTTTTTTACATTTTTATTTATTTGTGAGGTGTATTGGCATGCCAAGGATCAACTCTAGATCTTTGCTTCAAACACTTTAAATGGTCACTCAATAAGATGAAAACAGATGGGTTTAACTTGCAAAAAAAGTTAACCCTTTAACATAAAATCACAGAAACTAAGAGGATGGGTAAAGCCACATATCCTAGGCTTGCCAGATCAGCCATTTTCCCTGGACATAGTTAACATTTACATCCTGCTTGTAATGCAGGGGGTCCAGGTAGTTAGGGACCCTGATCGCCCGAAATCAGGAGCTACGTTGCAGGGTTGAAACACCGGACCTGGTGCTGGGTAACTGCAATCCCTTGGAGGTTTGGGACCCCAAGTTTTTGCAGCCACAACCAGGCCCTATGAAGCAGCTGCTGTATCCAGGTCCCAGGGCTAAAGAGGAAATGAACTAATGACAACTAAGCAGAGCTGAAACAGAAAAGTAACTGTATTTCAGTTATGCTATCCCTCAGAGTGCAGGGCTACAGGATAGAGGCAAGACATGAGCAAGATAAAACAGAAACCAACTAAGATTAAACAGTACAAGGTAAGGCACAGGGTTGCAGATAATAACATAATAATACTGCAGGGAACAGCACTAAAGGAACACAAGAAGAACATACATGGAGTAAACATAAATACAGGAACTAGTCTAACACGAAAGATGGTAAAGGTGAAGGTTTGGTTCACCAATTGGCCAATTAGATGTTAGCTTGCCAACCCCATCAAGGTACCCCACAATAGGCAAGTCCCTAACTAAGAAATAATATTAGCAAAAAGCATAAATAGAATCTAAGACACATACATGGCATTGACACTTAAACACAGAGGAAATCCAACTATTATTATTATTAGTAGTATTATTATTAGTAATTATTTTCCAAAATCTCCTACCCTAGCTTTATCGTTCCTTTATTAAAAGTGTTATTCAATAATTTGTCCAGTTGTGTCTTTACCTTTTTATCCTTTATAACGATGCTATGTGTTTTCAAGTAAGATTTAATTCTAATGAAAAAGAAGGCATCTTCCGTCTGGGCATCCAGATCATCCCTCAGCTCGGAGGAGCTTTTAAAATTAGATGCTTCATATACATTTTTCACTCTGAGTCCTTTTTTCTGACAGCAATTAGGAAGTCTTAAGTTTGGGATATTATTTCCCAGAACCTCTAATGGGGCGTTCATATGTAATTTATCATGTATTTTATTCCTTTTCTTGAATGACATCGATGCTTCCATTAAATTTCTAAGAATTCTTGATTTACTTTGCTCTACTATCTTTTTGAGGTCCTTTTGGTTTTACCATAGTAGTACTTCAAGATTGTTTATTCCCCCCATTTCTTGTTCTAGATTATACCAATCTTCCATTTTAGCATTTGTATTCTGGAATTTATATGCATGGTTTAATAGGCTTGCTTCTTGATATCTTTGAACATTTTTGCTTTGTAGGTGTACTTGCGCAATTCTAGGTCTTTTACCAAGCCATGTGAATTTATTTATTAAAACATTGAATTGCTTTATGTATGTCTCAGGGATTTTTAAAGGTATTAATCGAAGCCTATAATGCCATTTAGGGATTATATGTGATTTTATGACATTTAATATTCCTATCCACGAGATATAGAGATTTTCCCATTGTTTTAGCAAAAAATAAGGTGGGAGTAATTTGTCTCTAAATTAGGTCTAATCTGGATCCACAGATAGTTTAACCCCTCCTTTGGCCATTGAAAGGGGTAAGTATATTCTAAAAAATGTTTATCTTCTGGATTCACCCCCCTGTCATTACCTGAGACTTTCCCATATTTATTTTATAATTAGAAACTCCTCCATATTCTGTTATGCCTTCTCTATTGAAGATCTAGGTGAGGTAAGGGTCAAAATTACATCGTCAGCATATGCTGATATTTTGAATTCCACTGATTTTGTTTTAATTCCTTTTATTAATTCCTTCTGCCGGATCTTACATAATAGAGGTTCGAGTGACAGAATGTACAACATTGGGGCAAGTGGACAACCCTGGCGAGTTCCATTTTTAACACAAAATGACTCTGATTTAATACCCTGTCCTATCACTACGGCTGAGGGATTTCTATACATTATTGTGTATATTATGTTCTCACCAAGGTTATATCGCCTCAGTACTTTCTCCAGGAACACCCAGTTGACCCTGTGAAAGGCCTTCTCGGCGTCAAATGACAGGGCCAACATGAGAGTTCCCCTAGACCCAGAAAGATCCACCAAATTCAGTATTTTTCTAGTGTTGTTGTTTGAGTGTCTATATGAACGAAGCCTACCTGGTCTCTATGGATCATGTGTGGAATAATACTTTTCAATCATTCCGCTATAATTGCTGCATACAACTTTATGTCACCATTGATAAAGGAAATAGGTCTGAAATTAGTCATAAGAGACAGGTCTTTATCCAGTTTCAGGATAATGTTGTCTTGCGTCATTTCTGATGGAAATTTACCCCCTTCCCTTATCTCATTAAACATTTCCAATAAGGTGATATGTTATTGCACAATATCTTTTAGAACTGATTTGTGCATTCATCGGGGCCTGGTGTCTTTTAAGGATTCAATCTCATAATAGCAGCTCCTTAAATGGAGCCTCAAGGGAGGCCATTTGTTCAGTGTTTAGGGGGTTCAGGTCAATTTCTTCTAGATATTTCCTAATTAGTTATCTATCTTGATATTGTGAGGTGATGTTATAAAGAGAAGAGTAATTGTCTTTAAAGGCCTTCCCAATATCATTAGGGCTTAGAGCCACTCCTTCCTCAGTGACTATTTTGAGAATTCTTGCTGTAGCATGTTTCTTTCTCAATTGACTAGTAAGGAGTTTGTTTGCTCTATTACCAAGATAGTAATTCCTTTGTTTAAATCTTATCAATGTATTATTAGCTCTAATGGATAAGAATTCCCTAACCTCCTTTTTAATTTCTGCTATCTTTTTAGAGATTTCCTTGTCAGGATTTTTCAAATTGTATAATCTTATATACATATCAGAGATATTACTGTTCCCCTTTTTTTTCCTCTGTTGAGCATCAATCTTTATTAGTTGACCTCTAATGACGCATTTAAAGGCGCACCATGCATTTGTAGTGGTGGTCCCATTATTCTAATTCTCTTCAAAGTAGTCCTCAACAGTTTTTACAGTTTCTTTGAAATTATCTATATTTAATAGGAGACTGTCTTTCAATCTCCATTGTCTTTCTCTCATTGTATAGTTGCTCTTAATTTCCACTATCACTGGATCATGGTCCAACCACACAAAGGAATCAATATTTATATCTTGAATATCTCTCAATGCCCTCTGCAAGGTCAGGACCATGTCCAAGCGCGAGTAGGACTGGTATTGTTGGGAGAAATAGGTATACTCCCTTGTACTAGATCCTGTATCCTATCCAAAAGGCCATTCAAATACCGGATCTGTTTCTTATTGGGGGCATACACATTCAAAATTGAATATTTTTTGTCATTCATTTTACAGAGAAGGAATATAAATCTCCCCTCTGTATCCTCCAATTTATAAATCTCTTCATATTTAACTTTACTTGATATCATTATGAGTACCCCTCTTTTTTTTAAGTTGGTATTGAGGAGTGAGCTACAACAGGGAAAAATTTATTTTTCATTCTAAGGGCATCATCGTCTCGACAATGTGTCTCCTGTAGGCAACAACAGTCCACTCTTTGTCGTCTTAACGTATCTAATAGAGTCAATCTTTTCTGGGGAATGTTGATTTCGGATGTCGCCAAAGCGATAAAACGGATAGCTAAAGTAGAAAAAAAGGAAAGAAATGAGGACAGGAAAAAGTTAGGAGGAAAAGGAGGATGGGGAGGAAAAGAAAAAAAAAAGGACCAGGAGGAAAAAAATAAAATAAAGAAGAAGGCGGTGGAGGAGGAAACAAGGGAAAGGGAGAGGGAGGAAAGACAGAGAAAGAAGAGAAAGAAGAGGGAGAGGGATGAAGACATCAAAAATAAAAGGGACATGAAAATCTAGAAAGATCAAGAGGAACCTTCATACCATTTCTTTACTTCATGAAGCCATTACATATTTCTTCTACTGGATTATCCCCCTCAAAAAGAAAAAAGAAGAAAAGGAACAATTCTCTCTACTATCTTAACGCGTGTTCTCTTAATTTATTATTAGTGTTGTCTGTCATCTCATTTCTTAGTATAAGTGAAATATAAGTTTACAAATGTTGTGTTTTAAATATATCTTCTACCGGGGGTGTGAATGTCAACTTGTTTATTTATATAGGAAAGAAAAAAATGTGTACTTAATGTCATTATCAGTTATAATGTGTACTTAATATCTTACACTTTGTAATCTGGGTCCCCCTTTATCTTGATAAGTATACTATACCTTTCTATTTATGTTAACACCCTCCTTAGTGATTCTTCTTGGTATTTTATAAGTGAGTGCCACTCTACTATCCTTCTGTCTTTTGTGCAACTATAAAAAGTAAAGGAAAAGATAGAAGAAAAAAAAAAGAAGATATTTGTCCACCCCTCAATATTTACAAATCTCCTCCCCCCTCCCCATCACATCCACTATAAGATTGATCTTCTGTTATAATCCCTCTCCAGCAGTCTTATACCTTTTATACCTACAATAAATTAGTTTCACCTCTTCTCCCCTCCCTTCTCCCCCCCCCCCGTCACCAAGCCACCCGCTCCAAAAAAAAAAAAGTAAGAGTAGTCCATAAAAGTATGGAATTATTACAATTAGTTTGATGATTAATTTGCTGCTCTGCATGGTAATGAATGAATGAAAAGTATAACTGTGAGTTAATTCAAAATGCAGCCATAAGTTTGGAACTCTTGCACATCAGTACTTCTTTTAATCTCTACTCATAGTAGTAAATCCTCCCAAACATGGTTAGTCTAGTCCTTCCACTAAATCCTAGTTGTCCAAATGTGGCACTCTAGCTATTTCTGGACTAAATCTACCATAACTTTTTTTTTAGCAATTTATATGTTTAATTATGTACAACATGTATGAACTCTATATTATCTAATAGTGTTTATATATAATAAGAGATAGTATATCTGATGACATAGAAACATAGAAACATAGAAACATAGAATGGGTCGGCAGATAAGAACCATTCGGTGCATCTAGTCTGCCCAATTTTTTTTGAGTACTTTTATTGGTCCCCCGTTCCCGGTCTTATAGCTAGGATAGTCTTGTGTCTATTCCACGCATGCTTAAAATCCTTGACTGTGTTTACCTCTACCACTTCTGCTGGCAGGCTATTCCATACATCCACTACCCTCTCAGTAAAGCAATACTTCCTGATATTACTTTTAAATCGTTGCCCCTCTAATTTAAGACTATGTCCTCTAGTTGTGGTAGTTTTTCTTCTTTTAAATATACTCTCTTCCTTTACTGTGTTGATTCCCTTTATGTATTTAAATGTTTCTATCATATCCCCCCTGTTACGTCTTTCCTCCAAGCTATACATGTTAAGATGCTTTAACCTTTCCTGGTAAGTTTTATCCTTCAACCCATGAACCAGTTTAGTAGCCCTTCTCTGAACTTTCTCCAAAGTATCAATATCCTTCTGGAGATACGGTCTCCAGTACTGCGTACAATACTCCAAGTGAGGTCTCACCAGTGCTCTGGACAATGGCATGAGCACTTCCCTCTTCCTACTGCTAATACCTCTCCCTATGCAACCAAGCATTCTGCTAGCATTTCCTGCTGCTCTATTGCATTGCCTACCTAAATGACATGTTTACTGATGCTTACAAAAATCTGAATATATCTAGTAACCTCTACTTTAACTTATCAGTTAGCATACAACTGGATATAGTTTGTAAGGAGGTTGTCATTTTGGTAGTATCCATGACTTGTAAGCTCCCCCAGGTTCAGGCTACATATTTTTGTTTTTAACGTGGGTTTCTGCTTTATTTATTATATATAAAATATTCAATGATTGGTTGGTACCATATATATATATATATATATATATATATATATATATATATATATATATATACCATTTACACTATAACACATCAGATATTAGACAAAACATCACATACTATTTTACCAGGCATTATGTACAAGTGCAGATAAACAAATGGCATTCCGGCATGTCATTATGTTATTTAGATTGCATCTTGTTTTTTTAGAATTTGGTTCATGTAGCAAGGTGAGGTTTGAAAGGCTTGTTTAATTTTTCTTTTTAGGTCCAGAGACAGTGAGTTCATGCATAAGCTTTTTTTAAAAAAAGTTCTATTTCCCTGTCTTATTTTGTTGGGTGTTAAGCCAAGTCATATGAAAGATATAAAGAGTTTTTCTTTGAAGATTGATATGTAAGGCTTATCACTGCTTAACCATAATTGTAAAATGGTTTTGTTTGTTACAGCGGAGATGATTCTTGGAAAGTGGGCATGTTTGATGGGTAAGCTAGAATAGCCAAAGAGGGCGAATAGGGTATTTACCAAATGTCGATTGTTTGTTCCACATAGCCCTGGACAACATTCCCAAACTAACATTTCACCTTATATTGCGATATACAATGAAGAAAGACTGCTCCTGTTTGGTTGCATTTACAACAGGAATCATTTTGTGCTATATTAGCGTTTTTTAGACGTACTGGGGACATATACGCCCTATGGAATATTTTTTAAAACATAACTCTGTACATGGTCAATTTAATTGTGAGGCAGAGTGTTTTTTTGCTTTTAAAATAGTATCAATTGATAAATGTTGAAGATGTATAGACCACTTGATTAAGCCAGTATTAGTTTTAGAGAAATCCTGTCTACTATAAAGCCCCTTATGTATGATTGCCGTACTATAGCGGGTTCTATTTGCACAGTCTACAAGGGATTTTCCCAAATATTATATGGAGATGTATTTATTGTATGATTTATATAATTATGTACCTGTTGATAAGTTATGGGTGTCATGTCTATGTCTGGGAATCTACTCCTGAGTGTATCTAGCTTAACCCCTTAACGCATTTGGACGTTTATATACGTCCTGAAAAGCATGGTCCTTAAGGACCATGAGGACGTATATATACGTCCTCTGTTTTCATGTAGTGTTGCGCTCCTTAGCGCAACATGAATGCAGCTACTTTCAGAATGCAGCTGCTTTCAGCCCCCCCTCACCCCCCCGCGCGCATATGATCACCGCGAATGTGATCGTATGCGCTTTACACACATAGGCAGTGAAAGCTTATCACTGCCTATGTGTGTTAAAGTGTTGCAATTATGCCTCGATAGAGGCATCATGCAACACCTTCTGAGCCCCCCTGGGCACAGCGATCACTGGGGGCTGTAATGGAGGAGCATGCTCCTCCAATACAGCGTGCCCAGAGCATAGCGACGGAAGAGAGAAAAAAAAAATCTCTTCCGTCGCTCTGAAACAGCTACTTGACTGCCCCTAGAGGCAGTTAAGTATATCACAGTCTGAAAGAAAAAAAAGAATTAAATAAATAAATAAAATAAAGAAATAAATTGAACAAGCTAACCCTAGATCTACTAACCCTAGATCTAGGGTTAGGGTCATAATTAGGGTAATAATTAGGGTTACAGGGGTGTTAGGATTATTACAAGGGTTAGATTAAGGGGTGGGGGTAGATTTAGGGTTAGGGTAAATTTAGAGTTGGGGTAAATTTAGGGTTGGGGTAAAAAAGTCACTGTAGAAGAAAATGGTTAGAAAACAAAAAAAACACTAATATTGTTTATTGCCCTATTACTTGAAATAAAACATAGACAAACAAGGAAACATTGGTATTACTAAACTCAGGACAAATATTATAAATATATAGATGGGGTCTTTTTAACCATTTGTAATAGTGTAAAAAAAAATTAGGTCAAAGTTAGAAAAAGTGTTTTTTATGGCATATTTTCATCATATTTTATATTTTTATCATTGATATCATATGATGAAAATAATAGTATCAAATGAAAGCCCTATCTGTCTTTTAAAAAATTATATATAATCTGTGTGGGTGGACTGAACACAAAGAAAGAAATTCACAGTTCAGTAAACATATGACAAAAATAATGGAATTCTGGTCTTCAAGGCACATCAAATGCAACATAGCACTCGGTCACTGAGGGGTTAAAGCAATACAAATTCAGCATTCAGAGAAACTGAAGTGTTTGTGAATTTTTTTTTTTTGCATTTGCCCATATCATCACTTGGATGTACAATATACATTATTACTGATGAAGCAGAAGTGGTGTGCCAAGTCCTTTATTTAATATTGATTTGCAGAAGTTGTTTAGTTCAGGACCATAGAACGTTCTGAGCAGCTGCATGATTGGATTGGCGATGGAGGAGTCCCGTGGGATCCCTGTGTGAAAGTTGATTTCTCCAGCAGTCTTTGGAGCCCAGCTAATGTATTATTCTTCACAATTACAGATGGTATAAACCCCGGGCCAGCTCAAGATATTGTGCTGACGGGGCAAAAAATGAAATGCTGACCCCCCCCCCCCAAAAAAAAGCCCACAGTCATGATAATGATTAGAGTTGAGCAGACACCTGGATGTTCGGGTTTGGCGGGTTCGGGCGAACTCTGAAAAAAAGTCCGGGTTCGGGGTCTAACTTGACCCCCAACCCAAACATCCTAGGGTTATGAGGGGGGAACCTAGTGTGAGAAGACAGCTTTCATGTGCTTCTCTATTGTTCCCTCTCTGTATAACTGCTGTTGTAAGAAATGCTTAATTCTTAAATACACAAATTTATCTTGCTCGGCCAGACCTAATCTTATAGCAAGCTGTTGGAAAGGAAGTATCTTATCGTTAACTGTTATATCAGAAATAGTAATCCTGTTGCATCCCTGCCAATTTTTTTGAGAAAGGTTCTCCACATGACTTTCTATTGTTCTTATGTTGTTAAATTAAAAAATGTTGTCTTTTATATCCAATGTTTTTTATTTATCTGCTGCCATCTGAAACAGGGTCAGAAAACTCTTATTTTGTTTTTTTTTCCCAAATAAGAGGTTCTAAATCTCACTTACCGATGGCTTCTGATTCCACCAAATACTAAGGTTCTAACCTTGATTCTTCTTCTTGTGATCTGTAAATGTGTGAAAGTATATTGCTCTAATATTTGAGTATACCATGCCTCCTCTCCTGGTCTTTCTCGTGAGCACACAGGCCACAATTCTGGCTCTCTTTCCTTGCCAAATATAAGAATTCATTGATGCCTGTAACATATTTAGCCAGGGGCTCAGAACTTTCAATGGGAGTATCATAAACAGGTAAGGCCATTTAGGGATAACATAGTACTTAATGGTGTTGACCTTGCCCCACCATGAGACCTCTAAATGGGACCACACTCTCAGCTGTCTATTAGTTTCTTTAAATAGTTTCATAACATTTCTTTCCATCAAGCTCTCTATCCCAGTTGTGACAGTTATACCCAAATACTCAACCTCTATAGATGTCCATGCAAAGCCAAACTGCTGTTTTAACTCCACAACTATAGCTGGCTCAATATTCTTTGGTATAACAGTGATTTTGTTTAGCTTTAATTGTACTGCTCTCTTTCTGCCATCAACTGGGGGAGGGAGCTTGCGGGGTGCCTGATTGTCAAAGGTAAGATCTCTGCATAAAAGTAGATTTTATAGTCTCCTATTTTTGTGGTGAATCCATGGATCTCTAAACTATTCCTGATGTTTCTGGCCAAAGGTTCGACTGATAACATGTATAATAGTGGAGATAGGGGACACCCTTGTCTCGTGCCATTGGCCAAGCTAAACCAGCCAGTCAGCACACATGTTAGACCATTCTTGCTACTGGGTCAGAATACAGGGCTATAATGGACTTATGTATCCATCCATCTTACCTATAGGCAATCAGGGCCCTATTGAGGTAGCTCCACCCAACCCTGTCAAACGCTTTTTCTGCGTCCAATGACTGGGTCAGAAGAGGCAGCCCAGATCTATCCACTTGGTCACATATGTCCACCATCCTTCTCACATTATTAGCTGCCCCCCTGCCCGGGAAGAAGCCTATTTGATCTGGGTGGTATTAATTGTTTTTTCTTTTTTCTTGAGTCTTTCTGCTAATATCGAGGAATATAATTTGATGTCAACATTAATTAATGAGATGGGTCTATAATTCCTTATGTCTTTTTAATCTTTTCCTGGTTTGGGAATCGGCAAAATATTTTCACTTAACGTTTCTTTTGGAGCCGTCCCGGAGGATGCAATCTCATTGAAAGTGGAAAGGAGACATGGGGCAAGATTTTCTTATAAAATGAATTACCGAACCTGTCCGGTCCTGGTGATTTATAGGTATATAATTTATTGATAGCTGCATGTAATTCTTCCATAGTAAGTGGAATTTTTAATTTGAATATGGTTTCTTGAGGTATCTTATGGGACTTCTCAAGATATTCGTCTATTTGGCTGATCTTAATTTTATCCAGTAAATTGTATAGACTGGGGTAAAAACTGTTATTAAAGGTTTTACCGATACATTCCGGAGTTAAATACATTTTTCTGTGCTCTATTAATTTACTGATTCTATTCCTCACAGCCTAATTTTTCATCTTACTGGTTAAGATTTTATCAGCTGTATTGTCCTTATAATAGGTTTTTAATCTTAATCCGTCCAATTGGCACCAGACAGTCCCATTAATAGCATTCTATGAAGAAGTAAGTAATAATATAGATATATTTAGACTTGCTAAAGCATTTGATACAGTTTCACACAAAAGGTTACTCTACAAATTGATCTGGGGCAAATGTATGTATTTGTATTTAAAACTGGCTAAAAGATAGAATTCAAAGAGTTTTTGTACATGGGAAATCTTCAGAATGGACCAAGGTATTAAATGGACTTCAGAGGTCTGTCTTAGGTTTTCTGATTTTTAATTTGTTTATTAATGACATCCCAAGTTATGTTGAAAGCCATGTCTCAGTGTTTGCTGATGACACAAAATTGGGTATGATAATACCGACTAATCTTGATGTTTCTCTGAAGGAAGATTTAAATGCATTTTTCAACACCAGTCTTTAAAAAATGACATTAAATGGTCTACTAAATAAACAGACAACTGCAAGGAATTAAGATTGGATTTTCAAACTTCAGGCTAAAGCAGCTAATTTGGAAAAATCCTCACTTTCAGCTACATTGGAGGATGTTTTCAACTCAAGCCTAAAGTTTCTCAAGCCTAAAGTTTAAAATTCCTATCTCAATTCCCTTTTCTCCTTATTGAGTAGTCCCTTATGGATGTCGAAAAAGTGCAAAGGAGGATTACAAAATGAATAAGGGGAATGTTGGATGTTAGTTATGAAGAGAGACTAAAAAAGTTGCATTTACATATGCTAGTAAATGACATCTTAGAGGGGATATTATAACAGTATATAGATTTGTGCAGAGCCAATAAAAAGAGTTCTCCGGTAACCTGTTCATTAACAGAAATGTACAAAGAACAAATGGTCATCCCGTGAGACTGGAAGAGCAAATATTTCATAGACAACAAATGATTGCATTTTTTACGGTAAGGATGAAACACGATAGATGAATTCAAAAAGGTTCTGGATATATATATTTTTTTTAAAAACAGGACAAACAAGGCTACCAATAATAGAATACACATTAATATTTTAGAGCATCTTGATCCAAGGCGAACTCTGATTGCCTTTTGGTGTCAAGAGGAATGTTTCTCGCTATGCTGCAAAATAACTTAATTAGGGTGTTCTGCCTTCTTTTGGCTTAAAATATGGAATGATAGGTAGACTGGTTGACTTGATGGACTTTTTTAACCTAAATTACTATGTTACTATGTGTCGTGCCACAGCATGAGTTAGCATTCATTTACATTTTTTGCATATGCTATGATACCCTTTATTGTAGGCTTTGATCTAACACTTGGCCTAAGCCATAAAATGTATGTAATAGATAACCATCACCAGAGCTGGACTTAGGGGTCGTAAAAAAGGTATTGGGGCATATGCTCTGACTTTGGGTGAATCAGAGGACAACCACATAATCTGAAATATGGAGAACATGTGTATATATTGTGAGAGGGTCCATTGCATATATATTTGGATTACACAATGTTGTACCCTTTTGTTTCGTACCAAACATGCCCAACAGAATGTGTTCCTGTCATGAGAAACAAGAATGGCTACTTTCCAAAGAGTTAAACCTTGCATGTTTAATGTCTACAAACTCCCAAAAATATGCAATGGAATGTGATCCTAACAAAATTATAGAGTTATACAGTAAACAGCATGTTTTGGTAAGCCTATTGTGTTTTTAGGTAAATATCCATACTAGTGCCCTGGACAGGTATGATGGAGCCACCCATGGGAATATATAATCAAAATGTTGGATTATCTAAAGGGTGATTTTCTTTGAACAACTACACGGAGAATGTTACCATTGGAATCTCCTACAAGGATTAAATGTATCGGTAATTATATAAGGATATAAGGATTTCTTGTGTTTTCTCCTATTTTATTTTATGGATTGTGTTGAATCTTGTAATCTGTATTTCTGTATGTCATTTATTTCTGTATTTTTGTACACAGCACTGTGAAACATTTTTTAAAGATTAAATGTTTTCTTAAACAGAACAGCTCATGTCTTTGTTCTCTAATACGAATCCACTCTTCTGAGGACATCTCAGGTAGAATACATTACCAAAGGGTTAATTATATATATATATAATCAGTAAAGCAAAGTTGTTATACTTTATTGTACTGTGTTTGGGGTAACCTAGATGGCTGGATGTAAAGTCTTGGTGGTGGCAAGCAAATTGTGTACTAGGGCATTAGTGTAAGAGGCATTGCAGGGGTTAATATAGTGGTTTCCTGGACTAGCAGTAGTTAACCAGGGATCTGGTGTCATTAACTCTTTCACTCCCCACTGTCTCAGCCGTGCCAATAGCCTGTGTTCGTGACACTATGTTACAATCAGGCATTAATTGCATTAAGAGTTGGAAATGCAAGTTGGAGAATTATTCCAACTTAGTGATTTTTGCCATTTTGTTTTCAATTTCCTTGTTAGTTAATCACAGTTTATTGTTTGTTATGAAATCTTTGACTATTCTTTAATTCAACAGTCAAAGCTAGTAGAATCTAGGCATTATTTAATAAATAATTCTTAAAATAGGCTTCTAACTGGTAACATAATTTCAAAAAGCAAAACATAATTAAAATTTAATTTGAAGTCCAAATTAGCACTTAAAATGATGGATGAAAAAGTCCTTCATATTTTCTTAATCTTCATAGTCCTTCAACAATCAAAATCATCTCCCATTATTTCTGCACAGATGAAACCCCTTCTATATTATAGAATGTCTCCTATTTGCTTCTTTAGGCCTTCTTGTGGTTTTCAGGAAAAGTATAGCTTTTGCACCTGTTTGATACTGAAACTCCTACACATCAGTACTACCAATAAGGCCCATTTGACATTACTGCTCCTAAGTATATTATACGATATCGCATCAACAGACTTCCTCTAAAACATATATATTGAGCCAGCCCTTAGACAGATGATGATAACTCTTCTCAAATCCCATCAAGATATTTAAGTTATTAGTTAAGATAAAGTCTCTAGTCCCAAGACCAACAATGCTCGTTGGTAATATTTTAATGGTTATAGCTGCTCTGCTATTTTTCCTTTGATAGATATGTACATCATTTATAGGCTTATGGTGGATGTTTCTCAGATAATGTCATTTGGAATATGATTATGTTACTTTGAAAGATCTACAGCTGCTAGACATGTTTTGCAAAAGTAATGTATTTTTTTCTTATGCACACTCCCCCACTTTCCATTATTCAGCACAAAGCATTGTAAAATACGAATCCTGGGAATACTACATTGTAAAGTTGTACAGGGAAGAACATTCAAATAAAAGCTTCATAAACTAAGAAACGTACTTAAATAAATCATGCAGATAGGGTCACTTTGCTTAGCTGGCATGATACAAAACATGGAAAATGTGTTTGTTAAATAATAACCACCAAGTGTGCATTTTTTTTTTTTTTAATCTCTGTAATTCATATTAGAAATAGACGCTGTTGCATGTTAAACACAATCATTCAGCATTGTTCTCTTGGTATCACAAAAAGCTGACATATGTTTTTTTTTTAGATGTCTCCCATTAGAAAGTAAATATTCTAGTAATGTTACACATTTCAACGGAGGTAATGAGAAAAAGCTATAAATAAAGTCACACGGAGATTAGAGACATTTTTATTAGCAGATTGTTGAGAAGAAATAAATAAATAAAAGTTAATTAAATACAAGACGGGAAAGTATGGTTCTCATTGTGAAATGAGGTTCAAACAACTAGGCTGCCATTTAAAAAAAAAATCTAGTTTTTGTATCATGATGTAAAAACTGATTTGGACATTGGCAGTAACTATTTCTTAGTTTTTAGAAAACCTTAAATATTTAGAAAATGATAGGCAATTTGTACAAGTCCCACTTTTATTTAGGTCCAGGTGTTGCATATAGTGCAGATGTGGATGTAATGCTAAACAGCCAATTTAAAATATTTTTTAAATTACAAAAGCACAGAACTGTACGGGTTAGCGGTGTTTCTCTTTTTTCCTTGTTAATGTAAATAAATTGTGTAACTAAGTAAGATGTTACAGTATTATGCTTGTTTAAGTTTTTCCCCCAAAAAATGTAGTGTATTCTAGTCATTTGTACACATTGAAGACATAAAAAAAAAAATCAGATGACTGTATGCAAGAAACATAGCAAACATAAATAGGAAAATTAGAAATTATTGATTTTTTATGTGTGTATAAATATATTTAAATGGATGAATCACTAAGCTAGCTCTGTGAATGTAATAAAAATGGATCTGCAACACACAGTAACAATGTATTGCACCTCCCCAATAAAGGGACACTCTGAGAGCACAGTAGTAGTATTGCAGGACTAATTTTATTACTTGTTATTTGCCTATTTGAAGATATGCGTTGTCATATTGGAAACAGTACCTTTATGATACTATCAAGTTTCTATTAATTCATCTTATATTACTTTATTATTTTACTATTGTGTATATAACACTGTAATGCTTGTCTCAGACTCTAAAATTAAAGAAAAAAAATAACCATCAGTCATTTTAGTGCCAGACCAGATAAGGTTGAGGTAAAGGAAATATGTCTTTAAGTTGCAGTAACTAGGAAGTTATGTGCGATAATAAACTTTTTTTGTCAGTGACTAGATTTTCAAAATGATTTGAACTATGACCCTACACATCCTCTATTAAAGGGACCAGCCATCGCATCTAGTTTAATGCAAGAATACATCATAAATGTTCTGCTTTATGTATTTTGTTTTTGAAGATTTCAGACAATAATCCTAATATTTGTACCACCTGTGATATTGAAGGTGAAACTGGGATTGGTCAGACAGAATCTAGTTCTCTCAGTCAAGGATCTCTCATTTACTCATTTTCTCATTGTGGTAGCAGGAGCATGAGGAAAGGTAGTTGTGTGTTTATATACTTGTATGTGTTCCAATATATTAGTTAAAGGGTCTGCAATGTTTGAGTATTTTTTAGCTATTAAGACATTGAGATAACGTTACTCACTGCCAGGTACTGAAAGGGTTACTGTTGCTATAGTTATAATGTAATTGTATCTCCCTCTTGAATATCAAAATAAATATCTAGAGCGGAGAGACAGTTCTAGACTACAGTATTTTATGAAAACTAAACATGTTTGCAATAATGTATTGATAATAACATGTTAAAGTTAATATTAGTAGCTTTAATATACATTAAAAGGTATGGTACCTAAGTAACTATTGTTAATGTGTTGTTAGTCTGCTTTTTCATATGGAGCATATCAAAAACATAATTAGTCCTTGATTTGTAGAGACTACGTGTGAACATATTTGTCATGGCCCATGATACAGATGAAAGTATTCTCTATTACACAATTTAATGGTGTATTCCTGCTGTATTGCACGTGATTAAAAAAAAACTCAATACATAAGCTTGACACATCAGTATGCAATTATGAGATGCATACATAATATGAAATCAACCATTAATGCCACAGTCATGCAAATTGTCTGGGGCATATTAAATGGCAATATTACATTGGCATATTATTGGGCAAAGTGGCTGTGGCTTATTAATGGAAAAATAACAGTGGCATATTAATGGCAAAAGTAATACTGGCATATGAAAGGCAAAAGTGATACTGGCATATTAATGGCAAGAGTAATACTGGCATATTAATGGCAAAATAATACTGGCATATTAATGGGGAAATTGGCGGTGGCTGGTTTTGTTTGTCTATTTATGACTTTGTAGTGCACTGGTTTTGTTTGTCTATTTAAGATGTGTAATGCACTGGTTTGTCTATTAATGATTTGTAATGCACTGGTTTGGTTTGTCTGTTTATGATTTGTAATGCACTTGTCTTGGTTTGTCTGTTTATCATTGGTAATGAACTGGTTTGGTTTGTCTATTTTTGATTTGTAATGTGTATTCATTATTTATTTTGCACACTTGTTTGGTTTTAAATGTAAATAATCGTATGTTCTGTGTATGCACTTGACTTTATAACTTAATGTTTATATATTTTTGCTTGTGGTGTGCCATGGAATTCTGGGAAGAGCTTTGGTGGGCCCTAGGTGAGAAAAGATTGAGGATCACTGCTTTAAAGATTTTGTAGGTGTAACAATACAAATTCTTGTAACTATAAAACTATAAGGAAATAATACAATAAACTTAATTCTTAATCGGGGGTTCCAGAAAAACAGTTTTATAATTAAGCAGAAATCACCAAACAAAATATGGAGCAGGTACTGTAGTAGAATTTACATGGACTATTCTAATACTAAAAGAAAACAAATAAAGTATAAAATGTTATCATAGCAAACAAGGTTTCAAAAATTGTAATGGTATGTGCAGCTGGTCAGCAAAACAATGTGATAATCCTTTTGACTGGTTTCCTGCTGTGCACGACCAAATGGGAAACTGTGAATACAAATAATGCTACATCATTTTCAGAAGTAGTTTTTTTTACTTATTTTTATGTTACGTATTCTTATCCATTGTGCTAATACACAATGGCAGCAGACAAAATGGCTATTCTATTTATACATGACGAACATAATTATGAATGTAAAACAGGAGCAATTTAAGTTGCACACTACAAAAGGCAAATTAGCTATCATGATTTGGATTATGAAAGCAACTGTGTCCATGCTTTTCTTTAGATTTGCTTGCTTTCCCCTAGACCCATGCACACAGAGGGTAAGTATAATTGAAATACATATTGAAATTTAATCTATAATAGAAGTGATTACATTTTAAAGATTAAGTATATCTCTCCCCACTCTGCACGTTAGAGTATTCAGGATTCAATGGATAGAAAAATGTCTTCTGCAAGGGATTTCCTCTACTTTTCCAGTGATGGGAGCTCTGTAGCTAGTAGATTCCTATTTGCTGGTGTGATACCAGTCACCCTGTCACAATCAAATGCTGTTAGTGAGACTATAATGAACAGATGATTACCTTTTCATATATACATTATCTGCCAAGGACCACAGGAAAGAAAGTGACTAGCAACTGATGTAGTTAGGGTGAAAATATTGCTGTTTTGTTCAAGAACACACAAAATACAGACCTCAGGACAGTATTAAGTAAACAGAAGACTGTATATACAAAGAAGCAGCACACCAAATTTAGCAAAAATAAAAAATAACCTTTACTATATCCAATAAAATATAAAAAATGTATACATATAAAGTGAATACAACACTAATATAATTCAGGCCAAATCCAGGCCAACAATAGATGGTATATAACAAATAGAAAGAAAATACATAAAGTACAAATAAAGGGAGCAAAAAACGAAAAGACAACAACTGGATAAACTTACAAAAAAAGCTGATACCAGGATGAGTGTACCCAGTTGAAATAGCCCCCCAACGTTTCGGCTAAATGCCTTCTACAGAAGGAGCTCCAGTTGTATGCAGTTGTTGTTGTTTAGTTTTTTGCTCCCTTTATTTGTACTTTATGCATTTTCTTTCTATTTGTCATATACCATCTATTGTTGGCCTGGATTTGGCCTGAATTATAATAGTGTTGTATTCACTTTATTTGTATACATTTTTTATATTTTATTGGATATATTAAAGGTTATTTTTTACTTTTGCTAAATTTGGTGTGCTGCTTCTTTGTATATATTGATTTATCTGGGTAGTTTGGGACTACCCTTTTTGCATGCACCCTAGTGTAAAAAATTGTTCTATGTCCAGTTGTTCTACCTCACTTTGTTCAAAAAGAAGACTGTAGACTGGTCTACATTTTACCATTTTACTTATTATATGCCCCTCAAACATTCTGAATCCTTATTGGTACTTTTTGTAGTGTCTAACTTTTCTGGACATCGGAGTAAAAGAAATAAGATGTTATAAATGGAAAACACTTGAACATACACAATGGGCAGAAGCCCACCTAAACACACCCATCAATTATCAGACTACACCTGCCAATCATGTGGTCACTTCCTCACAGTGTGATTGTCTAGGATTGAGGAGATATGTTGTTATACCCCTGGCGTATATATTTTGCCAATTCAGTAAGTTTTTTGACACTGTCGCACATAGAAGGCTTATCAATAAACTGAAATCTTTGAGTTTGGATTTGTTGAATGGATTAGACAATGGCTGAGTGACAGGCAACAGAGGGTTGTAGTCAATGGGGTATATTCGATGCAAGGTCTTGTTACTAGTGGGGTACCTCAGGGATCTGTACTTGGACCCATTCTCTTTAATATTTTTATTAGCGATATTGCAGAAGGTCTTGATGGCAAAGTATGTCTTTTTGCTGATGATACAAAAATTTGCAGCAGGGTTGATATTCATGGAGGGATAAGCCAAATGGCAAATGATTTAGCTAAACTAGAAAAATGGTCAGAGCAGTGGCAATTGACATTTAATGTGGACAAGTGCAAGATTATGCACCTTGGGCGTAAAAACCCAAAAGCAGAATATAGACTATTTGCTACAGTCCTAACCTCAACATCTGAGGAAAGGGATTTAGGAGTAATAATTTCAGAGGACTTGAAGGTAGATAGGCAATACAATAGAGCAGCAGGAAATGCTAGCAGAATGCTTGGTTGCATAGGGAGAGGTATTAGCAGTAGAAAGAGGGAAGTGCTCATGCCGTTGTACAGAGCACTGGTGAGACCTCACTTGGAGTATTGTACGCAGTACTGGAGACCGTATCTCCAGAAGGATATTGATACTTTGGAGAGAGTTCAGAGAAGGGCTACTAAACTGGTTCATGGGTTGAAGGATAAAACTTACCATGAAAGGTTAAAGCATCTTAACATGTATAGCTTGGAGGAAAGACGTAACAGGGGGGATATGATAGAAACATTTAAATACATAAAGGGAATCAACACAGTAAAGGAAGAGAGTATATTTAAAAGAAGAAAAACTACCACAACTATAGGACATAGTCTTAAATTAGAGGGGCAACGATTTAAAAGTAATATCAGGAAGTATTACTTTACTGAGAGGGTAGTGGATGTATGGAATAGCCTGCCAGCAGAAGTGGTAGAGGTAAACACAGTCAAGGATTTTAAGCATGCGTGGGATAGACACAAGGCTATCCTAGCTATAAGACGGGAACTGGGGACTAATAAAAGTACTCAAAAAAAAATTGGGCAGACTAGATGGACCGAATGGTTCTTATCTGCCGACACATTCTATGTTTCTATGTTTCTATTTAACTTTTTTAAAAGTGTCCCCAAATAAAAGGAAGACTTTAGGGAAAAAGTGCAGTATATTGCAAGGTTGGATTAAACTCAATACATAGACGACATTTGTTGAGATAACATTGTGGTTTGATATGCAAATGACACATTTAGTTTGTTTGCATATAAATCCATAGGTGATGTCATAGGCCGGAGACACCACAGGCACATTTAACAGTTGTTCTCCTTTTGTATGCATTTGCCTGCAATTCTGTCAGCATAATATAGACAGATCTTGTTTTGTAATTTTTAATGCTCTACATTCACAGTATAAGTAATGTTAAGGTTGCCTATCGTGTTGGACAAACATGGGTGTAGATGCAATTGTTAGTTCTTAATGTTTTTAAATATTCTCTGTGCCATAGATTGCAGATTTTGATGCTACAATAACCACCATTTGTTAATGTATATTTTTCCGAAACTTGCCTGGCTTCAACTTACTCTGGTTAGGCATAAAAATATGTACAATATTTTTAAAACAATAGTCAATAGTATTGTCTCTTTATGGGCACATTTAAAGGGTAACAGCCATAAACATGTGTGTTGTCATTTTAATGTTAACTCAATCTAAGTATCAAAACAAAATCAGAATAATATACTATAGGTATCAGATATATAACTGTTAATTTTTAATGGTGTTTTTTATACAAATTGATTTGTGCTTACAGCTTTTTCTCTGCATTAGTCTTCATAGACAAAAAAGCATTTAAATACTACAAACAATTGGAATTAAACTAAAATAATTTTTGTATAATGCTGACTACTTTGTAAAAGCTTAACACCAGAAAAGTAAAAAAAAAAAAAAAAATAATAGATTGAGCTGTAGCTTTTAGCATAGAGTAGGCAGACACAGGACATGTGACCACTTATCAAGCAAGTGAAAGGTAAATTTCAAAACTCTACTCTGTGCTAAACGGTGTTTAATGCAAACCATATAACCAGTTTTTTTCATGTTAATATCTATTTAAGATAAACAGGTGATTAATGAACTAATGACTTTAAATAGTGGGTACATTACAAAACACAACCTACAAAGTAGTTTTGCAACTAAATAGAATCAATGTCAATAGTCTATAACTGTTAACCCTTTAAAGACTGTGTGAGAGAAAGTATTTTAAAAAGGTAAAAAGCATGTGTTTTTTTGCGATCAGGTGAATAGACAGTTCAAGAATTGTGTAAGTTTAAGAAAATATTACAAAGTATTACCAATATTTTATTGAAAAATATTGCTTGGTATCATAAAAAATGTGAAATTGTATATACATCATTTTATTGAAAAATTACAATGGTGAATCGAAATGTATAGTCCAGGTTTTTGCACAGAAAAATTATGCCTCATTAGAATAAGGAAGACTTAACAAGTTACAGCTGTTTAAGAATTGACAAAACAATACTAATATAATCACATTCAAATTAAAATTTACAGGAATAAATGTTTAAATTTGACATTAAAAACAACCTTTGATGTGTTATAACAAAATAAATTACATTTCATGTGCATAAAACTAGATATGTGTAGAAACCAAATTTTTTACACTTTCTAGAACTAATTTATGAATCCAGTCTTTAAAGGGGTACACAGGAACTACAAAATTATGTGAAACTCTAGCTTCTGATTGGTAAATGTTATGCTCTGTTTTTTTTCCCAGTTACTTGAGGTGAAAGCAGATACTTTTGTAAAGACATTAAAAACACAAAATCCACCCCTTTCCACACTACAACATACAAGTACAATTAAAGGATGGGCAGTGATTATACACTATAGTAGTGAAACAAGTAGTTAGGACAAATCGATACTCTGTATTAGTGGAAGGATACATTGTGTGTATTTTAATTTTTGTTTTGTTTTTTTAAAGAAGTTTCCCCTCAAAATTGACAATATTATATAAAAATATTTCTGGTGTCTCAACTTACTGATCAGCCACAAACTCATCCTACTTGTGATGATTCAGGGCATAAAAGACTTAATATACAAATAAATGTGGCTGAAGTAACCCCTTCTTGTCACCAGATTCTTAAAATATTATTAATACTGTGAATTCAGGACAAATATTTACATGCCTGCATGCGTTAAACTATAAAGGCTTTTTAGAACCAACAGAATGACAAAACAGTGTCTAAAATTGACTAAACTCTACCTACTGCATACATGATACCTTCCTTGTGTAATTGTGTCTATGTACATGTGGCCGAGGTTTAGTAAGCAAAGCATTTTTTTTCCTGAACCCCACAGTACTCAAGTGGCATCTTATATTAATTGTTTAGTTGCTGTTGGAGAAGGTACTCAAGAAAAAAGTAGTTTCTTATACATTCAGAAGAGAGTAATAGTTTTTTCCTCCTTAAATAATACAGTAGTTCAATATCAAAGAGCAGATATCTCCCATTGTCAGCTAAAATTGTTATCTTAAGAACAAAATCTTGTTAACATTTAAAAACAAAGAGTCTGGTTGTTTTTGAATTCATTTGCAGTGCATGCCCTTTTAAGAGTATCTCATGTTTAAACTGGCTTCATATCTTGGCTTTTTTTGCTGGTTTAGGTGTGAGAAAACTGTTCAAATGTTTAAGTGTCCACAGCTGGAAGGTTTTGATGTGCTCAAATTGAGAAATATCAGACAAGAACAAGTTTCATTAAAAAAAAAAAAAAGGTACTGTGGGCCTTGTTTGCCGGTAGGTATTTATACAAGTTTTCAGTGGCATTTCTAATGAAATCCAAGAAGAGATGTATTACTGACAGAATTAGAAAACTTCTCAAAAGCTCTGGCATTATAGTCACAGGTTCGCAGTTTGACAATGCAGTCTATTTAAAAATTGGTGCTCCAATTCAAGGGTTTTCCTGGAGCTTTCCTTTGCCTCAGGATTTTCCAGTGAATTCATGTACCTGCGTGTCCTCTGGTGTTATATGTGTATCTTCAGTACATAACACTGGTTTTTAAATACAGTCTTCCATCTAAAAAAAAAAAAAAATGAAATTGTTGTTACTATAATTATAAATGCATTCAAATTATCGAAAAACATTGAGGTGAACAGAAAATTATCAGTTTTTTCATTTTAATTACATTTGTTAGTACCACAGGAAACAATAAATCAATTATTATTATTATTATGATAGAAATAGGATCATGGTGATACAGAAAATCAAATGTGTTATTAAAAAATAACAGAAATGTTTGAATGAAAACACAATTTTAGATTTAAGGGCATAGTGTTAAAGGGATGTTAAACATTCATGAATATGACATATTCAACATATGAATCTACTGTTAGGTTATTTTAAAGAAAGTAATAAGCATCTCTAAACGGTTGTATGTTAATTCCAGAGTAAGAAGTGCCCTTTCAGTTTGTCACAAATGGATGCAATTAAAAGCAGTTAAAAATGGAGAAGAAAGGAATAGTTTTGTGTGCATAGTATCATAATGTTGCTGACAATTCTGTTTTATTTTCTTTGTAACCCTAATCTTAAATTAGAAGCAGAATACAGCTCCATACTATAGCAATGAAAAGGTTTTTAAATTGTAGCTTTTTTTGCTTACTTGCACCTTTTTTCAAACAGATACATTCCATAGTGGTTAAATCAATAATAATATATTCTTAGCAACATCCAAAAATGTGACTACATATATAAAAATAAAGTAGAGTGAACATATGATTTGTTTTATGAGAATAGTTACATCCCTGGTTAGGTTATGTTATTTGTTTTTCTTAAAGCAACACACCATATCACAAATATACATTTACACGTATATAATACAGTATATTTGAATTGCACCACTAAATGAAGAAAACCAATCAGGGTAAATGCAATGCCGGCCATGAAGGCCAGCAAAAGTTAAAGTTGAAATAGCGCACATCATTTCTAAAGAAATAAAGCGTGATTCAACTGAAATGGGAACCGAAGAAATACTGTGCATTAAAGTGCTGGTACTGAAGTAAGGGAAAACTTTTATGGTGTTTCTATAATGCTAGGGGACTAGGGGTGTAATAGCCACTTCCAATACCCTAGCATTCCCCCCCAAAAGTAATAAAGTTTGCCCCCCAGCGAATGTGGGCAGCACCATGCTCACAGTCAATGAAAATAAAAAAAATCAATGCCTCACTGTGGCCACAGGATGGTACTATGCCCTGTGAACCCAGAACAATAATTAAATGGTACCTGGGGCTGCACTATGCCTCCCTCTCCCACCCCTACATTTGGCTGGTTTTCAAACTGATATAGTCAGCAATTCAGAGCCTCCTAGAGTCCTTTGAAATACCAGCTCTCCCAGACTAGTATTCCATTAGCAGGCTGAATAGAAGAGGGTGTGTGTTGTTGTTTTTTTAGCGCCAGTTGTTTGGGGGTTTTTTGGGTGGCCCCTTTCCCTGAGCCAGAAGATGAGGATCCAGGGCATTGCTGACCACCTGAATACAGGTAATATTATATTTTACAGTGATTCACTGCCTAATTTCATGGCACTCAAAGGTTGTTTTTTTTTTTTTACAGGTATGGGGGCAATTTGAGATCCTCCCCTCTACCTGGACAAGGTGGGGGAGGGTAGGCAGGATTTTATTTAATTTTATTTTATTCCATTTTTGTGCCAGGAACATTTGGCCAGCCCCTGGTACACGGCACAGGAAGATTGTGGGGTACCGAGTTTATTTATTTTAGGGACCTGGAACACAGCGTAGTAACTTGGGGACAGTTTTTTTTTTTTAATTCAATGGGGCCAGTGGCAGATCGCTAAAGGACTGAAAGGGTTAAAATGTGAAAATAGCAGCTGTGTTAAGCAGCCACTGCACATTTAAGTCATGAGGGGGGGGCAGTGTTAATTTAACAGGCGAAAATGAAAGATTGTTTGCATTAATTACTACACAGAATAGTGTTTTAATAGAAAGTATGGAGGTATTTAGCGGGTGCGATCATTTTATTAAGAGGTGTAGTTATAATATTACGTTAATGGTGGAGGGCACTGAATCCTAAATGCATATTAATATACCGCTAATGCCATTTTTTTGGGTAACAGGGAGCATTGCATCTACCCCATTATTATTTTAGTTTATATTAAATGAATAATAAATCAAATGTTTGCAAGTTTTATATGAGTTGCTAATAAAAAAAACCCAAATAGAGTTATTGGTATCTGGCCAGTCCCACACCTCGCAGTGCTGAAGAAAAATGTTGATGACACCCCCCCAAACAACATCTACACATAGTGCCGTATGTATAGAAAAAAAGGGAAAGCCTTTATATGTGAACACTTTTAAATAATTCTCAATTCACTTTATTTTTTCTTACCAAATGCTCCTGCAAAGTTGATTGCAGTTGAATGATGTTCTGGTAGGGGTATTTGTATTTTGTTTGTAAAAAAATCAGTTAAATACTTGTGAAACTTTGCTATGTTATTAAAAAATGAATAATAAGCTCATATAAAACTCAAAACACTGCCTATTATGATTTTCCCAAACATATAAATGTTTTGAAATTAACTTGGTCTTGACTTTCCAGCAGGTGGCAGCAAAGTGATCAAAGTGATAAAAAAGACCACAACTTCCAGATCTATTTGTACAGATTGTATTATTTATTATTTAGTTTGCCCACATCTTACAAATGTTGAGTAAGAAATTCAAAATAGGCCCACTGGGCCACTTCCATTTGTAAGGGTTGTATCCCCCTGATGACAGACCTGGACTTATATGGATATACATATTTATTATTATAATATATAAATATATATATATATATATATATATATATATATATATTTATATAAATATATATATATATATATATATATATATATATATATATATATATAACTCTCGGATAGCTTTCTTGCATGAGCATTCTTTGTACTATGATAATGACATGGCAGGGGGCATGTTCTAAAGAAACACACAAAATATAAACAAAAAAACAAAACACCAGTGTGTGTTATTTTAAATAACACACCACCCACTGTATTTATTAATCGTTTTCCCTTCATTGATGAATTCACTTTTGTGAGCAAAAATAATTGCTAAAATAAATCTTACTAGCGCACTTTTTCTATGTGACAGGAATTTTCACTACAGTTAACGGAAAGTTGAATCACTATTTGGGACACAGCTTAATAACAACATGTATAATGTAACATTTTCTAAATAGGAATACAGTATCTAAAAAAAAATTTGTATTTACAAAATAAAGATGTAAGATTAAAAAAAAAATGAAAGCTCAAGCCAACACAGACACAGATACAGCAACAACAACACAACTATTTATTATATACAAGGAAACATAAGAAATGTTTCATTAAATATAGTATAGAAATATCGATAGTTACCTGACAACCATATGAAATTGTATGACATTTTGCACATCATTACGTTTAATTGATATTTTTTTTATTTATTTTAGGTTTATATGTAAATGCTATATAAATTTACATGTGTAATTTACATCATTACATGTGTCATATCACAAAAGTTACTAAAACATATTTTTTGGAATGGTTGACACACAAAACATAAAAATAGCATGTTTTTTTGCATATTAAGTATTGTTTTAACTACAATTCTGATTGCACACACTCTTTTCTATTACTGGTTCCAGAAAGAAATCATAAGAGAAAGATATGGGACAACCACAAATATATAGTTGGTGTGCTGTCATTAGGGTCTTTTCCCTTTACAAACCAAATAAACACAGCAATACAAAAACAATACATCAAATGAAATATTCTGCAAACACATAGAAACAGGTGTGGTTCCTTTGGAAATTGACATATATCAACATTTGATGTCAACAGACTCCAGGAATGCTACTTAAAATGTAATGAACTTGAGGGGAACAAAAAGGAGCAAAATGTACACAAGCAAAGTTGAATGTTGATCGAACAATGTTTAATTAACACCTCTTACTTTATTGAAAAGAACCCTGTCGTTTTGTTTTTCTCTTCCTCAAAGTATGAAATATAACCAGGATTGTATTTAACAGAGATTCAAATTTTAGTATATATATATATATATATATATATATATATATATATATATATTAGTTTATGCGAGTTACTGTCCAACAACTGGTTAATCAGCCCACATTCACACCTTTCAAGTACGTAGATGGAAATTCACCTTTATAATAGTGAAACCTGCTTTGTAAATAGGGTTGCCACCAGGCTGGTATTTTAACGGCAGGCCGGTAAAAAATTGGCTTGACCCCAATGTTCAGTCTATGGAGGTAATCGCATGGCCGGTATTTTTTTGAAGAAAAGGTGGAAACCCTATTTCGTGCAGTGTGAAGTACTTTCCTTTGAGTTCTACCATTTAATGAAGCCATTTTGGGGATGGTTTCTATTTTCAGCTTTAAAAGTGTTCCTAAATATATTTTAAGAAATGTCATTACTATGACCAGAGTTCTGACGGCTTAACATGTGGTCCCAGAACAATTTTGCTTCAGGGAATATTAAGCATCACTTAGTAAAAGAAAATAACAGTTATATAGAATGTGTTACTCTTATATCTAAGGGTACCACACAGCAAGAACCCTAATAAAACCTGTGTGTCTTTATAAATAAACATTTAAAATAAAATGTTTGGGGTTCTCCCTCTCTCTATTTCCATCACTGTGTTCTGTGTTTTGTGGAAGTCCATCTTGTCAACAGTAGGGAACCCCTTATTCTGTGTTTGGGGTGTAGGATAATAGATAATAATATGGGCCACAGAATGTCCAACCACGTATAATAAGCCCCTTGAAAGTTCTATATATACTATGACCATCAAAATGTGTCCAATGTTGTGTGTCCTGGAGCTGTAATTAATATATAATTGGGAACAAACCATTTATTGTTAACCGAGGGTCCCAATAACCCTAATCTGATACCCCTTCTTCATAGGACTCATTGCTTAATCTGCCCATTCAATGGAGTCAACTTAAACAGAAGGCTGCATTGTGATTGTATATACATTTTAAATATTTCTTTATGGTGGCCTAGCAAAATGGGTTGAAGATCTGGAACCGACTGACTGATTTTTTTTTTTTATGTTTTCATTTTGTATTGACATGTAATACATCCATGCTGCCTAGGTTTGCCACCCGGTCGGTAAAAAATTGGCATCCGGTCAATGTTAAGTCTATGGAGACAGTAGCAAGGCCGATATTTTTCTGAAGAAAAGGTGGCAACCCTAACACTGCATGTTCTAATTATATTTAGAATAGGGCCGTCTTTAACGCGCGGCAAACGGGGCAGCTGCGCTGGGTCCAGTTACTCCTGGGGGGCCCAAGGCAGCTGTCCCGTGGGCCCCCAGCCCCTGCTTGCCATGTTCACAGCGCATTGCGCTTGTGAATGTTTTTTCTGGCATGCCGCATCCGCTGGATGCGACGACCGGAAAAAAAAACTGACGCCAGATGTGACGTAACGTCACATCCGGTGACTGTTTCCCTCCTCCGTGCAGGAGGGAGGACTGCACGGAGGAGACGTCCGGCCGGGGACACGGAGCAGAAGCATTTGGGGAGAACTGGGGGGGGGGGGATTACAGGCATCTGAATTGCACAATATTACTGGGCTCTGACTGGCATAATATTACTGGGCTCTGACTGGCACAATATTCCTAGTATCTGACTAGCACAATATAACTGGGCTCTGACTGGCACAATATTACTGGGCTCTGACTGGCACAATATTGCTGGGCTCTGAATGGCACAATATTACTGGGCTCTGACTGGCACAATATTACTGGCATCTGACTGGCATAATATTACTGGGCTGTGACTGGCACAATATTCCTGGTATCTGACTGGCACAATATTACTGGGCTCTGATTGGCACAATATTCCTGGTATCTGACTGGCACAATATTACTGGGTTCTGAATGGCACAATATTACTGGGCTCTGACTGGCACAATATTACTGGGCTCTGAGTGGCACAATATTACTGGGCTCTGAGTGGCACAATATTACTGGGCTCTGACTGGCATAATATTACTGGGCTCTGACTGGCACAATATTACTGGGCTCTGACTGGCACAATATTACTGGGCTCTGAGTGGCCCAATATTACTGGGCTCTGACTGGCACAATATTACTGGGCTCTGACTGGCACAATATTACTGGGCTCTGACTGGCATAATATTCCTGGGCTCTGACTGGCACAATATTCCTGGGCTCTGACTGGCGCAATATTCCTGGGCTCTGACTGGCATAATATTCCTGGGCTATGACTGGCATAATATTACTTGGCTCTGACTGGCACAATATTACTGGGCTCTGACTGGCACAATATTACTGGGCTCTGACTGGCACAATATTACTGTGCTCTGACTGGCACAATATTCCTGGTATCTGACTGGCACAATATTACTGGGCTCTGAGTGGCACAATATTCCAGGGCTCTGGCTGGCACAAAATTCCTGGGCTCTGAATGGCACAATATTAATGGGCTCTGAATGGCACAATATTACTTGGCTCTGAGTGGCGCAATATTACTGGGTCTGAATGGCACAACAATTATGACATCTTAATGGTACAATAATACTGGTATCTTAATAGGCAAATTGGCACAACAATTATGACATCTTAATAGTACAATATTACTGATATCTGAATGGCACAATAATATTGGCATTTTAATGGTAAACATGTCTGTGGCATATTAATGGCAAAATAATACTGAATATTAATGGCAAAATAATATTGGCATATTGATGGGCACATTGACTGTGGCATATTTAATGGACAAACAGTGTCATATTTTAACAGGAAAACTGTCTCTGGGGAAAAATAACATGTACTATGGGGAAAAGTGACAATGTGGCTTTTTTCTGCATGGGCAGTTCAGTGGAACAAAGTGAAACTGTGGTATGTTCTGTGGGGCAAATTTACACTGTAGCATGCGAAATTGTGTGGGTTCAATATGAGTGCAAGCCATGTGCTGTTGGTGCAATATAGGTGCATGACAAGTGCTGTGGGTGCAATATAGGTGCAAGACAAGTGCTGTTGGTGCAATATAGGTGCATGACAAGTGCTGTGGGTGCAATTTAGGTGCAATTTAGGTGCATGACAAGTGCTGTGGGTGCAATATACGTGCATGACAAGTGCTGTGGATACTCTATATGGCTGTGTTAAGTCCTTTAGGTGCAATGTGGGTGCAGAAAAAGGGAATAAAAACAAGAAATGCAACTCTTCAATAACATTTTTGAGACATATGAAAATAGTTGAATGTAATATTAAGAAGTCCATTTAAGTATAAATGCAACTAGTGAGAGAGAGTGAGATGTGTATAGATATTTATAAATATATATGAACATATGTAAGTGCTCTCTAATATCTGTGTATGCTTTTGTCATTTAGGTAATGAGTAGTTGTAGTGCAGTGTTGCATAGTAAGATGGTATACATATTGCAGCCATATATACACATTTTGTATCCAAATATACAGTTTATACACTGCAATTATACATGTAATATACACATTTTATTCAATGCAATAAAAATACTCACTGCAAGAAAAGTCCAACTGTGTGTGTGCTTATTTTTATGTTTTTGTGTGTGTGTGTGTGTGTGGGGGGGGGGGGGGGGGGATAACATTGCAATGGATGGAGTGATTGCATGCAGGGGAGGGGGCAGGGTCCAGGGGGCCCAAGCAAATGCTTGCCCAGGGTCCAATCACTATTAAAGACGGCCCTGATTTAGAGTTAAATCCCAACTGGGGATGATTGTTTTAAGGAGGATATAGAACTGAAAACCCATGTATTTAATGTCACAAGGTTTTGTTCTTTTGTTTAGAAAGTTGAAATATGGCCCCTGAACACTTACCTATCTACCATCAGCCCCTGGGGAAACCAGAATTCATAACTACACCTAGTAAATATAACAATATGCAATAAAATAAATCCTAATTATTGTATAAGTAAGGTAAACATTGCTATTTGCTGACAATATAAACGTGAAAAGCATAATAGCTTGTTTGTATGTAAGTTCATTAAGTGAGAAAAATTAGCAGTATTTAAATGATTTTATTAGATGATGGCCTATTTTCCTCATAAGAAAGTAAGTGCAAGTAGGAAATGTGTTACATTACTACTGATAATGGATCCACTTGTAGAAAGATAATGGATGATAATTGCACTGTAAAATAAACCTAAAATTACCATTTATTAAAGCTGAAAAAATGTTCAACAAACACATTATTGTGTAACAAACATAGTTTTTGAGCAATTATTGATTTACTAGAGTGGCCTATTTTTTCGTCACATTTCTGCATAGCAGCTGGTGTGCCGAAGAATCTCTTAAAATTGAAATTATACAAAGAGAAAGACATTTTCACAGTTGTATATATTTTACTTGTTTATATTGTAAGCTGAAGTTAAATGATGCAGAAAGCAAGATAATATGTTTGTTCTGTAGACACGCCAAACTTAAAGAGATTTTTTTTTTTTGAAGACTTCAATTATAAAAACATTTAAAACACACAAAGTTGCACAATTTTTATTTTAATGAAGATGAGAAGTTCATTAAAGAAGATAAATATTTCATTAGATGTTAAATAAAACAAAGAGATTTTTTGGCTTCTCTCAGCACAAAATTCCTTTGAAAGATTAATTAATACATGCAAATTATGCAAATTAGACCCATGCAAATATTTTATGAAGACAATTAAGGGAACCATTAATTACTGCTTTTTTTGCTTCAGTGAGATTCATTCATTTAATTTTAATTTCACTTTAACTGTTTTGATGTATAATCTTGCTGCTAAGAACTTTATCTTTCCTAGTGGGTCACTTAAACATATAAATTTCATCAAGTGAGCAGCACGTAAAAACCGTAAGAGGTATTCTCCGGACTATGTTTTGTATCAAGAGAAATGTTTAACAAAATGCAGTCCTAGAAAGAAGTAAACTGGTTAAGAACGTGAGCTCATTCTTGGCTGAGATTCAACTGCTGCAAAAGCAATTAATTTGCTTTGGCTGTTCTAATATAGGGGAATTAGAAAGTGTGACACAAGACAAATAGAAATAATTAGTTCTCCAAAATGATGTTCTCATTAATATAGTTTGAACATTTGAAAAAAAAAAAAAAAAAATACATGATTGTGTTATATATATGAAATCTGGCCCTTGTAAAGGAAGGTGAGTTTATGCAAAAAAAAAAATGTTTCACAAAATATTTAGAACTGTAGCTCCATTCAATGTTACTAAAGGAGGACTTGTTCTGGATTTCTGTCTAAGGCAACCATAAGGCTTTTTAACACACAGCTTGGAAATTACAAATTGTATTGGTCTATCAAATGGCGGTCTTATATTATTTTCAATCCAGTAGAGTGTCTTGTTTATGCCATGCATTTTTGTAATATTTGCATATGTTTTGTTTTTTCTTTAATTTTATTGAGAGAAGAGGTGCAGAAAGAACAATGTGAGTCTATATCTAAATTAATTTCTTAAATAATTATTAAACCTTGATAGTACTGTATCAGCTGAACATTGTTTTTACTCTTCATGTAGAAACATAGAATGTGTTGGCAGATAAGAACCATGCGGTCCATTTCTTCTGCCCAATTTTCTAAATAATGTTATTAGTCCCCAGTTCCCTATGTTATATCTAGGATAGCCTTGTGCCTATCCCACGCATGATTAAAATCCTTGACTGTGTTTACTTCTACCACATCCACTGGAAGGCTATTGCTATCCATGCTGCTCTATTACATTGGCTACCTACCGTCAAGTCCTCTGAAATTATTACTCATAAATCCCTTTCCTCAGATGTTGAGGTTAGGACTGTACCAAATAGTCTATATTCTGCTTTTGGGTTTTTACGCCCAAGGTGCATAATCTTGCACTTGTCCACATTAAATGTCAGTTGCCACAGCTCTGACCATTGTTCTAGTTTAGCCAAATCATTTGCCATTTGGCTTATCCCTCCATGAATATCAACCCTGCTGCAAATCTTTGTATCATCAGAGAATACAAAATGATTGAAAATGATCTATTGATTGTATTAGCAAAACTGCAAGCAAATGCCTAAAATAGGAGAAAACTGTTGCCTGTATAGTCTCCTGCTTATGATATCACCTGTGGCATGGTAGGCAAATTAACTGCTTTTCAATGGGAAATGTGTCATTTGCATACCATGCCACAGGTTTTACGAAAAACAGTCATGCCTGCTGTAACTTCTCAAAATCATAATTTCTAACATTATTTGCTGTGGCATCCAGTGTTCTCACTTTGCTGGTGCAGAAAGAGACACTTGTTTTCAAAGGGGATAAAAAGAGGGTACCTAGTTAAGATTCTACTTAAGGTCCCCTCTGTTGATCCCCTTTGAAAACGAATGTCAATCTCTGCATTAGCAGAGCAAGACAGTTGCCGTCAAGGTCAATCTGGCTTGCTTCATAGGAAAGCATAGAAGCTGGTCAGAAGATAAACTGGGATTGTATTATCAAATGTGCAATCATGCTAGGGGCACTCAATTTTCCCTACATCCTCATTCTAGTGTTAATCATTTTTTCACTTGTGTCTCTGTGACTGCAATTTTTAGGCAGTTTTTCGGGGAAACAAATTTGTTTATTGCTATTGAAAGAGATAACCATGATATCATAGAGTTGAATAATCCTTATTTATCTGAGTATGTGTTTTAATCAACATCCCCCCCCAAAAAAAAAAGTTTTTGTTTGTATTTCACATGCAGGGAAAGTAAGCTTTCTGTATGTATGAAGCAAGAACTGTGATGGAACAGCAGGTTTCAGCCACATCAGTACTCCCAACAGTACCACTTTAAGTGGGACAGTTCTGATTCGGGGTGGATTTCCTGGGGTTCCCATTTTCATTCTCTGGTTTTAGGGACACCGGAGAATGAATAATGATCATGTGTGGAGGAAACTGAATGAGCACTAATGGTGAATCTATTCCTTCTCCCAAGCCTTGCACCTTGGAGATTAGAATGCATGCAAGTAATGTGGATTTTCATGTAATCAGAAAGGAATAAAACATACAATATAGTATTTTGATCACTGATAGATTCCATTTAGTTCACATGCATTTGGTACTGGTTTTTAACCACTTGAGCCATCATACAAACTTTGTAGTATGTATTAAAGGAAATATATAGCTTTCTTATTGCCTTATAAATGAGAATTTAATACATATTGATTTACATATTGATCACACCCTCTGTTTGCATTCATGATACATAGGGTTGCTACATTTCCACCAAAAAATACCGGCCTTGCTATTGCCTCCATGGACTTGACATTGGCAGCAAGCCATTTTTTAACTTGCCTGCCGGCTGGGTGGCTACCCTATCTATACATGCGTCATGTGTCTTTGAGTGGTTAAATCTAATCATATTTTACTTTTAGAAATAAAAATCATAGAATCGTTTAATTCATTAGATTTCTATGCAAAAAGTTTTTTTTTAATATAGATGTGAATCATTATTTGGATAATTCATACCATAAAATCTAAGAATAACAAATATTCAAATGTATGCATGCAGTCATTTGGTATTATCTATTGGATTCGCCACTTTCTTGAGAAATCCAGCAGGAGAAGCTAAAGGTCTCTTCAGAAGCTATAAAGAGATTTAGGAGGGGCAGTCTGATTAAGGAAATATGGTTTCTTATTTGAACTCAAGGGAAATGTTATGTCTTTCTAGTACCTTGTTCTGAAACAAAGATTTAAACATAATGTATTCTCTGCTAGCACATTAAAATGTATGAGGAGAGGTTATATAATTACACAGCAAAATGGAAAAATGCAGTGCTCCTAAAAGAACTCTTTGTAATGTTCCATTTCATAGATCGATCCAGGAAAAGATAAAATATCCTTATTTTGCATGTATTTTGATGTTAATATACACATACAAATGTCTCTGCCAAAAGAAAAGTGATCAATATGCACTTTTCAATGTGAAAGTTATTTTGCACAAGTTAATATAAGTTACTAATTTATAGATTGTTTAAACAAGAGAACATATTCTGCTGGATCACATTTTGTTCTCAAGAACATTGATTACCCTATCTCGGTTTGCCTTATCAAATATTTTCAAAACTAATATTTATTGATGTATTTATATTGTACTAAAGATCACTGTATAACACATATTAATTTAATACAAATTATCCCAGAGATTTTTTTGGTAAGATTCTGTATAATTCTTGCCCAAAGCCATTCATTTTTTATAGATTAGTTGCACTAATTTGAGAGAATTTACATTTTGTGCTTTTTTAAATAAATAATGTGATTAATCAGATTCGTTAGTAAAACATTATTAAAACAGCTTTAGAGCTGTCAATGTTTTTTCTTTGATTTCACAACATGCTTTTGATGCACACTTTCACCTGATTTACTAATGATTTACTAACTATAACAGCAAAGTACAAAAGATTGCTTATTAGTATGTTTCCCAAACGTAGTGA
Organism: Pelodytes ibericus; assembly: GCA_036172795.1. NCBI lineage: Eukaryota > Metazoa > Chordata > Amphibia > Anura > Pelodytidae > Pelodytes > Pelodytes ibericus. Next base: position 219,130,254 of record CM069857.1, on the reverse strand, counting down.
GAAGTACATGGTTCATGATGAATAATGTAAAATGTTTGTGCAATTGTTACTATTTAACAATAATTACAAACTATCATAAAAGGGTTTACAACAAGTTATGGTTGTAGGGTTGCCACCTTATCTTCAGAAAAATACCAACATTGGCTTAACATTGGACACAAGACAAATTAATCACTGGCTTGCCAATACCAGCTGAGTGGCAACCCTATTTGTTTGTGATATACATCCGTAAACCTAGCACACATTTAAATAGAGGTTCAGAATAGGCATAGGAGCTTTTTGTCCTCTTATGTTAGCTTTAATAAAAGAGCTTCTGGAAGCCATTTTGCCAGCAATGGCATGAAGATCCCTCAGCTAAAATGGTGTTAAAAAAAACTAGAAAATATGAACACTTTAGTGAATTCAGCCTGCTAGGAAAAATCCACTCTTTATGTTATGTTTTTCTGTCTTTTCTTACATTTATGAATGAGATCTAAAAGTTCTTAGGCTGGGCACCACAGACCATCACTAGATCACCACTAACCAACTTTTTTGCAAGAAGTTAACTTAGTCAAGAATTAAGCATGTTTAAAAGTTCAGCTATCAAAAGTGACTGAGGCTTCCAAATACAAACATTAACATGTAAATAAGGCATTAAGTATTGTAGTCTTAATATCTGATTTCATATAATTATCAATTTGTGTAAGACATTGAAAATGTTTATTACTATATTGAGACAGGTTCTCCATCTGGCTAACATAAAAACTGTATTGCCCAAGTCTTTTTTTTAAATAAATCTATCTGTTGTATTAATTTAGGGAACTGCAAAATAGACGGCTGGGTATACAAATATTATTTAGAATTTCACTTTAATAACCAGTAAGTAAATCCATCTGCTATACAGAACAGAACATCGCTGAGGTGGCTATATAGGAGAAGTAGTCAGTACAACAAACATTTAAGAATTAAATTTTTGGTACATTTTGTAAAATACTGGTCTCTCACTGTCAAGCCCTTAGCATTTAGGGTATCTTCTAAAATATGTAAAAGTAATAAATATGTTTTCTTGTATTATCACAGTTTAATAAAAAGTATTTGAGGGGAGTCCAATAGAACTATCTACATATATAGATATATGCTCTAGTGCTGCTATGAACAGTGAATGTAAACATATAATATAAAGTAAAGTGAGAGATATACAGAACCACAGCTTACAGTGTAAGATGGTGATAAGCCGCTAGGAATCTTACAAAATTAGCATTCAGCTGAACAGGGCAGCAACTAGATGTCCTTCAAACACACTCAAGGAAAGGAGCCCCTGGGTCCACTGTTTTGCAGTGGTAGCCGGCCAGTCACATGATTCAACTCTCCGGACAAGTGCAGTGTTCGTCCACAGCCGATGAAGCGGATCACTATCTTCATGATTATGTTCACCATCTGACACTGTAAGCCTCTGTTCTGTATTGGTGCACTTTATATTATATGTTTTTATAGGTTATTAAACCTTGTCTACATTTCTATCTGAATGGAACCCTTGTTTTCTGTGGAAGTGTAATTACACTACGTATGCACATATATTGAGCATTATAATGCTCCACTTTGAGTAAGTTTGCATTTATCATATCAACTAAATTGTGCTTTTATTCTCAAGCAGAGATAACTATTTATTTTTCTGTATTTATGTATGTGACCATGCCACCAAAACTGTCTTCTAGGGATCTAGGGAGAACTTATTTTTGAGTTTTTAAGTGTCATTTAATTTGTATTTCTGATTTAACTCACTATTTTCATGCATATAAAGCCACTATTGTTTATTTTTTCTTTTAATTGAGCCCTCCAGACATTTTAGTTTTTCTAATTCAGTATTTAAAGTGTGATAATTAGGTTGCCACCAGTGTGTTATTTGAGCTGTTACCAGTCATTTACTTGATTTTAGTAGCACCTGTACCTTCTCTACTTTATTCTGCTGTAGACAGTGTCCACTGCCGCCCCCTCATGGTGGAAAAATGTATAAAGCAAAAAAATAAGTTGTCAAGCGCACATAGGAAGCAAAACGTGGGCAGATACTCACTTTTTGCAACCTACATGTATTTGACATACTTTTTTTTATTTATCTAGTATTATATAAAATAACAGTAGGAGAATGCCACCAACATTGATGTGACTTGTAGTTACTAGATAATTAATGTCAGAGGTTTCTCCACAACAAGAGAAATATTAGATCCAAAAAGCATACTGGATATAAAAACAGCTTTAATCAACTGCGTTGGACAGTTTGGAGTTAATGAATCAACTTAACCCCTTAGTGACAAGACATTTTCACCTTGACTTTCCCTTGGTGACAATGGCTGTTTTGACATTTCTAGGGTGTTTGTGTTTAGCTGTAATCTTTTTCTTTCTCACATACAGTACCCACACAAACTATATGTTGTTTTTATCGTCATAAGAAGGGCTTTCATTAGATACCATTATGTTCATCATATCTTATAATTTACTACAAAAAAAATCATAAAATATGATGAAACATTTTAAAAAACCCACTTTTTCTATCTTTGACCTAAAATATAATTTATACAAATAAAATCATTAAAAAAGACCCCATCTAAATAGTTTCTAAATGTTGTCCCGAGTTCAAAAATATGCATGTTTCCATATTTTTCGGTATTTTTTTGCGAGTTGTGGTGCAAAAACCAAAAATAGTGTTTGTGGGTTTTTTCCTATATTGACCTTTTGACCCCAACCCGAACCCAAAATGTAACCCTAACACTAAATTTAACCCCAACTTTAATCCTTATTATATCCCTTAATATTTTTTAATTTTAACCCTATCCCTTATGCTAAAAAATATTTAATTTTAACCCTATAGGCTAAAATAGCAATATGACCTGTTTTTAATTAATTAAATATGTATTTTAAATATTTTCCATTGCAATGCTACTTAACTACCACTAGGGGCAGTCAAGTAGCATATTCAGAGCGACGGAAGTGAAGTTACTTTCACTTCCGAAGCTCAGACCGGCAGAGGGCTTAGCCATATTGACGGAGCAGCAAAAAAAAACACAAAGCCTACTGACAACTGCATTTACACTTTTCCTGAAACTCTCAGCATAAATGTCTGCAAAATCATCTGTGTTAGCTATTTCCTGCTCACATGTATTGTTGTTAACTTAACATTTCATAATAAGAGAAGATTATAAACAATTACAGACAACCAATGTGAGGTGAATAATACAAGAAAATTTGCCTGTCAATTCAATGACCCTTTAGTGAATATCCTCTTCAACTTAATGGAAGTGTAATAAATTAGAATCCTTGATAGAAAAAAAAATGTTTGCCTTAATAAAGCTGTAGTTTGTTTGCCTCTTTAATTTAATAATGTAGGTGTGGTGAAATCAGATTGTTTTAAATGATCACTCTAAAATAAATAAATAAATAAATAAATATTATATATGCACTTAACAAATTAATATTATATAATTTTAGGGTTTTCTAAATACATAACTACACGGTCTTTCTTCTGAATCACTCCCCCAGGTATTGATCCTCTCACCATGATTCTTCCATCTCTGTTACAGAGGGAGTAAACCCAATTATTTTTCTTTTGAAGAAGCAAAAGGCCACTTTTGTCATTTAGAATCTGTTTTTATCACACAGGAATTGTCTTCTGTTTTATTAAAATATGCTGTAGAGGTTTAAATCCCTCTCTAAAAGATGGGAATTCTTAAAGGAACACTAAACATTTTTTTTCACTTGTGCTTCTAATAAAAGCACAAGTGAAATGTCCGTTGTCCCTAGTATGAAGCTATATATACTTTTGATTGTACACGCCAGTTTATCCTCTGACCGACAGCTGCCCTGCTTCCATAGGAAGCAGGCAGCCGTGTGGTCGGCGACTTTCTCTCTCTGCTAGTGTAGAGAGAGACCCTCATTTTTGCATGGGATCAGCAGGGGGGACCTTAACTAGGTCCCCCTGCTAATCCCATGCAAAAACGAGAAACGAGGGTCTCTCTCTGCTCTAGCAGCAAGAGACCCTCGCATTCGGCTGTCAGAGCAGATGAAGCCCCTCTCTGATCGCATGTGAGACACAGCAGATAGTAAACCCGCGTGTATCTATTAAGATACACATTAGGTTTACTTAATTGTCCCAGGACATGTTTTGTTTAACCCTTGCTTTCTTCAAGAAAGCAAGGGTTAAACAATGTGTAATGTTCTTTTAACATCATCAGAGAGCTGCCAATACAGATGTGCCCCCCAAATAAAAACCTAAAACATAAATTGTGCTGTAATTGTCTCCCTGTAAAGATGATAAATATAATATTTTCTAGTCAACATAATTCAAATGACTCTAATACTACAAATTGTATACAAAAATAATTAATACAGTTATCACATTTGACCTGATATTTGATGTCTGTTCTAGAAGTTTGTATGTGAATGAAATTAAATGCATGATTTGTATAATATATATTGTAGCTGAATATTGTTTAAAATACAAATGGATCAATAACCTATTATTTAAAACCAGCCAAAATTAATGTGCGCTAGTAATTAACAATAGAACGATATTGACCTTGTTTGAACTTGTATTCATTTCATCCAGATGGTAAGCTGCATGGTTGAATAGCATGCTTATAACAAGAGAACACTCACATGCAAAGATCTAGATTTATAGGCTGCATATCCTACCTTGTATTGTCCTTTCAGCATCTGTTCTACCCCCATTGCGATCAGATTCTATCTCTGGGGTCAAAGACTCTAGAAACAAGCAAAGGTAACACTAGTAAGTAAAGTTGATTACTTTTACTAATCTAGTGAAAATATCACTCATCTAAAAAACATATCACTGGATTAATGAATGCCTATTAGAGCTTTCCATGTTTTTTATTTAGTTGATAACGTTTGCAGATTTTCTATGGGGACTGATCCAAAAAAGATCCATTAAATTATGATACCAGTGACATCATACAACTGCTTTTCTCCCCAACTGCTGCCCTCAAGACAAAGCTGTCATTTGAACTGATTCTCTTGCAATGTAAAGCAATGCAGATGTAAATAAAAGAGGACAGCAATTATCTAACATTTCCTTTAAAAAACTGAAAATACTGATTGTATTGTGAGTTCATATATGTACAAAACATTGTACACACAAAAAAAACATTGGCTTTAACTTATCTGGGTGACAAAGCATTCATAATGCTCAGAAAATGGTTATTTTTACGTGCGTGGTTATTGGTAAGAAACAAGAATTTGCGGTGGGCAGCATGGGGGGCAACATTGGGCAAGCCTTGGGGAGGGAGAGGCATCATTCATTGTTCAAGTCTGGAGGGCAGAGTTAGCATTGGGCAAGTCTGGAGGGGGAGGGGGGAGAGACAGCATTGGGTAAGTCTGAGGGGAGAGAGGCAGCATTGGGTAAGTCTGGGGGAAGGTGAGGGGAGAGGGAGCATTGGGCAAGTTGGGGAGTGGGGCAGCATTGGCTAAGTCTGGTGGGCAAATGGCTGTGGGGGCGATGCATTGGCTACATCTGGGGGCAGATGGGCAAATAAAAGGAAATAAAAACAAGATCATTTTTATATCAATTTGTATTAAATATGAAAAAGCTATTTACAATATATATATACAAGTTAAACTTTTTTCCTATAGGGTAATCTCATATCCAGGCTTTTAGTTTATTTCCTAAAGAAATATCCAAAGTTTGGGGGAGCCATCTTATAATCAGGACCGTCTTATATTCGAGCAAATACGGTAGTAACTGCAACACTTTATCTCAAACATCCTTCCACACTGATAACTGTGTTAGACCTATTTTTCTAATTTGTAATTCTAGTTCTATCTCCGGTTGTAAGGTGACATTATCATGCATATTTATCACTGTGGACAGATAGTGTTTTTTTATGATCTTAGTTTAATGCTGACTTATTACACATCCATACGGACATGATATCCATAACACAATAAACGTAAAATTTCTATGTCTATAGAAAGTTGATTTAAATCATGCTTCAAGCAATAAATATATTATTTCTATTACAGTATGTAAACAAAACTGCCTGTTTAATTTGTTGCGGCTTTTTTGTGATTAATGGCTGTTAGCAAAGAAAGACATTTATTTACTAAAGATGAGAAAACTGTGTTTCTCCAGCTATTTCTCTGTAACATTACCCTCAGCTGGCTAGTGATCAAGTGACTTGGAGTCAATAAAGAGATGAAAGCTTGCCAACAGTATGTATAATAAAGTTTCTTCTTTAAACAAAACAATCAAACACCCTACCATTGAGGACTCTGAGGCCTTCTGATGACGCTGCTTGTTTCAGTGCTTGTTCAGCTTGTTCCCTTCTCTTTGTCTCAAATTCTAGAGCTTCTTGTAATTTCCTTTTCGCCTTCTTCTCTTTCTTGAGTCTTTTTTGAATTATTGCTGAAACAGGAAATTCCAGTTGTGTTATTTTGATTGACTTTCGTTGCTGTTTGTATAGCAAGTGCACAGTACATCAGCTGTTAGACAAATCTTTGACCTGTACTTAATGAGATATGAAAGTTTTTCATTCCTAGAAAAGTGCTTAGCAGCAATCCAAGAAATGATACTATAATTATGTTTAGCGTTCACAAACATCAGATTACACTTTATGACAGTCACGGGAACCAGCTGGTGACTACTTCTCTTAATGCCTGACTAAAATGAGTTGTCAAACAAGGATAAAAAGAGACATCACAAAAATGTAGTTCAGAAAATTAAATAAAAAAAAATGTATTTAAGCTAATTCTATCTGAAAATATAGCCCTTATATTAATTACCTGATAGAAAAATAAGGTTAGAATGATTAAATCAATGAAACTGACAAGCAGTGAGACAACACAATATGTTTGCCAACTCTCAACTACATACATCCCAATATACCCCATCAGCAATATAGGGGACCAGGGGGGCATTGCTTAGGTGAATAGTGTTAGCATTACTGCACATGTACAAACCTCTGTGCAGTATTCATACTCCAGTGTCCCAAAGCCTGGAGAATAAAAATGACACCGCAGCATAGTGTTTCCAAATTGTGAATATTTCACTTAAAGCAGGAAAGCTGGCAGGTATGGGTACTGTCCTATTTGTCCTTTATTATCAGTTAATAGGTAACAGTAATAAAAATGAACACATAAAACTGATCATATATTTATGAACACTAAAACTGATGTTGTAAAAGACACTCGTGAATATGAGATAAAGTGTGTTGGCATACAGTAATGTAACCCCAACATGTTTCAAAGCCAAATCACTAAATCACCATTTTATCTATACATTGTGCAGGTACCAGAGGCGTCACTAGGGTTGGTGTCACCTGGTGTGGTAACTCATGGTGTCACCCTCCTGGATTTCCTCCAATACCATGCCAAATAGATTTTTTAGTAATGCCAGTGAGATGGCCCAAAGGAGCCCCATAATTATGTCATACAAAAGATCCCCATAACTGTGCCACACACAAGAGCCCCATAAATTATGCCACACCAGAGCCCCATTAATTATGCCTCATATTGGAGCCCAATTAATTATGCCACACACACAAGAGCCCCTTAATTATGCCACACACAAGCACCCCATAATTATGTCACACAAAAGAGCCCCTTAATTATGCCACACATGGGACTGCCATTAATTATGCCACACACAGGAGCCCCATGAGGTGACATTTGTACAATTCTAAAACAATAAATAAACAATCATCGAGACATTATTAAATTATCAAATTCACAACAATCTTTTTTTTTTTTTTACTTTTAACTTATAATATGATACATGCTAAACAGGTGGGAGAATTGCTGCAAGTAAAGTGTTATTGGTTATATAGAGCATACAAAAGATTTTAAAAGTTTCACACTTACGAAGTATGCACCAAGTTTGTAAGTATTGTAAAAAAATTTAGATTTTGGTTATATGAATTGACCAAAATCTTAATTAAGCTCACCGACACCTCATACTATCACTAGTAAAGGGACAGTTAAATAGCTCTCCCCTAACACATTAAAAATATGTGGTAGTGGCACTGATTGCATTGTGTGCTCATTAGATATTAAGTGAGATTTCACTGGAGGATAAGGTTAATTATGCTTGGACGAAGTTCTGACAAAACCACTCATTTGTATTTTGTTTAAAGACTTGATGCAGACTTTATGAGGTTGAGAAGCTCAGTACTTGCAGAATGCTCACATGCTAGTAAGTATTGTAACATACGCAGTATGTGTAGCATGTATAGTACGTAAAGTCTGTAACAAGTGTAAAGTTACAACATGTTGCATTTCCCTTCTTGCGTCTAGTTCAGTATGTTTGAACTTGGATAGGGTTATATTTGTAATCTATTATCTTTTCATATCTAACTTTTATTTGAGTCCATATTATTAAAATGTCCCCTTTAATAAAAAAAAAAAAATAGTACAACATAAATATAATGTTCTACTTTTCTTTCAATAATAGTACATTGTTGTTTTATGCAACAATGATATCATTAATGTGTTAAAAGAAATGTTATGTATTATTTCAGGTATTGTACATAAAATAACCAGACAAAAAAATACTCTTACATGAGTAAACATTTAAAAGCAGGGGAAACATTTGAAATGGAAACCTAAAATATTAATCTGTTGTCTACGACATTAAATACATGGTCTGATTCACATAACAAGTGCCAGTAGGTGATATCCAATCACTAAAAAAGGAGGTGTAATTTAAAAGAGTCCTGGTGGGATTTAAGTTAAAAGTTGATAAGGCATGCCCCGAAAAATTGTAAAATGTAATAAAAAAAAGGGGGCAAAGATTGGGGGGAAATTACTGTTCTAATTTGTCAGATGTATAGCTTAAACCCAATATATTTGTCCTATAAAAGAGGTGGTGTGTCTTTTTTTTTCAAGTGTGCCCTAATTATGCATATTCTACACAAGGCATGTCTTGTTTTATTCCATTAATCTGAATTTATAATAAAAAATTTGATAGAGTTAGTTTTATTGTTCATTTCCTCTATGACTTTTAAACCAGTGGACAATGTGAAGCCCTTGTTAGTCCTGTCCTAGTTAGTCGATCTTTAAAACATGCCATGCTGGCAAGCAAACATCCATTCTATTGCAAGGATTTAACTTTAAATTGAAACTAAAAAAAGGGACTGTCACTCAAACATTATTCTTAATATTAATTCGGAGATTTAGAATTGATTTATGGATTGTAAAAAAGGGGGGAAAAAACAAAGAATTGTGCTCCTTAGGATTTCTGCCTGCACCTTCCTCTCTGCAGGACTTCAGGTTCCCAAACGTCCATTAACCGCTAGACAGCAACATTAGAAAAAACTAGCCCACACTACACACAGTCTCAATGAATAGTTCAAAATGGTTTTAACTACTTTCTTCAAATGAAAGTGAAGTTTTATCCTGAACCTCGATCCTGTATCCAGTGAGATGGTCTTCAATGTGGGCTATTGTTTTCTAATGTTGCTGCTTGATATATGGATTATCAAATTAAAAATGCATATGTGAATGAGAAAAATGTGTTTTAAATATCTATTTACATAAGTACATTATTTATTTGTGATTGTAATGATTTATGTGCATATGGTGCCATAAAATTATGACATAATAGACAGCAGAAACATTTATAACACATTTTCACTTGAGTGAAATCCATGCTTTGCAATTCTGCTGACACATGATATAAATTGTTTTCTAAGCTTTATGGTCACGCCATATACATTGCATAGTTAACAGAGCACTTTAATCACAAAGTTTTGAGATGTGCCTAAATAACAGTGATGTTAGTTTAGTACCTCTGTTCTTTTGTTCTACTGCTAATTGTTTTTCTAGGGTTTCCCTTAGTTCTCGTTCCCTGAACAGTTCCATCTTCAGTTCAGTCTTTTCCATTTGTACCTGTTTCTCTTGAGCCCTGGCATTATCTATGGCAACCTTCAACAAACCCTGTAAAGGAAGCAAAATAACTGCCATCAGCAAATATATTAAACATTTCACATTATATGTGCTATATCAAAGTATATTATACAAACATTCCAAAGCTATTAAAATAGGCACTGACCCCCGACAGCTGAATTATCCATTGGTTCCTTACGCAACGCTCTATATCTATCAGGCCCCCTGTATAGGGCGCTTGTGTTAGGAGGACAGAGTAAAGACATTCTCTGATTGTGCTATTTAGTAGAGGTATTCATGCTACATTTCCTGGAAAGTTTCCACTTGTAAGAGCTTTATTTAAGATGCCTTGAATTAATTGTATTTTATTAAAAACATGTATAAGCATGGAGACAAAAAAAAAATAAAAAAAACATCTTTACCATAAAATAAACTTCCTTTTGCAAAGACATGTGGTCAATCTGCTGGCCCCTATCAGTTCCATAATCCCTATTTCGTCATTACTTTAAATCAGTTTTATTTATTTATTTATTTTTATTTAATTCTACCACAATTGCAAATGGAATTTTGTTTCAAATGCATATACAATATTCATGACCAGTCATAACATTATGACCACGTGCCTATTATTGTGTAGGTCCCGTTTTGACACCATAACAGCCCTGACCCACGTAGGCATGGACTCCACTAGATTTCTGAAGATGTGCTGTGGTATCTGGCACCAAGACATTCGCTTGGTCTTGTAAGTTGTAAATTGGAGCCTCCATGGATTGGACTTGTTTGTCCAACACATCCCACAGATGCTCGATTGGATTGATCTCTGGGGAATTTGGATGCCAAGTAAACACCATGAACTTTTTTCTGTGTTTCTCAAACCATTGCTGAAACCTTTTTGCTTTGTGGCAGAGTGCATTATCCTGCTTAAAGAGGCCAATGTCATCAGTGAATACTGTTTACTTGAAAGGGTGTACTCCTTAAAAAATCAAATGCATTTTATTGGAAGATAAATCCAGTTTGTTTCCTCTTGACAGAAAAGTAAATCACCGGTCTTCATTGCTACTTTTTCTTGTGAAAGAGTATCTCACAGGTCTAAAGGTTTTTTTTGTAGATGTTAGGGTTCCAAACATGTTATAATATAGCAGACATGATATGGCATTCTTATTAGGAATCCATCTAATACCATTCATGAGGCCTTTGGGTTTAAAATTACATGTAGACCTTCATATACAAGGAAATAGTCCACCAGTCCAGTATATAAAGATGAAGGGAGCACATGGTACTTAAACATTTTTATTAACTCAGCCTACATTTATCAGAGGGGGGATCTGGCATCCACTGTACATACACTACTTACAATTAAATATAAGCGGAAATCAAAAATAGTGTTATAATGATATTACACTATTATTACACTAATTATATGAGTCCAAAAGAGCAGAAAAATATACTGATGATCAGTATTGAACCTGTTACCGATAATTAAGTAGTGTCATTTATTTTACAAGATGCAAACATTTTTAAGTAAAAAAGCAATGAAATATTTTTTATAAAACTAAACAGATATTTTCACCAAAATCTTAATACAGATGTATTTATTTAAAATCCCTGCCTGTCTTTTCTAATACAATACATTACCAGGCAAATCCTCATGTAAGATGGTTTACATTGTTCAGCAGTGCTGTGCTTTGTTTTACTTCATTTTTTTCTTCATCAGCAACAAACAATTAGCAACAAATGAAAGAGATCATTACATCAAGTGCCCCTTTAGATCACCCCAATTAAAATTTTAGTTTAGCTTTATTTTAATTCTAAGATGCTAAATTCTAATTTTCTGCTCTGATTGATCTTGTTGACTTATCTTTGAAAAATGTACTCTCTGTGCAATGTCTAGAGATTATTTAGCAAGATGCCAAAGTTGGCACCACTTAATGTGTCGATTGGCTGTATTATCAAAAGCCATATATCGAACAAGCAAATAAACTGCAAAATAATAGAATAAATAATACAATATTACTCAGGCGGAAAAATAGTATTTGCTAGCACGAGACGGATGTCTATAGGCAGTTAATTATGTGTTGCTTTTATTTCCCTACATAAATAGCTTTTTCAATATTGGATATATCTTACAGTGCAAAAGTATCAAGTGAACTATAAGCTTGGAATCAAAAAGGACAGTCATATATCTCCCATAGTTCAGTGGAAATACTACTTGACTAATGGAGAAGAGGCTTGAAAGTGAATTATATATAAATATATGATTTAATTATTGGGTGAGAGTGAAAATAGTGAACACAGGTTTTAAGATCACTTGTATTGATATGCAGAATATAAATTGCTTTGTTTATTGAAAACTAGAAATGTTGGTGATCTAGTCGAATTATAACTATTAATATCCAATGGAATGCAGTCTAGCAACCAGCAGCCTAGGTGACAAGTCAACACATTGGCCCCAGGGCATAATGTGAGCAAATACTTGTAATGAACACAGACAACTCAAATTGCCCTAGGGTATAATGTGAGTAAATACTTGTAATACACATAGACAACTCAAACTGCTCTTACAGATGAGAATTCGTATGTCCTAACTAAGCAGTTCTTAATAATTGCTTCTGTATACTTACTAGATCAGTGTTACAACATTAGGCTCATATTAGTTATAAAAGTATTTTACTAGAGATTTCTCATGTTTTCATGTATAAACTGAGTAATCATTAAAAAACCCTAAACATATGAGAAATAAGATTTTGGATGTTATTGATGCCACAGTTTTTTTTTTAATTTTCACAAAAAAAAATATGTAAAATAACTTTCAGAACCTAAAAGAGGAACTTGTTAAAGCAACAGGGCATAACTAACAGACCAGGACACATTTGTGATAGATTTGCTAGTGAAATTATTGAAAGAACTAGAAGATTTATAATGAAATAAAATATTAATAAAAATGTCATCAACAACAGTAGTCGCCAGGGGTTGTCAGTATAAATGAACCCATAAAGAATAAAACCCACTCATGAGGGCTGGACTCACATATAAAAAAGAAGAAAATCCGTCTTTATTGTAACACTTAGCTCAGGACAGAATAACGGAGACAGTCCATCAGAACAGCGGTCTGGTGCAACTCTTTATGCGTTTTGTCCAGACTATGGACGTAGTCGTAGGCTACCCCTTTATCCTTTATTTCTGAAGTTTTGGTCTAAATTTGGACTTTAATGGGAGTGGAGTTACCACTTGCTTTGAACCCTACTTCATATATTGTGCAAGGTATGTTTTATGTTCGCTATCATCAAAGGTCTTGTATGGTTTTCTCTCCACTGCACCTTACCATTATTACAATGTTATACAATTAATGTTAATGTCCCCCAGACAAATAACATACTAATTAGTATTAAGTATAACTGTTTCAATGACATCCAGGCTACTCTTCTTGTAACACATCATTAACCTGTTTAGTTACTTCACCTAGTTAGCTTTAATTAGCTACACAAACAAGATGGCTGTTCTGATCACAATTTTCCTTTGTTTACTTTGTTCATGTAGATCCATATCCAGAACAGTCATTGCAGACATAAAAAAGGCTGGTCCTTTCATAAAGAATATCAGCCTTTACATGTCAAGATTAATGATCAGTTACATTTTTATAAAGAAAAATCATGACATTTACAATTGCTATAGCAGTGGTCTACATGACATTTGGATACACAAATATAGATGTTTTTTGATTGATTTCTTCTAAGTGAAGAAGTGTTTAGTGTCAACACTAATTGCATTTGACATTAAAACTGCTGCATATTTGCAAAAAGGAAATATCTACATGTTGTTTACATTTTTTACTTACTTCATCTTTTGCATCTTTTGCTTGTGTATGTCTGATCAGCTATGAACAATCTTATTACACTTTAAACATGTAAACAAACTAGATGTTGCTTTCTTTGGTTAAAGGTATGCATGTCAAACCAAAATGGCAGTCAAATACACAATGAACAATCTAATGGACTAAATATGCATAAAGTATTTGCATGCAGTGTATTTCAATATAGGAAAAATGTCAATATCCTACTATTCACAGGTGCCAAAAATCATAATCAGTCTAGTAAGTGTCAAGATATATTAAACCAAATATATTAATGCTTATCATTAAAACAACAGATGTTACTTTTTGTCTCTACAATGATTCATAAAAATGACCTGTGTTTATATTCCAAATGCAGTCAAATAACTGAGTAAACATGTCTTCCTAACTGTTATTTTGTTATGTTGGTTGTGTGTTGCAATAAAGTGTATTTTATATTCCGAGATTTAGAAAAAAATGTTACCTAACAGTGACAAGTTAATTCACTGTGTTGAGCCCACTCTTCATATGATGTATTTGACTTAATACCATTTTTTACATGTTCTTTATTTGCAAAAAAAAAATCTAACTGTACCAGAAACACATTAATGCCTACCATTTAAAAGTTAGTGTATGTGACTGCTCCCTCCTCCTAGATTGCCTCATTTAAATCCTCATGGGAGAAATAATTCCCTTTTAACAAGAACATTAAAGTCTGCTGCATGTATGCCAGTGCTATTTTCTTGACATACTGTACACCTGTAAGGGCCAACTTTTAAAACATAATAAAAAGTGTGGGTAGTTATTACACTCTTCATTGTAAAAAAATAATAATAAATGATTTTGTTATCACTATTAACCGCATACATAATGTGTTTATTTCCTGTTTACACTTTGACAGGCCTACCTGAATGTTAGTCAAAAGTGTCTCTATGGAAGACAATCCATCAGGAAACAGAAAAGGGGATGGAAAGCCAGGAGGTAGAGGTTGCCCATGTCCAGACAGGGAAAGTTTCTCAAAGCTGTCTCTCGCAGTTGGGATTGAGAGCGAGGTCTCATCTGTATGTGATTGAAACAAAAATATAGAACAAGTTACGCTTGTCTGTTTTTATTAGACCTCAGTAATGGTTTCCCTAGTGGTTTCCAGAACATTTATTGCAAATTGGTTCTTGCTATCAAGAGAAAATGCTTTCTGCTGAATTTTCTTTAATGAAAAAGCTGTGGAGATACAACAAGATAACATTAATGAGTAACTTTATAAGCCTTTTAAATGCGGTCTCTAATGAGACTGAGTTTACAATGCAAGAGAATCTTTCTAAAACAAATATTATCTCACATATACTTGTGATAATATATTCAGGCTGACTTTATGACTACCTCCCAATTATCTCATTTTAGTTGATGTTGTACTGTGCTTGGCTTGACAAATAGAGGATGGTGTTTAACTACTGGGGAGATGTAGCATTTGGTTAGCAATAATAGGCAATGTAGAAATGGTATAATTGTACCAGTACATAAAAATCACACTTTTTTTTTGCATAGAAAATATTGTTTGTATAATGGATTTCCATATTTTTTTTGTCTATTGGTACACAGTATGCACTGTAAAACTATGCTTGATATGTTACATTAAAAACAATCATCTTGAAATGTAATCTACATTAATTATACAAAATAATTACTTTCAATATAAGAAAAAAATCGGGAATATTAATTCTTGAATTAAGGAGGCTCCTTTAAGCACTTTAAGACTAGACCCAGATACTATGGTAGATTAAAACTAGAAAATTATAAATTGAATATATACAGTTCATTTAATAATGTAAACAAAATAAATGCTGCTAGCCAAGCAAAAAAACATGACTTTCATTATTCATTATTGAATTATAGTGATAATTTAATTAGGCCCGTTTTCAAAGTCCCATGCGTCAAAATGCTATTGGAATGTAGTGGTCTGGTGTGACCCTTGCCCCTTCCACTACCAACTAGAACTTCCTCCCTAACTTTCAGTTTGCCCCAGCACTCGGAGCACTTGCACAACCCATGCATAACGATTTAGGTGCTTTTCAGAAGTTGACACTTGTCAGGGGATTGTATACCCACACACAAACGTGTCAGTACTACAATTGGGTGGTACAATTCAAGACTTCAAATAATGAAAATAAAACAGTGGTATGTGTAACACACAGGCTACCCAAAAATTTCTAATTATATATATAAATTAGTATAACATGAACCTAAAAGCAGCTAGTAACACTATGAAATGGTAGATGAGACCTATAACCAAATCATAAAATAGATGATATATATATAAAACACACACATGTGCTGAGCATGTATATATGTGAATGTTATTAAAAGTAGTTGATTTGCATAATGTTGTGCATTTTAACATCCCATTCCATTTTATTTTACATATCATGAGAACACATGCCCTATTGTGAGCTGTAATTAGTTCAGATTGTTGCATATATTTGCATATCTTATTAAATCATGGTTGTTCCTCTAACAACCAGACATATTTTTTTGCATATATAATTCTTACTGCAAATGATCTTGCCTTCAGCATAATAGGATAAATAAGTTCATGACATTAAAAAAATAAACAAAATGGTAAAAAATGTTAAAATAATTGGAGCTTTTAATGTAATTTTACTATTTATTTTATGTTATACATGATTTTATATATATATATAACATTCGGATACATTTACCATTTCATATAAATATTTATTTATTTTATGCAATGGTGATGTTATGTCCAATATATACTTGAAACATCCCAGTAAACCCACTCTTTGGCACAGAATTACAAGAAGTATTAAAAGTCTAGTTTAGTCTGTTTTCGTCTTTTCTTATTATGTTTAATTTCAAAATTTCAGTAAATAATTACTGTTCTTTCAAAGATCATGATCAGTAAAAGTACATACATTATGAAACCACTATATATATGTACATATCCATCCATACCATACACCCACATTCATACATACATCCAGCCAACCCTTGGACCTATTAGCCAAAAAGCATTTTCATTAACCTTTCTTCTCCCCACCTAAGTTCTGCCTCCTGCCCAAGATCCATATCTTAAAATAAAGGTCCATTTTTTCTTGATTATTTTAATAATATCCCTTTTCCATAACTGGCTGAAAGTCTAATCTAGTGTATTGTTTCTTAGACTCCCAGTATACACGGTACAGAAAGGTTCACATGCATTCAATGTAATGCTCTCACTTCCTGTGAGTTTGTATGCAAATGATTTATCCTTTGGTGCAGAAGCTCATTAGCATGTCTAATTTTATACTTCATCTACTTCTTGCAAATGCTGTAGAAATTACATGTTTACTTTAGTGTTTGTAATAATACTCGATAGAAAAATAATTTGTATCAAATCATCTAAATGTCACAATAAATACTCATTTTTCATGTGCAGAGTAAATCCAAAAACTAGCAACAAATATCATTTATCCATGAAACATTAATACCATACTTTTCCAGTGTTGTAAAAATGCAATGTACAATTATTCCAGTCAGGTAACATAAAATGTTCAGCTTTCTAGGACAAAAGGTTCTTAACCCCTTAACGCATTTGGACGTATATATACGTCCTGAAAAGCATGGTCCTTAACACTACATGTCTGTATCTATTCCCAGAGTGCCTTCAGCCCCCCTTACCCCCCCCCCCCACGCGCATACGATCACCGCGAATGTGATCGTATGCGCGTTAACACACATAGGCAGTGAAAGCTGATCACTGCCTATGTGTGTAAAGTGTTGCAATGATGCCTCGATGGAGGCATCATGCAACACCTTCTGTGCCCCCCTGGGCACCATGATCACCCGGTGATCGCGGGTGTGTGCTGTATCGAAGGAGCATGCTCCTCCAATACAACGTGCCCAGCACAGAGCGACGGAAGAGAGAAAAAAAAAATCTCTTCCGTCGCTCTGAAACCGCTACTTGACTGCCCCTAGAGGCAGTTAGACAGTAATACAGTTAATATTAGAAAATAAAATAAATAAAATAAAATAAATAAATAAATGGAAAAAGCTAATCCTACATCTACTGAACCTAGATCTAGGGTTAGGGTCATAAATAGGGTTATAATTAAGGTTACAGGGGGGTTCGGGTGAGTACAAGGGTTAGATTAAGGGGTTTGGGTAGATTTAGGGTTAGGGTGAATTTAGAGTTGGGGTAAATTTAGGGTTGGGGTTAAAAGGTCACTGTAGAAGAAAATGGTTAGAAAACAAAAAAAAACACTAATATTGTTTATTGCCCTATTAGTTGAAATAAAACATAGACAAACATGGAAACATTGGTATTTCTAAACTCAGGACAAATAGTAGAAATATAATTGTTTAAAAAAAAAAATCAGGTCAAAGTTAGAAGTGTTTTTTATGGCATATTTTCATCATATTTTATATTTTTTTTAATAGTAAATGATATCATATGATGAAAATAATAGTATCAAATTAAATCCCTATCCGTCCTTTAAAAAATGATATATAATTTGTGTGGGTGGACTGAACACAAATAAAGAAATTCACAGTTCAGTAAACATATGACAAAAATAATGGAATTCTGGTCTTCAAGGTACATCAAATGCAGCATAGCACTCGGTCACTAAGGGGTTAAAATATATATCTGTTATTATGCAGTTTGTCCAATTATTACCATTGTGTCCCTTTGAGTGCAAGATAACTAAAGAAATGCATTAGTCTACCCTCTGGCACTCAGTTTGTTAATGCAAGTTTTATGAATGATAACTACCAAATAATATTGCTATGGGGGCTCAGCAATATTCTGGGGCTATGTACACAGTAAATACACCCTTTAGGAGTTTGTGAATATTTCTAACATTTACATATGCATCAGCTGAGTATTACCTCAGGCTCACCCCCGTTATACACAGTACTAGGAAATAGAAAAAAATACTAAGCTGATTCTGAGTGAAAATGCCAAGCTTAATAAAACTAGTGTCCAGTTTTGAATCGCTGGTAAATAGGTGGTAAACCTTGATGAATGTGCCACTGAGACTGATAAAATGCAATATAAAATGAAACAGAGCAATAAGGATAAAGCGCTTAGTAAAAATAAAATACATTGCTCAGGGGGGAAATTCCTACTCTATAGTTGAAGCTGTCATCCACTGTTCCCTTCATTGGAACTGCTAAAATTGTTACATCTACAGTGGATTATTTACATGTCAAACACTGGCTGAGCTATTTATCACAGTCTGAAAGGCTAAAATGGTTAGGTTTCTTGCTTACACTTAGTATTGTAGCTCTTTCAGGACCAATTTTTTTCCTTTTTTTTTACATTCCAAATAAAGCAACATGCTGAAGAGTTTTAGACAAGGAATTAAATAGTTTTCTCTGCCAGATACACTCTTTTTTCACATTAATCCTATAAAAGTCAATTGAGCCGTCAAGATAGACTGACATAGAGCTATCATACATACAGAAGGAGGTAAACTGTCTAGGTCAAGTGGATTTTAATTGCATTATGGCTGTAGTTTTGTATTTTGTTTATCATCTTGTCTTCCTGTCAGTTCTTGTGTACTTCCTGTGGTACATTTATTTTAAAAATATATGAGTACATAATCCACCCAACCATTTTACAAAGTAATCCCAACACCCTTATGTTTCTAATCCTCCTATAGATATATTTTGTCAGTGTATTCCCTCGACATAGTAATGTAAAACTAATTTACTTCTATTAACTGACATGTTGTGTGGTAATGTTGTGTGGGCTGGGAAGTTTTTGATACTTACTAAAAAATGTTGTTACCCTAATAAGCTTAACTGGTCATGGTAAGGCTGCTGTGTTCATAACCATGCCAAAACCATTTGCATAAATAACAATGAGAGACTTGTATATGCCATAACAGATAAGTGCATTACTCAGTGTATACATGTATAAATATGTAATTCCCTCCTTGCTTTTGCTCAGGAAAACACCATTTATGCCAATATACTGTTCTAACCTTATGTCTAGGTTATTTTCATGTGAAAAACTAAGAAGGTCCTACTCTTTGTCTTTCAATTAACTTTTTTACATTTGTTACATGTGTTGCTGCCCTCTATACCTGTAGGTTTGTTGACTAAAAAAGTGAACTGACAAGTGAAGTGCAAATGGCAGGCATTATTAGCTGAGCTGCATAAATAGGCAGATTTCCAACTTAGCAATTAATATCTGATTTTTAGAGTTCACCTTTCATTACCTCATCACTACCTCAAATTCTATCCCATGTTTCACAATAAAGAGCATATGAAACAAGTAGGCACATCTACACATCGAACATTATCCTTGAGCATTTGAGATTATAACATATGACAGCTAGTCGTTAACCCTGATCCTGTTTTCCATTGTACAATCCTTTAAATTATGCAATGTCTTGAATATACACTTGAAAAGTTAAATTCCCAAGATGGATCAAACTGAGCAATTATCGATTTATTTTTACCATTAAATCTTTGCTATTATTGATTAAACTGTCTTAGACAAATGGAATCATGCATAAAGAGGATGGGTCTTCTAACACAGGGAAAAACACTTCATTGACAACTAGAATATGCTAAAATGGTGTTAGTGCTTTTCTGCTTTAAAAGGTTTTAAAAGTATCCACTAAATATTGAACTTAGAATACCATTGTTGGCATTGCTAGAACAATCAAAGCATATACATTTGAAAATATTCCATGTGATAAACTATATGGGGTGGGCATTATTCTGTAGTAATAGGTTTGTATTGAATGTGTCAAGGGCTTCATGCTAGGACTTTAAATAACTACTCTTTTAAACACCCAAAGAATAAACTACCTGAATTAATTAACTTATTTCTTGTTGAACACATACAAATTATACATTATGCTGGGCAGCAGGTAAAAAGTCTATGTGTCTGTCAAAAAAAAATCAAACAATCATTCAGCTGTTTTCATGGATTTAGACACAGTTAAGGTAAAATGTATTCAGGTTTATGGCAAAAATAGGAGCTATTCAGAAAGTGTAACTGTGAGGGATGACTGCTTAGGGTACAAGTAATACAACAGAAGAAACAAATATGTGTTTTAATGCACCAGTTGTAAAATATGTTAAAATAAATAGAACATTATTACAACTGAACAGTCTTTTTTTGATTACAAAAGGGATTTAAGGAGATAAACATCAGGACTTTGTTAATACTATATAATGCAAGTTCAACTCTACAACAGTTCAAAGGGGTATTAGTATTTTGTGGTTCTGTGCAGGCCAATTAGCAATATGATGAAACGTGATTACCTAGTTCTTAAGTGTTCTTGAAAGTATATTTATTTTTATTTAGAGCTTGACGTGAATAAATTGGTATATCAAATGCAAAATATACTACTGCAGGTTACAATTATACAACAGATGTTTAATGCAGTATAAAACTGTTTCTTGTAAATGATTGATGAATCTCTTTCCATTTCAAAATACACTCTGATTATTTATTTTGCTCTGGTCACTGCTTGAAAGCATCCTATTAAATCACAACAATTGATCTTTTCAGCTTTTCAAGTAATGTTTTATTTATGTATTTATTCTAATTTGTTAAGCAGGCCAAAAAGTAAAGGACAAAGGAGTATTTACAAAGTGTTGTTTATCATTCCGCACAAGTTGTAAATTTATGCAGCGGAAGTATTACCTCCATACAACAATCTTAAATGTCATAGTGTATGGCCAATGCTTGTCCTAGCCTATTTCATATATTATAATGCTAATTATATATTTTTTCAGTTATCGGATAGGAAAAACATATGTTTGGATGCATTTTCTGAACTACTGTAATAACTACTGAAATAAAATTCCTCATAAATTGCGGAATTGACCAAAAAAAATAAAAATTAAGAACAGTCGTAGGTTTTTTCCATTAACCCCTATAAAATGCTGTGCATCCATCAGTCCTTCCATAGTGGTTACTAATGGCGGGACACTCAGTGCTATGACCTGTGGCCCACCAGTAGACAGGTCTATATCGGGCAGGTAGAAATGAAGAAATGGGGGAATAATTGTAGGCTAATAGCTCCTTCTACTTTGCAAGATATGAGGGAACAAAGAACCCTGATTACTGTCAGTCGGAATATGCTGTAAAACTCCAGCACACACTGTCACCATGTAACATACAGAGAGAAGCACCACAACACAACATGAGCAGCTATTATTGATGTCACCTTTTCTTCAAGAAAAAACTGTCCATGCTAATGCCTCCATAGAGTTAACATTGGCCTCAAGCCTTGTGGCAACCCTATCAGTTATGCTAGGTATGGTGACTCACTATTTGCTCTTACGATTAGTCAACGACTTCTGGTTTGATCACATTTTTTGGGGTGCCTGTTCTTTTTTTAATTTATATCTTCTTAAAGTTCACTGCAGAATGGTATCGGTGGTATCTGCCCACAGCTGTATGGAGCTACAATCACTGAACACTAAAGGTTCTACTCAGTAAAGAGAGAATTGCAGGGAATTAAGATGGGAATTTCAAACTTTAGGCCAATGTAGCTGAGTTGTAAAAATCTCCAGTGCAATTGAATGGGAATTATTCCAATTATTCCAACATGTCCATCTCAATTCCCTGAAATTCTCTCTTTACTGAGTAGTGTCTTAAAGGGAAACTACCACTTAAATAAGATGTAACTAGATAACCAGATCATTTAAAAAACTCATATATAAATTATATGCCACTTTTTTTTTTATATGATTTAATTAATTGCATATAAAAGGAAAAATTAAATTAGGTGTTTATCTCCTGGATCCATTTTGTAAATATTTCCCATGATGCAACATCGTCCACAATCTTCCAGCCAGTCTCACTTTACAACTATGGCCAAAGCCTGCATGATGATATCATAAGATACTCCCCTGCTCTCTTACTGGCTCCTGTGTATCATAATGGGCATGACTAGGTGGCTTTTTTTTTTTTACCTGTCTTCCAACATAAAGAGAGGAGATTAACCTGATCAAACAAGATCATTAATCTGCCCCTTGTGATGTAATAGTTACCATTACCATTCCATTACCCTTCTATTCAATTGAAGTCTATGATCAGAATTCTGATTTATAGACTGCTTTCTGTGTCCCCAACCTCAAAGTGAGAAATTAGTTCTGTAGGGGGTGGCACCTAAAAACACTATATTTCTCTAAGTGGCCGTGCCCAATCAGACATGTTTAGTTACATATTTTAATAAATACAGTCACATAACAAAAACAAAAGACATCTGAAATCAACAATACAAAATAAAACCTTCATTGTGTGGTGGGAGTGTCCCTTTAAGTACTGGAGGTTGAGCCCCTTGATTTTGTATTTAGGTACATAAGCGAGAAAGAGCTTCTTTAGGGTTATAAAAGCTTCCCATCATGCTCAGCCAGCAGAATGAGAAAAAGGGATATGAAATCAACAACAGCAGGCGTCCCAAACTTTCAGCACTCCACAAAGTAGGAGCACCAAAAGTTAGTGGTCACTGCCTTTGGTACTCCAACTTTGCAAAACTACATTCCCCATAATGCTCAGCAGGCCAAACACAAAATGGAAAAGGCCTAAAGAAGTCCTAGAAATGTCTGCATTATATTTCAATAAACAAATCATAGAATGATTGATGAGTATGCCATTTTAAAGGGTAAGATAGAGAAACATATTTGTGTACTACAGAATAAAAAACAGACAGAAAGCATTGCTTCATTAATTTAAATTATTATTCTAAACTGTTATGATATTGTATATTTCAATTAAATTTTGTCAGAGATAGCAATAAATATTTACCAGTAATGTTTACATGATACTTGGCCTAGTCTAGTATAGTCCATGTGTTTTGAATTTGAAGTGTCAGTAAAGTAAAAAAAAAAAAAAAAATAAAAAAAAAAAAAAAAATATATATATATATATATATATATATATATAGTAAAATACCCCAATTAATAGCGTTTTACTCTTTTTACTTAAGCACTTATTTCTTGCTTAATTTCCTGACCCAATGTGACCTTTTTCCATGTTATAATATTTACACTTTAACAAAGACAATTATCTTTTGAGATGATAAAGTACTTCCACTTCAGTGCTGAATTTTGATACATTCAGAGTTCACTGAGAGAGCAACACTGTCAATCAACAGAATATCTCCACAAGAAAATAAACATAGTACCGTATTTGCTTGAATAAAAGACGACCCTGATTATAAGACACCCAAACTTTGGATATTCCTTTAGGAAAAAAACTAAAAGCCTGAATATAACACTATCCTATAGGAAAAAAGTTTAACTTGTATATATTCACATGTAAATTGCTTTTTAATATTTAATAAAAATTATGATATTAAACAAATGCATTTCTTGTTTGTATTTCCTTTTATGTGCCAATGCTGCCTCTATCTCCCCCAGTGTTATCTCCCCTCCCACGTTGTCTCACCCTCCCCCCAAACTTTTCTCTCTCCCCCCCTTCCTCCCCTTGTCTTTCTCTCCCCCTCTCTCCCCCTCTCTCCCCTCCCTTGTCTTTCTCTTCCCCCTCTCCCCCTTGTCTTTCTCTTCCCCCACCCTCCCATTGTCTTTCTCTTACCCTCTCCCCCTCCTTGTCTTTCTCTTCCCCTCCCTCTTCTTGTATCTCTGCCCCCCTCCCTCCATCCCCCTGTCTCTCTGCCCCCCTCCCTCCATCCCCCTGTCTCTCTGCACCCTCCCTCCCCCTGTCTCTCTGCCCCCTCCCTCCCCCTCACCTTGTTTCTTGATCCCTGGTCGCTAGTGGGGGCAGCCGGGGGATGTATGCACGATACGTGCAGATATCCTCAATGCTGCCCGACACTTCCGTCTATTATGACGTGTCAGGCACTACCGTGCAGACATCCCCCGGCTGCCCGATTCTCCTGGTGGCTAGTGGAGGCAACGGAGGCTAGTGGAGGCACGATACGCGCAGACATCCTCCGCTGCTGCCCAGCACTTCCGCCGGGACTTTTATGATGAAGCCAGAAGGACCCGGCTTCATCATAGAAGTCCCGGCGGTCGTGCCGGATGGCAGCAGGTGATGTCTGCGCGCATTGCACAGACATTCTCCGGCTGTTAACGAGGGGGATCCAGGTCCCCTGCAGCTCTGCGAGGGACCTGGATCCCTGTTTTATAATCTGACCTCGATTTTAGGTCAGATTATAAAACGACCTTGAATATAAGACGAGGGGACTTTTTCAGAGCATTTGCTCTGAAAAAAACCTCATCTTATATTCGAGCAAATACGGTATTTCAAATCCTCAAATTTTAACCCTGCCTCTAATCTTCACATATATAGCAGATCCTACTTTAATGACATTGTCCCTATTACATGCATTTGTATATTATCTAGTCCATTTTGGATAAAGTTACACTACCCACTAATCTAAATGATCCACCTTACTAAGGTAAACCATCCCATTTTCTCCGACAAGCATGCAGATATCTGGTTATAAGCAAGATCGTTTATTTCGAGTTCACTATTACGGTGTATATGAAATTGTACATATTTTTATGATTAACATGCTTTATAGAAATAATAAAGAATGAATCTGCCCACGAGAACACTGAATATGAATGAGCAAAATTAAATTTCTGAAATTAATTTGAGATGTTTACATAAACATCAAAATAATGACTTGGGAGAAGTATTTTTATTTTGTTTTTTTTCAAACTCACTGTTCATGATGATTTGAGTTTTGGCATACAGTCACTGGTAGGATATTTGTAATAAGCAACCTGGAGGGTCATGTACTAAACAAGTGCAATGTGAAAAAATAAGTAGAGTAAGGAGCATATTTATAACATTTTGAGGGTTTTTTTCCCCCGTTTTAAACCTCTCCTGTTTATTTTTATTTAGTGTGCATTTTTCCAGTTGCGTTAATACATTGTGATTATATGTGTGCGTGCTAAAGACTTTTGCGAAAAATTATTCAGTGTGTGAAAATTACACTTTAGCAAGTGCTAATAAAAAGGCAGAAAAAATATTCACAAACATGTCTGTTTTATTCTCAAATATGCCTGTTTTTTTTCACAATTTGCTCATATTTACTACTTGAGTGTTAAATGTTTAGTACATTGCAAAAGAAGCAAGGAACAAAAAGAGTTTTGCACATTTTTTAGTACATGCCCCCACCTTTGTTTTATATATTTTAACTGTTATAGTTTAGCCCCATCACAGAAAAACGCCATATGTCCACTGTATCCTGTACTGTATTGCTTACTTAACTGATCATTTTGGTTGCAGTGGAATCCTAATATAAATTAATGGAACAGTTTATTTCATGTTAAGGTAATGTATAATGTTTAATGTATAATTTAAAAATACACAACTTCAAAGAAAATATGTACTTAATGCAAATCATCATACCTTTTTTGTGAGGATCACAAAATATTATCTGTAGTTTTAAAATCAACATTTGAATTTAGAAATGTTCTTCAGGTACGCTTGCCAACATATTCTAACATGAAATATTTGCCAGAGATTGCCAGAGAGTGTAAGCAGTGCTGTATTTACCGCGAGGCATCCTAGGCGGATGCCTAGGGCTGCAAATTTTGGGGAGCACTGAAAAAAAAATGTAAAAAAAAAAATCTGGCACTTTAAAAAAATAAAAAAAAAGACCGCACTTGCAGGCAGAGACGGAGGAGAGAGGGGTTTTGACTGCAGGCTGCCTGCAGGCTGTACGGGGAGCCGAACAGGCAGCACTGAGAAACCTCCGTGCTGCCTGTTCGGCTCCCTGTACAGTCTGACACGGAAGTGCCGAAGTCACGTGACCGGCGCGCTGACTTCATATGCGCGCCGGGTCACGTGACCTGTCGGCACAACCGCCTGGGAGCTGAACAGGCAGCATGGAGGAGACCATGCTGCCTGCCACTAACCACCAGGGAAAATGTAAGTGCTGGGGAGATGGGGGACAAATTGGCTGGGGCTTTTTAAATGGCAAATAACACTGGCATATTGGGCAAATTAGCAGGGGCATATTAAATGGCAAATAACACTGGCATATCATTGGGCAAATTAGCAGGGGCATATTAAATGGCAAATAACACTGGCATATTATTGGGCAAATTGACAGGGTCATATTAAATGGCAAATAACACTGGCATATTATTGGGCAAATTGGCAGGGGCATATTAAATGGCAAATAACAATGGCATATTATTGGGCAAATTGGCTGCGGGATATTAAATGGCAAATAACACTGGCATATTATTGGGCAAATTAGCAGGGGCATATTAAATGGCAAATAACACTGGCATATTATTGGGCAAATTAGCAGGGGCATATTAAATGGCAAATAACACTGGCATATAATTGGGCAAATTGGCAGGGGCATATTAAATGGCAAATAACACTGGCATATTATTGGGCAAATTGGCTGCGGGATATTAAATGGCAAATAACACTGGCATATTATTGGGCAAAATAGCAGAGGCATATTAAATGGCAAATAACACTGGCATATTGTTGGGCAAATTGTCAGGGGCACAATAAATGGCAAATAACACTGGCATATTTTTGAGCAAATTGGCTGGGGCTTATTAATGGCAAATAACACTGGCATATTATTGGGCAAATTGGCAGGGGCATATTAAATGGCAAATAATACTGGCTTAATATTGGGCAAATTGGCTGGGGCATATTACCGGTAAATGGCAGAATAACACTGGCATATTATTGGGCAAATTGGCTGGGGAATATTACTGGCAAATTATACTGGCATAATATTGGGCAAATTGGCAGGGGCTGATTAAATGGCAAATACTGGCATATTATTGGGGAAATTGGCTGTGACTTATTAATGGCAAACAATACTTGCATATTATTGGGCAAATTGGCTGGGACATATTAATGGTAAATGATACTGGCATATTATTGGGCAAATTAGCTGGGGAATATTAATGGCAAAAAATATTGGCAATGTGTATGTAATGGGGTGATAGAGGCATGTAAATGGGGTGATGGGGCATGTCCTTGGTGTGCAACGTGGGTTATGGGTCATGTTGTGGGTGTGCATTGTGGGTGCATTGGGGGTGCCCAAAATTTGTATGCCTAGGGCAGCACAAAACCAAGATACACCACTGAGTGTAAGATACTGGTTTCTTGACATATAGAAAAAGGGAGGGGCATCACTGTTTTTTGCTCACTTGCACCATTACAGAGGAAACCTCTCCATTAGCATATCAGACTGCTAACACCCATAAGGGTAATCCTGATTCAAATTGCCTGGCAGGTCTCCTCTTCATGAAGAACACAACAACCACAGACCTAGAGGGGTACTAGATGTCAATTGGCCATAAAGTCATCTGCGATGCCCCACCAATAACCACAACTTGAGTTCCCCAAAAACAAAAAATTCCCTCTTTGACCTGTAAAATGTTGGGAAGTATGATGATACTTTATAGAAATAAGACGTTATTTTTATAAATGAAAAAATAATGTGAGTGTTCTTGAAAAGTTAAACAAACAGCAGTGGGCCATATTTATGCATTTGATTTAAAGAAGATTATCTAAAAAGGCCATAGATAAAATTCCATTATAAAAAAAAAGCAATGTGTTAAGGGTAGGGGTGCACCATAATACTGTAAATAAATTAATTGAACTAATTGCACATATTTTCCATTTAGTGTGTGTCACACAAGTTCACCATTTCGGTGTCTAAACAGTATGAATAAATCTAAAGGTCAGACTGATCATTATCGATGTCATCTCTCTGATGACATCACATCCATCCATTAAATGTTTCCTTGTCTTTCCATCTGTTCATCACTGTATGAAAACATTTTCATACACTTTTGCAGCATAACAATTTATAAAGTGATTGTTTTTCTTTTAAGTAACTATTTGAGTAGCTATTGTACCACTTAATAGTGTTTTTGCACACTAACATAATAAAGTTTTACTTTTCCACATTTTTGCACATATTGACCTTAAAATCTATTGTAGCACTGGAACATCACTTTAGTTGTTGAAAGTCTCTTGACAACTAAACTATATTTTTACTTGTGCTTCTGATATAGAAGAACAGGTGAAAAGTTAGTTGTCCCTAGTGTGAGGAAAAACTGCCATTTACTTTTGACAGTGCATGCCAGTTTATCCTCTGACCGGCAGTTGCCATGCTTCCATTAGGATATACATTGGGTTTACTTTGAAGACGCAGTACAAGTTTTTCAGTTCGAGCTTCCTTATAGTTCAATTCCTCCTCAACCTTTTCTCACCCAGGGCACGCCAAAGCTCTTCCCAGAATTCCGTGGCACACCACAAGCAAAAATATATAAACATTGAGTTATAAAGTCAAGTGCCTACACAGAACATAACAACAGACAAACCAAATCAGTGCATTACCAATGATAAACAGACAAACCAAACCAGTGCATTACCAATGATAAATAGACAAACCAAACCAGTTCATTACCAGTCATACACAGACAAATAAGTCTTAGACAGCATCGGGCTCTCCTCACAGGACCCGGCGTCCGGCATCCACTGGATGCAGCTGCCCAAATTTTTTAAAAAGTTTACAAATATATATATTCATACGGAGGCATGAAGATTCACGGCACACCTCCCATTTTCCAGCAGCGGCACACTGGTTGTGGAGCACTGCATTAGGGCACCTTTTAGCACCTTTTTTTATATGAAGATGTGGCAACCCTAGTGACAGAGAGACCTAAAATTATAAAAAACAATTCTACAAATTACAAATGAAAATGCAATTATATAGTTGTTTTCATAAACAACTTTTGTATACTGACTAATGGATCTTGGTTTAATATAGTTGTTTTCACTACTGAATGGATGCAACAAAAATATAGTTCATAAAGTATTCATCTCCTATAGCACAACACTTGACACAGAACAATCTGGGCATTCACTGTGGAAATTCCCTTACAGTATTGTGTGGGTTAGTTAATCTGTTCAGAGAGGCAGTTTATTTATTACTAAGCTATTTTATCAAATACAAATAAGGCTGCTGCAATTGATACTAGATGGATGGGACAACCATGGCAGTAATCAGCAAAGTACAGTTGCAACAGTTATGGCACACAACTGTGGATGATGGGATAGACCATACCTCCCAACTGTCCCACTTTGCACGGGACAGTACCCATATGGGAGCCATGTCTAGTTGTCCCGCTTTTCGGGACAGAGGTAGAGCTCACTGGGAGAGCAGGACTCAGGACCACAATCTCGTGGTCCTGTTCACATTCTCCGGTGTCCCAGACAAAGGAAAATACTTACTGGGCATGTGCAAACACTGTGCTCATGCGCAGTAGTGATCCTGGCATCAGTAGCTAGGATCAAAAATGGATGACAATGTTACTGCACATCAGTGGTAGCACTGACACCTCCCTCCCCAGACTCTGCCCCAGGTGTCCCGCCCCCTCCCCAGAAAGTTGGGAGGTTTGGATAGGCCATCATTACAAATAAGGACCAACTTCCTTTTCTGTAGGGTGACTGAGCCTGAGTCAGGAAGGGTACATACATAGGAAGCTTATTGGCTATATTTGTTTTTTTAATTTCGATTCTATTGACATTTGAGGGTTACAGAACAGAAATGGGGATGGGGAAACATATACATGCCAAAACTATATTAAAAAATAATAATACTATATTAAATAATAATATTTTTTCAAAAATAACCTACTCTACAAAATAAACAAAGTTAGGAAAAAAAAAAAAGGAAGGATGGGTTTGATATTAATTGTCAATATTATGTCAAGGTGACAATCACATGTTTTGTTGGCATGGTTGGAAAACATGATAAGACGTTGAGCCATGATAATAATAACATGGAGTGGAATGAAAAGACGAACTAGTCTTTGGAAACAAAATTGCACAATGATATTCATTTTAATTATGTGCGTATGCATGCATAAACATGTGCTTCTGCACTCATCACCAGCACACTAGCTTCAAAACATAGCACAGCCGTTGTATACACAAACATTACATTAATTTAACTACATCTTTACCCTAACACATCAATAAAATGAATAAATATGTTTGATTATTTAGATTCATAGAAAAAAAAATACTACTGGCATTTTCTTTTGGCACATATTTCATTTCAGTTGTGATCAACATTGTACTAAAATAAAGTCAAGTACAGCAGCCGCTCTCTGCCCATCAAACCTCACAGACGTCTGCCAAGTTCTTGTAACAGCTGGTGTTACATTAATTAGTTTAAACTATTTATTTCATCCATCTCCAGAGCAGATTGAGCAAAAACATTAGAGATTATTCTAGCATCTGTAAGTACACAGAAAACATTGGATGAAAAAAATGTGGAATATTAGTTGTTAACTAATACAACTGATTTAGGGCTGAAGACTGTTCTTTTGGACTATAAAACACTATGATTCACTGCTGTGCACCATATAAGTCTAGTACACTTCTCAGAGAATATAGCATGAAATGCAAATTGGTGTTCTGAGTTACAAAAAAAAATCTTACGAAATATAATTAAAAAGAGCTAGTAATTCTTAGCAGAACGGCTCATTAAACAATGTATGTCAACTACTGGATGACTCAAAGTATTAGTCAAAATTTTTATGTTTATTAACTGAAGTGAAGCCCTAACAACGATGATCAAGCCACTGTTATGAAGTGGTTGTTACAATCTCAATTAAAATTACTTTGATGCACTGAAATAAATATATAAATGAAATTACACTCCTAAAATCCATATCCTCTTGCCTTGCATCTTTCTTAACTGCATACTAATACAGTTTACGATATGTTAGCTCAATTTAGGAACATTCAATGGACCAAATGAGGCCAACGGTATAAATTTTGTTAATGAAATTACATTCTATAAAACAGGTGTAACACATGATTGAGCTCTCAATGTTTTAGTTAGGTATAAAAAAAAGAGAATTTAAGCATTAAAATTTATATTTGCTAAATACTTTTTACACTTGTTTTAAAAAGCATAAAAATATTTATGTTATATAAAGCTATTGCAATGTACTTCTTTATATATATATATATATATATGTTAGTAAGGCAAATGTTCAGTTTGCTTCTATATTATTGTATCATTCTCTCTTATTTTTATCCTTTATTCATATATTCTGTATCCTTAAAAAAGCAATACAAAATTATTTTAAAAAGAATGTAGTATTTGAGGCATGTGCCACTTTGTTCAACTTGCCAATAAAAGCATAAACGTACAATAACATTTTTGAAATCCATAACTGAGGAACAACAATTTTTGAATTTATGTATAAGCTCTATGTGCCCATTTGGCCAATCTAGTCTTCCCAATTTTCTAAATACTTTTATGAGTCCCTGGACCTATCTCATATCTAGAATAGCCTTATGTCTATCCCATGCATGCTGAAATCCTTCCGCTACCACATCTCCTGGAAGCCTATTCCATGCATGCACTACACTATCGGTAAAGTAGCACTTTCTGATATTAAAAACCCTGGGTTGTGGTAGTTTTTCATCTTTTACATATACTCTCCTCTTTTTCTGTGTGAATTTTGCTTATGTATTTAAATGTTTTATGATAGCGACATGGTAGAAATTTAGTCTATTCAATTTATTTTTCTGGTATGTGTATTTAAACATTCGGTTTGTCAGACAATGCTACCCTACATATCACCATGGGCAGAAAATATCTGTACACCATACAAAACGGATTTTAAAAATGTAAAATAGTTATGAAATTAACGGAGAGTACCTTTGACTTGTTTGTGATTTAATGTGGATAAATACAAGATAATGTGTCTGGGGGTAAAATGCAAGGGCAGAATATAGAATCTATGATGCAGTGCTAACCACAACATCTGAGGCAAGGGATTTATTTTAGAGCAGCAGGGAATGCAAACACAATGCTTGGTTGTTTAGGGAGAGGTATTAGCAGTAGAAAGAGGGAAGTGTTCATACCTGTACAGAGCACTGGTGAGACCTAATTTGGAGTTGTGTACGCAGTATTGGAGACCGTATCTCCAGAAGGATATAGATACCTTGGAGAGAGTTCAGAGAAGGGCTACTAAACTGGTTCACGGGTTACAGGATAAAAGTTACCAGTAAAGGTTGAAGGATCCTAACATGTATAGCTTGAAAGAAAGACGAGACTGAGGGGATATGACAAAAACATCTAAATTCAGAAGGAGAATCAATATGGTAAAGGAGGAGAGTGTGTTTAAAAGAAGAACAACTACCACATCAAGAGGACATAGAATTAGTATTAGTTTATGAAGAGGATAGTGGATGCATAGAATATTCTTCCATGTGAAGTGGTAGAGATTAATACAGTGAAGGAGTTTAAATATGAGTCGGATAGGCATAGGTATTCTAGATAAATCCCTCCCTATATATATATATATATATATATATATATATATATATATATATAATTATAGCAGTTTATATAGCAGAACGGTGTGCACATTTTCCAAACCATTTAGTTGTTATTATATGTGGGAAGATTAATATAGGACGGAACATAAAGCACTGCTGATTAAACTTCATAAAGATATGATAAAACTATTCAAACTATCCATAACACTAACCAGAAATATGATCTTACATATGGGAAAAAAGAGACTTTGCAAGGGTCACCTAAAATGTAAAATACTCATGAATATATGTGTGTGTGTGTGTGTGTGTGTGTGTGTGTGTGCAATTCCAATTGTCCTCCAAGTGTTCTGTCTTCTAACCACATCACATCCCTAACTACCTGTAAGTTACCCCTCTAACATAAGGCTTCAGAGTATATATTATATATTTCTATATATACACTCACACACATCTCACATATATAGATCAGCATGTACTACTGATCTAGAAGTTACTGTAGGTTCGCAGGATATAAATGGTCGTTGCAGTCCAATTTAAGGAAGGGTTGAGTATAGCTATCAGTCTAGTCTTATTCAACTGCTGCTTTGAAACTGAAGCAGGAATATTAAAGGAATTAGGCCAGGAAAGGTTTACATGTGATTGGATACTTGGATAATGTCACAGGTATGAGAAAACAGGAAGACGCCTAAGGAGCTAATTAACTTGTGTCATGAGGTATTACTGCTCTTATTGTACTTAGGGTATTACTCAGTACTAGCTGGTAGGGTAGGAAAATAAGGAGAACTGATAGAACAGGAGGGCATGTATTTCAAAAAGTGGATGCCGGCCAGAAAGTTCAAGTACTCTGAAGAGTATCCAGGAATGGAGGTCAGGAAACTCTAGCAGAGAAAAAGAAATAGCTCTGACATGAAAGAGACATTTAACTGTGAAGTACTCTAGTCTTAAAGAGAAGAAGGAAGTAGTGGTCTTACAAAATAATGCATTGTGTGAGTGAGAATCCCAACATACCCAATGGGACAACTGAGGGCGTGATTTGGAATGAAGAGTGTCAGTGCTACATTGAATGCGTGCCAACACTGAGTGCTACTGCACATGCACGGTATTCATTCTCCGTTTTATTCCAGAGAATGACGTCAGAACTGCAAAACATCGTAAGACGGGACTGTTGAGGAATATTTGATTAAAGCGTTAAAAAAGGGGAATGTTGTTGTTTTAAATAACTACCAGCCACAAAAGATGATTGTTTCTTTCTGCACCTACACTCACAATTGTTAGACTCTATGTCATACCGCAAATCTGACATCTCTCTAAATGCACGATTTATAACCTACATGCTGGAGCACTTGTTAAAGTAAGCAATTAAAGTATTATAGCAAGTGAAAAAAGAAGAGCATTTTTGAAACAATTATAATATTACTATTTAGTATTTGTTGCGTCGAATGTTAACACCCGTAGGGCATGATTTATGGATCAGCTCCATCGAGTAAATCTAAGGTTGTGAAGATTGAACCTCCGTTACAAGTTTTCAAAGCCTCAATATTTCAAAGACATTTGTCTTGTGGCAGTCACTTTGTTTGTTTCTCTCTCTATAAGGACACCAAATCCTAAAAGCTGGCAAGAATGCATATGTTTATTTCACCACTGCTCTGCAATTATTGAACGCCACTTAATTATAGCAACAGATGCTCGAGTGTAGGAACCAGAAAAATCAAACGCCTCATTTCCAGGTTCTTTTTTTCCATTGCTTCTGCCAGCAGCAGATGTGCGAGCCCCTTGTGCTCTAACGTAAATACTTATCAAATCCTAACAGGTCACCTATGTCACAAACAACATTTCAGATGCAACTGTTTCACCTGATAATAGGCTCTGAAAATAAAACTGTAAGCTGTAAATACATTGTATTACGAATGAAATGCCATAATGTGAAATTGCTTTTTCTCTGACTACAACAAAAGTCCTTGACAGTTTCTGGCAGTGATAAATCACCTTCCCATTAATTGTCTTCTATCTCATTGGAAGGTGAGCCACTAAAAGGGGAAGGCAACAAAAAAAAAAATGACTCAAAAAAGGATCTGGTACAGAAAAATAAAAGTTAATAGTGTAGCATGTCATTTTGTCATTTTTCAAGATCTGGAAAACAGAAAGAATCTATATTTGTCTGCTGATGTCTTTGCTGTAGGAAAAAATATTATTAATAACACAATGGATGAAACTTCTATATAATTATTGTCTGACTTTTAGTACATAAGTCAAGGTTTATAATATGTACACCATCAGACTGAGAATCCAGTATCTGCCAGTAGTAACATAGTGTGCTTTATTACCTTTTTGTCATTAATAATAAAATATAAAATTCTATATTTAACTAACAAAGTCATCAACTCCTCAGCGCATCACTACATTGCTTCACTACGTTCCTAAGGCTCCTATTTTTTATTTGTGTTTTGACCAATTATCCACGAGGTAATGAATATATTTAAATGTAATATTTTTGTTCCTGAGTTTTTTATATCTTCTGAGTGTTGTTTTATTTAGACTAACTACTGAGATGGGTGTTCTTTGTCTTCCCAGGTGATTTTTTCTGGGCGTAGAGACTGAGAGGCATTTATTACTATTGCTGTTGAAGTAGATGTCATTTTTATGTATGCTATATAAATAAATGTTAATGTAATGTAGTGTAAATAGTATATGCCCCATTTTAAAACAGTTAGGAAACCTGTAATTTTATCATTTGAATTACACATGAGAAAACTCTGTATGACTCACTAACACTTATATTAATTTAATATGAATATGTATATGCAGATTCTTGAAAATGGAAATCAACACTTAATATGAGATGGTTCTTCTTTTTATTTAATTTAAAGGTCCACTCTAATCAGAAGGGTTGGAGCATGGTGGAGCATGTATAGTTTTTGTGATGGACCATAATGCAGGTTCTGAGTGTTAAAATGCAAGTTAAGTACTGCACCTGTTAAAGGATTCCTGCATTAAAAATGATTTGGGGATCAATGGGCATGAATGAAGGTAATGTCAGAAACATGCAAGGAATGCACACCACATGTGTGTGATGCATGCTATATCATATGTGCTTAGTGGGTCACCATGCATTTCCTTAACCTGTTCAGGACCTCCATGCAATGCATTGGTGACAATGCCCGTATATATGTAAAGGCTGCTTTTGCGATTTGCGCTATTTTCAGTTTTGCTGGATGCTTCACGCGTGAAGGCATCCAGCAAAGCAAAAAAAAAGGCCACCTGGACTGCCCATAGGCGGTCTTAAAGTGACAGGCCAGTGACAATAGCCACTAACCTGAAATCACACCTCCTCACCCTATGCAAATAAGAAAATGGGCTGCCTTACCTGCAATAGCTGAGACACACTGTCTCAGCAGTTGCAGTGTGGATTGTGATTGCTGTAAAAGGCAATCCATTGTTTTTCTCCCCCAAATTTGGGGGAAGAGATTGGGAAAGTTGATCCTGGTTGCCTTAACATTTAGGCAGACCAGGATCAAACATTATTTTTTGCATTTATTTTTGTGATCACTGTGAAAATCAAATGTAATAAATGCAAAAAATACATTAAATTAAATTACAATCAGTGCATCCCTCTCTCTCCCTGATACATTTTTATCTTGTGTCAGAGAAAGAGAGGAGAGAAATATACTGTGTCCCAGAAAAAATATTTTAAAAAAACATTTTTACACACTTAAATTGTATACATTACTCAAAAGGTTAGACCTTAACCCCTTCGCGACAATGGAAGTGTCAGGCGCATCCTGCCGGGAATTCCGTTCCCGACAATGGACATGCCTGGCATGTCCTGCGGTGAAACAAGCGGTTTTCGCGACCAACGATCATGAAAACCGCTTTAACGTTGCTGGTCTATTGCCTTGATGTCAAAGCAATAGGTAGCACCAAAAATTTCCTCTCTGGGGCACCCACGATCTCCCCATGGAGCGATTGTGGGCGTCATATTGATGGAGCAGCATGTAATATGGCTATGCCCTCTTGTGGTCGGAGCTTCGGAAGTGAAAGAAAATGCCCTTCTGTCGCTCTGAATATGCTGCTTGACTGCCCCTAGAGACATTGCAATGTTGAAAAAAACAAGATTTAATTAGCTTAAAACAGGTATTATGGTTAGATTAGTCTATAGGGTTAAAATTAAATCGTTTTTAGCATAAGGGATATGGTTAAAATTAAAATTTAAATATATTAAGGGATAGCATAAGGGTTAGAGTTGGGGTTAAATTTAGTGTTAGGGTTAAATTTAGGGTTGGGGTCAAAAAGGTCAATATAGGAACAAAAAACACTTATTTTGGTTCTTGCCCCATAACTTGCAAAAAAATACCGAAAAATATGGAAACATGCATATTTATGAACTCGGGACAACATTTAGAGACTATTTAGATGGGGTCTTTTTTAATGATTGTATTTGTGTAAATTAAATTTTAGGTCAAAGTTTAATTTTTCATCATATTTTATGATTTTTTTGCAGTAGATTATAAGATATGATGAACATAATGGTATCTAGTGAAAGCCCTTCTCAAGGCGATAAAAATAACATATAATTTGTGTCAGTACCGTATGTGAGAACGAAGAAAATTACAGCTAAACACAAACACCCCAGAAATGTCAAAACAGTCATTGTCACCAAGGGAAAG
Source organism: Pelodytes ibericus (assembly GCA_036172795.1). Taxonomy (NCBI): domain Eukaryota; kingdom Metazoa; phylum Chordata; class Amphibia; order Anura; family Pelodytidae; genus Pelodytes; species Pelodytes ibericus. Next base: position 219,092,597 of record CM069857.1, on the reverse strand, counting down.
TCAAGGTAAAAACGTCTTGTCACTAAGGGGTTAAAAAATGGTTACAAAAGAAAGCCCTATCTTTTCAGATTTTTTTTTTTTTTTTTTTATATGTGGGGTTTCATTAAAATAGCAAGATTACACTTTAATTTAAATTAATAGATAACTAAAGTAGAAAAAAAAGCTATTGTTCAGAATGGACATCAAAACAAAGAATACCATTGTCCTGAAGGGATTAAAGAAATACTGACAAGGATAGCCATGGACTAAGGCTGTGGTGGACATTTTCCAAAGTAAAGGTCTTGCAAATGACACCAAGGTACACTTCAAATTAAAAACATAAAAAAACACTCCCATTTTTTTTAAAAAAAACTTCATTCATCAACTACTGATGGTTTAGGGACATCATTTATGTCCTAGCTAGAAGAACATGGTGCATAGACAGAGGAGGACTGGCAAATCATCAGCCCACCCATTTATATTAGATGTGTTAGGAAACACTGATGTGTTGACAGATAAGGAACAGATATCAATAGTAGACAAAACAGTGGAATAGAAATTGACATGCACTGGGGCATCCAGAACTGAAAAGTGTTGAAGCCCAAGCCAGTTTCATGAGCATCTCGTGTCCCCCTTTCCAACCCTCCCCTGTAGACAGGTTAAACATATATGCAACTTTTATTTAATTATTATGAAAAAGGGAATTCCAGTGAATTAACAAAGGAATTTTAAAGCACCACTAAACTTTTTTTTTCAAGTGAGATAGGGTTTGGTCTATAATATCACTATAGGTAATCCTGAAACAATAGTTAGGAAAATGCAATGCATTACTTTTACAAACAGAATAACAAAAAATAAAAACATTTTTAAACCCAGAACTAATGTTATAATCTTCTTAGCAGGTTTTTTCATTAGCTTTTGTAGATGTATAAAAAAAAAAAACTTTTCAGGTAAAGGTTAGAAAAAATTTTAAAAAATCAATTTTCCTACACATTTTATTATTTATTTATGGTTAATTATATAATATGATCAAAAATAATGTTATCTGAAGAAATTCCTACTTATCCCCAAAAAATAATAAATATTTGTGTGTGGGTAGGGTAAATGAGAAAGAGCATGACAGCTAAACACAAACACAGCAGAAGTGTTAAAATGAACAATACAACATGGCCAAAACAGTATGACCAAGTATTGTGAACATCCCAACATATTGTCCTGCTGAAAATGTGCACTATTAATTTGAAGTGTATTTTAGGTGAAGAATGATTACGGGGTTAAAATAGTAGTAGCCAACTTTTGGCATCCAAAGCAATATGATCTAGCCCTAGTATGCTCAGCCATCCATTTGACAAGCATGGTTTCACAGGAGCTGCTGTTTCCAATGCCTGGGATGCCAAATCTAGTCATTACTACAGTAGGGTGAGAAATCAGGGATGTCAAAGCCAACCCTAAAATGAGACCAATAAAGTAAAATATTTAGAAACATACAAGGGTTGACTCAATATGCCCAAAGTCATGGCAAAAAAGTACAAATTCTACAAATTGAATTAAATTATATTTACACTGTATATATTCTTTTTATATTTATATGCCTTGCTTCACTCAAATAAAAATCTTTAGGATTTGATTTAACTGTGTTAGAATGTGCAGTCCTGAAACTATTAACACTCGCATTCAGTTGTCCTCAATATACAAGCACTGCTAGTCCGTGCCCAATGGTATGTATGACGTTATTACATGTGCATCATGTGTCAGGGGAGGACATGAAGGGTCCCATTGCTGTATTGCATAGTGGCTATGGGACCTAAAATGGAGAGTTTATTTTTAAACATATATTCCCTTTTCATTTGTCAGCTCCCCATAAAAATAACAGTTATTAAACTTATAAGATGATTATTTTCTGTGAATAAAAACTGCACATTTGTGTTTAGTTTTGTGTTTAAATTATTGACTACTACTGTACAAGTATGTCTGTGCACGAATTGCTTGGGAGGAACTCTCTAAACAAACAGGTATTATTTTGCAATTCTGGTGATCAACACAAATGAACAAAGACACAAATAAATATAAAAATACAAGTATTGAAGAAAAAATGAAGCTGAAAAGATTTTGGAACATTATTTTTTTTCTAATAATTGAGATGCATGTGTTTGAAACATCTGAAAAGGGGTTTTATAAAGAGCTCAATTTATTTTGTTTGTTCTCAGTCCCACCACTTCCTTTTATATAGTGTAGTAGATTATTCCATTCCACCTGCTCAAGTAATCAAAGCACCATCGGTATAATATTTACTTATTTATAAAGTATTTTACCAGGAATCATACATTGAATCTCACATCTCACATGTCCTGGGTCCACAAACATTGTATTGTTACAATTATTACACTATGGAAAATTGCAGGCCTTAGTTTGATTGATACATCTTTTAATTCATGGGATATCAAATGTGTTGGAATGCATGGAGGTGTGTTAGGTGTTTATAATTAGGACAGATCCTGTGTTTGGGAAATAAACAAAGGAGTGGTTTTAGAGACATCTGATAAGGTTAGGTTTGTGATAGTAGGGAGTCTATCCCACCCAAGAGACAAACGGAATTTTTTGCTCTTAACAACATGAGTGGCTCTGTGATTCATCATGTCAGGGCTACCATCTGTAACTGTCTGGAGTACACATGGGAAAGACTGCAGGGGGTTAGCAGCAATAGCCAGCACCAAAATGTCCTTTCTGGGGCACCCACGATCGCCCCACGGAGCGATCATGGGAGCCATATTGACGGAGCAACATGCTCCATCAATATGGCAATGCCCTTTGGTGGCCTGAGCTTCAGAAGTTAAAGTAAATTCACTTCCATCACTCTGAATATGCTGCTTGACTGCCCCTAGAGGCAGCAACCAGCATAGCAATTTTAAAAAAATTCAAAAAAAAGATTTTAGCTTAAAACTGGTTATATAGTTAGATTAGCCTATAGGGTTAAAATGAAATAATTTTTAGCATAAGGGATAGGGTTAAAATTAAATTAACATTAAAATATATTAAGGGATAGCATAAGGGTTAGAGTTGGGTTTAAATTTAGTGTTAGGGTTTAATTTATGGTTCGGGTTGGGGTTGGGGGTCAAAAGGTCAATATAGAAAAAAAAATCGCCCTTCTTTTGACGATAAAAACAACATATAATTTGTGTGGGTACAGTATGTGAGAAAGAAGAAAATTACAGCTAAACACAAACACCCCAGAAATGTCAAAACAGCCATTGTCACCAAGGGAAAGTCAAGGTGAAAATCTCTTGTCACTAAAGGGTTAAGGGATTTTAGATTGGGAGAAGATTTGATGTGTCTGTGAGGTTACTCCACAATTTCTTGGTAGGAAAAGGAGGATCGAGACACTTTTTTTGTGTTGTGGTGTGGTATAGTAAATGAAGTGCTGGTACTGGATCGAAGAATATAGCTGGGGTGGGAACAGCTGGGGAGAGCATTCTACTCGGATAGTGTGGGAACTTACCAGAAAATCTCTAAACACACTGCTAGAGAGGCGAAGGGTGCATATTATGTGGCGCACTATGGCAATGACAAACATTTAATAATTATTCGTTACTTTTAAAATTAGAAGTTAAAGTTGAGATGCAATTTAACTAACCTAGACATCACTTGATTCAAAACAGTAATATAGTAATATACATTTCATGATTAATCTGGCAAAATGCCCCTGATAGCAGAACAATAATCATGTTAAAGTCTTTAATTAACAATTAAAAAAATAAACAGATCTAATGTTAATCCTTTGTTTATTCTCAATTTGATGCTGAAATGGGCATCACAATGTACTTAGGTTGAACCGTAGTCTGCACTCTAGAATTAGCTTGTTGCTTTAAATCTGTTCCTCTATAAGGCTGCTTTGCAACTCTTCAATGAGCTTCTTCACCATTGATGTGGAGCTTGAAAGTCTAAAATTCCCAGGTTGGGATATTGCTCCTTTTTAAATAATAATAGCACATCTGCTTTCTGTCCATTTTATGGAATTGTGTCAGAGTACATTAAATGCCCTTTGTAGCTGTGGCTATATATTGTTTTAATTAATACAAATGTCAGTTTGTAAGTATATCCACAAACATTGATACATTGTTACAACAGTGTAAAAAATAATGTTAAAATACAAAATAATAGTAAAATACAAAAATCTGTATGTAATCATTACTAGAAGATTACACAGATAAGGGGACTGTATAGACTTTATCTCATCCTTTATCTGCCAATTAATTACTAATATATTGAAAAAAATATATTATATTCTGAAAATGATGCATTTATTTGTACATATACTTAGTTCTACTACACCCTTTGTAATTAAACTTCTGAAACAGCTTACCATAGTGCAGTTACTAAATGAACCTTTTGTCGTTATAAAGAAAATACATTAATTATACTGGCATTCCTTTTGTAAGGCACATTCTTAGTAGGAGTGAATTCCTTATACTTTGCTATTTATAACATGTGAGAATATAGTATTCTACTATCAATTTAAGAAGATTATAAAATTAGTAATTAAATTATCACAGTGTATGCTGTGGTTTATGAACCATTTTACAATACATTTTTGAGTAATAAGCAAATGCTGATTGCCTGGGATGAAATAAAAATAAAATCATAGGCAATTTTTAGGATAAATATGAAACAGGAAAAATAAGAAATGCTTAAGATGTGTGGAAAAGTAGACTTGGGGTCTATTCACTAAAAGGTGAGTTGCAGGTGAATGGAAGTGATATGAGGTTAGTTGAGATGCAGTTTAGCCAAGAGTTTGGCGGGGCAGCAGGATTCAGGACTACAATCTAGCACTCCCGATTGCATTTTGTGGTGTTTGTGTACTTGCCACTTAAAACATAACCTGTATTAATCTGATTAATAACTTAAAGGTAGAGTCTAGTCCCCAAACTCACTTTGGTTCAAGATAAAGATCACTGCTTGTATAATGCACAGGCTTTTTCCCAGTGTGATTTGATGCAAGTATTCTGCATAAATCATATTTTTAATATTTGACTCAAGCCCTGCCCAGTGATTACTCTTCATGTTTACTGCAGGTGGGCAGCACTGATTATATACACACTGGGGCTATATTTTGTTTCATTTAGTCACTTCCTGTGCTCTTGGAATTGAATATATTGTGTGGACTGTGATAAACTTGCTCTTGTACACAGTAGGATCTCTTAACAGTGCAACACATTGTCTGATGACATCACTAGAGAGACAGGAAATTCCATTCATTTTAATGAAATTATTCTCATTGGCTCTGGCAGCAAAAAAATAAAGAAATGACTTTTGCTTAGCTAGTGTGGACAGTCCTGGTTTCTTGCCTCTAGCTGTAAGTATTTTACATTTAAATCAATGCAAAATGTAAAACATGCATTTTTTTTAAAACACATTATTATGCATTAATATTTGGAAGAGGCATTTTGGACACTAGACAGTCCCTTTAAGGCTGTCCTCTTTAATATGTCTTCAAGATAGAAAACTTTTCTTTCTATATAACAATGCATTTAGCCAAAATACAATGAAAATGGGCTAATGTCCATCACTAATACAGATTACTAATGATTTTGAGCAAATGGGTTCATGAACCCTTGGATACGTATAGTTATGGAAGCACATACAATGTGGATGACGCTCTTTATTTTGCAAAGAATAATTTTTCTGTATTTCAAATCATATTAACCCTTCAACTCCTATGCTTAAAAGCAATATAACTTAAGGATGAAATAATAGTTTAATAAAACAAATCAGAGTGATACCCTACACTATGTTAATGGTAACTGGTATACCAAGCAGATCACAGCACTGTCAAGTTATAAATTAAATACAGACTTGATCAAAAAGAGTCAGCTCTCCGGTAATAATATCCAAATAACTACATTTATAAGTGAAACTATAACTTATAAAATGTGATAACTTCATCTTCAAATGACAGATTATATAGTTTCCCTTAACTCACTGGCACTGAAGAAGGTAATTTTCCTTATTGGTACAAGAGAGATATCACTCAGAACAATGTAAGTGAAAAAGTGCATGTATGGCTTTTTCCAATAAAACACTTCCATGGCTTTGAATTTGAAAAGGTTTTTTTTTTTCCAATCCTTACTCAACGTTAAACACTACAGCCTTGTTTTAGGCCATGTATTTTACATCCTATTTTCACATATATAGCTCCGACTTTTAAATATGTTTTTATTCTAGTGGTAAACCACTCTTAAAGCTCAGAGACAGCATATGGAGATAGCATATTTGCAAATCCACCTCTAGAGGATTTCAAAATGCCCTTAGCTTGTGAAAATCAGCAATGTTGTTTTTTTTTTTTTTTTTTAACATTTCCTATATTTAGAGATTAAATCGCTCACTGCACAAATCCATTTGGAACAGGCGAGAAGGTGAAAAGGATAATCAGTACAGTCACTGGTCCGTGTTTCCTAAACGTTTCTGAAAACATTACTGTGTGTAGGCATAAAATTAGCGGCAAGACCTTAAAAAGGCTGGCATTTAGCGTGACTTTTTGGAAAGTGACACCCTCATTTTTTTTCTTGTAGGATATCATTAAATATCAATCGCCCTATGGCAGTGCCTTTCCATTAATAACCAATTCACTGTGTCACTTTGGCTCTCCTTTGAAATAATGAGCCTTTTCCTCGCTTTAATAAATTTAAACATATTCTCAAGGCTAGCGCAGATAGCAAACTGCAGATGGGCTGGGGAAGAAAAAAAACCCATGATTCATAAATCCTTAACTGCCTGAGATTGTTGTGAACAAAACAAAGTAACGCTCATAAAATATTAAACAATCCCAGCTGTATGATGAAGCGTCATTAACAAACATTGGCTATTTACTATAATAACTAGAACGGGTGGGTGGATTGATTTGATGAAATTCACTTTTTAAAAGCACATTTTGATACTAAGATTCATTCCTTAACCATCGGAAGACATAACAGAAATACTTACTTGGCATTTATCTTCATTGAGAAGTCTGCTTATTGGAGATTAATGACAAGATGGTTTTATTAAATACTGCAAGATGCAGCATGACTAAGCCAATTATCATTTGTTAATAGCACTTGATATTAAGAATGAGTTCATATTTTTATCATTTTGTTAATAATGTCACATGTATTATATGTCAAGTAATACATTTGCAGGCTGTTAGTGCAATATTTTCCTTCTTTTTCGTATTTATTAACAAAATATTCTGAAAAAAGAATATCTCTCCAAAAGTACATACATTTATATTCAGCACTCTAATACTCAACATTGGAATGTAGTACTTTAAAGAGAGGCTGACAGATGTATGGAATAGCCTTTGAGTAGAAGTGGTGGTGGTTAATATAGCGAAGGAATTTAAGCATGGAAGAAATACTTATAAGGCCATCCTGGATAAGAGCAAAATAATAAGGAATTAACAGTAGAAATATGGAAAGACTAGATGGGCAGAATGATCTGCTGACAATTTTTAGATTTTCATGAATTATTTTTTAGGAATATTTCATCTCTCAATGACCTGAAGTATATGATTCAGGTATTTAACCAAAAATGTATAAAAACATAGTTGAACTAAATTTAGATACATGCATGATTAAAAAATAAATATCAGTATTTTATTCTACAAAATGTAGTTTTCCACATTTTTCTATGAAGAGAAGTAACATTAGTTATATTACATTCTGTGCTCATCCACTTTACAGTTATGTGCTTTGATCTGGCTGTGTAGGGCATTTGCCACCAAACCCAAACCCAAATACATGTATTTTCAACACTCCTAAAACCCACTTTAACTTGTCAAGTTTTTTTTCTCCTGATTGCTTGAATGGGACCCAAATCCTCATGAATAAAATGTCACGATAGGAGATGATCAAGGTTTTGACCCTTTGATAAATGACTCGATATTTTGGTTTCTTTTTTTAAGTTTTTTCGGACATGTTGGAATCTTTAAAAAAGCTCTACATTATTTTACAGTAAAGGGATTTTCTACTTCCTTATACCATCCATAACTAATGTTATGTGTGCTTGTTACATTGTCCCAAGACATAACCAGTTTTCCAAAAATCAACCACAAGTTGATGAGTTCTATAAAGACACAAATTGCTGTCTATGTATAGGTTTTCTGGCACTATACCTCCATCTCAGATCTTTAAAAGGCAAACTAAAGTATATTCTTCCTGAGTTCATATATAAAGTGGATAACGAGGCAAAAAGCAGTTATTATTGAACTTATTTGCTTGCCCCTACCCACAGATTCATTCAGCACTGTATACTGAGGATGCACTAGATATATAGACACATTTATATAGAATAATAATACTCTACCTACTGTATCAAACAAAAACACTGTTTCTGGAAATATTGTTAAAACATTAGATAAAGAACTAAATATTTTAACTGTTCAAAGTAAAAGCAGTTCTAACAGAAACTCCAGAAGATAGCTATTATGTGACACATACTGAACTTAAAGTAAAAAGCATATGAAATAAAATAAAAGGTCACTGTTGCATTAAATACATACACGTAAATATCCTATGCAGCACACATAAAATGCATCACCAAAATCATTACACGTGTAGGTTATGTTGAAATGAAGTCATTCCATAAAATCTATGTCTAAACTTAATTTTTAAATAATAAAAGTAATTTAACTCTTGGATTTACTCCAAATCCATGCATATCTCGTAGCATGCTGTTAATTAACCTTAACATAATATGAGTCAATGTTTTTATGGTTTGAAACCTTTAAACATAAAATAAATAATAGAAGAATAATAAAAGTCACCTACTGGAAGAAAATAAGAAAATTCAACTTTTAAATCTACAGTAACTTTAGCTGAAAGAAAAAGTCTAACCTAGAAGGTGTCTGCCTCCTCTTTAATAGAAAGTCCTATATCCAAAGAGGAAAAATGATGCCTTTTTTGTGGAAAATCTGGACATTTCATCCCCAGTTATCCAATACATCCTACATTAACAATACAGGTAGTTATGTAAGACATATGCAGTCAATCACAGCAACAAAACGATGGGAAGGCAATCTAAACTATAGCTATAGCAAATGGGAGTGGTCTAACACAATATTTAAAGTGAGATAGAAACACACCCATTAATTAACCAGAGTCAGTCCACTGTATCCCTGTCTTATTTCACACATGGCTTGTTAATTAAAAAATAATACAAAAAAAGAAAAAAGTTAAATAACTTGGAATAAGAACATTTGAGGGTTTGCCTTAAACAGGTTTCTCTAATATTTAACTGGGTGCAGTGACAGATGTATGTATATATTTGATTACATTTTACTTGTTATCATAACGTTGTTTGAAAAAAAAGAATACATACAAATCAAACATAATATACTCTTTGTAAAAAGGCACACACAAAATCTCCTAGTGCAAATGGAATCCCCAAATAGAGGAAACTTTTTAAAACAAATGAGCGTTCTCCTTGCACCATACTTCTTCTTCTCATATTGTTTTCGTTGTCTAAATCAATGGAATGATGGCTCACTTAAATGTGATATCATTTGGGAGCTAGTTCTTGATTTTTGGATCTGAAATGTGTACTGAAAATTACATTCCTTTGATTAGGAAAGAAAAAAGTATACAGTTAACACTTATTGATGGTCCTGAAATAAAAAGTGGCCCTGTCAAGAATGATACTTGTTCGTCATACTAGATACAGTCCAACACAAAAAAGTGGATCTCACTCACAGGTCTTAACAAAGTAAAAAATGATGATTATTTATTCAATAATAAATAATAATAATCATTGTTTTCTACTTATAAAATATGTGTGTGTGTGTGTGTGTGTAAAATTGTGTTGTCCAGACGAAGGCTTTTGGTTCCTGGTAAGCAAAGTAATTGAGATTAAGCTCCATATAAGCAACAGTATTTGGTGTTAGGACCCACCAATTTTGTTATCTTAGGGGTTTTTAAGTAGACTTTTAAAACTTTGTGTATTGTTTATAATATATATATATATATATATATATATATATATATATATATATATATATATATATATATTTCAATTCACTTAAGTTGTTTTTATCTAGGATGCATTATCTATTTTTAATATCAGTATCAGTAATATAGTCCATAAGTACGATATCTGAAATAACAAAAATGTTGTTTACTTATTTATCATTATCACTGCATGCATGTAATTTTCTAAGTGTGCGTGTGGTGGGTGGCGCAGTAAGCATTTTATCTAGTCAATAAAAAATAGCTCTAATATAATGTTATTGACTAATCATAAGCATAATGTGTTCTCACACTTTATAGTTATTTATAATTCTTTGAATGTCTGCGCAGACTTCAACCATATTCATCAAGGCAAAACTAGGCTAAATCTGGAGCAAAAGTGATTGTTCCATATGTGTCAGCTACAAATACCTCATTGATTTCTATGATACTATTTACTTTGATAAATAGAGACCCATCAATTTGACCCAGTTTTGCCTTGATAAATATGGTCCTTAGGTTCTCACCATATGTTGTGAGCATGAAACTCCTCAATAGTTGGCAAAATAGCATCTATGCTGTGAAAAATATGGCCTCAATCATTGAGTGCATGTTTTCTTTGTGTGATACGTGACTGCCTCCATCTTAGAGGGACTAGTGGGCTATGTGCAAAAGTCAGAGAGAATGCACAATGCTTTCACCTCTAGCTCATAGAGCAATCGAAAAATGTACTTGCTTCTACAGCACTGCTATACCGACAATGCTGAAAATGAAGGGCAATGTCACCGGAAGTAAAAAAAACTTTGAAAAAAAATCTATTTTATCTACAAAACGTATCGTATATATAGTATTGTTCTTTCTAATCTCATTGGTTATTGCATCCTATCGTGTTAATTATTATTAGCATCTTTTTTGTTAAAATTCGTTTTTACTGTTTAGTTTGCAAAATAAGAGAATTAGAAATATCTGTTATTGCTGGATTGACCTTTTCACCCAACCATATTGACAAATGTGTGATGGGTCATTACAACCTATATTTATTTAACAAAATGAGTAAAATTACCTTTTAATGGAATAGATAAAAGCTAATATGCTACTGAAATTTGTAAATACATTTCATGAATGCCTGGAATGGACATAATGCCACTGAAGAATAAAACAAATTTAAAACGTGCAATTTGGCCCTTCCTTCTGTCGACATCTACAAAACGCACACAAGTGGGTTTCCTATATATATAACATATATATATATATATATATATATATATATATATATATATATATATCTTGTATATCCTAACCCAATCGCTTGCAGTGACATGAGCACTGTGTTTGGGGACATTGGGGGGAACAATGACATGAGTTATCACTTATCATCATCAAATGTATTCTATTGCAGACTTTGTTATTTAATGACAGTTGATAAATGTACTTAAGTTATCGGACAGAGCCCAATATGTCTGCTTTTCTGGGATGTATAATTATGATGAACAATGTTCTATTGTTGTTCTACAGTGTTTTGGAAGTGGAGGGCTTACCATGGTAAATCCCTAATGTATTCTTTCACAACTGATGTTGTGTGTGCTTTACAAAACACTGTAGCCGAGGTGTTTTCCTTTTCAGATCACAGGGTGCCGCTTTTCATCAATTAATTTCTGTACATCATTCACCAAGGGGATTACATCACTCTTTCATTGAAAATATTTAAGTCACTACCTTATCTTTCAAAGTTTGGTGTGTGACGTAACACAAATAAAATGACTTTTAGGATGTCTCAACACTCATTTGATAATATAATCTAATAATGAAATGATGTACTTTTATTTGCAAGAAATTGAACATATTTCAATATCTTTACTTCCTTTTTGTATTGACTAATCACTGCATTACTATAATTATTAAGAGAAATGTAATATGATGCCAACATTTTATGCACATAGAGACAGACTGATACATAATGGAGAGAGGGCATTGCAGATGGTCCACACGATTTAGTAAGTAAACAAATGCCTAAAATTTAAATATTGAACATATTTCACTGTAAATATTAACATACTTTTTCATACGTACAAAAAAAAGTGTTGATAGGATAGCTGCACATTCTAATCCAAACACACAACCACCACTTTCTACTGTATGTTTATGCTAGGCCGTTTTCTCAATAAAGTCAATGTAATAAACATATACTAGTCATCTGTTAGTAGATGATTACTTTACAATATTAATATATGTTATTTGATATCCATCAATCAGTAAGTATTAAACATTTCCATGAAACCACATATGCTTGTGGCAGGAAATTATACATCTTATCTTTTGGCCAGTAGATAAGGTCCAATCACCTAGATTTGCAAACTGAGTATAATGAATCCTTTAACAAAATTAAATCTTTACTATTTTTCAGCAGAACAGCAGACACACATTATCAAAACAACTTGAAGTCTGCATGATATGATGGCGCATCAGGTATATCTGACAGAATCCGAACAGGTGATAAAGGAACATTTGAAATGACTGCACTGTAAAACATTCTGCCAAGCCAGATTAACATTCATCTTTGAAATGTCACCGGCTTCGACGAGCATTCTGGAGATGATACAATATCTTGATAATGTGATACACTTTTTGAAAGAAAATTACTTTCCTAATATGAGTTTCATTGTTTTCTTATTTTCTGTCTCCTTTAAATGGCTGTTGCTGGATAGTTAAACAGCAAAGTCAAGGAAAAAAAGCTAACATTTTACAATAGTTTGCTAAAATACAAAAGCATGTACTATTTGATAAATTACTTTTTTATTATATTGTTTGTTATAGCTTGGGATGTTTTTTTTTTTTCTTAGAGTGCACCTCCAAATGTTTTTATTAATAAAACAGCCAAACTACTTGGTAAAATGAGTCTAGAAAGTTGTTTTGTTGCAGCTAAAAAGCAATGGAATAATGACGTGTTCATTTAGTCCAAGGGCACATGCACTATTCCCCAGCAAGAGATTTGAGAATCTTAGCTAATTTTCAAGTATTGGAGCACACCACTTAATTATTTAACTCAGGTGTTTTAATCAGACCCATTGACACAGGTGTATAAAAACAAGCACCTAGCCATGTCGTCTGCATTTACAAACATTTGTGAAAAAAATAGGTCCTTCTGAAGAGATCAATGAATTTAACCATGGTACTGTGATAAGATGCCACCTTTGCAATGAGTCAGGCCATGAAATTCCATCCATGCTAGATTTTCTACGATCAACTATAATGGTATTATTGGAAAATGGAAGCATTTAGGAACATCAGCAAGTCAGCCATGAAGCGGAAGACCGTGTAAAGTCAAAGAGCGGGGTCATAGAGTGCTGAGGTACATGGTGCGTAAAAGTCACCAATTCTCTGCTGATTCCATAGCTGAATAGTTCCAAACTGCCACTTGCATTAATATCAGCACACAAACTGTGCAGAGGGTGCTTGAGCAGTGGAAATGTGTTCTGTGGAGTCTTCACTGTTTGGCAGTCTGTTGGGCGAGTCTTGGTTTGGCAGGTGCCAGGAGAACATTACCTGCCTGACTGCACTGTGCCAACTGTAAGGTTTGGTGGAGGAGAGATTATAGTATGGGACTGTTTTTAAGGGATTGTGCTAGGCCCCTTATTTCCAGTGAAGGAAAATCTTAAAGCTTCAGTATACCAAGACATTTTGGACAATGTTATACTACATTAACATTGAGGGAACAGTTTGGGGAAGGTTCTTCTATTCCAGAATGACTGTGTCCCAGTGCACAAAGCAAGGTCCAGAAAGACATGGTTGGATGAGTTTGGTGTGGAAGGACATGACTGGCCTGCACAGAGCCTACCCCTCAACCCCATCAAACACCTTTGGGATGAACTGGAGTAGAGATGGCAAGCTAGGCCTTTTAGTCCAACATCATTAGTCCACCTCACAAATGCTCAACTGAATGAATGGCAAAAATTCCCACAGAAACATTCCAAAATCTTGGGGAAAGCCTTCCAAGAAGAGTAGAAGCTGTTATAGCGGCAAAGGGAGGGACCAACCACATATTAATGTTTATGTATTTAGAAAGTCTTACCAAAGCACCAAGATTGGTTGCACCCACATGACATGCCCCAGCACCCATATTGCACAATCAGGACATGTCCCATATATATACAGAGTTCATACATTTACATGGTTGCACCAATCCAGAATGCTGAAACAGTTGAAACTAGGAGAATTGAGCTCCAGACACCCGGTATCTGTACTGGGGAAACTGAAACTCAATATCCCGGTGTGACAGCACATGACACTGCGACTTTTTAATTCTGACACTTTTTGTTCCGAGACCCTAATCAAAAAAGTTTGCAAGTGTGTATTTAGTAATACATCTGCACAAGTAGCTGGTAGTACACATATAGTAACTGGTAAGAAATCTTTATGCTTTTGCAGTCAGACATACTTTTATATTAGTTCAATTTGTATTATGTTGTACACGACATATATTGTATAGATCATCCGCTACAGCATTTAAAAGCCTGATAATGCTTTTATATATGTTCAAATATAAATATGATCTTGTTCTACCAAGCATATGCCTCAAATCGTATTCACAAAAATGGTAGACTAACTGCATTACACGCCCTGGGTACTTACAGTTTGTATGCTAAGTAACAACATAGCTACCTGGCATGTAAAGGGTAAATCATATTACCTATACACTGTAATGTAACAAAGATCATTTACACTACAAATTATTTATGCAACCAGTACAATAATAGTTTAAATTAAATGTAAATTTTATTAGCACAATCTTAAGCTCTGAATTTTACAAAACACATTTAAAATAAATTGTGATAATTACACTATTCGGTTTATTACCTTTCTAGCCATTTTCAAGATAGCTTATAAATGCTAACACGGCATAACTGGTGTTGCACATCTTTATATAAAAACTAATTTACATTTACATTCCTGCATCAAAATGTGTATCCTGTATGTGATCGGCATCAGAAAATATTGATTGCCCAATATTCTTAGAGCAGCAATGAACATTGGCCTGTTTTCCCCTATTCCCACTCAGTATAGAAACATGGAAATATATAATGTGTCGGCAGATAAGATCCATTTGGCCCATCTAGTCTGCCCAATTTTCTAAATACTCTTTTAGTCCCTGGACTTATCTTTTATCTAGGATAGCCTTGTGCCTATCCCACGCATACCTAAACTCCTTCACTGTGTTTACCTATTTGAGGCTATTCCATACATCCACTACCCTCTCAGTAAAGTAAAGTATACTCTAAGTTGAACCAAACTACCAGAACCAAACTCTCTAATGTGCCTCACTTATGGGCTTCAACTGGAAAGTTCAACCCAGACTTTGGTATTTGCTTAAAAACAAAAAAAATGACCTCCATGTCTCTGGGACATCTATGTATACTCATGAGTCTACTGTTGGACAGCCTGGATGAAAGCATTAATTCTGTTGATATGTGCCTTTATTTATTTGGTTATTGTTTACACAAATAGTATATTTTAGCATATTATTAGGAAACAGATACTCCACTGCTTTGGGCTTTCATATGTTTTGAACTAATTAACTAACCTATATGTAACTAATATCTTTATTTCATGTGTCAGGAACACCATATCTCTTAAAGTATATTAAAACTTCATATGTTTTCACTTACAGTTAACAGCTATAATTAACTTTCCTCTGTATGCTGCATCCAAATACCATTACACAAATATTGCGTAAGAGAGATAAATAGCTTGTGAAACTTTGAAGGTTTTTAATCAGGTAATTCAAACACTATGTGGAAACCAAAGCAAAGGAAAAATATTCTGTAACACATACACTGTTACAGTTCACCTTCAGTGAAGAACAATAATGCATTATTAAATTCACTTTCCTGCTCAGTGGTTACACTTAGCTGACCACAGCAAATTTGCTTTCTGCCTGGTCTTCACAAGTTGGCAGAAAAATAGATTCTGTCACATTTAGTGGGCTCTGAAAATGACAGGATGCCTCTCTTGGTTCAACTATAAACCATAATCTTTCACAAGTAAATATAATTACAAATGCCTTTTGTCACGTACTTCTTCAGAAAGATATTATGTGGGGAATATTGTTGTAGCAGATATCAGCAGGAGCTCAAATGTCAATAAAGGAGAAGTGATACCAAACAAAGAATTATAGAAATAGCCAGACTTGAATATTCGTTTTATCTTTAAGGTCTTTAAGGATATTGCATTGCTTGCATTTGGACATATTTGCAATTATAGATGAGCTTTTTTAGACCAGTAATCTAAATGCAACATTTTATATGAAATGTGCAATACACACACACATATATATTTTTATATATATATATATATATATATAAATATATGTGTATATATGTGTGTGTGTGTGTGTGTATATGTATTTATATATATATATAAATATATGTGTATATATGTGTGTGTGTGTATGAATTTATATATATACGCACACAAATATATCCATATATATATATATGTATATATATATATATATATACACACAAATATATATTTATATATATATATAGAAATATAAGTGTATATATATGTGTGTGTGTGTGTGTATTTATATATATATATATATATATATATATATATATATATATATACGCACACAAATATATACATATATATTTCAGTTCAGATGAACTGGCTGTTCCAACATAGAGAAAAGCAGGGGAGTCTAGACACAATCTACTGATTCAACACTAATAGATTGAAAACATATAAATAGTTTGATCTTATTACAAAACAGGTAATGAAGCCAAGAAAATTATTAAAATTGCATAGTTGCCTAACGCTTTTAAAAAGGTTAGTCTAAAATGACACTTTTGTTTCTCTGTTGATTAGTACAATTTATTTTTATTTTATTTTCAGTTTAAATGTCTTACTTAAGTGATACTTGATGCATTAAACAGCACAAGGTTATAAAACATGCAATCAATAATTGGTCACATCCTTAATTAACAACTTATGGACCGCTATTAAACTTATTCTCTGAACCCTGAACATCTTTATTTTTGATGAAGCTGTTAATTGCCAGAGAATGCAGTAGAACTGTCTTACAATTACCAAATAGTATGCTAAGATATGTTCACAATTTTTATGAAT